>CM053581.1:406629027-406653281 GCA_028627135.1 Pseudochirops cupreus
ACCAACAATGCATTAGTGTTCCAATTTTTCCACATCCTCTCCAGCATTTGTCATTTTCCTGTTTTGTCATCTTAGCCAATCTGACTGGTGAGATGTGGTACCTCAAAGTTGTTTTGATTTGCATTTCTCGAATCAATAGTGATTTAGAGCATTTTTCCATATGCTTAAAGATATCTTTAATTTCTGCCTCTGAAAATTGTCTGTTTATATCCTTTGACCATTTATCAATTGGGGAATCTAGGTCTTATAATTTCCTTGTGTAGATGGGGAAACTGAGACTCGGAGAGAAGAGTGTCACTCGTCTGAGGTCCCACAGGGAGCAAAGAGCAGACCCTGTAGAAAGCAGCTGAGAAATCATCTAAAGGGAAACTTACTGTATTTTTTGAGCATTTTTACATTTCTTGTAGGATTATCAAATGTCAGAACGAGGTAGAACTTTAGATGATAAAATAACAGGGCTGGGAGGGACCTGAGAACAGGGGATGGCAGAGCTGGGAGGGACCTGAGAACAGGGGATGGCAGAGCTGGGAAGAATCCAGGTAAAGTTAGAGAAATTACTTCAATTCCCTGATCTCACAGATAAACATATTTAGGAAAGAGAAATGAGTTCCTGGAGTTCAAATTATTGAAGAATTGATCAAGTGAACATCAAACGTTACCTCTCTCACTCCATCCTGGGGAATGGGTGCCATCAACAGAGCTGAAGTATCTTCATCTCTTGGCTTCTGCCCTCATCTCAGCTGAGCTCCCCAGGGCTCATTCCCATTCAAAGGCCCATTTGGATTCACATGACCTGTTTTCCCCCCATCCCCAGTACCCCATGAGACTGGCCAGAAAATATCAATGTCTTTACTTCACAAATGAGGAAACTGAGGTTAGAGCAATCAGGTGACTTGCCCAGGAACCTGTGATTGGTCATTGAAACATCTGAGATCCACAATATGGATTCAAGCCCAGATCTCCTGATGCCAAGCCCAGTGTTCTTTACACAGAGTGGCATAGTGGCACAGGGATGAATGTTTAACAATCAGCTTTCTAGGAAAAAGAAGTATACACAATGCTTGCAAGTTTAATCTTAATTATTAATATTTTTACCATCATGTTCTTAAGTCTAGACCATCAATAAAGCAGGAAATCAAGCCTTGATTTGTTGCATTTGCTGATTTCTGAAGTATAAAAACTCACACTGAAAATGTATCCCTTGGCACTGAAAAAGTGGTTAGGGCTGGCTCCAACACACTTCTGTGACAGCTGAACTGGTAATCAAGAAGACTTGAGTTCAAATCCTGCCTAAGACATTTATTATCTGTATGACCTTGGGCAAGTCATTCTACCTTGATGTACATCAGTTTCCCCATCTGTGAAATGGGAATAATTGTAACACTACCTCCTCGTGATACTTGGCCTTCTGGGCTAGGCAGAGGTGGGTGATCCTTCAGTTGATTTGGTGCTCTATGGAACTCTAGAGGCCCAGAGTCTAGTTCTACCCCATTCATTTTACTGATGAGGAAACTGAGGCTCAGGGAAGTGAGTTTCACACCCGGTTGCACTGGCTCTGAAGCCCTCTTGGGGAGGAGGTTGGATTCTCTCTGTGGCTTCCCATTGTCTAGAGCAGTGGGGCTGAAATAAAAGAGAAATGAGGGCAACTAAGTCATGCATAAGGGTCCCTGGCATCCCCACAGAGACCTAGAAAACCACTTGGGTTCATGTATTTCTTTTTTTTTAAAAGGAATACATCAACATATTCAAATCAAATGGGAATTGCTTCTGCATCTTGGCTTGGGCCAAGCCAGATTGGCTGCCTGTGGCTGGTGAGCCGTGGATTTTACACCTCTGGTCTTGACAAGGCAAAGAGGACAAATTCCCAAAGTGCCATTCAGACCTTAGAACTCTCTGCAAATGGCTGCTCTTATAAGTAATGCTTAATTACAATATTCAGCCTTTTCCTTTGAGGAGGTCAGGACAAGCATCATCCCCATTGTACAGATGAGAAAATTCAGGTAGAGAGCTGTCCAAAGTCACACCATAGAGCTGCTTCAAGGGGTCAGAGTGCCGGGAAGCCCTCAATATACTGAAGAGGCCAGGAAAGGAAGGGGTCCCCAAGAGAGGAAAGCATGAAAGTATGTCTCCAGGGTTCTGTATTCTGAGCAGAGGGTGAAAAGGACAAGGATGGACCTTGAAGCATTTAATCTGGAAGCAAGAGTATGTGGGGGGCCAGCTCCAGCCTCTCTAGAGCTGATCGTTAAATTTTCACTGTGAGCATTTATAGCTTGGAAGATAATCCAAATCAAGGTTTGATTTCTTGTTTTATTGATTTGTCTAGACTTATAAAGGCAATGGAGAAAATTTTAGAAATAAAGATTAAACTTAAAAGTGTATTCTGTGCACATCCTCCCTCTGACCCCACCAGGAATTGATTGTTAAACATTTACCAGCAGACCCCTGACTAGGAGACTAAAATTCAAGCTTGCTCCAAATGTGGTAAATATTATATTCAATCCAACCGGCAAGTTTCAAGATGGAGGAGAGCTAGGGAGTTTAGGAGAGAAATGAATTTTTTTGAGGAAAAAAGTATGGATTTTTTCTAGGAAAGGTAAAAAGATGAAGAAGTTAGGAAGTCTGGCCCTCCAGATAGGGGAGCTCAGTATAGCCAGGTTGAATTTGAGGAATCAGTCTTGTTTAAGGATTCAGTTGAAGGATGGTGAGGACATAAAAAACTGGGTTTACAAGGGTTGGTTGAAGGACTTGGGTGTTTAATATGGAGAAGACTTAGAATAGACTTACTGGATTTGTGGGTAAGAGGAGAAGACATAGGAAAAAGTCCTTAGTAATTGAGGAAAAAATAAGAAAGACCACAGAAAGGACCAAAAAGTGCCAGCTTAGTAGTTTGCAAGTTATTGGATTTATTACATACTTTAAAAACAGCAGTCCCGCCCCCCTCCCCCCCCAAGGGCGGCTAGGTGGCGCAGTGAATAGAGCACCAGCCCTGGAGTCAGGAGGACCTGGGTTCAAATCTGGCTCAGACACTTAACACAAACCTAGCCATGTGACTTTGGGCAAGTCACTTAACCCCAACTGCCCTCTAAAAAAGCAAAAAAAAAAAAAGCAACCCCCCCCCCAACCCAATTTTCCTGACAGGACCTAGAATTCTTTCCACTATCCCTGCCCTCCAACATCTCCATTATACTCTTTCCTATCACATTTTCCCCCTCCCTCCATCAGGTCCTGTCTTTTCTACAGTTTATACTATCTCAGGGCTGAAAGAAGAGGCTGGAATTCTGCCTATGGCCCCTCCCTTGGGCTTGGGGAGGGGAGGAACTAGCACCTTTGTTGTGGGGGGCAGGGGAAGAGAACAGGGATGTGAGCTGGTTGCTCCAGAGCCTTGGGGCTTGTCGGGGGTCAGGGCACACAGGGATAGAGGCAATAAAGGACTGAGACACTTAAAAAAAAAGCAACCAAAGTTTCATGTGTTAGCATCTTCCTCTGTTATATTATGTAGAAGTAAATGCCCATTTTCTTTGGTATTTGTTAGGTTTAGAATAAATATTTTTTTAAAAATCAGTGAAAATGAAGAAAAAAAATTGGTCATGTAGAAGTGTTAGCCTACTTCTTGGTCTCAAAAGAGCAGAACTAAGAACAATAGATTGCAGAGAGACCAATTTCAGTCCAACATGAAAAAAAGATTTCCCAGCAATCAGAGTATTTAAATAGTAGAATGGAATGCCTTGTGAGGTAGTGAGTTTTCCATCATTGGAAGTATTCAACTGGATGCCATATAACCAATTCCTAGGGATGCCATAGGGGGAGATTTCTTCTCAGATACAGCAGATGCTCCATGACCACTGATGTTTCCTCAATCTCCAAAGTTCTATATTTCTAAATCAATTCAATTGACATTTTTAATATGGTGTTTCCATGCACAAGACACTATACTGAGATTTTTGACTTGATGAAAGGAAGCATTTCCTAATAATTAAAGCTGTCCAAAAGTTGGATGAGCTACTTTGATAGATAGTGAGTTCCCCATCATTGAGGATATTTCAGTGGAAGATGGGTGGTTTCTTGCCAGAAATATTAACTTGGAAGTTCATGCATCAGATAAAGGTTTGGTTATATTATGTGACCACTTTTTTGATTTTAGGATTCTGCAGCTCTATGACCTCTCCCTCTGAATTCTTGACTGACCTTCAAAATCAATTGGCCTAATTTCTTCCAATCCTGGGGGTGTGTGGAGACTGCATAGTGCATTGGGAGGAGCATGGGACTTGAGACTGAACACCGCTTCCTACCTATGTGATTTTGAACAAGTCACACAGACATCTAGGTGTCCCGGTGACTAAAACACTGGGCCTGGAGTCAGGAAAATCTGAGTTGAAATCCAGCCTTAGAAACTTGCAAACTGTATGACTTTGGACAAGTCACTTAACCTCTGTCTTAGTTTCCTCATCTATAAAATATGTGCTAATAATAGTACCTATCTCTCAAGGTTGTGAGGATGAAATGAGATAATATTTGTAAAGTGCTTTGTAAACCTTAATCCATCATATAGATGCTAGTTATAATTGTTATTCCTTTTTATAATAAAATTTTATTGATATCTTTACATCACCTAAATTTCCCTCTGTATCCTTCTCCCTCCCTCTTTCCAGAGACCCATCCTATATAACAAAGATTATTTTTAAAGAGGAAAAAGAGGAAAAGGAAAAAATAGTAAAATTGATCAATACTTTGAAAAAATCTGAAAATATATACAATATTCCACATCCATGGACCTCCCATCTCTTTAAAGGAGTAGGGAGTGGTGCCTTCTTATATCTCTCCTTGTGACTAGGGTAAATCACTTGAACTTCTTTGGGCCTCAGTTTCTTCATCTGTAAGGTAAGGGAGTTGGTCTGGATGACCTCTGAGGTTCCTTTCAGCTCACAATCTAGGGTCCTATGATTTGCTCTCCCTTCATCTATTTCTTGCCCAATCTGATGGTTATGGGATGCTGATACCCTGGCTGACGGTCTCTCTTTCTCCCTCCCTTCCTCTTTCTCTCCTCTCCTCCTCCTCCTCTTCTTCTTCTTCTCCCTCTTCTTCTTCCTCTCCTTCCTCTCTTCCTCCTCCTCCTCCTCCTTCTCCTCCTCCTCCTCCTCCTTCTATTTCTTCTTCTTCTTCTTCTTCTTCTTCTTCTTCTTCTTCTTCTTCTTCTTCTTCTTCTTCTTCTTCTTCTTCTTCTTCTTCTTCTTCTTCTCCTTCTCTCTGTCTCTCTCCCCCTCCTCCTTCTCCATCATCCTCTCTCTCTCTCCTCCACCAGACTCTGTGAAGTATCTGGAGTGTTCAGCCCTCACTCAGCGTGGACTGAAAACTGTCTTTGATGAGGCCATCCGGGCTGTCCTTTGCCCCCAGCCCACCCGACAGCAGAAACGCCCATGCATCCTACTCTAGGGGTAAGTACTGAAGATAGCTACCTGTGCCCAGCTCTGGACTGCACAGCTCACTACCCTCTCCCACAAGCCTGAGTTATCTCTGCCCATCTAGGCAGGATCCTTTTTGATGAGGATTCAATCAGTAAGCATTTATTAGGTACCTACTGTGTGCCTGGCACTGTGCTTATAATGCCAGTCCTGGGTGGAGCTTCTCAGAGGATGAAGTATCCTGAGGGTGGGTTCCCAGTATGAGTGTCATGCTGATTGATGTCACAGAGTAGAATGGGAGATTCCCAGGGGTGCAGTATGGCCTACTTCATCAGTCATAGAAGCCTGGACCTAGAACTAGAAAGGCCCACAGAGGTCATTGAGTCCAACTCTCTCATTTTACAGATGAGGAAACTGAGGTCAAAGGGAGTTAAGTGGATTGTCCAAAGTTACATAGGTTGTAAATGACAGAGATGAGTTTGGACCCAGGGGCATAGTGTAAAGAGTGCGTAGAGCCCAAAGACCTGGGTTCTATTCTCACCTCTAGCTATAATGCCATAGACCTGGCTTGCCCTAAGACCCTTTTTAGGATGGAATCCCTGAGCCAAGGCCTTGAATCACTAGCCCCAGAGAACAACGAATTCTTCATGCTCACAGTTGGGGATGGATGAAGTACACTGGCCTACTCAACTGTCTCTTGCTCAGTCTTAACCAATCACCTAATTACATGTAGGGTTTGAGGGTCATAAGTGAGGATTTTAGTCAAAAGAATTCCCTGGGCATACACAACAGTCTCTCCTTTTTCTCCTCATCAGACTTTTTTTCTGCTTATGTCTTCAGAAAAAACTTGTTAATCGAAAGAATAATTACTCAAAAAATTAAGTCATTATAAGGTGAGGTTGAGGTTTGGAGATATGATTAGGCACATTGTGAGAGGGACCTGCCCAGCTAGAGCCTGCTGGAGAGTCATGGGAGACAATGGAAAGTACACTGGATTTGGAGTATAAGGATATGAGGCTAAATCCAACCTTTTCCACTTACTATATGTGTGACCTTGGACAAGTTACTTGAATCTTTCTTCATCTGCAAAATAGAGGAGGGGGGTTTAATGTGGATTCGTTGACCTATAAGTTGTCCTCTAAGGTCCAACCTGGCTCTACATCTATGATCTTATGGGACAAGTGGTGGTGTAGATGAATGCAGCCAAGGGATCCCCTAATTCTCATTCTTTGTCTCTTTCCTATCCAGGTATACCCTTGGTGCCTATTTGTTCCCCAGTGCTATGTCGCTGTCCTCCCCAGTTCTCTGATTCTAAGGTCTAGGAGCTTTTCAGCCATTCAGCCAGCCTTCTCCCTTTGGTGTTCCTTAACAGATGGATGGAGCTCTTCGTCCTACCTGTCAAAGACATTTCCACAGGACAAGATTGTGTGAGCGCGTGCAAAGCTGTTCCCCACTCTCTGCTTGGGTCGCCTGCCAGAGCCAGGGGCTCCTGGGGAGATGATCAATAAAACAGACCTCTTTTGTTGCAGTGGAAACTCTTGTGTGGGGCCTCCCAGGATGCCAACTGTGGGTGCTTCTTAGGGGCTGTGGCCCTACCCTCTAGAGTCCTTCCTTCCCAAATCTTTGCTCTTCTGGAGCCCAGTTGTCCCCATCCTGGTCATCACATCATCCTTTCTGACAGAGTATTGCTTAATAGTCATGACTGCTGACGTTGGGGTAGGGGGTTTGTGCCACATTCTCTAGCTTCTTTCATCCTCACGATAAACCTAGGAAGGTAGGTGGAGGCCAGTATTACAGTTCCCACTTGGCTGAAGTCCAGAGAGGTCAATTGTCTTGTCTGCAGTCAGTGTAAAGGTTTCCCACATCTCTGACTTCCAGGATCCCACACAGAGAATAGGAAAGGGGTTTAGAAAACCTTGTCAAGAACAGTCCTGGCAATGACTTTGTAAACAAGGGCATCAGAGGATATAGACTGAGTGCTGGAAGGAACCTCGGAAGTCGTCTGGTCAGACAGTGACTTAATCAATCCTAGTTTCATTGTTTTGGAGTGGGAAGGGACTTCAGAGGTCATCGGCTTCCATCCTTCATTTCATAGATGAACGGGCTCAGAGAAACGAATAACTTTTCCGACATCATAGAGATGGGCAAACCTGGGTCCTCCTGCACTTTTTCTGCAGCCCATGAAACATCCTCAGATGACCTCAATGGCTGTTGGTCTTGCAGCACAGGGAAATACAGAGACACTCAGGGAACGCTCCAGGAACAACAGAGCCCTCCCCCAGCCCACCTATTGCTCTGCCATGAAGACCCTTACCTCTCCTTTCCCAATGAACAGCCCAGTGACAGCCGGAAAAGAGACCCACCTAGGAAACATCAGCTCACAAGTGCAGCTCCCCTCTTGTTATTTGGGAGTCTTTCTGCTGCCTGAGTAGTAGAGAGGTTAGTGCATCTTGTCTGGAGTGGCGGCTTAGCTGTCCCCATGGCTCACATGCCTTGGCTTAGGCACTGGGATAGGGATAGTACTTCAAGTTTGGGAAAAACCCAGTCTCCTGGCTGCTGATCAAGAGCACTGTAATGTAGAGTATAATTTTCATTTCTATGGTATCTTTAATTTCATGAACAACTTACAGCAGGTAAGGAGCACTCCTCTAGTATGTTTTCCATTAAGATGCCCCAGAGAGATGCCCTGGATGACCACTAGGGGGAGTGCCATCCTGCCCCAGCCTCACTCTCTGTAAAACTCATTGGAAAAGGCTGTTCACAAATGACTTGGAAGAAACACTGACTGCCTGGGAACCTAGTTAGGGGACCTCCAGGGTCTGCTGCTTATGCTCTGTGTGACTGTCGACTTGTGCCTTCCTGAGGCCTCATTTTTTTCATCAGTTTCCTTCATTCGCTCACACAATTGTTGGAAGAAAAATGGCCTGTGCACCTACCAAACCCTCTAGAAATGGGAAACATCAGCATTGTTGAGAATAGCTCCAGCCCTATGAGAAGCATGGCCTCTTGGGGAGGCAGAGCAGGTGTCCACCTGCACGTAATCTGTGGGTCACACAAGGCTTTTCCCCCCACCCACACAGATCTTCATGTCCCACTGTCTACGGAATGCTTTCACATTCACTAGCTTGTTTGCTGTTCCCATCAGACCCTATGAGGGAGGGAGTAGAGGTATTTTTATGTCATTTGCAAGTGAAAAAACCAGGCCCAGAGAGGGATTGGTGCAGTTCATGCTTGTAAGTGACAGCCAAGGCTTGCACCCAGATCTTCTCACTCAATGTCCAGGGGTTGTCCCATTACATAGCAGAAAGCTCCTAAAATTCTACCCTGTAGTGGGGGAGGTGGAGGAGAGGAGGGGCAGGTGGTCCTACCTTTGAACTAAGGCTTTGCCACTTCAAGAGTTCTCTGTCTACAGATGTGGAAACTGAGTCTCAGGAGGGCAAAGTGACCAGCCCCAGGTCTTCCCACTCAAGTGGGAAACCATCTTTTCTGAATCTCAATCCCATACTCTTTCCACTGTGCCCCCCTTCCCCCAGGGCCAGAGGAAGGGCAAGTCTTGCGACAATGTCCTTTGGGGAGCTAGAGGTCTGAATATGGGCTCAAGTGCTTCTGTGTGGACTAGAATCTGGACTGAACTTGCCTCTTTCCTCCAAAGAAAGGAGGAAACCGAGACGGGCTGAGGTGCAGGGTGAGTGTGTGTGTGTGTGTGTGTGTGTGCGCGCGCGCGTGCTCAGGCTAAGGCTCAGGGAGCCACCAGTGCATGAGTCACCCAGCCAGACACACGCCCTGCAGTCTCTTGTACGCTCTGCAGTTGTCTGACAAACAAAAAGGAGACAAATGACTGGGTCCAGGGACGGATGCAGGACCTACTGTGATGGGAGGGGATGAAGGGCAGTGGGCTGGGATATAGACTGGAAAGCCCCTATTGGGATGGGGTCCATGGCACCTTGCCAACACACACACATCCGCCTGCCCAGCTCTGAGTCCCCAGGGATGGCTATTTATATAGCCTTGCACCCACACCCCCACCCCCATACACACACAGACATCTCTCTCTGTTCTCTGTCTCTCAGATTTTGAATAGGACAATTTTCCTTCCCCCTCAAACAAACCAGTAACTGAGTTCCCCCTTGGGCAAAGCACCCTATCCTAAATCCTGTAGGGAAAAATAAGCAAAAAGGCAGATATTCAGTCTTTGCCCTCAGGAAGCTCCCAGTTATTGGAGATGGTTATTGGAGATGGTTATTGACCCAGGGGGAAGTCATAATCTGAGGGGAGACATATAGTTCCCCATACTTGAGGAGCCCTTGGTATGAAGGGGTGGACAAGGCTTCTGCCCTTAAGAAGGCTTCGAGGGACCTCAGAGACCATCAGGTTCAACTCCCTTATTTTATAGGTGAAGAAACTGAGGCCCCAGAGAAGGGTAGTGACTTGCTCAGGGTCATACAGCATCAGAGAGGTTTAAACTTAGGTCCTCTGACTCTCGAGGACATGGAGCCCCTGCCTTCAGGCAGCCCCCAGGCTGATGTGGAAGGTAAGTCTTTCGTCCTCGAGAAGCCCCTATTCATATGGGGGAGACATATTCCCCACCTCCAGCTTGCCCCAGTCCATCTCCTGTTTTGGGGGGAGACCCTGGGCTGAAAGGAAGAGGGGGGTGGGAAGAGGACAGTCCAAGTGGGCTGGGAGTTCCAGGCCCCAACTCTGGAGAACCCCACATCCTTCCAGGGAGACAGGTCTCAGGTGGTTGCTGATCTGAAGGAGAAGACTGGGCTCCTGCCCTCAGGGAGATTCTGGTCTGATATGGATCAGATCAGATGGAGATCAGGTCAGATCCCATGGCAACCATCATGAGAAGGTGAATGAAGAGACTGTGATGTGCAAACTGTGACAAGAAGTGGTCATGGTAACGAGAACATGGAACCTGGAAATCCCTTTCCTTCTCACTCCTTCCCTGAGCAACTCCAAAGAATCCAGGAGAGGACTCAGACATCATCTAGTCCAACCACTTCACTTTACAAAGGAGGAAAGTGAATTCTCCATGACTGCCCAGAAAGATGGAGAATCAGAGGACCAGAGATTGGGGGAAGGGACTTGCCCAAGGTCATACTGCAAATTAGTTGAAGTCAGGGTTAAAATCTCATCCTTACAACTCCCACTTAGGTTTGTTTTCCTCTAGGTCACTTTGGAAATGAACCTGTCAGTGGATTATTTGTGGCCAGTTTAGGTCACCTGCAGAACGGTGACCAAAAGAAGGAGAGACTTCAGAGGCTTGTACCAAATGGGCCATATCATGGGGAGTATTGTTCTCCTTCTCAACCCAGGAGGGTACTATTAATGAGGAAAACTTTGGGACACAGGAAAAAGGAAGCTATTCCATGGAAGATGGCACTGTGGAGTAGTGAGCTGACTCAATGAAGCTGCTGGAGAACAGGGGTCCTTAGCCTTTCTCTCTCTGGGTGTAATGGACCACTTTGGTAGTTCTCACAATCATATTTTTAAATGCATAAAATAGAATACTTAATATTACAAAGGAAAGCAATTCTTAATCAATAATCAACATTTATTAAATGCCTACTATGTACCAAGCACTCTGCTAAGCTCTGGGAACACAAAAAGAAGCAAAAGATAGTCCTTGCCCTCAAGGAGCTTACAATTTAATTTTATTCTGTTGATATAGTTATCAAAAATATATTTTTTCCTTGGATATCTCATTTATTACTTATTCAATTTTTTTTCTAAGATAGGGCTATTTTAAATGTTCTATTTCCTCTTCTGTAATTCTGGGTAGTTTATAGTTTTGTAAATATTTATCCATCAAAATATGTCTTTTAAAAATTTCACAGATCCAGTGAAATATCTCCACTGACTCTTTTGGGGTTTGTGGACCCCTGGTTAAGAACTCCTCTGAATGAATACCATCCACTCAAGATCAAAAAATCATAAATCTAGAGGTGGAAGGGACCTCAGAGAACCTTTATTGGACCCACTTGTTTTAGAGATGATGAAACTATGGCTCCGAGAAGTCAAGGGAACTGTCCATGGTCATAGAACTTGTAACTATCACAGGTCATTTCACCCAGTATTCACAGGATTATGTATTGAGAGCTGGAAAGGACCTTAGCAGCCATCCAGTTCAACCCTTCATTTTACAGATATGGAAACTGAGGCCCAGGGAGGATCATAGGATTATTGACCTTGAGCTAGAAGGGACCTTAGAGGCCATCTAGTCCAACCTCCCCCCTCCCCCCCCCCCACCATTTTACACACAAGGAAGTAAAATGACTTGCCCAGGAATAAGCATCAGAGATGTGATTTGAACTCAGACCACTTGATTCTAGAGCCCCTGAATGTGATCCCTCACTCTCTGAGGCAAGGGGCTCAGTCAGGAACCAGCAGGGTATAACCTGAATTCTTTGAAATAATCATTCTCTACATTTATAAAATGCTCTTTAAGTTCTTTCAAGTTTAATTTTTTTCATTTGATCATCTCAATCCCCCTGTGAAATCAGCATATCAGAAATCCAGGTAACATGATCCCCATTTCACAGATGAGAAAGTTTAGGCACCCAAGGTCAAATTCCTTTCTTGCAAACCCCACAGCTTTTCCCTCCCTTCTCCATGGGTCCTATACTAGAGCCTTTGTCTGATGACTCATTGGGCTGTGCAGGTGACCCTGAGGCCTCGAAGGCTAGGCCAACTCTGTCAGCGCCCACAAAGTTAGGAAGACTCAGAATGAGCCATATGACTCACAGTGTGCTTGTCATCCAAGGACTAGCCTGTCTCAGCTTAGAGAGGCTCATTACCAGAGGACCAATTGGCAAGGAATTTGTCTTTTTTCCTGCATCAACTCACCAAAAAAAAAATAGCCGAGCAAAGCCTGAAGGGGTTGCAATCTGTTTTGGTGGAGGGAATGGGCTCCTGTCACAAATTTAGAGCTGGGAGGATCCTCAGGAGCTACATGCTCCATCCCTCATTATTTTACAGATGAGGAATCCGAGAGGTTTAAGTTACCTGCCCAACATCATAGCCAAGAAGTATGTCTCCTCTCTGCCACTTCCTCCCAGCTTCCCTGGCTCCATTCAAGACTCAACTCAAATCTTACTTTCTTCAAGGAGTCTTTCCAAGGCCCCACTCCCACTAGCACCTTCCCTCTGAGATTACCTTCCATTTACACAGTACGTGTCTTGCATGTTTATAATTGCTTGCATGTTGTCTTCCCCATTCGACTATAATCTCTTTTGTGGGAATGGACCCTGGTTTTGCCTTCCTATCTATACCCAGCACTTATAGGCACAGGGGCTAGCACAGAGTAGGTACCTAATAAATACTTCTTGATAATGATGATAACGTGAAGCCAAGTCCTCTAGAGTCTATCAGTCTGTTCCCTTGGCTTAGGTGTTGCTTGATCCTTTCCATCCTTGGGGGATGAGAACTGGGGGTAGCCATGGGGACTGAGGCCTGAAAACTGCCTCTGGGTTGCTGCTTTTGGGGGACCCCCTCTTAACAGACTTGGAAATACACTGTACCTCTTTCTTTGCCCCATGGTTAAAACCACGGGCTGGTCATAGGAATTTGCCAGATGAGATCACTGGAGGAAAAAATGTTGGGGAACAGAGGATATGAATCACAGGGGAGAGAAGGAATATCTGAGGGTCCACCTGGCTGGCTGGAGATGCCCAGTCTGGTGGTGGCCCTTTTTATACTGGGTTATACCTATGCCAGAACAGAAGATCTAAGATGATGGAGATCCAGAGATTGGTACCCATGCTCACACATTGGGTTTGAAAACTGTCACTACCCATGGGGCCTTGGGAAGCAGGGAGGAGAAGGAAGGAGAGGGGGAGAGGGTCCAACATTACCACACACAGGGCTTGAGCATGAGGGTGCCTCACAGATCATCTCATTCAACTTCCTGATTTTTCCTGGAGGAAGTAGAAACCTGGAGACATGAAGTGCTTTATTAAAGGTCACACAGTGAGTCAGTCTCATAGGCAGGGTTGTGGGTTTGTAGACCTTGGGATGGAAAGTGCCTCAGAGGACATTTAGTCCAAACCTCTCCTTTGACAAATGAGGAAACTGAGGCCCAGCCAGTTCAAATGTAGAAACCGTTAGGCTCATATATTTAGATCTGATACTTCAGAGACCAATCCTTTCTTTTTACAGATGAGGAAAGAGAGCTCCAAGGAAGCAAAGTGACTTTGTCACCAAGGTAGTAGGAGCTGGAGTTGAGATTCGCATGCTGATACTCCAGACCCCGTGGTCTCTCCATCATAGCACTATGGCTCCCTTGTAAAGGGGAGTCTTCCCCTCCTAGCCATCCTATTTATCTGCCTTCTGAGGCTGATCAGCTCAGCCAGGACCTGCCCATTGTCCCATTGTCCTTGGGAGAACAGGGTTTGGAGGGTCAAGGAGAGGAGGGAGTGACAGATGTTATCCTGGAAAATGGCAGAAGATAGATCCACAGAGAAGCAGGGGAGGGGCAGCTGAAGAGGTAGGGGCCTGCTTTGGACTGGCACCCCACCTCTTTCTGATGCTGGGCCCACTTCTGTAACTTCAACTAGCTCCTAGCTCCAAGGCCCAGCGTGGGTGGCTGAAATCTCCCCGGTAACAAGGGTCTGCCCCCTCCCCCTTTTCCTCCTTCCCTCCTTCTCCTCCCTCCCCTTTCTCTCTAACCTTCTCTCCTTCCTCCCATCCTCTCACACTAGGCACCTGCTCTCTGCATTCCCCCTCTGCCCCTCCTCCTTCCCTCCCCCTTTCCTCTCTCCCTCTCCCTCTCCCCCTCCTTTTCTCTCTCCCTCTCTCTCCTCTCTCCTCTCTTCTCTCTCTCTCTCTCTCTCTCTCTCTCTCTCTCTCTCTCTCTCTCTCTCTCCCTCCCACACCCCCTCATTCTTTTTCTCCTCTTCCCTGGCTCTCTGTCACCATCTGTGGCACAGTCATTCTCTGTCATTCTCCTTACCACCCCCTCATTCTTCCTTTCTCTGTTGTTACCTCTCTCCCTGCATCACTCCTTCTCTCTCCCCTTCTCTTTCTCTCCTTACTCCTTTTCTCCTGCTCCTCAGGCATCTCTCCCTCCCTTACTAAGCACTGCCCCTTCATCTTGCTACCCACTCATTGTGTCTTTCTAACCCTCTCATCCCTCTACCCCTCTATCCTCTAGCCCTCTCCCCTTACCGAGTTTCCTTTATTCTCATTGGCTTCTGAGGCTGCCTGACACCCTCGGGAGCTCTCCTTCCCGCGTGGAGGGCCTCTCCCTAAATTCTCCCCCCTCTGCCAACGCCCACCTCTTGACCTCTTTCTTGTACCCAGGCTCCTTCCAGGAGGCATGTGGTGAGAATCAATCGATCAGCATCGGTGGGAAGGCAGGGATGGAGATCATATGGGAGACCCTCAACAGACAGATGTGGCCATCTCGGGGCTAGTGGGGTGCCCCTTGTGGGGCACAGCTGGAAACTAAAGGCTGGGGCACTGGGAGGGCAAGCTTCAACAGGAGACCAGATCCTAAGAGACCCCCCAACCCAGGCCCAGGGAAGGAGCTGTGGGAGCACCCTAACCCAGACAAGGGAAGAGGGGGGAACAGATGAACCAACGAGGGAGCCCCTCATCTGATATGCAGGTAAGGAGGCCAAAGGTCCTATTATTAATATTGAGGCTTACACCTTACAAGCCCCTCTCTGGTCCTCCTCCATCAAGAGCCTGAGTTTGAGTTGGCATGGGGCAGGAAGGGAGGGTGGCATCAAGTGGTGGCTGGACATCTTGGACTTTAGTGGGGAAGTGGAGAGGATGGGGAGAAACTTCTGTAATTATTGAAGGGACCTTGGAAATGGAGCTGCCAGTCTTAGGACATTAGTATTTGAAGAGAACATATAGCATACGTTAGGGTCTAGGAGGTTGGAACAAGAATGGACAATGGAACATTGAATGTTGGAACTGGAAGAGAGTTTAAAATGTAGCATGTTAATGCCGGAAGTGACCTTTAGACTGGGATTTAGATAGGACTGGAAAGATCAATAGATCATAGAATGCTGGAACCAGTAATGACCTTAGGGTCACAGCTTTCAGAATGGGAAAGGACTTTAGGGATCATCTATTTTGCCTTCCTTATTTTACAGATGAGGAAACTGAGGCTTAGGGAGAGGAATGCTCAAAGTCATGCAGACCAGATAGCAGAGGTGGTTTCCTTCCATACCCTGTGCTTTGTGTTCTGCCACGTTGCTATCCTAAGTTGTCCCCTTTCTCGTAATGACCAAGGAGTCTCTGCCTCCTGTCCCACTGCCTAAGATGGGACATCCTCCCTAGAACTTTTCCAGCTTAATTCCATGAAGTAGAACTATGGGGATGGAATGATCAGAAGGTCAGGTCTGTGCTGCTCCCACCCTTTAGGGAAGGGGTCAAGCAGATGGAATCTGCATCCTTCCTTCTACTGGGAAGCGGGGAGCTATTCTCTCCCCCAGCAACTCAACTGCAAAACTAAGGCAATCCTGACTGCCCTGTCCCCTGGATCTTTGTCCAAAATTGGGATGTCAGATCTATGAGGAACCTTTCCATAGGCCATCATCCATTCTAGGTCCTTTTCCTTCTCCTCTTCCTCTGGTCCGAATTCAGAGAAAGAGGTAGAAAATCAAAATCCCTAGGCTAGGCTAGGCTGGATTTGGGTTCTGGATAAAAGAAGGGCCAGGAAATCTGGGGGTTGGACCAGAATGGGAAAATCCGTGTTTATTCCATGGCAACGGCACTTGGGTGGATGCAAAGAGAAACCTATAAGCAGTATGATGGAATGGAAACAGGAATACACTGGGCATCAAGAGTCCTGCTTCCTACCCTAGGCTCTGGCTCTAAATAGTTGTGTGACCTTGGGTAAGTCACTGAATTTCCAAGTTCATTCATTCATTCATGAAATATTTAAGTGACTATCAGTTGCTCTGGGGAAGACATAAAGTTATAAATCACAGACTATTTCTCAAGGAGGTCACATCCTAGAAGGGAGATAAGACTAATTCTGATAAGTGAAATATATGCAATAGTACATGATGGTATTGTTCAGTCATTTCAGTCATGTCTGACTCTTTGTGACCCTGTGTGGGGTTTTCTTGGCAAAGACACTGGAGTGGTTTGCTATTTCCTTCTCCAGCTCATTTTACAGATGGGGAAACTGAGGCGAAAATGATGAAGTGACCTGCCCAGGTTCACACAGCTAGTAAGTTTCTGAGGCTGGATTTGAACTCATGTCTTCTAAACTCCAGGCTTGGTGCTCTATCCACTGAACCATCCAGTTGATGTAAGTGAATAAAAGACAGGAAAACAATAGGGTAAGTGGGATCAGAGGAGGAAGGGCTTTACCAGTTGGAGGAAACAACAGAGAAGGCTTAATGAAAAACGAGTTGGCCTTTAAACTGAGCTTTAAAGCATGACGATGAATTGACTAGGTCTAACAGGGTAGTACCAGACAACAGAGCAGGATATAAGGAATTCTGAGGTTCTTTCCAGCTCTGACATTCTCTGATTCTATGATATTTCAGGGAACTGCTGAGTGGGTGGAAAACTTGAACCAAGTGAAAGGACCAGGGACCAGGCAGAAAGACACAGCAGGAAGAGGAGTAGTCAGTGACTCATTGTGCCCCAAGGGGCAGAGCTCTCAGGACAGAGATGGGGTAGAGGCAGGCTGGGGGTGGTGGAGCCAAGGGGGATGAGCTGGAACATGGACCTAAGTGCCAGTTTGCAGAAGGCCCTTGTAGCTCCTGCTCCACAGGGTCATGAGACCCCAGCTTGAAAGCTGGAAGGGACCATAAATCCAGGACTTGCTGTGACCTTGAATAAGATATTCTCTCTCTCTCTCTCTCTCTGGGCTTCCATCCCTCTTGCATTTTGTGCAATGAGTCCTGGAATCCTGTAGCTCCTTAGACCACATGAGGCTGGACATTGGGTCCATCTGCAAAGATCCCAGACAGAAACAAATAACCCATCCTTCTTTCTCTCTCTCTGGCCTGGAGAATGAATACAATTATATCTGAGTCCCTTGGAAGGAAAAGACGTCACCTAGATTGCAGAGCTAATTTTGGTGGTTACAGAGAGCTGCAGTCGTGCTCCTCTGCTCTCCAGACAGACTGATGGGAAGGTGAAGTCCAGTGTTGGGAGGGCCGGCAGGGGAAGGGAGGAGGAAGAGGAAGATGGAAGCTGATCTCATTTGCTGGGGATAATAATTTTTGCCCTCTTTTCCAATGCCTTCTTTACCCCTCTGGAAGGAAGTGTCAGCTTTTGAACATGGGATTTCTGCCCTCGCTCTGTTTGTAGAGGGTGGAGGGAAGGGAGACAGAAAAATTGGTTGGTCCTTGGAGAGAAGCAGGGCAGAGCTCAAGGTCCCACTTTTCTCTGTTCTCTCAGGACAGATGGATTCTAAAGCACTGGAAGCTAGGATAGGCCAACTTCAGGGACTCCCTCTTCCTCTCCTAGGGTATCAGAGCATCTGTAAGGAGGGGAGAGAGGGGCTTGTGGTAGATAATCTCTAAAGTTTCAACCAACATGAATAAATGAATGAATGAATGAATGAATGAATGAGAAACAACTTATTAAGCACTTACTATGTAGCTCTGGGGGCACTAATGTATAAAAAAGATCCTCTGCATCAAATAACTTTCATTCTAATAAGAGGAGATAACACATATAGGGGAGTGATGGCTGGAGAGGGTTGTTTTTGCCTCAAAGTTGCAGTGATGGTGGGTGAAGTCACAGAGCTAGAGACAGAGACTTAGAGCAGTGATTTCATTGACATAAGGAACTCCAGGATGAGGAAATCCCCTCTGCCAGTGTAGGTTGGAGCCTCCTCTTCAACACATAGGCTTAGATTGCTGCTTAAGGTACTTGTCCAAGATCACACAGCCAAAATGTATCAGTGGCCAGAGTTGAGCTTGGGTTTTCCTGAATCTTAAGGTTGTGTCTGACATACCACACTACTGTACGGGAGTAGCTCAATAGACCCTTGGCAGAAATAATGGTAATGTTGATTTGCTTCCTGTGACCAATGCAATGAGTGAATGTAGAGGAGAGGAATCTGGAGCTTGTCAGACTGAGCTGGTGTTTACTGCTCAGGACCACACAGCCCAAGGAGTTTGTGGCAACAGCAGAAGCATCAAGAGGCAAGGTGGCATAGCAAGAAAATAGCCAGAGTGAGGCATGGTTAGGGTCAGATTCTAGGACTCCATCTCTTCCCAAAGCATTGCCCAAGCCTGAGCATGGGCCAGTAGTAGGAGGTCAGGGGCAAGGGTGAAAAGGACTAGCTTTGTTCCTGTGGGTTACAGAACAATGGGAGCATCATCACCACTGGGCTCTGGAGGCAGAAAAGAAAAGTCCTTACCCTTGGGGTCTTCCTATTTTCCAATCTTTCACCTTTATAAGATCTTTGGGACTTCCTGGGCTGCTAGACACTCTAGCCCTCCCAGGTACCTCAAATGCTAACTTCTTCATCATTTGACTTTAAAGAGGGTGGTAGAGAGATCAGGACTTACAGAACTAGATACCTGGATGTGCAATTAGGGTAGGGCAGAGGCAAATGTGTAGATATTGGGGAATGTGCCTGTATGCAGCCTCCTGTTCTGATGCCTAGGGCTAGCCTTGCCCCTGGAGAGAATCTCTCAACACTTCTCTCCCTTTACTAGTATTGCTGGCTAAGGGCTGCCCTCAGGCAGATGCTCTATGCTACCTGGGGAAAGTGGCAGGAAGGTTCAGGGAATCTTGACATCCACTGATCATAAGCTTCATCTTCAGACTCATTGACCACTGAAACCCTCAGGCAGGCAGGCAGGCAGGCAGGCAGGTGGACAGGCAGGCAGGTGGACGGGCAGGCAGGTGGATGGGCAGGTGGACAGGCAGGCAGGTGGACGGGCAGGCAGGTGGATGGGCAGGCAGGTGGACGGGCAGGCGGGCGGGCAGCCAGTCTGTTGCTTGGTTGGTCAGTCACTTAGTCAAACAGCTCTGTCGTTTACTAGATATTTGTCCTGTGGGTCATGGATTACTCATTTTAAACTTGGGAATGATCATCCTCATGTTGACTGTTCAGTGGTATTGTGTGAAAGGAACTTTATAAAATGCCACGCAAGCTTAAATTGCTGTTACTGTTAGGATAATTCCTGGACGAAATGAAGGGGGAGGACTAGGTGTTCTCTATAGAATATGACAGAACTTGGAGAGAACCTTCAAACATGGAATGTCCGAGCTGGGAGGGACAATAGGACACAGAGATGGGAAGGAGTCAGGCAGGGATCCATAATGACCGATGTCAGAGATTTGGGATGGAGAAAGGAGATTCAAGGAGCATGCTCTTAAACAGATCCAGTTTGGATGGAGAGGTTTAGAAAACTCCCATATAAATTGAGAGCCCAGGTAGAGGCACCCTTTCTATTTCCATTAAGTTATCTCCACTCCAGTCAATCAATTTATAAGCATGAATCAACCATCTGTTTGTTATATGGGAGACCCTGTGTTTGGTCCTAGGGATACAAAGGGATACAAAATTTGATAACAGTTCTGCCCTCAGGGAGCTTCTGTCAGACAGAAAACCTCTCTGAGTCCTTACTTTTCAAAGTTACTTTCATTTGCCTTTCTTGGAATTCAGAAATCAGAGTAAAAGGAACCAAATGAGTAGGTGACCAGGGAGGGAAAGTAGTTTCTTTGAGGTTACTCTGCAGACAAGGGAGATTTGGAGAGAGAAGAAAACTATTTCCTTTTCTTTTACCTGCATAAAGAAAGATGCATCTTTCAAGATCCTTCCTTCTAACCCTAAAGTTAGCCCTAGGACTGTCCCATGGAGGACAAGGTAGAGCCAAGAAGAAAGAAAACACAAAGGGTTGAAATCCATTTGTCATGTCCTGTCTCATGTCAGAGAAGCTGTGGTTTCCTGCTCTCAGTCCCACTCAGCTACCGACCAATCTTCTCACTAGCCCTATGATAGAGGGGAATCTAAGAACATGGCTTCAGATCCTACCTGACACTTATTACATAAGTGATCTTGGAAATGTCATTTATCTTTTTCTTAGCCTGTAACAATGGGAGGGTTGAACTGGTTGACTTCTGGTGTCTCTTAAAAGATCTAGAAGTTACAGAGAAGAATCCCTTCAAGCAGAAGAGTGGATGGCCACTTGTCAATGATGCCACATAGAGGATTATAGGTTGGGTTTGTTGATCTCTGGGAACCTTCCAACTCTGAGACTATGTAATTGACTGATTGTGTGTGTATGTATATATGTCCATTGTATGTGTCCTTGGGGTCGTGGAGATGGGCAAAAGTCAGAAGGGGAATGGTAGTGAGGGAAACTGGGTTCTGACTCCATAACTGGTGTCACTAGAACCCAAGGTAAGCACTTCACTCTTCTAGACCCAAGATGCCAGGAGATGACACCCCATGTTGCAAGCTCTGACGGCAAAGGCAGACATAGGACACAAGAGTCCTAGATCCTAGGTCTCAACAAGGAGAAGTAGCATTGTATATTAGAAAGGTTACTGAACTAGTAGTCAGGAGAACAGGGTTCCCATTGTAGCTGTGATGATAACTTGCTAAGTGACTTTAGGCAAGTTAATTCTCTCTGAGCCTCAGTTTCCCCTTCTTTTCCCCCATCTTTAAATTGAGTAGCTATACTACATGATAGTTAAGATCTCTTCCAGTTCCAACATTGTGTACCAACATTCTACATTCTAAAGTCTCTCCCAGCTCTGACATCTCATGTTCTAAGTTCTCTCTCACTTCTAATATTCCATGATCTAAAAGCCCTCCAGGTTCTCACATTCTCAGTTCTAATGCCCTTGGTGCTCTAGCAATCTATATTCTAAGTTTTCTTCCAGCTCTAACATTCTCAGTTTTGATGTCTCTGATGTTCTGATAATCTTGGTTCTAAAGTCTTTCCTAGTTTTGATATAACATGTTCAAGACCATTCTAAGCTCTATTTCCAAGTTCTAAGGGCTCTCACAGCCATGACATCCCAAGATTTCTCCAAGCTTTCACATGTTTGATTCTTTGTCATGTTCCTTCCAGATCTGATGCTGGTAAACCTGAGATATGCTGCTTCCCTCTCTCCATCTATCCCTTGGATGTAAAGGACCTCTTTTTCTTCTTGTCATACTTATTTTCTACTTTTCATTTTCTACCAAGGAGCAGGATGGGTTTGAGGGAATGACAGAGAGAAAGCTATTAGTTATCAGAGGAGATCATTTGTCACACATATATTAGATTACTCTGTGTCTTTTCTCCCCAGGATTGGAGTTCATTGTAGCCCTTGGAGGTGACCTCTGCTGACCACCATCTTTGCCCCTCTCCCACTTGGTTGACCTCTCCACCCACTATGGACATCATCAGCTTTCCCTCTCCAGTGTCTGCATCCTCAGAACCAGAGAATGCCTCACTCACCTGGCCAGAAGACCCTTACACAGGCAACTTGTCCACATTCCCAGCCAGCGCAGGACTAGATGTGAGTGGTGTTCTGATACCTCTGGTATACCTGGCTGTGTGCGTGGTGGGTCTGCTGGGCAATTCGCTGGTGATCTATGTGGTACTTCGGCATACTGTGAGTCCATCAGTGACCAATGTCTACATTCTCAACCTGGCACTGGCTGATGAACTCTTCATGCTGGGTCTACCCTTCCTGGCCGCCCAGAATGCCCTCTCCTACTGGCCCTTTGGCTCCCTGATGTGTCGTCTGGTCATGGCCATTGACAGTATTAACCAATTTACCAGCATCTTCTGCCTGACTGTCATGAGTGTGGACCGCTATCTGGCTGTGGTGCATCCAACCAGGTCATCCCGCTGGCGCACGGCCCCTGTGGCCCGGGCAGTGAGTGCTGCCGTGTGGGTGGCCTCAGCAGTTGTGGTGCTGCCTGTGGTAGTTTTCTCAGGAGTTCCACATGGCATGAACACCTGCCACATCCAGTGGCCTGAGCCAGCTGCAGCCTGGCAGACGGGCTTTATTGTCTACACAGCGGCTCTGGGGTTCTTTGGGCCACTGCTCGTGATTTGCCTCTGCTACTTGCTCATTGTGGTCAAGGTCCGCTCAGCCAGTCGACGGGTCCAGGTGACATCATCCAAGCGGCGGCGGTCTGAGAGGCGGGTCACCCGCATGGTGGTGGTTGTGGTGGCACTTTTTGTGCTCTGCTGGCTGCCCTTCTATGTCCTAAACATCGTCAATGTAGTCTGTCCCCTGCCTGAGGAACCCTCCCTGTTCGGTGTCTACTTCCTGGTGGTAGTGCTGCCCTATGCCAACAGCTGTGCTAATCCCATCATCTATGGTTTCCTCTCCTACCGCTTCAAGCAGGGCTTCCGAAGGGTCTTGCTCCGGCCCTCCAGGAAGGTCCGAAATCAGGAGCCACCCACTGGGCCCCCTGACAAGATGGAGGAGGAAGAGGAAGAAGATGAGGATGATGAAAGAGAAGCTAGGAAGGAGATGAATGGGCGTGTCAGTCAGATCAGCCAACCAGGCAATGGTGGGCAGGAGCACCCACCCTGCAGACCCTGTGGCAGTGAACAGAGACCTCTCCCAGAGGAGCTGACTGGTGGGGAGAAATCCAACACTTCGAAGACAAGCTATTTATAATCAGTGGAACATGATTTGGCAGGAGAAAGGGAAAGGAACTGGAGAGGGGATGAGAGGGAAAGGTTCTGGGGTCCTTAGGCATCCCTAAAATCCATCTCCACCATTGGGGAGGGGAGTGGGTGATGAAATAAGTGCTGAGGAAAAAGATAGGGAGTTGGTGGAGGAAAGGAGACAGGATCCTGGGTGCCCATGGCCAAGTCTGGGGCCCTCAGTCTCCCCATCTGCAAAGTGAGAAGTTTAGACAAAGGGATATCTAAGAACTCTTCCAGGTCCAGACCTATTTTTCCTATGGCCCCAAGTGGGAGCAAGAAGGGCTCAGGCTTACTGAGATAAGTGACCATAGGCTCTTTCCCAAGGAGCTGCCCCTTAAATGTCTTGGAGAGAGGGGAGCTTTGGGGATCTGGAACGTGACAGTTCTTGGACAGTGATCCTTTTCTTCCCCAGATGTGAGCAAGCCACATGTGGAATATTGTGTCCAGTCCTGTGTGTCCCATTTTAAGAGAAACATTGACTAATGGTGTTGTGTCCAATAAATGGTGGTCAAAATGGTGAGAGGACTGGACACCATGTTCTGTGAGAGTTGGTTGAAGGAAGTGGATCTGAATTTCCTCTTTGCCATTTTTTAAACTTTGTGACCTTAGTCAAGTCACTAAATTTCTCTGGAACTCAGTTTCGTCATCTGTAAAATGAGTAGGATGGATTAAATGACCTCTGAGGTCTTTTCCAGTCCTTAAACTATGGTTCTATGATGCTATTATTTTACCTCTGGGACTCAATTTCTTTATCTGTAAAACAACAGGGTTGGATTAAATTATCTTGGGGCCATTCAGCTCTAAATCTGATGAAAGTTTTCTTCAAATACCTAAAGAGCTGTTGTGTTGGAGCAGCGGCAGGTGTGTCCCACCTGGCCTGGAGAGCAGAACTAGAAGCAGAGCTCTGCAGAAGAAGCTTCTTAACCATTAGAGCTGGCTAAGGGAGCAGATAGGCTGCCTCAAGAAGACCCCTTCCTCCTCATGAGAGGTCTTCCAGCAGAGGCCAGATGACCCCTCACTGGGGATGTTGTATAAGGGATTTCTGCTCAGGTATGAGTTGGACCAGATGGCTACTGAGGTTCCTGCCAACTCTGACATTTTTTGACCCTTGAACCAACATCCCTACCACTCTCCAGCTGAAAGTGGATTCTTCCCTATATCTCCTTGTTGGGGAAGGGGAAGTCCTCATGTTGTTTATTTATTAGCTAAATGATCTTGGGCAAATCACTTCATCTCTCTGCTCATCAGTTTACTC
>CM053581.1:406653381-406710177 GCA_028627135.1 Pseudochirops cupreus
GTTCTCTGGGCTTTTAAATCCACCCAGTATTTAACCACTAGAAACAAACCTGGGATGGAGATAAGAAGTAAGGCTAGTTTCGTTGGTTGATCCATTCTGACATTTTTAGTGGATTCTGTTAGTCTGGGAAGTGGGAAGGATGCATTCTCATTTTCTCACTTTCCATCCTTATCTTAGTATTGGGGTGACTCCACTGGGGAGCCTTATTTGTCTTGGGCAATTTGGCTGATGGAGAGTGAAACTGGGCAGAGAAACTAGTGGAAAAGGGAGTTTGGAGGAAAGAAGCAGTTATCAGAGCATGAGAGCTAGCATGGGATGAGAGGGCAGCCTGGAAGGAAGTCATGGAGCTGACCCAGCAAGATCCTCCAAAGGCCAGCCTGTGGGACCAAAGGTTCCAGGCACATGTATGCATGGGTTTATCTGTATCTAGAAGGGAATTGTAGAGCAGAGTAGTGAAAGGAGCTCTGGTCTCTAATCCTGGCCCTGCTGCTCAGTAGCTATGGGACCCTGACCAAATAAAATCAATCTTCCTGGCCTTCAGATTCTTCATCTGTAAAATGGGAGTGATTTATCCCTTCCCTACCTACCTCACAGGGCTGTTGTGAGGGCCCAGTGGGATTAGAGATGAGAAATCACTCTAAAATCTCAAGGGTGATATAGTGTTTCAAACTTGGAGGGCATTTAATAAATGTTTGTTGGATGAAACCTGAAGGACAATTATTATGACATGTAGACCTCACTTATTGTTCTGTAGCACTCTCCCAGTTGACTGGACAAATGCCACAATTCCCTTGTCACCTCACTCTCTTAGGGAAGGGGCGATGGTGAGGCTACAATGCTCTACCCAGAATCCCCATGCTTCTCTGGCTACTCCTGAAAGGGAAAATGATGCATGACTGGGAGTGGGATGGGGTAAGGGAAGGACAAAGGTCTGAACCATGGGGATGGCAAGGAAGTGAGGATCAGGGGAAAGATTTCTGGAGGAAATATAAAGGTGGTTTTCTGCCACTTATTAGTTGTGGGAGCCATGATAAGTTATGTCCTCCCTCTGTACCTCAGATTCCCCCATTGGTAAAATGAGGGAGTTGGATTTAGTGACCTCTAAGGACCCTTCTAGTTTTAAAGTCTTATCCTCAGACTTGGGTAGACATCTGTGGTCAAATAAAGAGGGGCATATTGGGAAGAATAAGGGATGCAGGGGGATGCCTTTTGAACTGGGGTGGGAGCATAGAGGAGACCTGCTTGGCATATGTGTCCTGTTGTCCAGGGGCCCAAGACTGGGACTAAGCAGTGAGGGGAGGGGGCTTGAGAAGACCATAGAGTCCTTCCTCCCTGTCTCCTCCATCTTCTTGGCTTTCTCTCACTCTACTCCTGCAGTAGGTTCACCTTGAACTTTCTCTGAAAAGGCTGTTGCTAGGCAACAGTGGTCCACAGCATTAACTCTCCATCCTGAGTCCTGAGCCAGAGGACAAAGATGGCCAGCTGCAGGGAGAGGGTGGGCAGGGAGGTTTCAGAGCTTATGGGAAGAAGGAGGCTGCTTCCGGGATCCACTCTGTGTGTGTGTGTGTGTGTGTGTGTGTGTGTGTGTGTGTGTGTGTGTGTGTGTGAGAGAGAGAGAGAGAGAGAGAGAGAGAGAGAGAGAGAGAGAGAGAGAGTGTATCTGTCTGGGGGAAGGGCAGGGGCAGACATTAGGACAAAACACCCAGGGCTTTGAGCTTACAATTCTGAGGAGCCACTGAGAGGAGGCAAATGTAAGTAGTTGGGTAAGTAGTAAAGAGTTGGGTGAGAATCCTTCCTATTCCATCCTCTTCTGAGCCTCAGTTTTGTTATCTATAAAATTAGCTGATGGGGCTAAGTGACCTTTAGATACCATAACCAGTAATTAGCAGGAGATGATGGTGAGAAAACCCTAAAGACGATAGGAGCCCAATTTCTCATAGAGGGTGGTCCTCCAAGGAAATTACCCTTCTCCTGTTGTGTATTCCTTAATAAGGGCACTGATGATGGAGATTTCTAGAGAAGTTCCAAATTAAAAAAAAACAACAACACTTTCTTCATTCACAGGAATGTGAGGCAGGAACACGACTATAAGTATTATTTACTCCATTTTACAGATGAGGAAATTGAGATTTGAGAGGGGAAAAAACATACTGAAGATCACATAACTGGCCATCGTCCACACTGGGACCAGGAGGCAAGGCAGTTGATGGGAAGAATAATGGCTTTGGACGTGAGTTCAAATTCTACCTCTGATACATTTACTCTCAAACCTTTGGGTGAATCACTTAACTACAATAGGACTCAGTTGCCTTATTTGCAGAAAAATAAGTGCTTAGACAAAATGACCTATGAGATTCCTTCCAGCATCTAAATCAATGATCTCACCATTCCCTGGTTTCTGCTCTTGGTGTCTAGTCTTCTCTCCATCATATCTTGTTGTCTTCCTGACGTCTTTGATGTGCAAAAATCCTTTAGAAAGTATGACTTGGGATGTCCAGTACCTGAAGTGCCAATAACTCTAAGGGAAGACAGCAGTGAAGGTTAACACTCATTTGCCCTTTTTCCTATTTGAACTGAGAATACACACACACACACACACATATCTAAATATAATTATGTTATTAGATATACACATGAAAATTATGTATAATGTGTCATGCTTTAAGATCTGCATTTTGATCCTCACTACAGCCCCATGAGATAGGTGTCATTTTTATCCCATTTTGCAGTTGTGGAAACTGAGGCTCAGAGAGGGTGGGTGACTTGCCTGAGGGTCATATAGCTAAGTGCTTACACAGACAGATCTTTCAGATTCTAAACTCAGTATTCTATTCATTGACCAACCTAGTTGCTTGGAATGAATGAAAGCAAACACTTGATTAGGTGTGTAAGATGTGGCAGATACTGTACTAAGTTCACAAAGAAAGGCAAGATAACAAGTTCACATTCTAATTGGGGAGTGAGAGTGGGAGAAAGACATAAGGCAGAGGAAGGTGCGGCTACAGGGCAGATGGAAAGGCACCTAAGGATATCTCCTGAAGAGTCCTGGCCAGCTGCCCTTGGGAAGGGATGATGAGTCTAAAGTTTGGAATGGAGTGGGGATTCTGGCTTCCCACCAGCTTGGGCCACTCATGGTCTTCTAGATGCCCCAGGTGGGCTCTGGGCAGCTTGCTTGACATGAGTTCTGAATGGGTCACTCCCAAGCCTCATCCCCAGCAGGCTGAGGTTCTGCATTGGACTAAATCAGTGGTCCTCAAGGTGTGGTCTGGGATCCCCAAGACCCTTTCAAGGGGGTCCATGAGAGACAAGGATGAAACAGTCCCCACCCTCTGGGGTCTTACATTCCAGTGAGGGAGACAATATGTACACATATAAGTAGATGAAGAAAGGAATGATCTTTTGCATAGTGCCAGGCACTGTGCTAAACACTTCACAAGTATTTCCTCATTTTATCCTCACGACAACCCTACAAGGTAGGCCTTATTATTAGTCCCATTTTACAGATGAGGAAATAGAGGCAGACAGCAGTTAAGTGACTTGACCAAGGTCACATAGCTAGTGAGTGTCTTAAGTCTGAATATGGACTCAGGGTCTTTCTGACTCTAGCCTCAGTGTTCTGCAATGGGGGCACCCTCCAGGGAATGCGAATATTCGTTGAGCCAGAAGATCTCTGAAGACCCCTTCTACCTCTGAGATTCTAGGATTCTGTGATTCTTATTTGGATACATTTCATTCATTTACTTATTCATCCAAAGGACAAATTAAAGAGTTATCCCTGAGTCATTCTGTTGTTGTTGTTCAGCCCGTTTTCAGTGGTGTCTGACCCTTCCTGACCCAATGTGGGGTTTTCATAGCAAAGATACTGGAATGATTTGCCATTTCCTTCACCAGCTCATTTTACAGATGAGGGAACTGAGACAAACAGGGTTAAGTGATTCATTCTGGGTCACGCAGCTAGGACATCTCTGAAGTCACATTTGAACTCAGGTCTTCTTGATGCCAAGCCCAGTGCTCTACCCACTGGGTCACCTGGCTACCCAATTCTAGGATAATAGGTTTTAGAGCTGGAAGGGCCCTTATAAGATATTGAGTTCAAACCCTTCTCTCCCTCCCATTTCATAGATGAGGAAACTGAGGTAAAGTTAAGTGAGCCTACTATGTGCCAAACTCTGTGCCAGAACACACACACACACACACACACACACACACACACACACACACACACACACACACCGCAGAGACAGAGTCTCTGCATTTAAGGAGCTCCCATTCTATTAGGAGGAAACAACATGTATTTATGTATAATAATGTGTAGTACAGAGGAAAGAGCCTTGGATTTAAAGTCAAAGGACTTGAGTCCAAATTCTAGCTTTGCTATTTTCCTGACTGCATGACCTTGTACAGTCACTTCCCTTCTCTAAGCCTCAGTTTCCCGTTCTGTAAAACCCAGGGAGTTGGACTAGCTGGCTCAAGACCCATCTATTTCTGCATCTGTGGTGCTGAGATAAGTCAACACGAGATGTACAAGTAGCTATTTCACAGGGGCAGATGATAACCTCCCCATGTCTTCTGGTCCTGCTGTCCTCATCCATTCCACATATTCTCCATGCAAAGGGCTGCCATTCCTGCCCTTCTTCTTGAGGACACCTAGGCAGCCAGGGGCAGCAGCTGGATGGTCCATCTGTCACGTTCACCATGTCCAAGGTCCTTGTCCTTCTTATAGGTATCCTTGATGAGTCTGGTAATGTCCTTGTGGTGTCCTTGCTGAAGCCCACTCACCCCATCATCTCTGGCTGGGGTGATTCTGCAGAGATCTTGGGGTTCTGATGTGGCAGCCAGGGAGCCCTGCCCAGGGACATTCTAAAGTGAGGCCCTTGTGTCAGGAAGCAGCGTGGAATACTTGGAAGGGTCAGGCTGTATGTCCTCAGTGCCCCCTCGATAGATCATCATCTCTTTCAACCCTAAGTCCAGCTCTCTGATTCCAAAATTCTCTCTTAAAAAAAAACATTCCATATTTCACAAACACCATGTAAGATAGGCTTTGCCATGTATATAAAAGAGCAGAGAAGGAAGATGCTACATGTAAGGGAAATTCTCTCTTGGGCCCTGACAGCTTTTCTTTTTCAGTACATGAGATCATCCCATAACTTTCAAAGCTATTCTTCTTGTCAGTGTGTATGTATGTATCCCGGATGATCCTGTATGTATCCTGTAAGTAGTACATTTATCCTGGAGCAACTTGGTGGCACAGTGGATAGAGCACTGGGCCTGGAGTCAGGAAGACTCATCTTCCTGAGTTCAAATCTGGCCTCAGACACTTACTAGCTGTATGACCCTGGGCAAGTCACTTAACCCTGTATGCCTCAGTTTCCTCATCTGTAAAATGAGTTGAAGAAGGAAATGGCAAACCCCTTCAGTATCTTCACCAAGGAAATCCCAAACAGGGTCACAAAGAGTTGGATACAACTGAAAAACTGACCAAAAGATATTTCTTTAGCCTGTCATTTGTAGTATGTTATCCTGTATGTATGTGTTTTTTAACATACTTATATGCCCATGTGATGTTTCCTGCAATAGAAAATGAGTTCCTTGAGAGACGGTCCTCTTAGGTCTTTGATCTTTCCAGCTCAACCCCTATTTTGGAGCAGGCCTTCATACTGATCAACTTGGGATTTATTTTCCTTTATTCATGTTACATTTATTCCGGATGGACATATATCTTTGTTGACATATACATACATATGTATATGTAATTATGCATGCCATATAATTATATACATGATTATATTTTAATATGATTTCTCATTTAAAATACAATTACATGTCACATGTATGTATTTATATGACACGTATATATTAATACTTTGTGTAACTTTAAATAACATGCTTTATTTAATATGTGTATATCTATCCTAATAATTTTATAAGGGGATAAGCATTTATAAAATGCCTACTATGTGCCAGGCACTTTACACATTTTATCGCATTTAATCCTCACAACAATCCTGGAAGATAGGAGCTGTTGTTGTACCTGTTTTATTGATGAGGAAGCTGATGCAGGCAGAGGTGGAGTGACCCACCCGTGGTCACACAGCTAGTATCTGAGGCTGAATTTGAACTCAGGTGTCCACGAATCCAACTCTATGGCCATATCATATTATGTATCATATCGTATCATATCATTTCATATGGCATCATAACAGACTGCTTCCTGACCTTGGGCAATGCACTTCCTCTATTATCCTCAGTTTCCCTTCCTCTAAAATGGAGACAAAATCATCCCTAAGGTTTTATCCCCTGCCCCTCCCCCAATTTCTCACAGTCGATGTCCTTGAAGTCAGGAGAAACATGAGCTCCAAGTCTAGGACCTGTAACTTGCTAGCTGAGTAGCCATGGGAAAGACCTCATGCCTCTCTGAGACTCTGTTTTCTGATCTGTGTAATGGGCATCCTATCATTTTCCCTGCAAGCCTCACAGGACCATTATGAAGAAAGCATCCTGGGCTTTTAAGCACTGAGGAAAAGATAATTATCCTGATTATTTAAGCTTTGCCACGCCCTGTTCTAAGGCCCCTCCCAGCTCTGACATTCCCTGTTCTAAAGTCGCTCCCAATGCCAACATTTTATTATTTGGAAGCTGTTGGGTACCTTGCTTATTACTACATTTGGCAATCATGAGCTTCCAGGGAACTCACATATTTATGACTTAGGAAGGACTGTGGACTTGTGCAGCTGTGTGTGTGTGTGTGTGTGGAAGGGGAGGCGGGGGTTGTATTCCCTATGACCTTGAAGCTCAGTCTCTACTGGCCAGTGGGCTTATTCGTTGATGTCTAGAGTATAAAGCATGCTGTTCCGCATCCCACTTCCCGCCACTCCCCACCATTGATTCACCTTCTCCCCATCCTACAAATGCGAATGTGCCCAGGAACATGAGCCATCAGTACAAACGGACAGACAAGTCCCCTCAGACACTTGCACAGAGCTGTGTGTGTGTGTGTGTGTGTGTGTCTGTGTGTGTCTGTGTGTAAGAGAGAGAGTGTGCACACAAGTATACACTCACACACGTGTGTTTGCTCCTTTATCCCTCCCCAGCATCTGCAGCCTGGAAGGAAGAGGCAGTGCAGACTGCAGGGGTTTCTGGAAGCATCCAGGCCCTGTGCCAGACACAGCCCAGGGCCGTACGTGAGGAGACTACAAGCTCTGGTGCAGCGGCCGCTGGGATGGTGGCCTTATCTCTCTCCGCTTTCCCAGGAATAGAAAAATCCATTTCCTTCAGGCAGGAGTTCAGTGCTCATGGCTTCCCACAGGAGCAGAGAATGTCAGATCTGAGAGCGATCTTTGAGCAGGAATAGCAGAACTGGGAAGAACGTTAAAACATGGGTTGTCAGAGCTGGGAGGGGCCTTAGAACACGCAATGTCAAGAGGATGGAGTTTGGGGTATTGAATATTAGATCTGAGGCATCTTGGAGACCACCTTTTCCAACCCCTTCATTCCACGGATGAGCCCCGAGAAGGAAAGGTCCTCCCCTGTGCTCAGTAGCAGAGTTCAGATGCCTCCATCCCTCCCAATGCTCATCCAAACCGCCCATCTCCAGCTCTCCCTCGTCCCAGCCCCAGCTTCACTCTGGGAGGTCTAGGGCTCTCCTGCAAACTTCTTGGCTCCCAGGTGGACTTCCTGAGGCAAGTGATCAGGAGCAAATCAGAGAAACGGGATGGAATTGTTAGGCCTTTGGCCTGCTTGGGGAGAGCCAGTCCCAGCTTCACCCACCATTTCAGCTTTAATGAGCAGAAAATATGTAAATATTTATTCTCAGAAACTTGCTGGCCTCTGCCTCCCCCACAGAACACTGAGCAAACATCATGTCACCTGAGCCTTCTGACAGAGTACACGGGGTCAACAGAAAGCACAAACATGCACCCACACGGCACACACAGACATTGCTGCCAGTCTCACAAGCAACATTTCCACATGTTTGTAGGGTCACACATGAACACACATGGACATACACAGAGACACACATACAGACACATACACACAGACATACACAGAGATGCACAGACATACAGACACACACACGGACACACACAGAGACACACAGACATACAGACACACACGAACATACACAGAGACACAGAGACATAAAGACACACACAAACATATACAGAGACACACAGACATACAGACACACACATGGACATACAGACACACAGACATACAGACATACACACAGACATGCACAGAGACACAAGACATACAGACACACATGAACATACACAGAGACAGACATACAGACACACAACGAACATGCACAGAGATGCACAGACATACCGACACACACAGACATACACAGAGACACACAGACATACAGACACACACATGGACATTCACAGAGACACACAGATATACAGACACACACATGGACATACACAGAGATGCACAGATATCAGACACACACATGAACATGCACAGAGATGCACAGACATACAGACACACAGACACACACAGACATACAGACACATACACAGACATACACAGAGACACAGAGACATACAGACATACACAGACATACACAGATATACACTTGAAAACATCCTGATTCATATCTCACATGTGATCTAAACAAACATCCATGAACACATATTTGCCCACATCAAAAACCCTGCCAGCACTAACATTTCTGATCCATGCACATACAAAGACATGTTCTAATGTGCAGGCTAGTGACCACGGCACTGGGCTGGGAGCCCTGGCTCTGAGGAATGGCATAGCCACCAGCGTTCATGGACCTTTGGGCAACTCATTCTTACCTCAGTTGGCTCCCGTGTGAGATGAGAGGGGGTAGATTGGAAGGGCTCTAATGCCCTGTTCTAAGGCCCCTCCCAGATCTCATATTCTCTATTCTCATCCCTGTTCTAAGGTTCTAAGGCTTTTCTCAACTCTGACACATCCCGTTCCAATTCATGTTCTAAGGTTCTAAGGCCCCTTCCAGCTCTCATATTCTCTGTTCTAATCCCTGTTCTAAAGTTCTAAGGCTTTTCTCAGCTCTGATACTCCCTGTTGTAAGACCCCTCTCAGCTCTGACATTCCCTGGAAACAGGAAGTCCTGAGTTCAAATTTGGCCACTGTGTGACCCTGGTCAAAGTCACTTCACCCTGTTTGCTTCAGTTTACTCATCTGTAAAATGAGCTGGAGAAAGAAACCTCAGACCACTGCAGTGTCTCTGCCAAGAAAACCCCAGATGGGATCAGAAGAATCCAGCAGGACTGAAACAACAACAGAAGTGTTGTTTACCAGGCTCACTTGCTGTTGGGGCACTGGGCACATTGTCTCGAGCCTCAGTTTCCCGAGGATAATAAACAATTTGCCTAGCCACAGTCAAGCACTTTGGTGACCTTAAAGAGCCATCCAAGATGAGTCGGGGGTGTCTATGATGTCATTTTGGGAGTACTGAGGTCGGGGACAGTGGGAGTGGGGAGGGTGTGGCTCTGAACGTCCTGTGCTCCATCCCTGGGCGGTAGCCGGGCTGGGCTCGGGGTTGCTGGCGCGGAGATTGGCCGGCAGAGGCCACTGTTGAGCCGCACAGGTCCCGCACCGGGCTCCCCCTCCCTCCCCCACCCTCTCCATCCCCCAGAGCCCGCAGCTGCAGGCGCAGCCGGTCGGGAGCTGGGAAGAGAGCGCGCAGGGGAGGGGGCACCAGAGCTGCGGGCAGTGTCCTCAGGGGCTGTGGGGGCACGAGCCCACCTTTCTGCCCGAGGCTTGGGGCACATGTGTCTGGGAGCCAGGTGATGAGGTGAACAAGATGGGTGTGGCATAGTCTTGGACCGGCCAGAACTTGCCCAGGGCGTCCTGTGGGTTACGAGGTCCTTCCGCACCCTTAGGGCTTGGGACAGGAGGCCAAACTCTAGGAATGTGGGCAGAACCTGGCTTCTAGCCCCGGCGCTCTGTCACTGACTTGAGACCTTGGAAAAGTCACTTCTCTGGGCCTCAGTTTCCCCATCTATCGAAATGAACGATTGGTGCCTGAATTCCCTTCTGTTAAGAGAAGTGTGGTTTGGAATGAGAGGGCCTCCCTTGGACTCTTGCCAATGGTGCTGGGTGGTTTTGGGGAAATCCCCTCCCCTCTTCATGCTTCCTTTTCATCAGTTGTAAAGCGATCTGAGTCTGATGCTCTGACACTGAGATTAGAGAACCTGGCGAGGAGGGGGCAAGGGGAGGTGGAGTGGGGAGATGGGCTCTTATTAGTCAAGAATCTCTGACCATTGTCCCCTTCTCCACGCTCCCCCATGCTGAAACCCTCACTGTCAGGGACTTTGCTATCTCCCTTTCTTCCAGTTACCCATGGGTGTGTGTGTGTGTGTGTGTGTGTGTGTGACAGACAGACACAGACAGTCACAGACACAGAGAAGCAGAGACAAACATAGAAGGGGAAAGGAGGGGGTGACAAAATTGAAGCTTTATGCAGACAATAAGGGGACCCCACCCCCCAACGTCCACTAGTTGATGTCCTGTTCTGTACCTGACCTTCCCTACCCAGGCCAAACAGGCTTTCTCCATCCCCTGAAGCTGCACTTTCCCTCCCCAGACCCTGAACCTGAGTTGGCCAGGAGTTTAGCGGAGAAAGTGAGACAGAATGCCCCCCAACCCTCTAGGCAGGACAATGGACCATTTGATTGGAAGGGACAACCAAAGCTCTGGGCGATGATGGCTTAGCCAAAGGCCAGGCAAGCCTGGGTAGCAATGAGGCAGAGAGAGAGGAAGCAGGCCAGGAAAGGGATGCTTTGCTGCTGCAGCCATAGTCAGAGCAAGGCTGGCCCACCCCCAGTCAGTCCAGGCACAGACCAGCATTACATAAGAGCTCCTGGTCCCAGCTGGTTTCAATCAGTCTCCCTCCCTCCCTTTCTCCCTCCCTCTTCAGCCTCCTTTGCCTTCCCTAGTGCTAAGATGAGTAACTGAGGTCAAAGAGCTCAGCTGGAGGCCAGGCCTTCACCCTAGGATTGGGGGGCTAGTGGGGGAGGATAAAGGAAGGAGTCTGTGATGCAGTGGGTGAAGGGGCAGTGCCCTACTGTGGAAGGAACGTTGAATTTGGTGGCAAAGGGCTTGGAGAGGCAGAGAACTGGGCTCTGCTACTTAGAACCTGTAGGAATTTGGGCAGATCACGTTCCTGCTTCAGGCCTCAGTTTCCTGCTCTGTAAAATGAGCCAAATGGTCTCTGTGCTTCCTTCCAGCTGCAAATCCTGACTCCCAGTAGGGGAAATGAGGTGGCTGAAGCCTAGAAATGAGACTGCTAGTGATTCCAATCACTATTCTTTGTGCTCTTTCTGTTCCAACCAACCCAGACTGTTCCCTGAACTGGAACTCAGCATTCCATCCCCACTTTTGAGCCTCAAATGTCCTCCTGGTTCAGCTGTGCCTCTCAGAGTCTACCCTCATTGGAGCCCAGGCACCACCTCCTCCATGAAGCCTTCCCTGATACTGTCCCGTCCAAGGTATCAGGGCTCTCTCTTGGCTCAAACAACCTTGCATTTACTTAAAGAATCCTAGATATGAGAGCTAGAAGAAACTTCAGAGATCATCTAGTTTAACCTCTTGGTTTTACAGAATAGGAAATTAAGTCACAGTTGGGGGTGGGTAGGTAATTTGTTGTTGATCACATGACATGTCAGTATCTCTGATAGGAGTTAAAGCCATGATTCTCTAATGACAAATTCAGCTCCGATCTATCCACTAATCCAGGCTCCCCCAATGGAACCAGAGTTCAGAGAGGAGAGGAATCATAAAATCCCAGACTGAGACCTCAGAGGACATCCAGTCCAATTCTCCTATTTTACAGATGAGGAGACTGAGACCCAAAGAGATTAAATGACATGTTCACAAGAGTACCCCCATGACCCAATACAGAGTCTTGTACCCAGCATTTTAGGATGATAAACGAAGACCATCTAGGCCTCCCCCCTTATATTATAGAAGAGGCCTCCAGAGAGACATAGGATCATAAATTAGTAATTAATAATAAATGAGAATTTATGAAATAATAAATAAAAATTAAAAACCTTAGGAGCCATCTAGTCTGTCATTTTACAGAAAGGGAAACTGAGGCCCAGAGAAGCAAACGATCATCCAGATATCAAACAGGAGAAGCCAGATTTGGACCCATGTCCTCTGATTTCAATACCCTTCCTATTACACCAGCTGCCACCCAGTGTAGCTGCCTAATTGCTGAGTCGAATTGAATTCTTTCTGTTGGTGAAGTTTCAGAGCTGCCTCAAACCCTGGCCTCTCTGTTAAGATTGGCAATAGTCTTGTGATATAGTGGAGGTTGGGGGGGGAGTAAGGAATGCTTACCCCTTTTTCCAGATGGGGCCCTAAGGTCACTTGGCTCCCTCCCTCCCCCTCTTCCACCTGCAGCGGTTCTCAACCTGTGGGTTATGTTCACTTTGTAACGTATCCTGCATATCAGATATTTACATTACGATTCATAACAGTAGCAAAATTACAGTTACGAAGTGGCAATGAAAATAATTTTATGGTTGAGGATCCCCACAACATGAGGAACTGTATTAAAGGGTCGAGGCATTAGGAAGGTTGAGAACCATTGCCCTAGGGGCTTCTGCTCTCAGTAGGGAGTTGACAACACTGACCTCGGGACTGAAGAATCACAATTTGAATCTCAGCTTTTCATTTTAAACTCTGTGTCACTCTGGGCAAAACATCTGATGTCTCGGGGTCTCATTTCCTGCATCTGCACAATGACGATCTAGGGGAAGGTAGAAATGCTTGTTTGCAGTCATAAGAACGAATCCCATCTCTGTCTCTTACAAGCTGGGTGACCTTGGAAAAGTCACTGGATGTCTCTGGTCCTCAAGGTCTTCCTCTGTGAAATGTGAGACTTGGGCTAGGTGATGTCACAGATTCTCAGAGTCAGAAGGGGCCTTAAAGTTGATCAGGTATCTACCTGATCAATAGTCTCTCTTTAATATCTCCAGCTTAGCTCAAAGACTCCCAAGAACAGGGAACTCACCACCTTCTGTTTCAGCTTTGGACAGTACTGGAGATTTGTCTGGAGAAGGGCAACCAGATAATGTGAAGAGAATGAGGATGTTTAGATTGGAGAAAAGAAGGCTTGGGGAGCGAGTAGGGAGCAGGAAAGCTCTCCAAGTGTCTTAAAGACTCAGAAAAGGTGGTAGAAAGCATCTTTCTCGCCTTCTTCTCTAAGGTCCTTTTGGCATGATTCTTTGTCCTGTGTGCTCCCCTCCCAAGTCCCCTTGTCTCCCTTGCTGAGCCCTTCTCCTATGTTTTCCTCGGCTCCTCCCTTTCCTGCATATTTTCCCAGACTTTCCACAAGAGTTTCCAGGAGAGCCTGGTGACCACAGGCTCCTGATCCAGCCAGCTAGGCCCCTGGGGACATCAAAATCCCCATTCCTTCTCCCTGGGCCCCAGGACTGCTGACTCAACCTTTTGGGGGTAGGCTGTGGGAGGGGGAGGAGATGTGTCCCTTTCTACCTCCTCTCTGCCCTCCCTACCCCCATCCCTATTCCCATCCCCATCCTGCTCTCCATCTCCATCCCTATCCTGGAGCACTGTCTCTGGGTACTCAGAAAGGCTGAGTGGGCAACGGGCTAACAGTGGCTCCCATCCCACAAGACTTTCCCATGCTTGTTCCAGGGGAGCTCTCCTCATCAAGGACAGGGGTCTAGGGAGCAATTGGTAGAGAAAGATCACTGAGCAATTTCTTTCGTATATTCATAGTAATTTGCATATAATTTCCTGCCTTAGAATATAAACAACTGGCCTTTCTTTGTATCACTGATGCTTAACACAGAGCCTGGTATACAGTAAGTGCTTAACTGATACTCACAGATGGATAAGACTTTAGCGCTAGAAGGAGACTTTGGAAATTCTCTCCAGGGGTTTCTAAATTGGGGGTCCATGAACTTGTTTTTTTTTTAATTTTGACAACAGTATAATTGATTTCTTAAATAATCCTACATATATTATTTAAAGCATTTAAATAAAATGCATTCTAAGAAGGGGTTCATAGACTTGATCACACTGAAAACAGGGTCCAGGACATAACTTGTTAAGAATTTCTAGTTTACCTTCCCTGTTTTATGGGAGGGGAAGTTGAGGCATAGAGTACAGTCATAACTCACAAAAGATCATATAAGTAGCAAATCCAGCATCCTTTCCCCTCCAGAACCTTTCATCTTTCAGGGCCTAAGCTTCTTTTTTTTGAGAGGGGAAGGCAAGGCAATTGGGGTTAAGTGACTTGCCCAAGGTCACACAGCTGGTAAGTGTATAAAGTATCTGAGGTTACATTTGAACTCAGGTCCTCCTGACTCTGGGACTAGTGTTCTATTCACTGCACCACCTAGCTGCCCCAAGGGCCTAAGCTTCTACTAAAGCTGACAAGTGGGGGAACTGAGACAGAAGGCCATGCTTGACTATAGGTCATAGAAGGAAATCCAGGCCTGGTGAATCTCAGATGAATATTGTTGCCTTCATGGCCTGTTCTACTAAGGAGTACAAGGTGGGAGGTACGGGGGTCTCTAAGCTTCCTATTTCAGAAGACCAAATCCTAACCCTTCCCCCAATGTGAAGCCCTAGATGCACAGGCAGGTCTGGGAGGGCCCAGATGCGGCTTCTTCCCTTCTCCTCCTCACCCACCTTAGCCCCAGGTCCTCCCTGGAATCATGCCTCTCTAGGAAAACCCTGGGGAAGGCCAGGGCTTTGGGCTTTCCCAAAGGCCAGTTTTGTGTCCTAGCCCCCTCCCTATATCTCCCCTGAAAGGGACAGCCCTGTACCCAGTTCCCTAGAGATGAGGTAGCTTGCACAGAGTCTTAGAGCAGCTCCCACTCCCCACTGCCCACCCCCACCCCTCCTCAACTACCCAGAGTAAGATTAGAAACAGAATTAGATTCCAAATTCCCCTGATCTGTCTCTAACCCTTATCTGCCTGTTCTGTTCTTCCTGCCCAGGAATATCCCTTACCCCCTCACCTAGCATGGCAACAGCTTCGGGACAGCTCTGGGTCCTCCCCCAGCTGAGCCCCTCATCTCCTCCCCAGGGTCAGCCCTAAACCTCCCCTGCTTAACCCCTGGCCTCCCATTCAGATCCCTGTAGATAGACGGGCATTCTAGAGAGCCTTGTTGCCTGCCCCTTCCTCCTAAGGCTGGCAGGAGGCCTGATCCCTGGGATGGGGGTGGGGGAGAGAGGAACCTCTCTCCCAGCCCCTTCCTTTCCATAGCCCTCTGCAGACAGCTTAGTTGAAAAGGCTGCTTTCCCCTTTCCAGTCATGGTACATCCAATCCTAGTCAACTTCCTCCCCCTGTATCTGATTCCTAAGAAACTTCCTTTGCTCCCAGGGGCCTTTTGAGGACTGCAAAACCTTCCGGACCCGAAGGAAGCCTGTTTCTAATGGTGGAACTTCAGGCACAGTGATTGGTGTGTAGGATACAGTTTCTCAGCGCCCCCATCCCCCCCCATCCTGGCCTGGAGGGGTGCTGGGCTGGGAGGGGGCAGTGACTGCTGACGTGGCTTGTGCAGGAGGATGGGGCTGCCCACTGGAATTTTCCCACCCACATCCCTGTTCCCAAGGCTGAGGCCCATAAGCCAGTGAAGAGTTAAAACTCGGAAATATAACCCTCATTTTATCTGAGCCAAACCAGAGCAGGGCTGGGAGGAAGGGGGGAGGGATCAAGAGGGAGGGAGTGAGGAGGAGGGGAAACCTGGGACCCAGCTCGGCCCCCTCCCTCCCGCCTTGGCTGGGTCCTGGTGCCAGCAGAGAGTCATTACAGCGATGGGCCAGGGAGCCAGAGGCAACCAGCAGCCCTGGGCCTGACTAAGCCGCTCAGTTTGGCCTTCTTGGTGAGTCACGAGCGGGGTGGGGGAAGGTGGGGAGCCCCCTCCCCTGGAGATCAAAGTGTGGAAGGAGGGGCTTGGCCCTCCCCCTCTCTGGCTGACTTCCCACTGGAGGAGAGGTCCCTTCCTGCGAGACTCTCCCTCCTACCCTCCACTCCCTCTACCTCCTCCTCCTCCTTTCAAACTGCTTATCCACTGCAGTCAAAAGACCTGGGTTCGAATCCCAATTCCACCACTGCTATTTGTATGACCTTGTACAAATCGATCCCCTTCTGGGCATCAGTTGCCTCATGTGTTAATCAAAGGCATTGGACTAAGATAATCTCTGAAGTCGCTTTCTACTTGACATTCATTGATTCTCCCTCCTGCTCCTTTTTCCTCCTCTGCCCAGAGGGGAGAAACCTGGCCCATGAGCAATCTCCCCTGCCAGTGCCCTGAATGCCTCCCCTCCCTTCCCCATTCATGCTCCTCTTCCTCCCAGACCCTCATGCCCTGGCCAGGTCTGACTCATCAGCAGCTCCAGCTGCAGAAGAACTGTGACAGGGAGGAGGGAGGTTGGCTTCTTCGAACACAGATGATTCTTTTGTTTGGGGTGGGGGAGAAGGGAGCCTTGACATTTCTAGTGCAAGGGCACCTTGGCCTCCCTCATCCCCAAGGGATGGGGTGGGTGACCCATCTTACAAAGGGGGAGAAGGGGGGGAGGGCTTTTCCAGGTAACTAGAGGATAATGACCCCTCTCCACCAAGTCAGCCTCCCCCAGGGCCCTTAGGCCAGTCCTACAAGGTAGCATCAGCATCACAGACCTATCAGACAGCCACTGACTGACTTTGACTCCTGCTTCCCTATGTCTGCACAATGTTTTCCTCCCAGCCCAACTCCCAGCTGGGATTCTGGGGACCAATGGGGAAGTAAGAGGGTCTGGGGCTGGGAAGCAGAGGACCAATCCCAGAGGAAAAGGGTGGATGTGTTCTGTCCTTGGCCTCTCACTTGGAGGAGAAAATCTGGGGCTCTGTTGTAGGGTAGAGTGGGATCTCCTTCCCAATTCTGACAACCAAGGAGGGTTTAAAAAAAAAATTCTCTGAGTCTGAGGCTTGCTGTCTCCCGGAGATTCCTATGGAAATGTCCCAAATGGTTTTAAATTGGAAAAAGATGGGGGTGGGGAGGAACCTTGAAAATAAAATTGTCTCTCAATTCTTAGGTTCTCTGCTCAGTCACTTTGACCCTGAATGGCCCCTCTGGCCCAAGCTCGAGTCCTACAGAGGATCTGGAGCCAAGAGGCCCTTACAGATGGTCTGGTCCTGGCCATGCCTCCTCTCATCCGGAAAACTAGCCTTGGCCCTGGGCTCCAGAAGGGGTGATGGTGACCTTGATCACTTTGTTACCTCATCCATAAAGCTGGGCTTTGTGATAGCCAAGTTTGCAGAAATTCCTGGAGCCTTCCACAAAAAGAAGTCATTATAATGGCTAGGAGTGGGGACCAGAAACTAAGAGAAGGCCAGTGGTGATGCTGTTTTGGGGGGATCAGGGGGAACCCTTAAATCCTGACATCCAGACAACTGCCTCTTCTACTGTTTAGTTAGTCCTGTGGCCGATACCTGGTGGGATCTCCAGACAGAGTCAAGGTCGATATAGACAAGGGCTGATTGGTGTAGCCATTATCAAACAATTCTTCTTTGACTTAGAATTGGGGAATAGACTTGTAGAAACTATCTTGTTTACCCCTGCCCTGATCAAGCATCTTTCCCACAACATCTCTGGCAAGTGGTTGACCTCCAGGAATGGGGCCCATTTACCATTTGGACAGTTCAGTGTTAGGAGTTGGATTATCACCAGGGTCATTTTCTATCTCAGATGACAAGCCCATCCCCCTTTTCTTCCCTTGGGCCTTTGGCCCTGCTGTCATTTAGGTCACCATGGCAACAGCCTCCCTGACTCCCCGATGGGCTGCCCTCCTGATCCCACTCTTGGTGCTTGGGGTGCCCACTGAGGAGCCTGCACCTGAGACACCTTCCCCAGTCCCAGGGGGCTGCCAGCGATGCTGCCAAGGATCAGAGTCCCTAGACATTTCAGGGGCCAATCCATCTGCTGTCCCCTATGTGCTGCCTGAGGTGAGACCCTACATCAACATTACCATCCTGAAGGGTGAGTGTCCAACATGCTGGCACCTGGCTCTAGTGGGAACCTGGGTGAGGGGAGCAGGTGGGGCTGGGAGAATGGTGTCCTTTCTAGGGGTAGACTTCCAGTGATTCAACAGACTCCATTGGTGGTTATACAATACCATATTGTTCCAGAGTCCCTCTTTGGGATACATATGATCCATCAGTATTCTGGGCAGGTTTCCCAGAGTGCTAATGTGTATTTCTAGCTACTTGGTAAGAGTAACTGTCCAATAGTTTAAGCCTAGCCCATTGGGACCATCAGGCCATAGGACAACAGGATTTAGAGCTAGAAGGAGTTTTAGAAACCATCTAATCCAAACCCCTTATTTTAGACATGATACCCCACTTCTGCCCCACTTCTTCAAACCTTCCCTTTAAATGGAACAAGCTTCCCAGAGCATGTTCCCAATACCAAGCCACTCAGTGGACATTCAGGGGCCGACAGGTCACACTTCTAGTCCTCTCTCCACTAGAAATGCATCCTCCCCCAAGTTCAAATCACTGGTCCTTTCCATGCCCTCCCACCTTTGCACTACACACAGGCTTGGCACATCCATGACTCCTGTCCAGTGCTGATATAGGTTCAAAATGTCATCTCTCCCAGGACATTGTTGTAGAGGCCTCTACCCTAAGACAAAGATAGAAGAAAACCTTAAAGAATGGTGCTAGCATCCCTCCTCTGACAGACAGGCTGGTGAAGCCTACATACCCCTCCTCAGAGCCACACTTTTTAAATGCAAAAAATAAAATACATGGAGTTGCAAAAGAAACCAACTGTTTTGGAATATAATAATAAAAAAAAGTTTCAACAAGTTCATGGGTCCCAGATACAGTCCATCACCCCCCCCCAATATTTTAGATTAGGACACTGAGCCTAAGGGAAATTAAAGAGATACACCATGAACTGCTCAGTCATACTGATCTTAAAAGTGGGAGGGTTTGGGGGCAGCTAGGTGGCACAGTGAATAGAGCACCCACCCTGGAGTATGGAAGACCTGAGTTCAAATCCAGCCTCAGACACTTAACACTTTCTAGCTGTGTGACCCTAGGCAAGTCCCCAATTGCCCAGCCTTCTTCCCTCCAAACACACACACACACAAACAAAACAAAACAAAACAAAACAAAAAAAAGTGGGAGGGTTTGAACCCAGGTCCTTTTGAATCCCAAGATAATAGTGTTTCCATGAAAATGCTTTTTTCAATTTTTAAGAATATGCTTATTATGTTATCCTATATCACATATAGAGGATTGCTTATTGCATTATTGAGAATAAGCTAGCAAGAGTTTTTGGGTGAAGAAACATATTCAGTAGAAAGAGCTCAATGAATAAAGTCTACAGTCCTGGGTTCGAAGACTAGCTCTTCTGCTCACTACCTGGGCAATTCTGCTCTGGGCCCCAGGTTACCCATGGGTTCTGCCTCTCTCTTTATGATCAATCACATCATTTCAGATGATAGGACAGGGAGGGTCATAACACCTATCCCTCCTGTTCATTTGGATCAGCCTCATGTGGCCCCTTGGATTATAATTCTTAGTAGAATTTTCTCCAACATGAGCATCATGCTTCCTCCTGGGAGGTTGTTAGGAAGACTCTTCTCCAGTCTCAGAGCTACAATGATGCCTAAACAGTGACTACAACCCTTCTGAGACTGGGGTCCCTGGGTATCGGCTCTCCAAGGCCTGTGTGGTGCCAAGGACAGGTCCTGGGAGGCTCTCTGGTAATCCCTTCCTATTCTCTGCATCAGGCCCCTGCCTTAAAGCTGTATCACATTCTAGCTAGACTTTCTGTCCAAGCAAATAGACACCTGCTGCCCCAAAGAATGATAATTGTTCATGGTAGTCTCCCTCTGGCTGTACTGACCACCCCATAGTCCATGAGCTTGTCTAAAGACTTGGCCAGGAATTAAGGGTTTAGGCCTTAACTTCCAAATGCCTCTTTTTCTGGGTTTCTCTCTGGGGATCTGGCAAGATTCTTAAGCACCCTACTCAATACAGTTACTCCAGTGTCCTTTCTTGGATGCTTGCCCTAGTACCTTCTGTCCCCACCCAAGAATCTGCAGCCATATGCAAAATCCTTACAAGACACCCTTGTTATGGTCTATCTCCATCCCACCTTTGTCCAGAACACACACAGACACACACACAGACACACACAGACACACACACACAGACACACACACAGACACACACACACAGCAATGGTTTTTGACCCATGTTTGAGCATCAATTCTTCTCAAAGTTGGGCAGTCCCAGGGCCCCCCATCCCCTAATGTCCAGGAGAATGCTTCTGCCTTGGTGCTTGGAGAGGGTACCTCTGACTGGCTCAGCACTGGTGCATGCTGCCTGCTTTGACAATGCTAGAGCAGGTAACTTAGCAATTCCCTCCCATTCCCTGATACAAAAAAAATTCCTTAACATTTGACTCAGAGTCAGAGTTTAAAGCCCATGTGTATCAGGTTCAATCTTTGGAGGCTTTTCAAAAATTTAAGTAATGGTTCCATCCTCTCCTACGGATGAGGCCCTGGGAACACTCAAATATGACTACCTTCTAACTCTCCCCTAGTGCATTTAGTCCCCTTGAAATCATCAGATGACAAAATATGGGGTATTGAACCAATTAATAAAAGTGCAGTAAAGAACAAGGTAAATGATGAGAATAAATTGAGTGTTGTTCAGTTAAAATAATAAAATTTAATTTAAAAAAAAACCCCAAAGAACAAGGAAGGGACAAGTATGACACAATAAGAGGTTTAAAGCTCAAAGTTTATCTAGTTTGATCAGGTCATTTTACAGATGAGGAAATTGAGGCCAAGAGAAGGGAAGTCACTTGTTCATGGCTGCACTGGTAGTGAATAGCAGACTAAGGATTGAACCTGAACAGTCTAACTCCCAACCCAACACATTTTCCTCACCTCTTTAGCAAAGCAGAGCTTACAGCCCACCTTCAGGGGGTGTCATTTTGAGCCCCCCTCTTTGCTAGAAAGTCCATGGAAACAAAGCTTCAGATCATTGCTAGGTTGAGTCTTTTATTATAGATTACTACAATAGCAACTCTTTTAAGGCAATATCACTTCATCTTATCCTCACAATCATCCTGTGAGACAGGGCCTATTATTATTATTTCCTTTTACAGATGAGGAAATGAGGCTGAAAGATATTAGTGACCTAGCCAGGGTCACACATCAGGATTTGAACTCAAGTCCTCCTAACCCCAAGTCCAATGCTCTATCCTCTGGGCTGCCCAACTAATTGAACCAAATAGCTTCCATGTTTCTCTGTGTCCCTTGGGGCCCTTGGCTTGCTTCCTCACTGTTGTCAGCTTCATGTTCTTCTGTTCTTGGCCCTGGAGTTCTGAAGCCTTCTGGACCACCTCAGCAGACCCTTGGCTCCTCCTCACTGCTAACTGGGCAGGCTCTGCCTCTGTCCACTGAGCTGGCTTGTGTTCCTCCTCTCCACCATCATCTCAGCCTTCTTCCTCTTGGCTCTATTTCCCTGGAACTCCTTTCTCTTTCCTCTGGGCATGTGTTTTGGACCTGTGGCATTAGGAAATGTCTACTCGGTTACATCAGCATCTAGATCCTCTCCTGATCAGTCAGGTGAGGAAAGGGTAGACCTGCCTGACTCCTCTCAGTAAGACAAGAGGCTGTCTGATAGCTGTGGGACTTTGACCAAGTCACTGGACCTTGTTTGTAAAATGAACAGGTTGGATGAAGTAGCCTCTAAAAGCCTTCCCATCTCTAAATCAATGAACTATCTCCTTCTACGTGTAAGAGGAAGGGTATAGATAAGATTTTCTCTAAGGTCACTTTAGATCCTAATGGTGGGACTTTGGGTATTGTGATGGAGGAAGGGTATCATTTGGAGTGTGCAATTTCAACAGAAGCATTTAGACATATGAGCATATTTGCTTGGAGGAAATAGCTTCTGGGGTAACTGAAATGGCCCATGGAGGGGGAGGACTAGCCTTGACTACCACCCTGCTAATAGGTGCTCACTTTGACGCGCTTTACTTTGCAGGAGATAAGGGAGACAGGGGTCCCCTTGGGATGCCAGGGAAGATGGGCAAGGAAGGCTCCCGCGGGGACCGAGGCCCTCAGGGCCCCAAGGGCGCCAAAGGCCAGGCAGGCAGCCCCGGGGAGCCGTGCCAGGCACAGTACTCGGCTTTCTCTGTGGGCCGCAAGAAGGCCCTGCATAGCACTGAGGACTACCAGCCCCTGCTCTTTGACACGGTCTTCGTGAACCTGGACGGCCGATTCGACATGTTCTCCGGCCATTTCTCGGCTCCCGTCGCCGGCATCTACTACTTCAGCCTCAATGTCCACACCTGGAACTTCAAGGAGACCTACCTGCACCTGATGCGCAATGAGGATCCCACCGTCATCCTGTACGCGCAGCCCAGTGACCGTAGCATCATGCAAAGTCAGAGCGTCCTGCTGCGGATGGCCTCTGGTGACCGGGCCTGGGTGCGCCTCTTTAAGCACCAGCGAGAGAACGCCATCTATAGTGATGAGGTGGACACCTACATCACCTTCAGCGGCCACCTCATCAAACCAGGGGACGAGTGACCCCCTCCCCGCCCCTCCTCCTCCCCTTCTTACCCTCTCCCTCGTCCCTCCCCAAACCTTCACTGCCCTTCTCCCTCCCTCCCCCCGCCCCCTCCCCAACTCTTCTCCCATCGCCTCTACTCCTTCAAGGATGCCATGCAAGGGGGGAATGAAAAGACACTGGGCTCTCCCAGGCCCTCCTCTAACTCGATTTGAGCAAATCATCTTCCCTCTCTGGGTCTGTTTACTCACTTGTAAACTGAGGCTCTCTAAGGCCCTTTCCATCTCCAGCCTCCTCTATCTCCTCTCCCTTCTGTACTTTCTTCTCCTCTTTTGTCTTCTCCATCTCTTCCTCTATCTTCTTTTTCCTTCATCCTCTGCTTTGTCTTCTTCATGATCCTTCTCTCTCCCCTTTTCCTTCTCCCCCTTCTTCCAATTTATTCTTCCTCCTCTTCTCCACAGTCCTCCATTATCTCATTCATTCATTCACTACGAATTTATTAAGCACCAGATACTGTGCTCTGGGGATATACAAAAGCAATACTCCCTTCCCCAAGGGGCCTATCTTCCTCCCTGTCTCCCCTTCACTCCCCTCCCTGCCCAGGACTGTGGCTACATCTTTCTCTTGGTCTGGGTCCTTGTCCTAATCCTTGCCCTCTGGGTGAATCTTCTCCCTTTCCTCCACCCATCAACCATGGCCTCCCCATCTACCATCCCTACCCTTTCCTAAATCTCCCTCCTGCCCTCTTCCACCCCCTACTTTACTGCATCCAAAGCATAGACACCAAAAGACCAGAGGCAGGAGACAACCTGTCTGTGGATAAAGAGGAGAATAGGACAAGATCTCAAAGCTAAGGCCAGTTCTTAGGAAGCAGCCCTCATCAGTCCACTTTCTGGTGGTTTCCTTCCCCCTCCTACCAGCCTCTACCGACCGGGCCTTGATAAACAGCTAGCCCTCAGCTGGGATTCCACCCTGGGCCACTTCCAGGCATCCCCCCGCTCTTTTCTGGGGGCAGGTACTTTGCTCCAGTCCTCACACCTTGGAATGGCCTATTCCTCTGTTCTCCCAAGACAGGGACAGACAGACAAGGGCCACCATTTTCTCCCTTTTCTCCATAGGTCAGCTTCCCAGGGACCCCAAAGCCCCTTGCCTTGCCTCTCCTTAGGGCAGGCTGTGGCCAATAATGTGAAGCTCACCTTTTTCAACCTCCCTCTTTCCTGTGGTGCTAAGGAAACACAGCTCAGTCTTGTCTTCCAGCTCATCTTGGTGCTCCCCAGTTATGACTGGCCAGGACTGAGCAAGGAAGAGGGAGAGGAAAGGAGACCTGAGGATTTGCCCCTCCCCCAGCAGGCCTGGGTATCTGGAAAAGGGAGAACAAGGGGAAGGGATGCGTAACTCCTCCTGACCCCCAAGAGGAAAGAACACCAGAATGGGTTGGATCAGATAACCTCAGCTCTAAAATATCTATAATTCTAAGAGAAGCATTTCGGGTGAGGTGGGGAGACCCTAGAAATAGGATTCAAGGATGTCCTACTATGTCTCTCCTACAATTTGAAGTTCTTTGGTCCCCATGGACCTTGGGACTTGACTCACCCTGCCTCCAGACAGAAGTGACCTCTCCTAGGGAGCCTTGGGGGGAGTGGCCCCCACAGGAAACAAGAGAAGCATCCAGGGTGGAGGGGGGCAGAGCTGAGACCCTCCTTTCCCTCCCTCCCCATTCCTTCCATGGTGCCTAAACCTTGTTCTCAAGAATTGGCCTCCGGCTCATTGGTGCTAATTCATCCTGGCCTGAATGGGGGGCCGGGCCCTGGTGCTTTTGTGGGCAGGATTTGTCAAGGTTGGGGATGCGCTCCACGCTGCACATTCACTGGTGCTTGGGGTGACCTACATGTATAGCAGCACCCAGGGTCACAGGAGATGTAACCCCAAACCACAGCGACTTTTTGGTCTTGTCTCAGGCTGATTAAAAACCAAGATATGTTTTTCTCAGCACTTATCTTGGCCTCATTCTTCTTTGGACTGGTCACTCATTTCGTGACTGTTGGGGGGTTGAAAGAAACCAAATGGGGGAGCTAGAGGGTGAGAGGCAAGCTCACCCTCAACTTTGTCATTTTCCCCACCTCAGACAATTCCCATTAATAGCCAAGCTTCTCACAAGCAGTGGAAGGAGGCTTCAAATAAATGTTGGCTTGGGAGACAGATCCTTGGGTTCAAAGAGCCTCAGAAGGCATGGAGTCTAGACCCCTTTATGCGGCAGTTGGGCAGCCCATTGGTAGGAAAACTTTGATTCAAATCCAACCTCAGACACCAACTACATGACCCTGGGCAGTTCACTTAACTGCTATCTGCCTCAGTTTACTCAACTGGAAAATGAGAAGAATAGTATTTTACCTGCTAGAGTTGTGAGGACCACATGAGATAATGTTTGTAAAGCACTTAGCTCAACGCCTAGAACACAGTGGGGATTTAATAAACGCTTCTTTCCTTCCTTTCTTCCCTCATTTTATAAATAAGGAAATAGGTCAAAAGAGGTTAAAGGATTTTCTCAAGGTCAAACAGTAAGTAGGAGATTCTAGATAAGGGTCCTTGACCTGGAGGACAGAAAACCTCTTCCGCCTATCAGGGGGTTCATGAACTTGAATGCAAAATATACATTTATATACTTCATATGAAATATGTTTATATAGTTCAATTTAAACATATAATTTATGTATTATATATCAAATATATATTTTAATTTGACATATATTTTCTATATTGTATATAAATTATATAATTTAACTTTTAATTTAATAATAAAATTCAAGAATATTTTCTATATTATATATTTTCACTTTTACCAATCTTTTATTCCCTTTGTAATTTTGTATATTTTATTATGTACATTTTAAAACATTATTCTTAGAGGAGGCCTATATTTTTCATCATGTTGCTTAAGGGGTACTTGAAACAAACAGGGTCTGGCCTAGCATTGTGTGGCTTGGCCCAGGTCATAAGGAGACAGAATTTGAACCTTCACTTGGTTCCAGTGACTATGGGGCCATTGGCCTTTCTTGGCCCTGCCATTTACCAGTCATGTGACTTTAGGCAAGGTAGTTAGCCTTCTGAAGTTCAGGTGCCTCCAGTGTAAAGTAAGGAGGTTGTGACTTTTAAACCCTCTTCCAGTTGAAAGCTCAGATCCCAGGATCCCTTCTAGGCATCTTTGAAAAAAGACAAGGCTTATTATTTTTTTTTTCCTCCTGAAATAGCAGATATCAGCTAGTTTGGGGTGGGAGCCAAGGACAGAAGAGTCATGTGAGGGATGGTGAGGAGGCAGGAGAGGATGTCAAGCCCAGGCTCTCTCAATAATTCCCTCTGTGATCTTGGAAAAGTCACTTGCTTTCTTTTGGGACCTCAGTTTTCTCTGTAAAAATGAGTGGGAGTGGGGGAGAGGTCAATTAAAATCAACCCACATATCACTTGACTTTTAGACTGGGTGCGGGTTAAGTGAGAGGGAATACGAGTTTCCTTCCAACTCGGATGCTCTTGCAGAGGACAGATGGGGAGAGATCAAAGAACTCTGGGAGAAACCTGGGGAAGTCCACCCTGTAATTTAGGATGCCAGACTAGGGCAAGATGGCCTCAGAGCATATTTAGAAATTTGCTGGGTTGGTCAATGAACTAACCTACTGTTTTGGGGGGAGTATGGCTGGGGAAGATGGAGCTTCTAATCCCCGCCCCGCCCCATCTCATCTAATCCCCCTTCCAATGACTTGGAAATAGCTTTTCACCAGTCACTGTCATAAGATTTTAGACTCTGGAAGGAATCTTAGAAGTCATTGTATATCGTTATGTTACAGATAAGAAAACAAAGACTGAGAAATATTAAATGACCTATCCAAGGTCACACAACTGGCCAGCTTTTAAACCTTGGTTTTCTGACTCCAAGAGTTACTTTTATTTCTTTTTTTAATTATTTTTTTTAATAAACAAAAATCTACTTTCTCTTACTTCCACTATGCTGCCCCATAATGAGAGAGAGAGAGAGACAGAGAGACAGACAGAGAGAGAGACAGAGAGAGACAGAGAGAGAGACAGAGAGAGGGAGAGAGAGAGAGAGGGAGGGAGGGAGGGACAGAAAGGAAGGAAGGAAGGAAGGAAGGAAGGAAGGAAGGAAGGAAGGAAGGAAAGAGAAGAGAGGAGAGGACAGGAGAGGGAAGGAAAGAAGAAAAGAAAAAAAGAAAACAAAACTCTTGTTTAAAAAAAAAAACTCCAGTTCTCTTTTCTTTGCATCATTTTCTTTGCTGGAAAGTCATTTGCTGACACCAAAGCCAGAATTCTTTCCAATCTTCCATTATACTGTCTTTTCCCCTTCATTGCCAGGGCATCATGGGAATTTCCTGAACTTTCTGGCAGATGTGGCAGCAGATTCTGGACAGGGTTTGTCACAGGAGACCCCTTTGATAGGGTCAAAAGGTGGAAGGAGAAGGCTGTATTTGAATTCTGTAAATGCTTCTATCTTCTATGAGTTGACTGACCTTTTTACAAAGTTTTAAAGCTTACAACAGTCCCCTGGGATAGGTTAGAAAAGTATTCGTCATTCATGTCTGTGTGTGTACGCACACACATATACTTATACACCTGTACATACACGTATGCATATGTTTTTATAGATGGCTGAACTGAGGCTCAGAGAGGGGAATGTGAGTTTGTCAAGGGTCCAACAGCTGGTCTGAAGTATGACTTGTAAAAACAGGGGCTCTTTCCCCAGACTTGAGTGACTTTGATTTAGCGCCAGGATTTTTTGGCTTTTTCATGCCTCAGACCCCTTGGGCAGTCAGTATGGTGTAGGCTCTAGACTATTTTTCAGAATCGTATTTCTGAACATAAAATAAAACACATGGAATTACAACAGAGACCAGATAATTGCATTGAAATACATAATTATCAGACTTTTTCAAATCAAGTGTGTGTTTACAGGCTAAGAAGTCTGGCTCTAGTCTGAGCTGCCCAGAATAATCCAAATGGACTGGAGAGGGGAAGGGTTAGTGTAGGCTTCTGTTTAGAGAGGGTTTGGGGCTTTCTTGGCAGCAGGGAAAATTGGAAAGAGGATTTTGTGAGGAGGCCCCGATCTAGGTTTCAATCCCAATTCAGGGGCAACTAGATGGCACAGTGAATAGAGCACCAGCCCTGGAGTCAGGAGGACTTGAGTTCAAATCCTACTTCAGACACAACACAAAACAAGCTGTGTTACCTTGGGCAAGTCACTTAACCCCAACTGCCCTACCTTCTACCCTCCAAAAATCAAAAAATTAAAAAAAAAATCCCACTTCAGCTACTCATGAGGTACAGGACTTTAGGGCCTTAGCTTTCTCATCTATAAAGTGTATGTATTGGGGGTGGGGTGGTGAGAGACTGGATGGCTTTTGGGGCCCCTCTGAGGTCTAGATCTTAAGTGTGACCTTGGACATCATGTAAGATCTCTGGACCTCAGTTGCCTCATTTGTGAAAAATCTCCAAGACCCTAATTCCTGAGCTTAATCTGAGCAACTCTGTGACCCCCTAAAAACCTTTGCCCTTCTTGGTCCCTTCTATACATCTCTCGCCCCACCTGGTGGAGTTTCGTTTCTTGCCACTGTGTTTCGGGAAATTGCTCAGAAGGGTGAAGAGGACTCAGCTGTGGTAGGGGGGCAAAAGACCCTCATTCTGGCCCTGCTGCTACCAGTGCTATGATCTGGTACATGTTGCTTTCTCTCTCTCTGGATTTCAGTTTTCTCATCTGCCAAAGGAGGTGGTGGGGGTGGGGGGAACTCTGTGATCTATAAGGTCCCTCCCAGCTCTGACATCCTCTGTCCTAAGGCCTTTCCAGCTGTTAAAGGCTGTTCTTTCCTGTTTCTGAAATTATCACCTCCCCCCTCAAGATTGCAGACTCCTAAAGAGCCTCATTGGGCTGGGGTCTTATTACAGGCCCAGCATATATATAGGTTCAGGAAGGGCCTAGTTAAGGTCCTGGGTGACTGAGTAATTATACTTCATTCTTGGAAACATAATCTGTCTGGGTGCCCTGCCTTACCTCGGAGGTTAGCATGCATCAGGAGAGGCCAGCCTTCCCTTCCACTGGCCAGCCCTCATGTACTCATGACACCATCTTTGGGGCCTTATGGTCTTTGCTTTAAACCCCTGACTGTAATAGGATGAGTTCAGGCCAGCGAGTTGTCTGTTGTCTGTTGGTCAATTGGTCACTCATAGGTCATTGATGGGCAATTCCTGGGGGAGAAGAGACTCTTACCACCAGCAACCACTGACCAGCTGTGACTGGCAAGCAGGCAAGCCCCTACCAGTGAGATACTCTGTTTAAAGTGCTCTGCTAGCCTTAAGGCTCTTATATTATATAGATATCACATACACATACAATGTATACATAATAAAAAATTACAACTGTACTTATACATATTGTATATATAACATATAATAAATGTGTGCAACATACATATTATATACATAGAAATATAATATATGTATGTGTATACATTGTACATACATATGTATGTATATACGTATATTTGTGTATGTAACATACATATATTGTATATATGCATATGTATATATGTGTAAATTTATGTGTATATATAATGTGTATATTTGTAAATATCTACATATATAATATATACATTTATACATATATTTTAGTATAAATGCTAACTATCATTATTATTATATCAATAAAATTAAAGCCTAGATTATAAATTATATAATTTATTGTATCATCTAGTCCTAAATAAATTAATTATATATTTGTATAAATTATTATATATTACATATTAATTATGTGCCATATATCATATATGTAGAGGCAGCTAGGTGACACAATGGATAGAACTCTAGGCCTGGAATCAAGATAGGTCTGAGTTCAAATATAACCTCAGACACTTACTAGCTGTGTGACCCTGGGCAAGTCTTTTAACCCTGTTTCCTTCATTTTCTCCATCTGAAAAATGAGCTGGAGAAGAAATGGCAAACCCCTCCAGCATCTTTGCCAAGAAAACCCCATGAACACTATGGTCCTTGGGGTAACGTTGAGCCAGATACAATTGAACCATAAATAATATGTAATCCAGGGGTCTAATTTCACTTGTTTATCTATAATCCATGAATCTACAAATATATTTAAGTAACTGACGAGTTGTAGATTGTCCAGAGAAAGGCCGGCAGAATGGGGAAGAGCCTGAAGATGTGTCATTGGAGGGTCCCTTAAAGGCACTGGGGAGTTTTGTCCAGGAGAAGAGAATATTGCAGGGCTAGAGGTCAGAGCATAATCACTGTCTTCTGAAGGACAGTTGGGATTGTTTTGATTTCTTTTGGTTGGCCCCAGAGGACAGACCCCATAGCATGGAGGGGTTGGGATGGGAGGAGGAGGAAGGGGCAAAGAGAGGATCTCCTGACACTCAGCTCTCCCAGAGTGGGCTGGGCTGCCCCTGGATGTCATGAACTCTCCATCCCTGGAGGTCTTCAAGCAGAGGCTGGATGTCCAATCTCTGGGGATGTCACAAAGCAGATTTCTAACTGGGGAGGACTGAACCAAATGCTTCTGAAGGCCCTTCTGGTTCTGAGAGACTGTGACATGAGATAATTGACAGAAATGTGATTTTGTGAGGGTCAAAGAGTTACCCAGATGTAAGGGATTGTCAGAGCTCCAGGGCAGCCTGGGGTCCTGTGCCAGAGAAGGAAGTGATAAATTTTCTGCTCCTCCTTCTCCTCCTGCTACCCCCTCCCCCTATTCTCCATCCACCCATCACAGTAGCACACATAGACACTGCCACGTGTGAGTGAAGTGGGAAGTGGGGGGGGGGCGGCAGGAGGGAGGAGGGAGGACAAAGCTGTAACCCGACCAGGAACAGATGTAAAGAAAATTAGGAGGTGTAGGGAGTGGGGAGAGAGGGAAGCAGGGGCCAGGGAAGGGGAGGGGGGAGGCGCCTAAGCCAGGCAGGAAGGGAAAGATTTCCAGGACATGAGGAAGGATCACCAGGGCTAAGCCTGCCTTGGCAGGGACCAGGGCCTGCATTTCGGAACCGGAGAAGAGAAAGTGGAGATCCCAGGGGAGCTTGCTGTACTTGGGAGGTGGGCGAAAGGGTCCTGGGCTTTGACCAAGCCGTGGGAGGTCAGGAATAGAGTCAGCATCCTGGGATCATAGGCACAAAGCTGGAAGGAACCTTGGAAATCTCGTCCAAGTGCCCAAGGTCATACGGTTAGCTAAGGGTGGAGCAGGGCTTCCAATATAGGCCTTCTGACCCACAGCTACTTACTCAGTCTGAATATTCCTGGAAGCATTCTGTACTGGAACCCAGAGGGCGTATGTATGAGTTCCAGGTTGGGTACCTAGGGAAATAGGGTTCAAAAAGCAGGTACTCGCTGAATGTGTAGATGGGCAAAGAAGCTGAGCAGCCTTAGGTCCCACTGCACGTTACCAGCATCTGGGAACAAGGATGACAAGCCCTGGCTGACGGGTGGGTATCCAAATGGCATAGTTCAAAGTTCCCAGCAGTCTCTGCATGGGAAACAGTCTCAGGAATAATCCAGGGGAGCCTGAGCTCAGCTGTGGACTTAGTTGTTGGCCAGTTTTTTTAACATGCCTGAGAGGTTGTGTGATGCCTAGACAGGTGGTATTTGTACTGAATGGGCCTTGAAGGGTGGATAGGCACTCTAGAGGCTGAGACACTGGGGAGGATGAGCTGGGCCATAGAAGCAGGAAATTTTGATGTGTATTTGGAGTATAGACATACTCCAAGTTGGCTGGAGCGCAAGGCGTGTATAGGAGAGCAGTGTGGGATGAGCTTGGAAAAGAGACCTAGATTATGGAGGGTCCTGAATGTCAGGATAAGGTGCCCACAGCCTCGTCAGCACAGCTGAGTCACAAGCAAAGCTCAGGAGATACAGCTGGTAACAATGTGGCTCCCGAAGCCACACAGAGGGCTCTTTGGCTTGAAATCTCTCTTCTGGCCCTGAGTCTCCCCCTTGTGTCTCTGGCTTTGGGGCCAAAGGAAGCCCCTCTCCTGACCTGATCTTCCAGTCTGGTCTCAAGTACTTACTAGCTGTGTGACCCTGTGAAACTGTCTGCCTCAGTCTCCACAGTTGTAAAATGGGGATCATAATCCCGCTACCTCCTAGGGTTGTTGTGAGGACCACATTTTGTAGACCACAGTAGGTGCTTAATAAATGCATTCCCTCCCTAAATCTAAATCAAACCCTCTTTCTAGTGCATCACTTTGCCTCTGGGAGCAAGTTTAAGTGTTTCCTCCCCGATGGGGGATAAAACACAGCAAGTCCCCTGCATATCTCCTCAATTTGAGGATGCTTTCCCACCTAGAGGCCTTTGATCATGATGTTCCTTCATCCCCATCTCCTTCTGTCAAAATCCTATCTGTCTTCTAGGTACAGATAATATGCCACTGCCTCCGTGAAGCTTTCCTTGATCCTCTGAAAGGAAAGGGATCTTCTTGAATAAACTTTGAGGGGTGATCAGAGGGTCAGTTTGAGTTGTTCTGGGGTTGCTGGGGTAATGCCATCCTATTGTTCTTTTATATTTTATTTTCCCACAATTACATGTTAACAGTTTTAAATTTAAATTTTTATTTATTTATTTTATTGTTTTATTTATTCTATATTCTCTAATCAGTAGTCATTTATTTGGTTATTTCATTTATTAAATTTTATTTTTAAACTTTAAAAAAAAGTTTTTGAGGTCCAAATTCTATACCTCTCTTCTTTCCTCTCCCCTCAGCCTTCCTGAGGTGATAAACAATCCAATATAGTTTATACATATACAATCATGTAAAACATTCCCATATTAAGTATTGTGTACAAGATGCCTCAAATTGAAAAAAAGAATGAAAGAAAGTGAAAAACAGCATGCTTCAGACTATTCAGGTAGTATCAGTTCTGCCTCTGGAGGTGAATAGCATGCTTCATCACAAGTCCTTTGGGATGGCCGTGGATCATCGTATTACTGAGAATAACTAAGTCATTGACAATTCTTCATCAGTGTTGCTGTTACTGTGTACAACATCCTGGTTCTGCTCACTTCATTTTGTATCAGTTCATATAAGTCTTTCTAGGTTTTTCTGAAGTCATACTATTGCTCATTTCTTTTTTTCTTTTCTTTTTCTTTCTTTTTTTTGCTTTTTGGAGGGGCAATTGGGGTTAAGTGACTTGCTCAAGGTCACACTACTAGTTTTGTGTTTAGTGTCTGAGGCTGGATTTGAACTCAGGCCCTCCTGACTCCAGGGCTGGTGCTCTATTCACTGCACTACCTAGCCACCCCTACTCGTCATTTCTTATAGCACAATAAAATTCCATTACAGTCAAATACCACAGCTTGCTCATCTATTCCCCAATTGAAGGGCATCCCCTCAATTTCCCATTTTTAGTCACCACAAAAAGAGCTGCTATAAATATTTTTGTATATATAGGTTGTTTTCCAATGAAAAAAATCTCTTTGGATATAGATTAAGTAGTGATATTGCTGAGTTATAGGGTATACATAGTTTTATAGCCCTTTGGGCATAGTTCTAAATTGTTCTCCAAAATGTTTGGATCAGTTCACAACTCCACCAACAATGCATTAGTGATCCAATTTCTCCACATCCCCTCCAACATTTGTCATTTTCCTTTTTTTGTCCTATTCCCCAATCTGATAGGTATGATGTGGTACCTCAGAGTTGTTTTAATTTACACTTCTCTAATCAACAGTGATTTAGAATATTTTTTCCATCCCATTGCTTGTTGATTGCTCTGTCTCCCTCCATGAGTATTCTCAACCTTAACCTAGAAGTCAAGAGAGCAACACCTACTAGTTACGTGCATAAATAAGGTCTTGCAACTTTCATATATCTGTAACATTCAGCCTGTTCACCAATAACCATTTATTAAGCACCTACTAGTTGCCAAGCACCAAGCTAAACTCTAGGGTTTCAAAAACAAAATCCAGTCTCTGCCCTCAAGGAGTTCCCAGTCTAATGGGGAGACAACTTGAAAACAGTCACATACAAACATACAATTTTTGACAGGATAGATAGGAGACAATCAACAAAGGAGAGGTTCTAGAATTAAGGGGAAAGGTTTCTTGGAGATTTTAGCTGGGACATGCAGGGAGCCAGGAAAGCCAGGAGGTGGAGATGAGGAGGGAGATCATTGGAGGCACAGGGCACAGCAAGAGAAAAGGCCTGGAGGCTGGAGATGGAAATTTGTGTTCGAGGAATAGTTTGGAGGCCAGGACCATTGGATGCTGGAGTGTGGGGTGTGGCTGGGGAGTGGAGTAAGGCACAGGAATATTGCAAAGGGAGGAAGGGGCCAGTGGTGAAGGACTTAGTCACACAGAGGTTTTTTTGTATGGGATCCTGGAAATGAGAGAGAGCCCGGGGAGTTTACTGAATGAGACACGGGGTGTGTGTGTCACCCGGTCAGATCTGAGCTTCACCCACCACCCCCAGATCTGCCCTAAGAATAAGCTGATGCCCTTGTCTGTGGGATGAAACTTTGAATACTTGAAAGCAGGCGCTCGACCCCCAGCACCTTCAGTTAACCCCGGTCCTTGCCTGCCCTCCCCTGGAGTTTCTTCGGTTTGCTGATGACCTTTTCTAAAGCTCAAACCTGAATGCACAACTCGTCTGGCCAGGGCAGAATGCAGAAGGATGGTCATTTCTCACTCTGGCCACTGAGCCTCTCTCAAGAGAGCACAAGTGGGCATCACTTGTTTTGGCTGCCAGGTTGAAGCAGATTGATTGAGCCAGTGGTACTAAAATCCCAGATCTTTTGGACAGAAACTGGTGTCTCACCAGACCTCAACCATTATATAATTCTGCAATTAATTTTGATCCTATTTGCTCCTTATATTTCACCTTAATAGTTTTGGCCTTTTTTCTAGCTTTTCCCTCCTTCCTCCCTCTCTTCCCTTCTTCCTTCCCTCCTACCTTCTTTCTTTTCTTCATTCCTTCCTTCTTTTCTTTCTTCCTTCCTTTCTCCTTCCTTCTTTTTTATTTCTTTCCTTCTTTTCCTTATTTCTTTCTCCCCCCTCCTTCCTTCTTTCTTTCCTTCCCTTCTCTTTTTCTTTTCTTTCCTTCTCCCTCCCTCCTTCCTTTTCTCCTTCCTTCTTTCTTTTTTCTCTCTTTCTTCCTCCCTTTCATCTTTCCTTTCTCTTCTCCTGTAATTCTGATCTATATAGTTGTCTTCTAAATAATCTAAACTGTGTAATGAACTCTACCTGCATCACAGTTACTCCTTTCAGACTTTTTCTTGCTCATTGGAATCATTTATGTCTCTCTTGTCACAATTTCCTCCCTGTTGGTGCAACGACCCATGCAGAATGTTAGGGCAGAGATACCCAAATTCCCTCCCCCCCAACCCAGGGTAACAACGACTTCCCAGAATCTCTTTGTCCCAACACCAGTCAGGCCTCTCCAGTTCCCAGGTGCTAAGCTAGGTCTGAATTGCTCTTTCCAAACAACTCCCTGTGTGGTTTCCCAGCAGTATCTGGGTTCTTGGCTCTCAGCAATCAGATCTGCTCTTAATCCTTCTTAAATTCCCTCTGTGAGCTGGGGGAAGGCTGAGGGCATTGTGACATTTGCAGGATGGACAGAGGAGAGCAGACATGCCTAGGGGAGAAGAGTTGGAAGGGATGTATCACAGGACCATAGGATCAGCAATCTGGTGCTGGTAGGCCCTCAATGGACACCTAGTTCAACATCTTCATTTTACAGATAAGGAAACTGAGGCCCAGAGAACTTAGGAGAACTGTTCAAGGTTTCAGGGGACAGAAACAGGGTTTGAACCCAAGTCCTGCTGCACTGGGAAGGAGGGAATTTTTCACATGCCTCCTTCCCCTCTTTTCTAGGATATACCTAGAACTTATCATTGAAAATATCCACTTTGTTTTAACCTCTACAATATCTTCCAGGTTCCATCATCTAGAACTTTCACGTAGTTCTAGTCTCTAGCACATTCTTGAGATCTCATTTTTCTGCAACTTTTGCAGGGATCCAATAAAATATAAGATCCTTGAGCACAAACCTATTTCTCCCCCACCCTGGGTACAGAGTAGGTGCTTAATAAATGTTTATCATTGTTCTGTCTCAATGAATGTCCGGGGATTTTGTTTTCATAAAGGGCTGGGAGGGATAGGGTAGAGGAGGTCACAGAGGAAGAAGAACGAAATTGGTGAGGGGTGGGGAGGAGAAATCAAGAAAGGCGTAGGAAGAGAGACAGGAAGAGGCCAGGGGTAGCTTGGCCTTGGTCACCTCTCCCTCCACCCACATGAGTGTGCCCACTTCACACATCCCACTTTCCACTGGTCATGCTCACCCTTCCTCAGCCCCTCCTATTTCACTCTCACTCCCCTCTTCTTCCTGCTTCATGAGGTTGGGGTGCTGGGAAAGGCACAAATGATTTTGATCAAGGCCACCAGCATCTTATCTGGGGCTAGGAACCACAGGGCTTAAAATAACCAGCCACATCCTCCTCAGAGCTGAAGCCTTGCCAAGCCATTCCTTCATCCTACCCCTGCTCAGGCCCAGCAGGAGCACAGGTCAGGGGGCTCAGGCGCCCTTTTCCTAGTGAGAAGAGGGGGAGATGGGGTGGAGTCAACGTATTTGTTTGGTTGGTGGTTTTTCTGTTTGCTTGTTTGTGTAGCATAGGAGACCGAATGTTTGAAAATGGTAGCCAGAGGGTGATGATGAGGCTGCAGTGCCACGTAAGGGGTCCTGCGAATTAGGAGTCAGAAGACCTGGTTCTAACCTGGACTTGTCCATTAGCTTATTGTCTTACCTTGGAGAAGCCCCTTCTCTCTCTGAGTCTGAAAATGGGGCCTAACTCATGGTAAAGGCACATGAATGGCCAGTTGTTACCCACGTTGGGAGGAATTTAAAATCATAAGCTCTTGGGTCAAGAGCTGGAAGGGACCTCATCAGGTCCTAGTACAATCCTTTTCCTTTCATTTTTACAGATATGGAGACTGAGGCCCACAGGGGCTAATCTTTCCCAAGGTCACAGAGGTAATAAGTAGCAGAAATGAGATTTGAGTCCAGGTCTGTATTGAACCTTTATGTTTGGTGAGGAAGAGTGACCTTTTTCAAAGTGAGTGCATCTGGATCCAGTGGCCAGGAATTCTGGGTTCAGGGTGGGAGCCCAACACTGTCTGCCACCTGGAGGACAGGGAGTCGTGAGACATTGACTTTCCTCACCCTACTTGACTATAAGCTCCATGAGGCAGGGACTAACTATGCCTCATCTAAACTTTTCTCTCTACCCCCAGTGCCTAGTACAGGGCTACATACTCAGTAAATAATACTTCCCCTCCCCCACCTCCTCCAAAAAAGAAAGATTTTCTCAATTTGATTATTGAATTCCTGCCGTTTCCCCCAACCAGAAGGGCTGGGCCTGGCCCTGAGTGAGTCACCAAGTTTCAGAAGAGGCAGTTAGGAGGTTCAGGGGTTAGGGCTTGTGAGCTAAAGTCAGAAGTTTGAGCCCCTTGGGGACTGGTGAGCAATATTTTCTTTCACAGACTTATTTGGCAGCATTGTGTTTACAGACACATGGAGGAACAAGGGAGAGAGAAATTATGGGATCTGTGTATTTAAGGATTGGAAGGGACCATAGGGGCTATCTTGGCCAAGCCATACACCAGCAGAAGACCCATTATGACCTCCCCAGCCACTGCTTGAAGGTCTCCAGGGGGTGAAGCTGGGGGATGGGCAGCCATCTCTCCAGATGGCCCACTCTACTTTGGACAGCTCTAAATGTTAGTAACTTTTTCTTGTCTCCAGCCCAAACTGTCCTCTTTGCTGAGCTCTGGGGTCAAACAGAGCAAATCTCTTCTCTAGACCATCCCTAGGTCCTCCAGATGATCCTCATATTCCATCATTCAAGTCCCTTTGGCATTCTGATTGTCTTCCTTTGGACATTCACTGGCTTAGCAAAGCCTTTCTTAAGCCAACTCTAACCCCAGAACTGCGGAGATGCTGCAGATAGCGTCTGATGACGGCAGATGGTGGTGGGAGGGCACTGACAGAGGGCAGAGGACCAGCTCCTTATTCCTGGAAGGTAGACCCCTCTCAATGATGTCCGAGATCACCTTTGGTTTGTTGTTGCTGTTGTATACAGCTTGCAATCCACTAAGGCCTTCAAATCTTTTTCAGAACAGCTGCTCTGTAACCATGCTCACATCTTAAACTTGTAGAGCTGATTTTTTTACATGAGTATAAGACTTTGTTCTCATCCTTGTTAAAGACTCTACCCTGTCAAGATCCTTTGGGATCCTGACTTTACCTTCTAGCAGATAAACTATCTATCCCTCTCAACTGAGTGTCACTTGCAATACCACCTTTGTCTTCATCCAAGTCTTTGATTAAAATAGTAAATAACCTAGGTCCACAGGAGGTGTTTGCAGCCACACAAACTCATCCTTAATGCCAGAGGGAAAACTCAGGGCTCAGAAGTGACTGGTGCTCCAAAAGGAAGTTTTTTGGGTTTTTTCCTTTTTTAATGCTGACCATGGTGCATTTTGGGTTTTGTGTTTATGAGTGTCTCACCTGCATATTGATGAACTAGAGCTGAGCTTAGGAAAAAAAGTTTCAAGAATGAGAGAATGAGTGGGGTAAGTCCTTAGTCCAGAGAACAGAGTGACCCTGGAGGACCCTCAGATCAGGCAATATTTGAACATAGAACATCAACTGAGAGGAACCTTAGAACAGGGAATGTCAGAGGTGGGAAGGGACTTAGAACATACAATTCAACTCTCTCTTTTTACAAATGAAGAGACCGAGGCCCACAACAGAGATGAGGTGACTTGCCCAGGGTCACATACAGAGTAAGTGTTAGAAATAGGTCTAGAATCTAGGTCTCTTGCCCAGGTCTCCTGATTCTTAGGTGTGTGTGTGTGTTCTGGCTGGTAAACTGACCTTACAGGAGAACTGATTAACAGAGGCACCCCTCATCAAAATCTAGGGGAGATGAGGAAATGTGTGGTGTTTTGTGTTTTTTTTTTTTTCTGTAGCGTAAGTGAAGTTGTTTATTCATTGTGGTTTGGTGTTGTGCAAAATGCCAACCACCAATATCCCGATTGATGACGAGGTCGGGGAGGGTGTTGGAGACTAGTTGAGGGAGGAGGAGCTTTGGGAAGAACAGATGGCAGGTGTCTGGCCTTAGACTCACAGATGCTCTCTACTCAGTTTCTCTTCTCTCTCCCCCAGTTGTACAATACCTGACGAGAGGCTGAGGATAATAATGTGAGTTTTAAGGTTTACAAAGTCCCCTCATTGCAAGTACTCTGAGGAGGGGCAGAGAGGGGAGAGGCAGATGGTAGCATCGAATCTTTCTTTTACAAATGAGGAAATGGAGGCTTCGTGAGAGAACTAACTTACCCAGGGTCACACATCTAGTAAATAAATAGAGCAGTGAAAATTGAACTGTCTCTAGAGAAATAGGATCTGGGTTCAAATGCTGCCTTTGAACTGTATGAGCTGTATAGACTTGGGCAGCTTACTTAATATCCTGAATCTCAGTCCTATTTCCTTATCTGCAAAATGGGAGAGTGGGGAGTAATAGGTCCATTTGGCCTCTGAGGACCCCTCTAGCTCTATATTGATGATTTTATGATCATCTACATGTCAGGGCTATAGCTTAAACCTAGGAGTATAACTAAGGCAGGGCCATAGCCCTTTGTCTCTGGGCCACCAGATTTATAGGGCACACTTTTAAAGACCACTAACTGCGTACATAGTAGAACGAGTGGAGCTTGGCAACTAGTTAGCTTGAATAACTAGTTGAAATGTGAACTTACCAGATGACAGGTTAGGACACACTCCTCCTTGCCCCACCCTTTCCTTATAAACTGAGATCTCTGTCTGCTCCCAAGGAAGTCATGTTCTACATCCCCCAATTCATTATGATTATTATATTTGTGATACCATATTATAATACACTTATATTAACATTTACGATTATAATAATCTTTATTTGTACCTTAAGACTTGCCAAATATTTTATATACATTATCTCACTTAAAGTGAAAGCAGTAATTTCAGAGAAACCTGTGAAGACTTGTATGAACTGATGCAGAGTGGAGAGAGAAGGACTTTGTACTTTATACTGTATAAAATGTGTACAATGATAACAATTTCAGTAAGACATATTGCTTTGAAAGACTTAAGGATTCTTGTCAACAAAATGATGAGCCAGGATCCTAGTGAACCAATGGCGAATCGTACTCTACACCTCCTGACAGAAAGATAAGGGACTCAGGGAGCAGAATGCATCTCTCTCTGTGTCTCTCCCTCCTTCCATTACTCTCTCTCCGTCACTCTGTTTCTGTCTCTATCTCTCTATCTCTCTGTCTCTCCCTCCCTCCCTCCCTCCTTCTGTTATTCTCTTTCTCCCTCTTTCTCTCTCTCATATTATATATAACATATACATATATGTGTGTGTATACATATACAGATATTTATATGTATCTATATGTGTGTATATATGTATATGTGTGTGTGTGTGTGTGTGTGTGTATATATATGTGTATATATATATATATATATATATATATACATATTATACATTGTTCAATTGTTTAAGTCATGTCCGACTTTCCATGACCCCATTTGGGGCTTTCTTGACAAAGATACTGGAGTACTTAACTATTTCCTTCTCCAGCTCTTTCTACAGATGAGGAAACTGAGGCAAACAAGGAGAAGTGACTTGCCCAGGGTCACACAGCTAGTGTCTGAGGCTTGACTGTGCATATTTGTTACAAGGATTTTTATAATTTTTTCATGTTTTTTTTTTCTCCAAAGGTGCCTGAAGGAGAAAGAAAAACTGTTCATTAAAACAATTCACTTTTTCAAAAGAACATGAATATTATAGCTGGAAGGAAAAATGCCAGAGCTAGGAGGGACCACAGAACGCAGTAGGGGAAAGAGAGAAGTTGTGTTAAATATCAAAAAAGAAAGAGAAACATTTTTTTAAATGCACAAAAGAGAACAGAAAGAAATATAGGAAGAAGACCAGACAAATAGGATAGTTTTGAAAGTAACAAGTATTATTTATTTTATTTTTCCAGCAAGTGATATGACATGGGGTTTCTTTTGTGTGTGTGTTCTGCTATGTGTATGAAAATACTTTTGGGTATATGTGTTTAAGTTCAGAATAAACAAAGATTAAAATAAAAAGAATCCCAGAGTTCCTTAAGCTGGGAGGTATGTTATGTTGCCACAAGGAATGATAAGTGGTAGATGTAAATAATGGTCTGTGTGCATTGATCTTTTCTGACTTGTTATTTACTTTGGGACCCAGAAGGATGATTTGAAGCCAGAAAGAGAGATGATAATCGATATACTCTTCTACTCACATAGCTCAAAGAAACACAAGTTCCCAAGAGGTTATAGGAGAGAACAGAGTTAGCAATGTCTCAGAGAACAGGAACATTGGAACAGAACACAGCAGGGAAGGAGAAGGACAGAATGACACTGGTATCCAGGATTGATTTTCTCATGGTCCTCACTTTTGCCTTTGGGAGACACTTCTCAGTCACTAGAGGTTCAGGGGATCCAGAACCACTACTGTGAGACAATAGTTTGCCACCCATGATGAAGGCAGACATTAGTGTATTTGGGATGAATAGAGGATCATAGCTTCAGAAGAGAAAGAAATCTTAAAGGTCAATGAATCAACCCATTAATTTTACAAGTCAGGAAACTAGGGCCCACAGTGGGCTAATGACTGGAGTAGAACCAGGAGTACACCCAAAATCCTTTGACTCTAAACCTAGTGTTCTTTCTATAGAATCATGGGATTGGATGCCACTGTGGCCCACAACTACAAACCAAACCCTACTTGTGGTGAACAACATGTGTGACGAAACTTTCACGTGGAGATCCAAGTGTGGAGAGTGAGACTAGTAGGTGCCAGTGTGGAAGTGAGACTGTATTGGAGGTTAGGGGTCAGTTTCTGAAAATCTCTGCTAGTCAGAAGAAAAGGAGACCACCTCCCTGGAATCCCCCAATCTTCTTCTACTTATAGTCTTGACCATGAGAATGGGTTTCATACGTGTAAAACTTCCCCTTGACTCTTGGAGTGGGGTGGAGGGGAAAGCTTTGGACTTGTCCCTGGACAAATGAGAAGAGGCTTGGAGATATGTTTGGAGGCTAAATGATAGAAGTAGGAGCACTGAAACCTTTTCCCTTAAATTTTATGTTAAATAAACTCTATGTCTATAGACTGTTGATTACATTAGGGCTGAGAGGTAAAAGTCCTGATATGTGGTGGGGGCTCTAAGCTATGTGGAAAGTATGCTCATATATATGCTAATTTTTGATAATATTTCATCATCTTTTAATCTAAACTTAGAATCTGTTCAAGGTAGGATTTTTTTTTTTTAGGTCCATTCAAAGCTATGCTACCTGATTTTTTTTTTTTTATCTACTTGAGGTAGTCTGGCAAGACCTTTTGGTTTGTGGCTTAAGGATAATATCTCCTGCTAGATAGTGCAATCTTACATTCCCTCACTGAGAAATTAATAACCTGACACCTTACCTTTCCATAGGCTTGTGGGATGCATATAACTACCCTCATATGGAGTATTCATCAAGTGTCATACCTAGAACATAGGAAGTGCTTAATAAATGTTTCTTGACTGAAAGGCAACCCATACATATGTCACATGACCCAGGCAGCTAGGTGGTGCAGTGGATAGAGTGTCAGTCCTTCATTCGGGAAAAACCTGGGTTCAAATCTGACCTCAGACACTTATTAACTGTGTTACCCCAGACAAGTCACTTAATGTATGCTTGTCTCAGTTCCCTCAATTGTAAAATGGGAATAATGATAGCACCTACCTTCCAGAATTGTCATAAGGATCGAATAAGATAATGCTTGTAATGAGTCTGGAACATTGCCTGGTACACAGTAAGTGCCATATAAATGTTAATTGTTATTATTAAAATCAAACTCAAATCTTAGAGTCCTCTTGAAATATCCCCAAGTATTTCATGGTAATCCATCACGCATTTTATCCATGAATTTAGCTAAGCCATCCTTAAATCTATTTTTTTTCCCTCAATCTGTAGCATTCTATAAATGTACACATAAAGTAGATAATGTAGACTGACAGCAAGGGTCTTGGTCTTGGGGCCAGGAGCCTTGTATTTTAATCATTTATGTGCAATATTGGGCAAAGTATTTAATCTGTGTACCTCAATTTCTTCATCTGTAAAATGGGAATAATAATACTCATACTCCTTACCTCATAGGGTTGTTATCAGGCACATTATTAACCTTAACATGTTATAGAAATGGAAATTATTATGATTTATGTTAAACTTGCCTCTCTTGTGCTCCAAAAAGGATCCTTGAGTTCTAGTGTTCCTATGTAAATTCCATGTATTACTATTATCACCTCCCACAAAGTCTTCCTTGGGTTCTCGGTTCTTCAAGGATATGCCAATAGCACACAATCTCTGCCAAGTTCTACAATGTTGGGAAACCTTTGAGAATGGTCTCAGTCATTGACTATGGCTATTACCTGAGGAACAACCACACTAAAAATTACTCTTGTCACCAGCAGGTTGGCCACGAGGTACTTTGCCAGAGAGCAAAGATAACCAAAGAAACAAAGGAAAATGAAAAGTGGCACTAAGTCCTGGACCTCCAAAGGCAAAAAGGAGCAACATTTCATGAGATATTTGATTGTTTCCTTTTTTAGTACTTATGATGGGAATAAGCTCATAGACCACCATGAAGGAACTTACTGTCAGCATCTGTGGCAGAACACAATGAGATAGAGATATTTTATTTAGAACTTGACATGTGTCTTCTATGAATCAACATATGAATTTTCATTGAGTGACTTCAGGGCAAAAGTGGGGCACAAAGGAATATGGTAAAAATTACTCTGAAGGATAAGGCTTGAGATAGGAAAGGCCAAAGGCTTATAGACTAATCATCAATGTCTATGTACATATCATGAGTATATATGTACATAGATGTATATGCACATATGTGTACATATCACACTATATCTATGCATATATGCATGTGTGAATGTGTGCATGCATGTGTGTATGTATGGGCGTATGTGTGTATATTTTCTCTCAGAAAGGAATTAGAAGACTGTGGACAGGACTAAACAGCATGGCAAAAAAACCCAAAATCAGATTGGCTATATGTTAGACAGGATGTGGCTGGTTATTGATGTGGAAGGCATGGTAGAATTAGTTGTCTCCATGCAATTCAACCATGGATTCTTTAAACCAAAAGTAATAAATTTAAATTGAAGGCTAGAGATGAGGAGCCACTCTAGACAATCACATTAGCTTCAACTTGACCTGTTTTAAAGAAATTTCAAAGCTTTTCTTTTACCTTGATTATTTGACTATTCCCTGGAAACACTTAAGCAGTATAAATCAGTCACCACAATGGGGTGGCCAAAAGAATCCAATAAACAATTGTTCTTTCCCTCATCCATAAAATGGGACTAAGTGACCTGCAAGTTTCCTCCAACATTTAAATCCTTATAGATGCACATGGAGAGAAACCAATGACAACCCCAACTTAGGATACAAAATCATCTACAGAATGCTTATGGAAGATTGTGAATAACGTTGCCTCATAAAAGAATGAATATCAGTGCAAGCAGGATGTTTGCAGAAAGCTTGTCATTGAACTCTATTGAATCGCATCAACCCAAGAACGTTTCCAATGAAACTGGTAGGAGGACAACAAATAGAGGTCAAACAGAACCAATTGGTTGATTCTTCTATGATGATTTATCTTCATCAGTGAGAGAGGAACCATCTCATTGGGACCTAACGCCATTCCCTAATGTAGCATATAAAGAAATAGAGATAACACTTAGGAAGACAACTTCAGGTAGAGCATCCATGACCAAGTGAAAAGCACAAGGAAGAGATGAATCCTGGGAACGTGGGGTAGAAGTCTCTTGACCTGAGTGACTCCATCTTGAATTTGTAATGAGAAGCACACACTGTACATCTAACTATACAAACGTGATCGTGTAGGTTTAAGAACCAGATACGTTTGGCAAACATGGAGAGTTAAGTTGACCAAAATCAAATTGTACTGGTCAGGATGGGCAGATACATTATCTCCTTAGTTTCTCACCAAACATTTAATCCTTGAATTGAAATGTGACATAATTGTATCCATGTACTGGCACAAACAACCTTGGCCATAATCATATCAGGTAAGAGTTGATTGGTCAAGTTTCCCTTAAAATCTGTGCCCTAGTGGCCGTATCCAATCATCACAAAATGGTCCATTGCAGTAGTGGAGTTCTAGCTTGGGTCTAAGAAAAGCACAACCAGGAAAGCCACATTAGTAACTAACATTGTGCCAGGAATCAAACAGGAAAATATAAAGCTGTTTGCTGCTTCCATAGAATATATCCCAGCAGTCCAAACGGAAGTGGGAACTCCAGTAACGCCCAGATGCTATTGTCTGAGGTGTGTCAAGCCCCAGAATATTTGCACAGAACCCACAGAATCAACAGTTGTCATGCATTTCATGCTGTCTGGTCCCTGTCCCTTTTTGGTGAGGTGAGCAAGCACAGGGTTTTGCTGGTTAGAATTTTATAACTGCGAAGGCTGTGCAGCCTCACCCTGAGGAATGTAAGTAAATCAGTATTTCTTGCTTAGATAGATGTACATTTGCTCCCATTTATGTATGTATATATATTAATGTGTGTATATGTACATATGAATTTATTTATGTGTATATAGTAATAAGCTTTCCCTCCTTGCTAACATCTTTGTGTATTAAGAGTTCATTTTCCCCTCCCCTACTGAATCTGGGTTAGTGTTCTCACACAGAATCCCAAGGGGTTGGGTGGGGAGTAACAACCTAAGAGCCTTCCTAAACTATGATGGAAGAACAGAGCAACCAGCTAATCTGGGAGGTGGAGGGTGCGGTCGACAGAGTTTCACAAACTGGCTCCAGTGAAACTTCCAGGCTGACCACACAGTACTCCCACTCATATGCTCTGTGCTCCCCCGCCACACTGGTCTAATGGGCTATTTCCTGTTTGCAAAATTTCATCTCCTACCTCCAGGATTTTGTCCTCTATGCCTAGAATATGCTCACTCCTGATCTTTCTCCCTCCAGAAGTCCTGCCTCCTTTCAAAGCTCAGTCCAAGCACCTCTTCTTTCACTAGGACGTTCCTGATCCCCCTAGTTTCAGGTGTTTCTCCCCCCCCCCCACCTTGGTAATACTTGCTGATTGACCTGAACAGACAACAGAAATAAAACAGAACTACTCAATTCCCATTTTTGCATGTTTTCTCTATCAAGAGAAATGAAATTCAGAATTTGAAAAGAAAATAAAGCAAAAATAACTAAACAGGGTTTAATCCAATCAAATCCAATATCTGTTACTCATCTTCTACAAGCAAGAGACTGTTCTGGGGGCTGAGGATTCCAAGATAAAAATCATTACCGCCTGCCCTCAGGGAACTTCCACTCTACTGGGGAATGCCGTATGTAAGCAGATGACTGAATTTGAGATATTTGAGGATGGAGAGGGTTTAATTTACAAATGAGAGGCGAGCAGGGGAATGAGATGAGATGGCCATCCCTGGGACTTAGAATGATAATTTTTATAGCTGCATTAAAGATTAATTGGAGAAGGGGGAAGTTAGAGGCATGGAAATGAATGAAGAAGCAATTTCAACAGTGCAAGCAAGAATGAAATTGAATGTGAGTAAGAATCTCCATAAGTCACAAATGAGTGCTCCCAGGTTGGGTGGAGCTCTAGGGGTGAGGAAGACCAGCTCTCTTGTTTTGTAGAGAAGGTAACTGAGGCCCAAAGAGACTGAGGCTAGCTCAGCGTCTCACAGCCAGTCAGGGCCTGAGGGGGGATTCAAGCTGAGTCAGGTCTCTCTGAGTCCAAGCCTAGTACCTTATTCACTCTATCGCTCTTTCTCAGGGTGCTAAGAAGGCACTTGACTGACCCTGAGTTTCTATGACCAGGCTTGAATGAAATACATCCCACGGGTGTTTTTAAAATCTGGTAGGTGTAGGGGGCAGCTAGGTGGTACAGTTGAATAGAGCACCGGCCCTGGAGTCAGAAGGATCTGAGTTCAAATCCAGCCTCACACACATAATACAAACTAGCCATGGGACCTTGGGCAAGTCACTTAACCCCAATTGACCCTCCAAAAAAAAAAAGACCAAAAAAAAATGGTAGGTGTAAATGGTGATGCCTAACTCAGAGTCAGGACGACCTGAGTTTCAATCCTGCCTCAGACACTAACTAGGTGTATGACCCTGGGCAAGTCACTTACCTTTCCTCAGCCTCAGTTTCCTCACTTGTAAAAATGGAGATAACAATGGTACCTCCCTCACAGAGCTTTTGGAAAGATCAAATGAGTTAATATGTGGACAACTTTCTGCAAACCCGAAAGCCTCGTATAAATATTGCTCGCGTTACTGTTTTTGTTGTTACTATCTGCTACTAATTGCTGAGTGCTGGAGATGATCCCTGAGGCGCTTAGGAGAATAGAAGAGAGACAATAGCTCTGAATGTGGGCAACTTGTGCCAGTTTTCAACGTGTAGGAGACATGGATGCTACAAATTCTCTAGCAATGGGCTGATCTGAAAAGTCCTTATGCTTTACTGAGCCTGGTCTTCCCTGTGACAGACTGTCTTGGCTCCAGCTACGCCCTGGGATGAAGGCTTGCTGACCAGAGTTTCCATCTCCTCCTTGGAACTGGGCCAGGGAAGCTTCCCTTCACCCAAGAGCGTTCTCTGTCAATTATCTTACAAACTTCCTTGAATTCTGACCTCTCCTCAAGGCACTGGGCGCTCCTAACCTTCCCAGTCCCTAAGCCGTCCTGGCTCCCTGGGGCCATAGCTAGACTTTGTGCCGCCACCACTGAAGGATTCTGCCTTCCTTGCTTCCCCCTTCCTATCTTTTCCATCCCCCATTTCCAAATCTGTGAGGTCACAAGAGTGCCGTTTCTCAGGTTTACAAGAAGAAAGACAAAATGGAAATGTAGAAAGAATGTACCAGGATAAGATAATTAGATCATGGGCCTATTATATTAATACCATATGTAAAAGATCTGTGGAACTTCCTCCCTCCTCCTTCCATCTGTGGCTTGGTAGAGTTGCCTGAATCACTCCACTATTACCTGACTTGCTGCCCAGGATCTGAGAACTGAGTGCCAGCAGTAGGATTCGAATTTAGCTCTTCCTAGAGCCCAATACCCTGTCCAGTATGCCTGGCTGCCTCTGTGTGGACAGCATTAGATTTTGACCCCTTCCCCTCCCCAGTGAAAATCAAGACTATCTCAGCGACTATGGACCCAGTGGCTGATTTTTTTCATCACCACAAAATCTTTTTGAGAGTTATTTGGACGAGACTTCTTAACCTTGTTCTATGGATTTAAAATTATAAGCATTTCAACCTATTTAATTTCCTTTATAAAATAGTGTATTTTATACCATGTATTTTAAAAACATTATTCTGAAAAGTTGTTTGTAGATTTCACCAAACTGCTCAGTTTTCTTATATATAACATGAAAGGTTTCTAAGGGCCCTCCCAGCCCTGACATCTTCTGTTCTAGGGCCCCTCCCAGCCCTGACATCCACTGTTCTAGGGCCCCTCCTTGCTCTAACATTCCCTCTTCTGATGACCCCTTCATGTCTAATACTCTAAAAACCTATAGGGGACGGGGCTGTGATAGTGGAGACAGAGGCACATAGAAAAAGGCTGAGCTCACCTCATGGAGCGATTGCTATATCCTTGGTTATATAAGTGCAGCAAACAATAATCTGGTCTGAGGTTCCCACAGTTCTAGTGTCCCTAGTTCAGATCACTACTTAGGAAGGTAGGGTTATGTAAAGGCAAGACCACTTCCCTGGGCTCAGAAGGGACTTGGGATCAAATTTTGCCTCAGTTAAGTACTTAGCAGCTACGTGATCATAGGCAAGTCACTTAACCTCAAAGAACCTCAGTTTCCACCTCTGTAAAATGGGGATAAGAATCCTTCTACAACCTACCTCAAAGGGTTGTTATAAGGAAAGTGTTTCTTGTAATGGGTATCTGGAACATGGGCAGATTCCCCCATGAGTTTGACTCAGATGGAGTTCACTATCTAAAGCAAGCTAGGTGACACAATGGATAGAACACTTGACTTGGCATTAGAAAGACCTGAGTTCAAATTTGGCCTCAGACACCAGCTGTGTGACCATGGGCAAGTTACTTAACCCTGTTTGCCTCAGTTTCCTTGCCTATAAAATGAGCCGTAGAAAGAAATGGCAAACCACTTTCAATATTTTTGTCAGGAAAAACCCCAAATGGGGTCAAGAAGAGTTGGGTATGACTGAAATGACTGAACAACAAAATCCCTCTGTGATTAGTCCTTGGCTAACTGAGCCAAGTTGTTGAGGTCTCTGCCCATGCGCTAGATTCCTATTTATGCTTCTAAATCTTAAATCATTACAAAGATATAAGTTACTCAAATGAGCTGATTCATTCAGATAATAGATCATTTACTGGGTGTGTGTTAGCTTGAAGGATATAGGTCATTTCTGAGGTCTGACTGGAAATGAGCACATTGCAACGTAGAGATATGCAAAGTTATATATGCTTACACATGCTCCTCATTCAGTACAACCACCCCAAATCTTAGCTTCCCAAACTCTGAAGTATGCTGGGAGCCAGGCTGTTCAGTCAGTTAGTCAATGAGCATTTATCAAGAGCTCACTCTGCTAAGTATGGGGATACAAATACAAGTAGAAGCAAAGACAGTCCTGCCCTCAAGTAGCTTACCTTCTAATAGGGCAAAATAACACATTAAATGAAAAGAAGCTAAAAGGGGGTGGGGATGACTAGACAAGAGGAACAAAGACAGGGCTGGTCTGGACACTCTCCATAAATAGAGTTTTGAGGAAGTGCCATCTAGTGGGAGGCAAGGGCTACAAGAGGGTGCCTCAGGCTTGGAGTGAGGCTTCAGGATGATGAATTCAGTCTTAGAGAGGAATGAATTATCAGATGTGTGTGGTGATACCACCCTGGAGTCAAGTTGGGTTCATTTTCCCTTGACACCTATGCAGAAGTGTGCCAGAGCCAGCTGGGGCTGGGAAAGCTGATTGTTAAATTTTCTCTGTGAGCATTTACACCTCTAAAGATCAGCAACAGCTACAAACTGAGGCTTGCCTTATGGCTTTGCTGATTGTCTAGACTTACAGAAGTGATAGAGAAAATGTTGATAATACAGTTTAAAAACTTGTAAGTGTGTTATGGGCACATTTATTTTTTGATGGAGAAGAGCTGGTTGTTAAACATTAACCAACACAGCATGGCACTCGTCCATGCTTTTCATAGTTTTACCAAAGGAAGAGTCTGTGAGGGCAACATCAGCCCTCACAGTGATCCCCTGTTCTCTAAGAGGTTCTGATTCTGAATTGTATTCCCCTGGGCTAGCTTTGGGTGCTGATTCCTAGGTCAATGAGGAAAAGTGGGTTCCTAGCCTCACCCCTTGTTGTGGGCTACTCATGGCCAGGTTGGGGGGAAGACGTTAGTCAACAAATTTGCTATTACTAATTAACAGGACGTGGGCTCTAGCTAAGGGAGAGAAAATACATTTCGAGTCATCCATTATCCCAAACAGAATTTAGCAGGCCATGGGTACAGACAAATCTGCTCCCCTCCTAATTATGTATGTGATTTATCTCTCCTGAGACAGCCTTGTACAGAATTTATTCAGAATGAAGGCAGGAGTAGAGATGTCTCTCTTCTAGAAGCTTTTATTCTTTCCCCCCCTATTCCTGAACAGGTGCCAGTGTTTTAGAATTCACCTTTAATCTTCTGTTTCTCCCTCCTGTTTTCTTTCTCCCCTCCCCCAATTTCCCACAGATTTAGTAAAAAAGCACCCTGAATTTCAAATCAGAAGACATAGATCTGAGACACAGATCCATTGAGTTCTAGCCAAGTGACCTTGGATAAGTCACTTGGTCCTCAGTTTCTTCATCTGCAAAGTGAGTGTGATCTACTCACTACTCACCTCCCAGTAGTGATTTTTTATTTCATGCTTAGAGATTGGTTTCTACTTCCTCTGTCCTGAGGTGATTGCAGTGACAGCCACCATCCCAGGGCTAAAACTGCATCCTGCTTCCCTACAAGCTAAGAGTGCCCTACTCTCTCTTATTGAGCCAACAGGAGGTACCCAACAGAGTGCAGCTTGGTCTAGCTTGAGTGAGATGATAAATGTGATTGGGGGGCTTCATAGAAGTATAGAATTTTAGAACCACAAGAGACCTGAGAGATTATCTGGTCCAGTTACTTCATATGTATTACAGATAAGAAAACAGAACCTTGAAGAGTCCAAATGACTTGTCCCAAGTTCATGGCTAGAAAACCATTCAAGGTCACCTAGCAAATTAATGACAAAGCCAAGCCTTGTAAGTCCATCTTCTTACTATCTGGCACTTCCCCCAGATGAGGGCAAAGCTCACTAGTTTGCACTAAAAATAATCCATTTTCCTTGTCAAGACTCCCCTCATTGATTTCTCTTTACCCTCCAAAGAAGCCACACCTTTGGATTCTGCCTCTCTGTGCTCCCCTGTGGTCCCTCGCTCCACTTCAAGAGGGCTCCCTGATCTGTTTCATTGGAGTTCAGGGCTTACTGGTAAATGCTTAGCAACCAGCTCTCTGGAAACAAACTGTGTGGTGCCACACTTTTAAGTTTAATCCATATTATTAAAATTTTCTTCATCACTTTCTTGAGCCTAGACAATCAACAAAAGAGTAAATCAAGTCCTGACTTGTATCACTTGCTAGTTTCCCAAGGTGTTGATTGCTTGTTCTGAAAATTGAACAATTGGCTCTCAGAGTCAGCTCTATCTAGCTCCAGCCAATCCCTGCTTGATGTCCAATCTCCCTTAGCATTTCAGCTCTGGAGAAAATCTTCTCCTCTGCTCCCTAAGCTTCTTAAAATGTTTTGTTCATCTTGGTATGAGAAAAGTGCTTTGTATTCAGTACTACTAACGAAATCTATGGGACCTTCTCAGAATAATGGTTTTAAATGCATAAAATCAAATACATAGAATTACAAAGGAAGTCAACTATATTGAAATAACAACATATTTTGATTGTGTTTTTATTTTATTTCACTAAATATTTCCCAGTTATAAAAAATTTTATATATTTTTTAAGTTTTGAGTTACAAATTCTCTCCTTCCCAACCATCATAATATATATACATAAAATATTTTATTTCCCCCAATTACATGTTCAAATAGTTCTTAATATTAAAAAAAAAAAAGTTATCAGTTCCAAATTCTATCCCTCTTCTCCCTTTTTCCCTTCCTGAGAGGGTAGGCAATGTGATAGGTTATATACGTCAGTGTGTGTGTGTGTGTGTGTGTGTGTGTGTGTGTGTGTGTGTGTGTGTGTGTGTTTTAAAGTTCACTGACCCCAGGCTAAAAATCCTTGACCTGGAGGAAATCCACCACTGTGTTAATTAGAAGCTCTTTGGACAATTTGTGGCAGAACGTGGACAAGAATCACACAAGATGGGGAAAGGGGACTAGAGTATGTTCTGCACCAATGAAGAGTAACCCCCTACAGATGAGATCTTCAATCAGCTGAAGAAACTAAGTATAATCATTGATGATTCCATTAAACGCCTCCATGCCAGAATGAAGTTGAAATTTCTCTTCTCTTCCCTATAGCTTTGTTGTGTTCCTCTAGTTAAGCTACAATCTTGGACCAACTGGCCAGTTTGCTGCTCTATGATCTCAACATTCCATCTCTTGACTCTGTGCCTTATCATGGTCCTTCCCCCATTCCTGGGGTGCACTCTCTCCTCCCTCCCACCTCTAGGAATTCCTGGCTTTCCTAAAGGCTCTGCTCATATACCATCTCCTACAGAAAGTCTTTCTTGTGACTAGTATCTCCCCTCTTCAATCCACACTCCAAATAACTGGTTTTCACTCATGTCTTGCCACTGGATTCCAAAGACTGGAGGAGGGAATGAGGCTGATTGATGACTTTGCACAGCTCAGCCTCACTCCAAACCAATTCACTTGCAAGTAGATACATTGCCCTCCTGATGTCATTGGTCCTTTTCAAGAATGGAGGGGGAACAACAACAAACTGATAAGAGTATTATTAATGTGCAGACCTGACCATGTTCCTATCCTGCTTAAGGCAGCTCCTTATTACCCCAGGATAAAAACTCTCATTTGAAGCAGAATATTCAGAGTTTGATTCTGAATAGAATCACGATTTAGCCAAAATGTCCAGGTTAGTTTCACGTTACTTTCCATTCCGCTCACAACACTTCAGTCAGATCTGGTCATTTGCCACCTCTGTGCCTTTGTAGAGTCAGTTCTCAATGACTAATGTGTTTCCTTCCTCTTTTCCACTTCTTGGAACCTCTAGCTCCCTTGAAAGCTCAGCTCAAATACCACTTCCTTCAAGAGGATTCCCCAAATGGTTAACGTCAGCCCCACCCAGAAATCACTTGGTGCCCTGGGGGCAGAGGCTTTCCCTTTTGTTTATATATTCCCAGCTGTGCCAAGCATGGTGCTTGCCAAATGGTCAACTTGTTGATTGATGAATAATTGTGTGTTATCTCCCCCAGTAGAATATAAGCTTCTCAAGGGCAGAAACTACATCATTTTTGTCCTTGTATTCCCAGAACCTACTACAGTACCTAACCTATGATGATCTAAGTAAATGTTTTAAATTGATTGCTTAGTTGATTGGTTTTAGGCAGCTAGGTGGTGCAGTGGACAGAGTCCTCTTCATTTTCCTACAGCAGCTCTGCTTGGTTTCAGCTTCATGAACATCAGCTCCTCTATCCTGGATAGCCCTCGTCACTTTTTAGCTTCCTTTGATGTATCAGATTCTAAGCTCCTTGAGGGCAGGCACTGTCTTTTTTTTTTTTGTTTGAACCCCCAGTCCTTAACATAGTGCCCATTTCATTGTAGGTGCTTAATGAATATTTAATGAACCAAATTGAATCGTGGGCATGGAATTAAGGAGGCCTAAATTCAAATTCTACGTCAGACACATTCTAGCTAAGCAATTCACTCTATGCCTCAATTCCCTTACCTCTAAAATGAGATGATTGGACTTGATGGCATCCAGGGCCCTTTCAGTTCTAAGTTATCATACATTAGTATATTTACCTCCAGGGACTGGGAAGAGACAAGGGACACGAGGAGAGAGAGCACCTACCTCTTAGGGTTGTTGTGAGGATAAAATTAGAATATTTAGAAAGGATTTGTGCAAACCTTCACATGCTATATAAACGCTAGCCATTATTAGAAATGGAATTGTCAGAGAGGTAAGGGGAGAACCAAGCGAGTGTTAAACCAAAGAGAGAGGATGAGAAACGGGAAAAGAAACTGGGTTTGATAATGAGGAGGATGTTGATGAGCTCGTAGAGAAGTTTGGAGTAGAGTAGTTGGAGGCGACACCAGACTATAAGGAGTGAGTGGGAGGTGAGAAAGTGGCAATACTGGCAGGGGCGGGGGAGGAGGGTTATGATGTTGTCCTTTTTTTTTTTATCATTTTTATTCAAAATAAAGCAGGGTAGAATACAGTAAAATGAACTTTGGGCGGGGGGAAGATAATGAATTCTTTTTTGGTTTTGTAGGGTTTGAGATGCCTCCAGGACATCCCAGCAGAGATACAGGATTGGAGGTCGGGAGAGAGCTCAGGGCTGGGTATAGAGATCTGGGAACCAGCTGAAATGGGATGATATTTAAACCCATTGGAGCTGCCAAAGACATGGAGAGAGTGTTAAGAGAAAGGAGAGAAGGTGGGCCAGGACAAGAGCCTCAGAGAGCACCCACCATTAGGCGGTGGGTAAAGGATGATTAGCCCACAACTGGGGATAGAGAAGAAGTAGTCAGCTGGATAGGAGGAGAGCAAAGAGCTATATCCCAGAGACCAAGACCAAGGAGAGAATGATTAGGAGTGGGTGGTCTGTTGTGTTAAAAGCTATGCATAATAAAGGTAGCATGAAAACTGGGTAAATGCCACCGGATTTTGCATCTTAGTAAACTATAGTATAGTATTGTTCTCCACAGTACAATAAATTCAATATGTAATATGATTGATTATGGCCCTCCTCTTGCAGGATAAGGCCCCTTACCATCTTATCAGGGTTCTCAGTTAATCGGAAGGCATTGGGGAGTCTCTTCTCTGTCATCTGCTTGAGTCCCCACTGGCCACCTTTCCTTCCTCAGTTTTAAGGTCCTGGTGACTAGCACTCCAGTTCCATTTAACTACTTAATATTGAATTAGTTTTTACAAGGGGATATTTATTTATGAGATAAAGCAAGAATAAACCTATAAACATTTCTCTAAACACCTCAGGGGCGCAGTGAAGGGTGTGGATTTTTCCATAGCTTAGCCTACGTAGATCTTGCTGTTGTTCAGTTGTGTTCGACTCTTTGTGCGCCATTTGGGGTTTTCCTGGCAAAGATACTGTAAGTGGTTTGCCATTTCCTTCTACAGTGCACTTTACAGATGAGGAAACTGAGGCAAACAGGATGAAGTGACCTGCCCAGGGTCACACAGTTAGTAAGCTCTGAGGTCAGATTTAAACTCAGGTCCTCCTCAGGTCAAGGGAGGGTGCTCTATGCACTGTACCACTTAACCCATATAGCATTACAAGCATAATGGAGCGATAAAGAGTATGGTATATTTCGGTTTAGTCCAGTAAAGAATAATATAATGTGTATATGTGTGTATGCATGTCAGATTGGCTAGACAGCCAGCCTCTGAGTCAGGAAGATCAGGGCTCACATCTTTTCTCTGACGCCCACTGATTATGGGAACCTGGAAAAATAACTTAGCTCCTCAGTGCTCCAGACCAGAGGGATCCAAGACAGCCCACTGGTGCAAGACCACCATGTGTGGCCCAAACTAGATTGAAATGCAATTGATAAATATTTCGCAAAATAAATAAAAATACAAAAGTTTTCTAAGTCAATATGTAGCTGCAGGGATCCTTCCGAGTTTGACATTCCTACTCTAGTTAAATTCTCTAAGACTGGAGAGAATGCACACCTGCATGGGGAAAGTGAGTTTTCTCACCTGGGAGTTCTTTATTTCAATGAATTCAAAGGTCATGTCCCCATGCCAGCCCCCTTTCCTAATACCCTACAGTGAAGAAAATCGTGGTGTGGCATAGCTTTGAATTGTATGATATAATAAGGTAGAGGAAACATCAATGGAGTATTGTGTAGCCAAGCTCGTCAACACTCAACAAAGCATGGAGCAGTCAGACTCAAGGAACAGAAACATCGTCTCACACTCAGTTTACTGGATAATATACAAACCATATGGAAATAGTCCCTCCCACAAGAAGGTGATGAATACCTTGTTGCCTGCCACTATAGTATAGTCCTACACAGGTGACAGGGTGGCATCCACCAGAGCTGTGATTCCACCCATGCAGGGGAATGCCAGAAAGGAACCATCCACTAATACAGATTGTCATCTGGCTCTGCTACTTACAGTCTTAGAATATAAGCTACCTGAGGACACAGTGCCTGGCATACAGAAAGGGCTTAACAAGTGCTCTCTCTCTCTCTCTCTCTCTCTCTCTCTCTCTCTCTCTCGCTCGCTCTTTCTGTGTCTCTGTCTCTCTTCTCTCCTGTTTCTGTCTCTGTGTGCTTTTCTCTCTCTCTCTCCTCTCTCTGTCTGTCTGTCTGTCTTTCCTCTCTCTCCTCTGTCTGTCTCTGTCTCTCTCCTCTCTTTCCTGTCTCTGTCTCTCTGTCTCTCTCTCTTCCCAGAGCTGCTTGAAGTACTAAGAAATTAAGTGACTTGCTCAAGGTTACACAAGTACATTTCCTAATTAGGACTTGAACCCTGGTCTTTCTGACTCTGAGACCAGTTCTCCATCATCTCTGTCACTGATGCCTCTCTATGGCATTACATAATAACAGCTAACACTTATATAATGCCTACTACATGCTTATCACTGTGCTGAGCCCTTTATGATTATTATCTCATTTGATTCCCATAACAATCCTGAGAGCCTGATGTTATTATTACCTCCATTTTACAGATGAGGAAACTGAGGCAAACAGAGGTTAAAGTGACTTGACAAGGAACAAATATCTAAAAAATATCTGAGTTTGGATTTGAACTTGTCTTGATTCTGGTCCCAATGCTCTAATGCCACCTAACTGTCTTATATAGCTGCATTATGTAGTAAACTATTAGATGTATCGTA
>CM053581.1:406710677-406749123 GCA_028627135.1 Pseudochirops cupreus
CAAAGGGGAAACCACCAAAGTGATAACTAGGAATTGTGCCTGGGGCATGTTCAGTTTAAGGGACCAGTGGACACAGCAACAGCAGCAGAGTGTGATGGGATACAAAATGGAAGACAGTGGCACAGACCATCCAGGTACAAGGTGATGTGAGGACCATGGGTTGGTCCTTCATTCATGACAATAACTTCCTAGCTAGGTCATTTCATGTAAAGCTGTGACTATAATCAACATTCTATGCTATTACACTGTATTATTTCTAGGGATGGCATTTGATAGTGGTGGGGAGTTAAATTGTGAGTTTATTAGGATCAGAGGATTATTTATTCAGAGCTGGAGCCAAATGACTTTAAAGGTCATCAGGTTCACTGGGTTCTTAACCTGGGTTCCATGAATTAAAAAAAATTTTTTTATGACATTTGATTTCATTATGTGCACTTTAAAACATAATTTTTAAAAAGGTACCATAGGATGTACCAAAGGGAGATGGAACGCACACAGACACAGACACAGACACAGACACAGACACAGATACAGACACACACACACACACACACACACACACACACAGAGGTAAAACTCGTGATCTATTCTAATTCTTTCATTTTTCAGGGGAGTACCCTGAGCCTGAGAGAGATTCAGCGCCTTGAATCATGGTTTTACAACTTGGAGGGAACCTGGAGGCCAGGAAGTCGAATCTCCTCATCCATACAATGAGAAAACAAAAGCCTTGAGATTGTCTTGTCTGTGGTCACCCAGGTAAGTGGGTGACCATAGATAGACAAGGTGAAATTTCACAAAGGTGAAATTTAGAGGTAGGACTAGGAAAAAAAATATGTCAACTAAAAAAGTTTTCAAAAAGAAGTATCTGTCCTTTTCTGACTCTTCTCTGGTATTAGGCACTTGCGTATTGTACTTCCTTAAAAATATCTTTTAAAAAATCAAATAATTAAATTAGTGTAAGTAAATACTACCTGCCAAAAGAATCATTGTGGTTTACATGTAATATTCCATGAAGAAAAAAACTCCTTCACATCAAAGGTCACATTTTCATGTAAGAGGACGAAAGACTGATGCTCTCCCCTTTGCAAAGAAAAGGCCACTGTATTCTTGGAGTGTTTAAAAGAATCTACTTTTCTAGCTGTTATTTCAGAATTCACAGAATTTAAAATTCAAAGAATGTCAGAGATGGGAAGGACCTTAGAGCATGGAATATCAGAGCTGGGAGGGATTTTAGAACAGGGAGGGATCTTAGAAGTGGGATGTCAGAGCTGGCAGGTAGATAAAGGATTGTCTATAACTCAGTCATTTTTACAGGAGAGAAAGCTGCATCCCAGAGAAAGGAAGGTTACCTGAAGTCATTGTACAATTAATAAGTGGTCCCACTGTGAAAGAAACCTCTATCTCTGACTCCAAATCCATTTATTCTTCCCCCTGCCCCAGCCCATGACTTTTGCCATTGGATCTGAATGCAGCAACTTCTTCTTGGCACCCATATTGACCACATGGACCCCTTTCATTTGAGAAGAGAAAACTGCAGGCTTCCCTCAAGGAGGCCTGAGTCCTGGGCTAGGTAACTTGTGGTCTACACAGCCAGGATCCCTTCTGGGGATCCAGTCCTTTCTACAGTTCAGAGAACTTTCCCATGTTAGGTCTCATGATATTCACAACTGACCTGGAAGACATTCTTTTCATTTCCTCATCTATGAAATGTGACAGTTAGCTTCACCGGACGGGCTATAAGGTCACAGTCTGATTCTTTGCATCACGAATTCAGAGATTGTTTGACCTGGAAATCTAGAGTTCTTGAACAAGAACCCATTCTAACTCCTTATTATACAGGTGGGGAAACCAATGCCTGGGAAGGTCAAGTGTTTTGCACAGAAGGATACAGAGTCATTGTCAGGTGATAACTAAAGGGACCTAAGCCCACCTTTTACAGAGGAAGTTCTGAAGATCCAGAATGTCACAAATTAGTAAGTGTCTGAGGCAGATTTCGAACCCAGGTGTTCTTGACTCCAAGTCCCATTAGTGATCTATCCACTGCACCACACTGTTAGAACCCAGGCTTCTTGGCTACAAGCCCAGAATTTTTTTTCTCTGATATTATCTTGAGAGTGGGGAGTATTGCAAATGGGGAGAGGAGGTTTGACTGAGCAAGGGGTGGTCGAGGAGCTTCAGAGTATTATGCTCTGCTCAGCCAAGGATGAAGTGGAAGGAATTGAGAGAGTACCCCTCCCCCCCATCTATCACTCCTCTTTCATCCTCAGGTTTAGAGTTTTGGGGGAGTCTATTTATCTCTCTTTGTTTTCTCTGTCCCCCTCCACCTGGCAAATCTTTTTGTAGCCCCCTCAATGAGGGGATCAGTTACCAGTTCTGTCCCCAGATAGGCTCCATTCCTCTGCCCTGAAACTCAGCTCAGTTCAGCTTCCCACCTGGCCTGGCCCCTGGGGAAACCTACCCTTTGTATCCTATCCCCTTGATTCCCCAATCTCCCCTCTCATTTCTCTCACCCTTTCCATCTGTTCAGTCTCTCTCCACCTGGAATCCTTCACCCTCCCTACCTCGACACAGAATCCAGCTCTTGTCTTCCAGGGCCCCAGCCCAGACTTTCTCCTCACTTTCCACCTGCTGGGGCTGAGGCCCTCATTCTCATAACTCCAACTGACAGGGGTCCCTTAGAGCTGGCTCAAGTATCTAGCCAGAGGACAGAGGAAACAGAAGGCCCTGTGTCCCTCTGAACATTCCTACCTGAAGATATCTATACCAGTTAGACCTCAACTTACCCTACCTAGAAATGGTCTCAGGGTTAGTAAAAGATAGAGATTAGGAAAGATAGGTTCAGGGTTTTCCTGAATTCTTTTCATTTCAATCATAGTACTTAGAATTGAAAGGGTCCTGACAGGCCCCCTTAAAAAAAAATTAACTGCTACGTTTTTTTTTTTTTAATGAATCAACATTTATTCTCCCGTCCTCCCACATCCCACCCTGGGAAAAACAAAATTCCTATAACAAGCATGCATAACCAAGCAAAACAAATTCCTACATTGTCAAGTAAAAAAAAAAATGTTCATTTTATATCCTTAGCCCCTCACTTCTCTACCAGGAGCAAGGCAATATTGTTCATTATTGATCCTCTGGTATCATGGTCAAACATTGCATTGATCAGAGTTCTTAAGTCTTTCAGTTAAGTCTTTTTTAATGTTGTTGTCATTGTACTGTAAATTGGTTCCCTGTTTCTGCTGACTTCACTCTGCATCAGTTCATATAAGGCTTTCCAGTCTCCTCTGAAACCTGTCATCTTGTCATTTCTTAGAGTGCAATAATATTCCATTGCATTCACATGCCATCATGTGTTTCACTCACTCCCAGTCGGTGGGCACATTTTGGCTTTCCCATTTTTTTTGTGGGTTTTTTTGCACTTGGGTTTCTGTGTTTGTGTTTGTGCGGTTTGTTGTTGTTGTTGTTGTTTTTGCTACAAAGAAAACAGCGACCATTAATTTTTTTTGTGCAGAAGAGAAATAAATCAGGACATTCATCAGAACATTCGTGGGTCAAAATGTAGGCTCAGTTTAGTGACTTTGGGTGGCTTAATTCCAAACTGCATTCCGGAATGGTGGTACCAATTCATAGCTCCAGCAGCAATGCAGAAATGGGTTGGTTTTTCATCCATCCCCTCCAAGTTTTATTTCCCTTTTTGTCGACTTTGCAAAACTGATGGGTTTGAGATGGAAGCTCAGAGTTGATTTGGTTTGTATTTAGGTGGTGCACAATGTATAGAATGTTGCAGAGGGAGTCAGGAAGATCTCAGTTCAAGCGCGGACTCAGATGCTTACTAGCTGTATGACTCTGGGTAAATTATTAACCTCAGTTTTCTTATCTGTAAAATGGGGATAATTATAGCACCTACCTTCCAGGGTTGTTGTAAGGATCAAATGCAAATCTTAAAGTACCATAGAAACACTGGCTATTAATGCTAGTTGAATGACTGGCTGCTCTAATTTTTAATCAGTACTCTGAAATAGGACTTGAGATCTGGTTCTGCCAGCTCCTCTTTTTTTCTTCTTTTTTTCTTTTTCATCACTTCTCTTGATATTCTTGACCTTTTGCTCTTCCTGATGAATTCTGTTTTAATTTTTCTAGCTCGATAAAGTAATCCTTTGGTAGTTTGATTGGTATGGCACAGAACAAGTCAGTTAATTTATCCTTATTCTGTTAATTTAAGTTACCAATGAACAATTAATATTCCTTCAGTTATTTAGACACTATCATTTCTCAAAAGTGTTTTGTAGTTGTATAAAGACAGTTCCTGTGTGTATCTTGCTTATTAAACCCCCATGTATCTTATATATTTCATAGTTATTTTAAAATGGAATCTATATTTCTTTCTACTAGATCTTGTTACTAATATACATAAACATTGATGATTTGTATGGATTTATTTTATATCCTGCAATTTGGCTGAAATTGTTTCAATTAATTTTTAATTGAATTTTTGGGATTTCCTAAATAAACCATCATACCATCTGAAAAAACAGATAATTGTGGGTTTGGTTTTTGTTTTTTTTTTTGCCTACACTTATTCCTTCAACTTATGTTTCTTGCCTTATTGCATTTCCTACTCCACATCAAATTGGAGTGGTAAGGATGGACCGTCTCTTTCTATGTTCAATCTTACTGAACTGGACTCTGGGTTATCCCCATTACATATAATGTTGACTCTCAGTTTTAGATAAATATTATTTACATTTTGAGGAAAATTCCATTTATTGACGTTTTCTTTTATTTTTCCAGCAATGGGCATGCTATTTTTTGAAAACTTTTTTTTCTACATACCCATATAATCATGTTTTTTGCTCTTCTTTTCATTGCTATGGTTTGTTATGTTTATAATTTTCTTAATATTGAATTAACCTTGCATCATCAGTATAAACATAACCTGATCATAGTCTATAATTTTTCTGATGTGTTTCTGGGAACTCTTTACTAAAATTTTATTTTTTAAAATTGTGTCAATCTTCATTAGGGATATAATTGTCAATAGTTTTCTTTGATTTCTAAAGTGCCTAATTCTGACTCTCACTGGTTTAGGTATCAAGATCATATATATTTATATCACAGAAGGACTTTGGAAGGATCCTTTCTTTTCCTCCCCCCCCTTTTTTTTTTTTAGTAAATCATTGATATAATATTGGAATTAATTGTTCTTTAGATGTTTGATAGAATTCACTTGTAAATTCACCTGGTTCTCAGATTTGTTTTTCTTAGGGAGTTCACTTATGGCTTATTCAATAATTATTCAATAATGAAAAAGTTATTTAAATTTTCAATTTCATATTTATCAAGTTGAGCATTTTACATTTTCACTAATATCCATCTATTTCATTTAAGTTGTCAGTTTTGCTTATATATTTTTAGGCAAAATAATTTCTAATAACTTCCTTTATTTCAAATTCATTTGTTGTGAACTAGTTTTTTTGCACTTACAATTCAATTTGTATGAATAAAATTAATTTTTATACTGATTTGATTTTTCTTTCTCTTTAAAAAAATCATATTAGCTAATAGTTTCTCTACTTTTTTGGTTCTCAAATTTATTCCTGTTTTTGGTTCCAATTTTGTTAATATCTTCTTTGATTTTCAGAATTTTATTTTCGTGTTTAATTTAGTTTTAAAATTTTGTTGATTTTTTTAGTGTGCCCAATTTGATTTCTTCTATTTCTCTTTTGTTGATGAAAATGTTTGAAGATAGAATTTTTCCCTTAAGGATTGCTTTAGTTATCTACTCCAAATCTTGGTGTGTTTCTCCTCAGTGTCATTGTTTTATTGTTTCAATGATTTGTTCTTTGACATACTAATTCTCTAGGATGAAATTATTTAGTTCCCAGTAAATTTTAATTCTTTCATTAACAGATCTTTTCTAGAACATAATTTTATTGCATTTTAATCAGTAAAGGATATATTTAATATTTCTTATTTTCTGAATTTTGAGGTTTTTATGACCTGACACATGGTCTATTTTTGTAAATATTCCATACACGTGTTAGAATACGTATATTCCTTTCTATTCCCCTTTAATAATCACTACAGAGCTGTCATATTTAACTTAGAAATTCTACTCCAGGGCTTTATCTTCTTTTTGAATTTTTTTTAAGGGGCATTATATCTCAGAAAGGGTTATATTGAGATCCTCCACTATTATAATTCGACTTTCCCTCTTTAACTTTAAGAATTTAGTATTTAAGTATTTCTTTACCTTTTAAGTATTTAGATTATATAGCATTCATTGTATATAAGTTAATATTGAAAGTAATTCGTTGTGTCTCTCAGAGTAATATAATTTCCAGGCTTATGTATTTTAATCAAGTCTATTATTGCTATTGTTTTGTATGACCTTCATTTTTACAGATGAGAAAACTGATACTCACAAAGTTAGAGTGATTTATTCAAAGTCATAGAGGTAGTAAGGAATAAAGTCAAGGTGTGAAGCCCAGCCCTCTGAAGCCAAATCCAGTTTTTTTCACTTATGAAGACCTCTTCTTGTTCCATTGTCCAGGAATTATCCTGAGCCTTGGAGATCTTCCATGCCTCTCCTCCCTATCCTCTCTTGGAGAAGCCTCCCTTCCTAGGCTGAGTGGGTGTGGTATTGGTTCTGAAGTTCTCCCAGGGAGAGATAGGCACCAGTGTTCAGGCATGGGTAGGTAGAAGAGACAGCATGCATCTGGTCTGGTGTAGGAAGAACAGCCCATGGAAAGGGACAGGCAGGCCCCACTCCAGGGCCTTGAGGAAGGCTCCCATCCTGGGTTAATTCAGGTCTTGAATCCAAGGAATTCTGGGATCTTGAGAAACTGGGGTCACAGGATGGAGTAGTAACTGTGTCCTCTTCAGGAGGTGAAGTCTCCTTCTTGGCCTCTTTTCCTGAGAAAGAGATGCTTTGGGATGCCAGGTTATTCCCAGGGCTCTGGAAGAGCCTGGGAGAGAAGAGAATCATGTCATCTCCAGGGGGAAATGTGCAGTATGAGTCATCCTCAGGCCCTCCAGGCGGCAGCTGGGGCACGAGGGAGCCTTGCCCCCCTTCCTCTTTGTTCTCTTCCTCTTCCTCACTGAAAGGTGAATAGGTGAAATATACCTGGCAGGATTCAACTTCCAGAGCATCAGGAAGGTGGAAAAAAAAGTAACCCTGGTTCGTGAAGCAGCTGGATAGAGAATGACCACTGGTCTCTGGGGATCTATAAGCTGGAACCAGCTCCTTGGAGAATAATAAACTCAGGTTTGGGTCTTCCTTCTCCATCACCTCCAGTGGAGAGATTTCTGGGGCCAAAATACTGGTAGTGAAGGAGGCGTTGGGAAAAGGAGAAGAAAGCCACTTCTGCCAGAGGGGAGAAGAGTAATAATGCAAAATTACGTGTCATTACTCATAGGGGTTCAAGACCCACTTGAGACAGTTAGTTACTAGTTGTGTAACCCTGAGCATAACTAAAATTCACCCATTCCCAGGGCAGAGTTCACCCTTGGAAGGTTTTTTCCCTTCTTGTTGGTGAGAATTCAGCATATCTAGTGGGTCCTAGACCCACCAACTTCACTCTCTGACTATATTCTTGGCATTGTGCCAACAATGTACTCTTCCCATTACCCCTCCTTGCCATGCCTCTGGGAGGGAGCAGTAATCAAATCAGCACATCATTCCTGGAAAAGCTGTGTCAGTCACATACCCTATGATTCCACTCACCTTTGTTGTGATCTCCTAGACCAAAACACCTCTCCCTGGATACCACTCCCCTAAATGAGTTGTTGCCTATTCAAGTTACTTGAGGACAGAGAATGTCTTGTTTCATGTATTTGTAGCCCCAGCACTTAGGACAGTGTCTGGTTTATAGCTAGTGTTTAATTATTTCCTCCCTTCTTCCCTCCCTCCTTCCTTCCTTCCTTTCTTCCTTCTTTCCTTCCTTCCTTCCTTCCTCTTTCCTTCCTTCCTCCTTCCTTCCTTCCTTTCTTCCTTCCTTTTTTCTCAACTTATCTTCTTTCTACTCCCAGGTGGGTGAGAAATGACACCCAGGGAACACACTGTTACACTTCATATTGTGTTTCAGAATTACCTTCCATTGGCCTCTTTAGGCCCTATTCCTGAGATGAGGGACTGGTGACTTTAGGGAATTTTTGGTAAAAAAGAAAGAGAATGAGGAGAAAAAGAGAAAACAAATGAAAAGTGGAACAAGAGGAGGAGATGGCTTTTTTTTTTTTGCTGGAATTTGAAATAGCAAATGGCTTTGAGTATATGTCAGTTATTGTGGGTTAGTAGGAGTTGGGGATGAAGGAAAAACAGAATAAAGATGATTACTTCCTTGGCAAGTGGAAGATTAGCCAAGACTTATCCAGAGGCAGCTAGATGGTTCCACAGTACATAGAGTGCTGGGTGTGGAGTCAGGAAGACCTGAGTGTAAATCCAACCTCAGACACTTACTAGCTGTGTGACCCTTGGCAATTCACTTAACCTCCCTGTTTCCTTATCTGCAAAATGGGGATAACAATAGCACCTACTTCATTATGGTTGTTATGAGGATTAAATGAGGAAACAAATGTAAAGCAATGCTTTACATTGTTGGACAGCTCCAGATTTCAGAAACTTCTTGCTTATGTCAATCCCAGCCACCAAGTCATTAGACTGTGGACTCTGTGCAAGAAGGGACCTTGTGTGTGTGTGTGTTTTCTTTCACTGTATCTGCATCAGTTAACAAAGCACCTAACTTTTAATAAATGCTTGTTGAAATGACCAAATGTCCAACAAAGAGGATGTGGGGTCTAAAGGTGATGTTTTTCCAATTTCAGCATTCTGTCCTTTTCTCCCTCTCATTATTAAGTAGAATGTGAATTCTCCCCAAGGGGCCAATCCTTCTTCCATTCACCTCCCCCTCCTCCACTTCCCAATTCCTACTTCCTTCCACTTTACCCATGTACACACACAGACACGCACACACAACTATACCTGGAAATCTCCTCCATGCTCTGTGCTCAACGAGGAAAAGAATTTGGAAGGGTCTGGAATGTGATATTTTAAAACCTTCTTCAGCCTAACAGGGAGGAAATGAGGATGAGAGAGGGGAAAACCAGGATGTAGGGTGCCTCTTTCCCATGTGGAGACCCTTCCTCCTTCCCAGAGCTCTTTTTAAAAATAGTAAACAATTGTTATCAGGACTGAAGGTGGAAACACATGTTGATGCAGATATACAATGACATACAAAGACATACAAAGAGCATTTGTCCACAAACATGCAAGAACACATGGAAATATAATAAACACAACTATGTCATGTATATGCAATGCATACAAACACACATGTATACTTTGATGTATAAAACATGCACTGTGATGTATGCAAATATGGCACCCACACAGAAACAAATTAAACTTGCACACCTGTACCCATGCACACAAACATGAATGCAAAAAAAATCATGTGAAAAATTCACTTGCCTCAAACACCCATGCAAAGGTGATATACACAAATGTGCATGGAGGTATGAACATACATGGACACATGTGAAATATTACACCCTCATGTGTATATACATGTTCACATGCCTTGAGTTTGAGATGCGAAGATATGTGGCATTATCAAGCCATTATCATGGCTTCCTTATTCATTTCCACAACTTTTTCTTCAATAGCTCAAGCCCAGACCACCCACTCATTCTTGGGTTGAAAGATGGGGAAGGGCAAGCTCTTCATTAGCCTTAACCAAGAGCTAACCAGGAGTTTCAAGGGATATAGGAAGGAGAAGGGAGAGAGGACGAAGGTGCTTAATGATGGATCGGTGAAGCAGAGATGAATACAGGCAGGGAGGTTGGTCAAAGTTGCTCACCATTTCTGGGGATGCCACCTGGACACCAGCAGAAGAATGAGGAAGATGCTGACAATGCCACATAGACCCATAATTAAGTGGAGCAATTTGAAGGTGGACACTGGGAAGGGGAGAAAAAAGTAGGGGAGTTACCAAAATGAAAGAGAGGCAAAAATCTGGGGATATAATGTGGGGAAGGTCCAGTACCACCCAGTTCCAGATCTAACCCCCAATATAGACTCATATAGCACTTTATGAGATCAGTAGGATATGTTTTACTAGCCCCATTTTATAGATGAAAGACACTGATAATTAAGGAGTCTAAATGAGCTGTCCAAGGTCTAACAGGTCAAGCTAAGGTCGGAATTTAGTTAGATCTTTCAGCTCCAAATGCAATGAATGTTATTCCTTCACAGCTCTAATTTAGACACAGTGCTTTCTTCATCGGAACTCTGTGAGACCACTAAAGATTATCTACATTTCACAGAGAGGTAAACTGAGGCTCATGTAGATGAATTGCCTTGCTCACATTGCTCCTCAAGAGCAGCTCCTGTCTCTTTTCCTAGTGTCTCTACCACTTAGCATGATGTCTCACACATAGTAGGCACTTAATAAATGATTATTGACTAGCTGGCATTTATAGGCATTTATAGATCTAAAAACTATACATAGAGCTTTGAAGGATGGTTCATGTGGACAGATTCAGGATAATGGGAAGTATCTTTAGGGTGGGAATTGTTTTGTTTTTCATCATAGTATTCCATGCACTGAAGGCTTCCACTGATACTCATGTAATTTTAAGAGAACTCAAAGTCTCCTAGAAACCTAAACAGATTAGTTGTAGAAGATTTATTGGTGGGGGGGAGGGGGTTGGAGAACAGGTGATCAGAGAAGGAAGATGGAAAAGAGCTCTGATCTGCATCATTGGCTGGGTTAGCCACATCAATAAAAACACTGAAGTATCTCCAGTGCCTACCGACCACAATTCCTTGCACATAGTAGGTGCTTGATAAATTATAAATGTCATGTTAAGTTGTTTGGTGCTTTCAGACCCAGGATCTTTTTCACAGAAACTGTTGTGACCAGTCATAGCGGCTGCTATCCTCTATTTGGCCATATGATTTCTTGAACCCCAATGTGGAACTTTACATTTATTGTTTATTATACTTCCTCACAGCAGAGTCTGTCCACCATTCTAGTCTGTCTAAATTGTTTTGAATTTACCAGCCAATGGGTTAGTTATCCTTCTTAGTCCATGGAGGAGACCCAGTTCAACCTTCCTTTGTTCCCCTCATTAGCAAACTTCCCCTGCTCCTTCTCATTTTCCTCTCCCTCACTTTCCACATATAATCCTCATATTCCCCTCACTTCTCTTCTTTTCCTTCCCTGACTTCCCTCTTTAAGTCTTCCTATCCAGAGTTATCTATCACAATCCCATCCTACTCCCAATCACTTCTTCCCCAAATGATCTTCTCTTTAGATACCTTGTGGTTTTGTCTGGAAGACAAGGGTCTGGCTCCAGGGACTCCAGAATGCTGAAGACCCCGGTTTTTCTGGTTTGCCTCGGACCTGGAACTCATACGTTGTGCCAGGAGAGAGTTTTTCAATGTAGACCCATCTCTGGTTTTGGTTTATGGGCAGCATGGTGGCTTTCTGCAGAGAACCAATGAATTAATCAATAAGCATTTATGAAGTACCTACTGTATGTCCAGAACTGGGCTCAACTAGACTTTGGGATACAAAGACAAAAAATGACAAATAAAACAATCCCCAACCTTAAGGAGTTTCTGTTCTATAAGGGAGAGAATATGTAACTATATATATGCACATGAATATATCTCTTTGTGTGTATACACACACATAACCACACACACATACACACACACACACACACAAACTAAATACAAGGTGATTGGGAAGGGGAAGTACTAGAAATCCTCCGGAAGAGGTAATATTTGAATCCTACTTTGAAGGAAACAGAGGAAAGAAAAGACATTCCAGGTGTTCAGCACAGTCTGTGCAAAAGTACAGGAGGCAGACTATCTTGTATTAGGGACAGTGGAGGAATTTATAAAACCTTAGAATCCTGTGATCTTTAGAATCTTGGACTATTGGAATTTGGTCTATATGAGTCTCTATTGTTTGTTGCCCCGCTTTATATCAACAGAGCTCTACATGCAGGGTTCAAGGCAATAGCAGCAAAATGTTGAGGACAGTGAAGTCTTTCCCACATACTGCCCTTCCCTCAACACTCAGTTTCTTCCCCATTCACTATCTCTCGTCTGGTGGTCCTCACACCCTCATCCTTTTTTGCTCTTCTCTAGATGGCACTCTGCATCTAGTCTCCAATCCCTTCTTCATACCAAAGTGTCATTAACTGATAATAGTTTAAAGTGTTTCCCTTTCTATGGGTGTGTCTGATTCAAATAAAGGGACTGAAGGGTGACAGCTGGTCCTGGTTAATGTTTCACTTGGTCCCAGACAGCAAAATAAAGACTGAAGTAATTTACAGGAAATAAGATTTTGGCTAAATGTAAGGAAGAACTTCCTAAAGAGAATGTAATAATATGCCTCAGCTAATAATTACAATTATTGCTTATGATTTCATATTTTATAATACATTTTGGAGCTGAAAGATTATTTCATTGAAATAAGGAATTCTAGTTCCACCATTTCCAATTCCACTAACACATATTGGTATTTCCTTGGCCACTTCTAGCCTTGAAAGTGTTGGCTAGGGGACTGGGAGATGAAAGGATATGCCCAGGATCCCATGCTAGTAAGTGTTAGAGAATGGACCTGAATCTAGGCCTTCTTGTCTCCAAATACCTGAGACCAAGTCTTTCTCAACTATGCCATATTTGCCTCTAATTGTTGGTTTTTCATTGGCGTAAAGAACTCTCCTATGAGGAAGCGCACTCTACTAAAGCAGATTGGCATCTTCTTCTTCAACTTCTACTCTTAAGAGAAGTGCTTGGGCACTGAGAGGCCACACAGCCAATTATATATCAAAGATGTGACCTAAACCCAGGTGTTCCTGACTCTCTTCACTCTGCCAGATCGCCTCTCCAGTTAACATACTCTTCCATTCCACCTTTAATCTATGTTCCAGGCTAGGAGCAAGAGAGCCTTTAGCCCAGGAGCTCTTATTCTTTTTGTGTGTGTCCTAGACCCCTTGGGCAGTCAGATGTGTGAGATCCCTTCTTAGAATCATGCTCTCAAATGAATAAAATAAAATATATAGCCTTATAAAGGAAATCAATTATCTAGAAATACAGTTATCCAAATACTTTTCAAAAATTCGTGGTCTCCAGGTTAAGAAACTCTGTTTTAAACTATCGTCACAAGAGGACTAAGATGAATATGAAGAAGAGTTCTGAAAAGAAGTAGGAAAAGAGGAGTAGGGGATAGTTCTCCTAATAACACCCCAAACAGAATGCTCATCTCTTTTGTCCTTGTCCTGTAAAAGTACCCCTCTCCCCCCACCTCCCCCCATGGTGGTGGCAGGTGACTAGGGCACCGAGGGTGCAGGTCCATCAGCCAAGGCTGAGGCAATGACGGTGGCGGCGGAGAGCGCAGACAGGAGTCCGTCTGCAAGCAGCCCTTTGCTGGCCGAGACTGAGATGAAAGACTGAGCCTGCCCCTAGACTTGATTTTCTCTGAGGATCTTCCCTTCCAGCTCTGAATTCTATGGTCCTCTGCCTGCCATAGACTGAGATGGGATTGGGCTATACAGAGGGTTTGGTAGGTATGGACTTTTCCAAAAAGACCCTGAATTCTGTGTCTGGTGGGGTGATAGAGGTCAGGGGAGGGCAGTTGGGAGTAGCTCCAGGGAGTCAGGGAGAGCAGCAACTGAGTCCAAAGCCTCAATACTCACCTCCCAGGAGCTTCCCTGAACCTTATATCTAGCCTGGAACACCAGGTGATTCTCCAGGTAGTGTGAACATAGCGGGACTGCCCAGGACACGTTGTAGGCATATTCTTCTTGCTGGACTAGGCAGAGGTCACTGAGGGCCATCAGTCGAACTAAAGAAGGAGAAAGGGGCAGGAAAAGTTTGGAATGCTGGACGGAAACTCCAATATAGTAAAGGACTCCATTACCCCTCCTGCTCTCTTCCACCTAGGCCCATCCACCTTGTCTGGACAACTGTCCCCATTATCTGGGCTCTCTGACCTCTTATCTCTGTCATGGTCAAAGTATAATAAGCAGGTCTCTCTTCTTCATACTTAATTCAAATGAGAAAAGCTAAAAAAAAAATTAAACTAGAAAGCAGTAAAATAATCCTAGGATGAATTTACAGAGGCTAGAGTCAGTATTTGAGTAGACCTAAACGCTGACCACAGAGAGGCATTGGTTAAAACAGTCCCAAAATCCTAGAACCTCAGAACTGGGAAGGTGTTTGGAACCACACTGAACATTGAACATTGAATTCCTAGGCCAAGACGATGAGTTTAAGTTCCAAATGGGAGCATGAACCAAGGAAGAGCAAACCACAGAACCAGAGTGTAGAAGATAAAGTCCATACCTTGTCTGTCATTGGTATCATGAGATCTTCTTACTGTTCAGATCCAAGAAAAGGAGTTGACTTTCTACCAACTTTATTTTATTTCCCTTTTATTTCTTACATTCAAGAAAAGGCAGAGGGGCAGCTAGGTGGTGCAGTGAATAGAGCACTGGCCCTGGAGTCAGGAGGACCTGAGTTCAAATCCAGCCTCAGACACTTAACACAAAACTAGCCATGTGACCTTGGGCAAGTCACTTAACCCCAATTGTCCTACCTTCCCCCTCCAAAAAGCAAAAAAAAAAAAAAAAAAGAGAGAGAGAGAGAGAGAGAGAGAGAGAGAGAGAGAGAGAGAGAAAAGTTGCGTCCATATCCCCGACCCAAACCTGGATCCTTGCCCAGGATACCCTCACTCACTCTTCTCAAAGGGTCTGAATTCCTCTTCCATTGCTATCCTCTCTCCTTCAACCAGACAGCTCACTGTCATGACCAGGACATCCACAACAGTCAGAGACTGACTCTGGAAGGAAAAGAGATCACGGCTGCAGTGGGTGATCCTAAAGCTATATCTGCAGAGGATGGGGTTGGAGAAAAGTGGACGCAGATCATCAACAATAAAGAGACAGGACTCTGTATAAACTACCCCTCTCCTCGTGCCTTATCTTCATAGGCTCATAATGCTATCATTTAGTGGAACCCCTTCATTTGCCAGGTGAACAGGGCTACAGAATTAAAACCCAAAGTCTCCCAGGTCACTCCCTCCTTGATTCTCTGAAGGCCCAAAATACCCTCCCCTCCTTTCTCTCTCTGCCATTTAATTCTACCATGTATGGCAAGGTCTAGCTTAAGATTCATAGAATCACATTTTCAAGCTCAAAGATTTTATCTCATCTCATTTTCAAGATGATGGAACTAAGGGCCAGAGGGGGCTAGGATAGTCACTCAGTCAAAGTCAGTGGCAGACCTGAAACTAGAATCCCATTCAAACACCACTAACAATGTTTACTGCCTGACTTTGAGCAAGTCTCTTTATTTCCCTGGGTCTCAGTTTCCTCATCTGTATAATAAGGAGGATGGGCTATGCAATTCCTTCCAGTTCTGGATCTATGATGTCAAAGGAAACCTGGATTATCCCTGAGGGCTGATCTGTCTTTACTTGACCACTCCACATTTGCACTATAATTTTCAAGCCCCTTCATTTCTCTGAGCCTCAGTTTCCTCACCTGTAAAATGAGAGGGTTGGGCTGGACAGAATCTGAGACCCTTACAATACTACAGGTAATCCTATGGTTCCTTCAGGCATCCGTCATTATTCTATCCCCATTGCAGCTGCCCAATATGGAAAGATTGTGAGTTATATGAGCATAGGAGGAGGTCCAGAGGGTTAAGATAGTGGATAATCCTGGAAATTTAGGAGTGGAAGGATCTCAGATTTAGAACAGGAAGGGACTTTGAAGGTAATTTAATCCAATATCTTCACTTTAGGAATAAGGCAGCTAAAACTCATAGAGGTTAGGACTTTCCTAAGGTCACATAAATGGTAAGTGGCAGAGCCCAGATCTGAAGTCAAGTTTGCTGGCTATATGGCTAGATATAGAGACAATCTGCCTCTTGCCTGAGGACTCCATCCTCACTCTCTCTACCTTCTCAGCCCTGTCCCTCAGAGGATTCCAACCACTTACATGGATATCTCCTAAAATCAAGTCACAAGTCCAGAGTGTTGGCTCCACATGGAGAAGCTCACAGCTTGGCGTCCCTTGTCTTCTAAGAGGAAAATTTAAAAAAAAAATTAAATCTCTTTTAAGGTGTCCAGCAATTGAGTCATTCCAATCTGTGCCAATCTATCTATATCTTGTTTGTTGTTGACATGTTTTCTCCTCTAAGTAGATTGTGAGCACCTTGAGGGCAAGTTGGGTTTTTTGCTTTTCTTTCTTATTGCCTGACACATAGTAGGTGCATAATAAACATGTGTTTTCTTGACTTTGTTTGATACAGCCTTAACAATATTTACTCTGTTCTTTGGATTGGTGGGTGCAACTGCCCATTTTCTAGCTGCCATGTGGTCACCTGGAGTCTATAATGCTCATGGTACCTAATGAGAAAGGCCAAAACATAATCTATAAGTCGGAATCCTATCCAAGGGATTCAGAATGCTGAGCTCCTAGGAAAGTGGGACCAGGATCTTGTAGAGTCTTGAAATTCTGCTCTATGGGGACTGGCTAAAGGAATTGAGGACATTGAATCTGGAGAGGGGAATACTTGTGGGTGACTGGGGTTTGTGTGGGTGGAGGAAGGCATGAAATCTGTCTTCAAATATTTGAAAGGCTGTCTGGGGGAACAGTCTGCTTGGCCCCAGAGGGAAGAATTAGCAGAGATGATGTTATTAGGGGAAAGGAGGGGACATTTCAGTCTATAGATGTGTTAAGGTCTTTCCTATCCTAAAAAAAAAAAAGGTCCTCAATAATGATATTTCCAGAAATTCCCAAACTCATTCTCTCCTCCCAGACTCCTAGAAAGAAGCATGTGTGTTCATGGCTGCTCCTTCCTCATTCGTTCACTCCTCAATCCCTTGAGATTTGGATTCTACTTCTAATATTCTGTTCAAATTGTCCTCTCTTAGGACACCAGTGAATTAACAAACACCAATTCTAATGGCCTTTTTTTTTTGACATAATCTTTTTACTTTACAAAAAAAAGAAGAGTGGATGGCTGGAAACGTTTACAAATCCTTCAGTAGTTTTTTTTAAGTCATGAATGAAATCAGCAATTGTACATGTGTCCATTCGTCATCTCTGAATACTACATGAGCTAGTATCCTAGGAATTAGAACTTGCCTAGGTATTGAAATTTGCCTAGGTCAGTTCCTCATTCTTTAAAAATACACAACAGCTGTAGCTTAGACCACTTTTGGTGGTCTAAGTGGCTTTTATAATTTGAAACAATTTGAGAAAAGCAAATGCTTGTTTCCTCATTAGGAAACCAGAATACTTTCTTGTCATGTTCCAGTATCAAAAATATTTCACAGTGTGATTTACTTTTATCTAAGGGTAAAATTAATCCCTCCTATACTTAGATGAATTTTTTTGATATTCAGTAACTCCAAAAGCAAATATGTCTAAATTTAGACTGAGTCTATACCAGCGGAGTATCCATAGCTAGGCGCTAATACAAGATTGTCAGTATACTGGTTGAAGTCCATGTGTTAACAAAAAGATTAATATAAAATGTATGCCAACATCATTACAGAAATTTTACCAGAGTGCTGCATGGTGAGAGACCTGATTGGTTCTTGAGTATTTGTCATATTCACTATGAAGAAGGAAACATTCACAGATGTCTTCAAGGTGTTTTCCAACTTTGGCTTTTGGCTTACTAAAATATAAAAGATCTTCCCATCCAATTTCAAGCATTTTTTTCTTCCCATGATTTAATTTCACTTGTGTAATGAATTTTATCATCTTTGGCAAGTTGTAACTATACCTGCTTCTGAGATGGTGACAGGTTTTTCCACTCTTCATTTAAAAGCCTCATCATTTCCTGTGATGAAATCCTTTTTGCTTCCTTAAAGTTCAGAAATAAAAATGTCATAACCTAAGTGAGGTTTTTTGGGCTTTTCAAAGGTGCTCAACTCAATATTTTTTTCTTTATTACTTCCTTTCTAGTCTTTCTTTGATGCTTCTCTTCTTTCAATTTTAATTTTCTGATTAGAATTGAACTCTGCCGTATATTTAGAGTCCTCTTCTTTGTATATTTTAAAATCTGCCTCTGTAGCTTCTTCACGTACTTTCTTCTGTGATTCTGGAAGCTCCCTTCAAGCTTCAGCAAGCTTCTTAATTACCTCTGTGCTATTCAAATCTGGATTTTGTTCTCTGAGCATGAATCTACTTTCCATTGTAAAACGAATATAAGAAGACCAAGGCTTCTTTGGAGCATTACATAATGTACAGTTTTTCATAAACCACTCCAAGCCACGGAGAGAACTCAGTGAGGGCAGTAGCGGGGATTCCTGAGCATGTTTGTGTTCGTGTGTGAGCAGCCTCTGGTCCCTGCCAAACTCAGGGCGTTGTAGGAGGCTCCAATGGCTTTTTCTCAGTACTCTTCCTCCCTCTCTTCTCCTTAACATCTGACATCAGGGAGTACTTGGTACTCTCTCTTCCATAGTTACAATTAAATAGAAGCTCATTGAGGGCAGGGCATTTTTGTCTTAGAATGCCTACAGGAGGGCTTGGGCCATAGCCATTACCTAATAGATGCTTGTAGATGAATTGATTTGCTTAATGCTCATCTTTGTAGAGCCCTTTCCCCTACCAGAATGCAATCAAATTGCAGGGAGTTGTCTGTCCCCAACTCCCTAGTCCCTAGCAGAGTGCCTGGAACATAATAAAGTCTTGTTTAATCCAGTAGTTCTCAACCTGTGAGTCGTGACCCCTTTGGGGATCGAACGACCCTTTCACAGGGGTCACAGGGGTTGCCTAAGACCATTGGAAAACACACATTTCCCATGGTCTTAGGAACTGAGACACCGCTCCTCTGTCCGTCTCCAGGTGGGTCTGCCCACATGCAGGTACGCCCACATACGACGAGTATTAAAGGGTCACGGCATTAGGAAGGTTGAGAACCACTGGTTTAATCAATGTACATAATACACATATTTATCCCTGACACTTCCTCTATTAAAACATAAGCTTCTTAAGTTCAGGGGCTTTTTCATTTTGTCTTTTTTGTATCTCTGGCACTTGGCACATAGTAGTTGCTAAAAAAATTTTTTGGTTGTTTAGTTGTTTGAAGTCACATCCAACTCTTGATAACCCCATTGGGGAGTTTTCTTTCTCTTTTTTTTTAACTTTTTTTTTCATTTGGGAGTCTTCTTGGCAAAGACACTAGGGTGGTTTGCCATTCCCTTCTCCAGCTTATTTTACAGATAAGGAAACTGAGGCAAACAGAGTTAAGTGACTTGCCCAGGGTCACACAGCTAGGAAATGTTCTGAGGCCACATTTGAACTCAAGTCTTCCTGCAGGACTCCAGGCCCAATGTTCTATCCACTGAGCTACCTACCTGTCTTGTTGATTAATGATTGATTTATTGATTTCATGGCACTGCTTTCTCTTAATTGCCTGGTAGTTCTTACTATGGAAATTTACTGGGCTGTAAGCCTCCTGGATATGGAAGCTGGAAGGTGGAGTAGGTGGAGTAATGGAGCTGGAGTCAGGAAGGCCTGAGCTCAAATTCTATCTTAGACATTCACTACTTGAATGACGCTGGGTAAATCACCTAACTTTTCTGAGCCTCAGTTTCTTCATTTGTAAATGAGGGAGTTGGACTAGATCACCTCTAAAGTCCCTCTCAGCTTTAACTTCATGACTGCTGGCTTCTGTTTTCCTTCCTTGCCACAACAGTAGTCATGATCAGGAGGGTGCTAAGCAACCTCAGCCACCCAGAAGAGGTCACAAACACAGAGTTGGAACAATAACAAAAAGGTGTTTGAACAAATCACAGAAACAGTTGTCACAAGCCCTTTGCCCTTCACTTTATAGAAAAAGGATAATAGGATTTCCAAGCTGGAAGGGCCTTAATGGCCACCTTGCTCGCCTCATGCATGCCCCTCCATACCTAAAGAATTCCCTGTGGAATAGAGCTTATCTGGTTTGTAGTTGAAGACACTCATATCGAGTCAACAAGCATTTATTGAGCTCTTACTATGGGCCAGGCACTATACTAAGTGCTAGGATACAAAGTAAGGCAAAGGACAGCCCTGCCCTGGGGGTGTGATGGTGGTGGTGGGGGGGTCACTCCAAATCTAACAGAGGAGGCAACAACCAAATTACTATGTACTGGATAAACTGGGGACAGCCCGCAGAAAGAAGACAGGAGAATTAAGAGAGGCATAGGGGAAACGTTTCTTTTAGCTGGAACTTGAAGGAAGCCAGGAGAGTTGAGAGCTGGAGATGAGGAGGGCCAGGATCCCAGCCATGGGATGGGGGGAGGGGGAGCCAGTAGATATTCTCCAAGTCAGGAGATGGAGCAGCTTGGGAGAGGACTAGCCAGGTGGCCAGTGTCACTGAATCACCAAATAAATCACTCCGAGGAGGAGGGGTGTAAGGTCTAAGAAAGACAAGAAAGATGAGAGGGCTTTAGTTTTTGAAGGGCTTTGAAAGCCAAATAGGATTTTTATTTAATTCTGGAAGTAAGAGAGAGCCACTAGAGTTTGTTGAAAGGGGGTGAGATATGTATAAGAGGGGGTATGGGCTCTTCCACTTGGGAAGCCCTAGCCAGGCCAGGTCAACTTGTTGTATTATAGTGTGTGGAAAAAGCTTACTCAGTTTATCAAGCCTCATTATATGGTTTCCCCATCACCTTCAGGACCACCTTAGCTGACAAAGGGCAAGAAGCTGACAGAGAGCAAGAAGGGAAAGGCAGTCCTGAGATCAGCTCCTAGTGAGACAGCAGTGAGACATGAAGACCAAGAGTGCAGAAGATGGGAGAAGCATTAATGATGGCCACTTCTCACCTTTCCTTATATTCAACATGGAGACCGCATTGCTCCACCCTCAAGGTAGGTTCTGGTTTCCAGGTGCAGGAGATGTTGGCTTTCGAGTTGTAGAAGCAGGACAGCTGAGAAGAGTCTGAAAGAAATTCAATCATCAACCAAGGCTTAAAATCCTCCTGCAAACACCCCCTATCCTTTACCATTTACCTTTATCCTTACTCCCATCACCAACCTTTCCCCTTGGGGCACGGAATGATTTTTCTTTCTCAGTGCAAACAACTCTGTGTTTGATGGTTTCACCATCCTCATTCAACAGATGGAAAATTGAGTCCCTGAACTGGTTCAGTGATTTGCCCAAGGCCACATAGTCAATACGTGACTGGGGGAAAAGTAGAATCCAGGCTTCCTTACTTCTCTTCCTGAATTCTTTCCCTTAAGCAAAGCTGTAGGTGATTTTAAGTGGTATCTACACTGGAGGTACCCATGGTTCATGGGGTATGGATTTGGAAAGGACCTTCGAGGATATCTAGTGAAACCTCAATCTACAACAAAGGGAACTGAGTCTTAGAGAGATCTGCTATGAATTCCTACTACTATGGTTACAAAAATGGGATTCTTTCATTCTAAATTCAATACTTTTTCTCCTGAAGCACAATGCATTTGGTCATTCTGGAGCCTTATGCTAGAAAGCACTAAACATTCTTCTAGTCTGTGTCTACTCTCATGCCAACCCAGGGTCAACTCCTCAGTTGATTACAAAGACTCTTGAGTATATAGGATAGTACATGACACTCAAAATTCACAACCTGGAGTTTCTCCCAAGATATACCCTCAACACACACACACACACACACACACACACACACACACACAAACACGCACACACATGCGTACACATGTGCACAAGAACTCCTCTGCAAACTGGATGCTCAGTTTGTAGAATTAGGTTATGGAGCATGGGACTGGGAGATAGGTTCCACCTCCCTGGATCAAGGCAGATGTTGAAAAAGACCCATCTGGTCTAACCCTCTCATTTTACAGAGGAGGTAATCATGCCCAAGGGCGATTCAAGGAGAGTTGGAAGGCCACAGAGGCACTAAAGGCAAAGCAAATTTTCCTATGAAGTTCAGTGTTTTGTTCAACTACAGGATTTTCTCACCGTTCAAGGCTCCTTGGATCCAAGGAAGAAAAAGGAGGGGGAGGAAGAGAGGTAGGTACCATGGAAGAGGAGAACAGGTGGTCACACCTGCAGGGTTAAGTTGAGTATGGGGCCCCTGTAAAAGAGAATGGAAGAGAGAATATCCGCAATGTATTGTCACTCCACAACTCTCATTATCAACATTATCACCTTTAAGAGCATTGTCACCTCTATTACTATCACTACCATCATCATCAAAACTAATAGCACCAACACCTCCATTACTACTACCTTCCTGTGTGGCTCTGGTTTGTGGCTTCCTGTAAATCCTCCTCAGGTGATACAACCAACATTCTGGGGGGATCTTCCTCTTGTTCCCTTGGTGCAACAAGGAGATCAACTGAGCTTGCAACTCTCCATCCTTTGCTCTCAGTAAATGGCAGTCCCATCATCTTTAGAAAATTATACCATGCTCTAAGTGGTCCCAAGCTTTTTTGTGAAGCAATGGCCCTTTTTGTAATAGAAATATTCTTTAGGAGATGCCTTATGGCTACAAGTCAGTGGATACCACAGTATCCAAAGAAGTCAGGTTGTGTTCATCAAGAGATGAATGATGGAATGGAGGTGTGCATAGTAGACATAAAGAGACTATAATATATGATGTACTATTTGTGAGTACTCTTCCTGCAGCCTCAAAGTGTCCTATAGTGCACTTGTACTTTGGTTTTTACCTCATATCTACAGTACCTAAAACAGTACTTTGTATATAGTAATGTATGCATATATAATTACATATCAATAAATATTTGCTGAATTGAATTATAGTGTTAGTCCACATTTTATAAATAAAGGTACTGAGGGTCACAGGGACTAATAATAATGATTAATATTTATATAGTCCTTTAGGGTTTGCAAAATGCTTTATGAATATCTATCTCATTTTATCCTCATGCCGCTTCTGGGAGGTAAGTGCTGCCATCATCCCTATTTTATAAACGAGGAAACTGAGGCATAGAGAGGTTAAGTGACTTGACCAGGGTTACGTAGGCAGTAAGTGTTTGGGGGAAGATTTGAATTCAAGACTTCCAGACCCTAAATTCAAAATCCTATTTCTGTATTACCTAACTGTTAATAAGTGTTGGGTCCAACATTCAAAGCTAGAGCCTCTGATTTTAAGTCCAAGTCCAACACCACTATTCCACGCTATTTTTAGAACCAGAGAATCTAAAATCTAATGGTGTTAGAGATCACCCTCTCATTTACAGAGAGGAAAACTGGATGCCAAGAGAGGGTCAATGACTTATCCATCATTATCTTGTAAGTAGCAGAATCAGGATTCCAAGTTTTGATGTCAATTCCAGTGCTCAGATACTCTACCTGTCTCTTTGAAGGCACTCAAAAGAATAGAGTAGGAATGATGAGATAAGGGCAGAGGTCTTGATCATTTGCCTCTGCCCCCTCCAATCATACTTAAATCATGTAGACTTTGGGAAAGGAGAGGAATGGGGGAAATGGTTTGGAAATGTTGTTCAGCCTTTTTTTTTTTTAACATACTAAGGACAAAGATCCCAGAAGTTACCATCTGGAGAGAAGGTTGCATAGTTAGGTCCCTAGAAACAGATGCAAGTCCTCTTGAGTTTTATTCCTGATTCAGCTACCAATAGGGGAGGGAGACTTGGATCAGGTTTGCTGTTCATCTGCACCCCAGTCTTCTCATCTGGAAGAGGAAAGAGATAAGAGGGCTCAGGTCTAGAGTGAACTAATTCCGATGGAGTTGTGAGCTCTTCAGCTCAGTGACTCTATCCAGACATGCAAACTGCAACCCATCCATGTCTTCTAGGTAGAAGCTTTCATGATCCCTAAAGAACTGTGCAAATGTTGGCAATTACTGTAAATATGGTCATCATTATGATAAATTATCACCAGCATTATCATCACCACAGTAACATGCATATAATATAGCCCTTCTGGTTGCCATGAGGAAACTACTTTTTAAGTATTAAACCGAACACTAGAGAAAGAAAAGTTATTTACTACTACTACTACTACTACTACTACTACTACTACTACTACTACTACTACTATTGCACTGCCATCGTCAAAATCACCATCATATTGTTATCATCTTCATCACCATAACTACTGTTCCCATTATCCATAACTGTCATCCCCCAAATCATCCACATCACCACTATTATATAATCTTCCTTGTTGTCATTACAGGCATCCCCATCCTCCCAATGACCATAACCATCATAGTCAACACCACCCTCACATTCATCATCTTTGTCAACACTATCATGATTGTGGTCACTATAACCATCCTCTCCACTGATGTTGCCATCATCATAGTTATCATTTCCATTAGCACTCCCATTCTCATTGTTATTACCATCATCATCATCATCTGTATAATTGCCAGTATCAATCATCCCATGGATCTCTTTTCCATGTCTTCCTGTGAATTGTCTATGGGGAAATCCATCTAACATGCTGAAGGCAATGTAGGACCTTGATATATTATTATGGATACTAATGAAATACACAAAGGTCCATGCTTTGCTTTCATTAAAGGAAAGCTCCACTTTCTTTGGAAAACATTAGCTTCTCTCTCAAGCAAACACTCTTCTTTGTAACATTCACATTCTCCCAGGGACATCTTGTGACTTTGAGCTCTGCAACACCATAGTCTTCAAAGAATTAAAGTGGTGAATATGGGGAAAAAATAGGAAAACAGTAATTTCACATATTGATGAAGTAACTAGAAATCTCTCAACCACATAGTAGCCTAATATTAGGAAGTCTCCAAGTCCTACACGAGGACATGGTAAAGTCAATGGTTTCATTCACTAGTCTAACTACTTACTGTCCTTGGATAAGAGACCACAAAATTTCTTCTAAAAGGACTACTTTCATAATTGCAAAAGCATTTGGTTTCTTACCCTTGTCTCCTAACCTTGAGCAGGAAATGTTTTCTTAGTCTGTTAATAAATCTTGCCACTTGCATTCCAAATACTCCTCTTTTCTCCCTTAGTTGAGCCCCTTCTTTCTTTTCCCCTCCCACTCCTATGAAATGCTTTACTGATCTATTCTAAGTTGTCACAGAATGCTGCTAATTGGCTAAAGTGGGTCTGAAAGGTCACAAAAGCCCAATCTGAACCTCAGAAACTGGAATTTGTTATTGGCAGAAGCATATTCCTTAGCAGGGTAATTGATCTTTTTACCTTGAGTTTGGCCTCCTATCTTTGACCCACAGTCATCAGACCCCCACTTATAGCTATGTCTCTCCCAAGAGGTGAAGAGAATTCCCTGACAGTCATCCAAAGGGCCATGGAGAGATGAACTGTGGGCATGAGGTGTCTATAATTTATTTTGCAAAGGAGGAACGGCTGAAAGTATGGCATCAGATAGATTTTTGATTGGAAAAAAGGGGAGAGTAAAAATGAAATAAGAATAAGAATAATAATTTCCCTTTCCTCAATGCACACTTTAAGGTTAACAAAATGCTTTCCTAATAGCAACCTTAGGGTGGTGGCAATGCAAACGTTATTACCCAGTTTTCCAGAGGAAGAAGCTGAGACTCAGAGAGGGGTAGTGTGGTATAAGGGGAAGATTGTTGGATTTCAAGTCAAGGAAAATGGGTTAGAATCCCACCTTTGCATTTTGCCATCCCCCTGTTGGAGCCTAAGTGTATGAATATAAGATCATAAATCCAGGGTTGGAAGGGCCTTAGAGGTCATCTCATCCAACCCACTCCCTCCCCATTTTACATTTGAGGAAACTGAGGCCCAGAGATGATTACAGGATCATAGATCTAGAACTGGAAGCTCAGGGACCATCTATTCTGACCCCCCTCCCTTTTGTATAGAGGAAACTGAGGTCCATGAAAAGCCTTCCCCAAGATCACACAGATGGAAATTAGCAGAGCCAAGATTTTAAGTCAGGTCCCTAAGCTCCAGATTCAGCACACTAATCATCTTGTCATGCTGCCTTTCTACAGAGTGAAGGGCTTGGACTAGATAACCTCTAAGGTCCCTTCTAGCCAAGGACATTATGTTTCTATGACATCTCAGGTCATATAGTTAATAAATTGCAGAATTGGCACAGGAATCCCAGTATCCTAACTCTTACATCTAATGTGCTTTATTCTTATGAAGCCTAATTTAGGTTGTTATTCCTATATCCTACAAACCACCAGGTTTGCTGCTTGAAATGGTGGTGAGGTGCTAACATCCCATTCTCGACATAGCTGGGCACTTTGAAGGTCATGATCAGAGGTCAAACACACTTTCACAGTCTATCAAGGTTTCCCTCTCCTTGACTAAATTGCCCTCCTTCTTTCTGCCTGACTGTCCCACAGTGTTCTATATTCTGTTTCTCTCCCTCACTACTGCCTCCTTCTAATCACTTCAATATGACTTCCATTTTTACCAGTCCATTGAAAACTGCTTCTATCCAGTCACCAGTAACTTCCTAGAGCAAAATGTTATTCCCATTTTCAGTTCTTATTGTGGTGATCATCTGGGAGCCTGCATGGGTTCACTAAAAGCAAGTTATGCCATTGTAACCAATTGCTCTTTTTGATGGGGCTACCAAACTGGCAAATCAAAGGAACTGTAATCTATGTTGTAAGCATCGATTTTGGTGGTTTACCAATATCCTTGTGGACTACATGATGGGCCTGTCAGATAAGTTCAAAGACAATGAGACAAAGAGTGATGACGTATTGAGATCAGTCATTAATTAATTAATTCAGCCTCTTTTTTTACCTTGTAGATAAGTTGAATAATAAAGTAATAATTGCAGCAGTGAACATTTTCATAGCACTTTAAGGTTTGCAAAACACTTTCCTGGTCCATAAAATAAGAGGATTGGGCTAGGTGACCTGTTTGTTTCTCCCAGTTCTGACATATCATGGTTTGAATTAATTCTTCTTAAGCTGGAAAAAGGTGGAGTGTCCCAGAGATCTGTCCTTGGTCCTCTTCTATTTAACACTTATCAGTGACTTGAGAGGTTCCATAGAGAGGTGGGCTTCGTGCCAGGAAAATCTGGCTTCAAGTACTGCCTTTGATGCATCCTCATTGAGTGACCCTGGGCAAGCCTCTAAACTTATCAGTGCTCTAAGCAAGTCTCTAAGGCTCCAAGTGGGGATGAAGATGCCAACTTGCATTTGGAGAGTGTTTCCCCCATCTAAGCATTTCTGGCAAAATTCCAGGTCCACCCCCAATCTCTTATCCCCACCAGATTCTTCGTTGAAGGCACTGAAGTCATGTGCACCAAGCTGTGAGAAATATCGAACTGAAAGGATGACAGAATCTTAAAAAGTTGACACACTGATGGATGAAATTGAAGAGGAGGAAGATGAATAAGGATAGGCCCTCTACTTGGGTCCAAAAATCAGCTGCATGAATACAGGATGTGGAAAATGTGGGGAGGCAGTAGTTTGGGTCTAACCACATCACTCCCTTGTGTCAGGGGTTCCTCTTGCATACTGGAGCACAGAACATCAGAGAAAACATCAGAGCTGGGACAGCCCTCAGATATCCTTGTGCCCAACCCCCCAGATTTTACTGAGGGATTTCCTCTTCTGTAAAGTGAGGGGTTTGGAGTAGATGGCCTCAGGGATCCCTTCCAGCTCTTAAGGCTATGATCCGGGAGGGATTCTGAGGGTGAGACAGTGGATAAAGTTTGGGACTTGGAGTTAGGAAGACCTGAGTTCAAGTTTAGCTTCAGATACTTGCTAGCAGTGTGGCACTGGGCAAGACTGCCTCAATTTCCTGAATTATAAAATGGGAATAACAATTATAGCATATTCCACAGGGTTGTAGTTAGGATCAAATGTGATAAAATTCATAAAGCACTTAGCATAGTGCCTGGCACAAATGAATTAATAAATTCATTTCTCTCTCTCTCTCCCTCCCTTCCTCCCTTCCTCCCTCCCTCCCTCTTTCCTTCTCTCTCTCTCTCTCTCTCTCTCTCTCTCTCTCTCTCTCTCTCTCTGAGTCTGTGGTCTGGGTTCAAATTCAAGATCTGTTCCTTACTGTCTATGTGACCCTGGTCCAGTCAATTAGCCTTCGTAAGCATCAGTTTTTTCATTTGTAAAATGAAGGGATTGGATTTAATGGACTCTAAGATTCTTTCCAGTTCTAACCTATTTCTCAAGATACACATTCTCAAAATCTTTTTGGTATATTTCTGTTGGGACCCAACCATGATGGAAAGTTTGGTTAGTCTCAGAAGAACTTCTGGTGCCCACTTTAACCAATAAGAATAATAGGAGTTATTTGGGATAATCTGCAAAATTGGCAAAGAAGTTTTCTTGATTCCTATTCTGTGTGACATTTTTCATGTTCTTTCATTTTTCATGTCCTCCCAAAATTCTACCTAAATTTTGTGTTAAATACTCAGAAAGTCATGACAAAACAGAAAAAAATGATTAATGCTGGAGAAAATGTGGGAAAATTGGAACACTAACGCATTGTTGGTGGAGTTGGGAATTGATCCAACCATTCTGGAGAGAACAATTTGGAACTGTTCCCAAAGGGCTATAAAAATGTGCATACTCCTTGACCCAGCAATATCACTTTTACAGTTGTATCCCAAAGAGATCATACAAGTGGAAAAAGGACCCATATGTACAAAAATATTTATAGCAGCTCTTTTGGTGGTGGCAAAGAATTGTAAATCAAGGGGATTCCCCATCAATTGGGGAATGGCTAAACAAGTTGTGGCATATGAATGTAATGGAATACTATTGTGCTATAAGAAATGAGGAGCAGGGGGACTTCATAATGACATAGAGAGACTTATATAAACTGATGCTGAGTGAAGAGAGTAGAACCAGGGGAATATTGTACACAATTACAGACACATTGTATCTGTGATGACTGACTTGATGGACTGGGCTCCTCTCGGCAAGACAAGGCTGTAAGACATCTCCAAAGGACTCATGATGGAAAAGGCTATCCACATCTAGAGAAAGAATTACAGAGTCTGAATACAGATTGAAGCAAAATACTTGCTCTCTTTTTCATTTGGTTTTGTTTCTTCTTCTTTGTTATTCATTCTGTTAGGTATAATTCTTCTTTATAACTTGACTAATGTTTAATGTGAAGGTATATATAGAACCTATATTGGATTGCCTGCTGCCATGGAGGGGCAGAGAAAATTTGGAACTCAAAAACTTGTGGAACAGAATGTTATAAACTAATATTAAATAAATTAAAAAGGAAAGAGAAAAAAAATACTCAGAAAGTCATCACACATAGAAGCTCCTGAGCCTGGCCACCCAGGGCCTCTGATTTCTAGAGGGAATCCCATCATCGTCCTGGCTTCATTTGCTAAAATAATCTTTTTTTTTTTTTTTTTTTTTACTATATCTTCCTTACCCAGAGTTGGACCTTCTTTTTCTTCTCTTAATCACTAACATGATACCAAAGCCACCACCAGTTAAAAGGGAGACAGAATGCTAACTTGGAAAGAAGTATCTGAAGCCAGAGGGGCGAGATCAGATCTGGGCTAATCTACTCACTACCTCTGTTACCTTGAGTAAGGTTTCACTTCTCAGCTCTGGATAATGAATGGTTAGACTGTGACTTCCTCTTCCTCCTCTCTTCCCCATAAAGCCTGGCAATCCTTTCTTTCTTCCTTTGTTGACTATCACAATCCCCAGTGTCAATTCCAAAACTTTCTTCCTTATCTTAAGCCCACCACACAACTTCCTTTCCCCTCTCTCTCTCTCAAGGGAGGAGTGTATCTTCTATGTACTCCCCCTTTCTCCCTGAATCCACACTTCAAACTTCTTTATGTCAGCTTCCATTATCTTCTTTATGTCAGTCTTTGAAGAAGAAGTAGCTGTTCTCCTTTCCAAATTCAATCTTCCTATTGCTTTAGATCCCATTCTCTCTTCTTTCTTCCTGGAACTTGCTTCCCTTCTCTCATTCTGAATCCCCCTTATCTCTCTTGGCTCTTTTCCAGCTGCCAACAATCATGCCTACACCTTCCCATCTTTACGAGAAGTTTCACTTGATCCATCCATTCTCTGGACCTATCCTGTCATATCTCTCTTCCTTTTTACCAACAATCTTTTAGAAAACAACAACAATTCTCTCCTCTCATTGCTGACATTTCCTCACTTTCCACTTATTCCTCATCTCTTTACATTGGATCTTGTGACCCCCCAATACTCCTCTCTCCAAGGTTGCCAGTGATACCCTGGTGTATGAATTCAAAAACTTTTCCTCAGTCTTCAATTTACTTGACCTCTCTGCAGTTTTTTTTGTTTTGTTTTGTTTTGTTTTTACATTTTCTGACTTCTCCCTTGCCCTGGGAATTGTCTTCTTCTTTGAATTCTGTGACAGTCTTGGTTCTCCTCCCACCTCTCTGAATGTGCCTTCCCTTTCTTTGAAAGAGAATTTGAATTTGAACTATGGATACATGCCAATACTCTATCTTGGATTCTTTTCTTTCTCCAACTGCTCTTAGTGAACTTTTGATCTTTCCTTGGTTCAGTTATAATCTTATTCTGGATGAAATTAAGGAATTGGTTTTATTGGCCTATAAAGTCCCTTCCAACTTCCAGATTATGATCATATGAAATAGGGTTTTAATAGTGATTCTCAAATCTATATATCATCCCTTACAATCTCTCTAGAACCACAGTCCTCCATTACAAATCACCTCCTAGAAATCTCCATATAGTTACCCAATAAGCAAGAATTTATTAGGAGTCAAGCACTGCTCTAAATAGCAGGAATACAATAAAAGACAAAACTAGTTCCTGCTCTCAAGAAGCTTATATTCTAATGGGAAGACAACAGGTAAAGAACAGGGTGGTGATGTTCAGGGTCACATACCTAGTGCCTGATGCAGGATCTGAACTCAGGTCATACTGACTCTCCTTCTTCTCCTTTTTGACAATAGTTCTTGCATCTGCCCCTTTCCTTTTATCAAATGAGATAATTTGCAAACTTTAAAGCATTACATGAGTGCTATTTATCATCATCATCACCACCGCCACCACCATCATCATCATTCTCATCATCATCATCATCATCTTCATCTTCATTATCTAATACCACCATCACCCTCATTCAGTCCTCATCGCCTCTCCACAGGACTACTGCAATAGCCTCTGAATTGATGTCCCTGTCTTAAGATTCTCTCTTTAACAACTCTTTCTCCACATAGCTACAAAAGACATTTTCTTCAAGGGCAGATCAGACTATATGATTTCTCAACTCCATATACTCCAATGGCTCCCTATTGCCCCTAAGATCAAATAGGAGCTCCTTTACTTTTTAAAGCCCAATACAAATGGCCCCAAATCAGTTTCAACTTGATTATGTACATTACTCCTCTTCCCATGCTCTCCCATCACAACCAATCTGGTCTTGTGGTTCCTCAGATAAGGTGTCTCGCCCATCTCCATGACATTGCATTGGCTGCTGTTCCTCACTACCCTTGCTTCTGACCTGGAATGCAGCTGGGTGGCACAGTGAGTTGAGCGCTGGGTCTGGAGTCAGGAAGACCTGAGTTAGAATCCTGCTGCAGGCACTTACTAGCTGTGTGACCCTGGGTAGGACATATAGTCTCTGTTTGCCCCAATTTCCTCATCTGTAAAATGGGGAAAATAATAGCATTTTCCTGCCAGGGTTATTGTGTGAAGCATTTAACTGTGCCTGGCACATGGCAGGTACTCAATAAATGTTTGTCCCCTTCCTCCTCCTCACCCAAATGTCTTATAATCCCTTGTTTCTCTAAAAACTCTTCTCAGGTGCCATCTTCCACAAATAGTCTTTCTTGATCCCTCCTTAACTGCTTGTCCTGCCCCTGCCCAGGCACAAAAAAGTGAGCTTGTATTTATTTTGTATATGTTAATTTATGCACATATTGTCTCCCCATAGAACGTGAGCCTCCTGAAGGCAGGGGCTATTTCATTTTTCTCTTTGTATTGCATCACTTAATACACTATCTGGTATATAGCAACTACTTCACAAATTCTTGTCAATAGATTCATTTTCTCTCATTCATCCTGCCACCTCATTGCCAGTGAATTTCCATCTCTCACCAATTTGATCGTCATAACATCTTTATCCTTCTCTCCACTCAGGTGCTCAACACCTTATCTCCAATATTCTTCACTTCTTGAAGTATGTGCCTCTTAATCCATCTCCTGAAATCAGCTCTCTCCTCTTTCCAATCAATCTCCAATCAGCTACCAAAATTTATCTTCCCAAAATAGAGGTCTCCCCATGTTGCACCCCTGCTTAAGAAGCTTCTGTGGCTCCCTATGGTCCCTAGGATTAATTATACACCTTAGTTTGGCATTTAAATAGCCATACAATCTTACTCCTGAAAATCTTCCCTGACATCACATATTACTCACCTTTACTGATTAAGCCATCAACAAGCATTTATTAAGCATCTCCTGTGTCTGGGTTACTTCAGTGAGTCCTAAAGATACAAAGATAAGGCAGCTTTGTGGCATGTATCCACTCCATGTAGATGGAGTACTGGACCTGAGTTCAAATTTGGCCTCAAACACTTACTAGCAGTGTGACTCTGGGCAAGTCACTTAACCCTGTCTCTTCCCCACCCCCCACCCCAAACAAACAAACAGAACAAAACAAAAAGATACAAACACAAGAGGCAAACATTCCCACCCTTGTGAATACTTTGAGCCAGACAAAGTTCTTCCTGGAACTCAACATTTCGTTGCCTATGTCTTCCTTTTCATAGGTGGTCACCCATGCCTGGTATGCTCTCCCTCATTATCGTGGTCTCCTGAAATCCCTACCCTTCTTCAAGGCTCATGTCTAGGACCATCTGCTTTGAATAACTTGTAACTCATTCTTCTCAAATTACCTTCTATTTACTTATCTCTGTGCATATCATACCCCCTCAGTAGAATGCAAGCCTCTTGAGGGCAGGGCTAGTGTTGGGGTTTTGTCTCTGTATCCCCAGGACCTGGTACAGTGCCTAAAACAGGTGGTTGTTTAATATTTGTTGAATTAATTTGACTCCTATATTTTAAGGGCTATTACAGCCAGGTAGGTAAGGTTTTAAGGGTAAAAACCACAGAGCTTTTGGAACAGCAAGGTGGCACAGTGGATAAAGCACTGAACCTGGAGTCAGGAATGCCTTAGTTCAAATCTGCCTCAGTCACTTACTAGCTGTGTGGTCTGGGGCAAATCTCTTAAGCCTGTTTGCCTCAGTTTCCTCTTCTGGAGAAGGAAATGCAAACCACTCCAGTATCTGTGCCAAGAAAATTCCAAATGGAGTCACAGTCAGAGACAGGACTGAAACAATAACATCAGCAAAGACGTGTGTGTGTGTGTGTGTGTGTGTGTGTGTGTGTGTGTGTGTGTGTGTGTATGTGAGTGTGTAGACCCAAAAGCAGGAAATTGCAGTGAGCCCATGGATCAACATTGTTGCCATGGAGCACCCCTCTTTGGGACCCATTCAAACTTGTCAATCAATGAATTTTCTGAAAATTGGCAGCTGGATTAGAGTCTCATGCTCTCCCTGCTGGAGGATTAGCTGAGTTCTTGCTCTGCTCCTAATTCAGTGGAAGACCTTGGCCAAGCTGGACCCTCTTCTCCTTGGCTCAGGTTCATGGAATCCCAGCATCTTCAACTTAGGAGGGTCCTCAGAGACCCAACTTCCCTCCCAGCATAGGATCTCCCTTGAAATTATCCTTTAACATGAAAACTTCTCCCCAAGGCAGTGGGTTCCATTGTTATACCATTCTGCTGTGTATCAAGGTGAAATCTCTGTAATTCTACTTCCCCCTGCAAGCTAGATGGGACATTACAGATTCTCTAGTACATAGTTTTCATTTTTTCCAATAAAGAGGCTGATTAAATGATCTAGAACTGCAAAGTCCTTAGACGATATTGTATCCAAATCTTTTTGTTTTAACAGATGAGGAAACCGAGCTCCAAAGACAGGAAGTGTCTTGTCCTTTGCCTCCCCAGGCCCTAATGGTGGGGAATGGGTTTCAGACTAAATTACCTTCCCCTCCCATCACTTTCTCTCACCCCTGACCTGGTACTCAGAGGTTCTGAATCTTGCTGTCCTTGGCAGCTGAGTGGAGGGTATCATGGGTTTGCATCAGATTTGGGATGCCCAGGAATACTATCTGCAAAATCCCTCAAGCTACCTCTTGGTCTCTTTCTCCCAGTTTGGTTCTCTGGCACCAAGTAGAACAGTCCTATCCCTCTTGCTGGTGATGGCCCTTCAGATACTTGAAGACAGCTCTCATGGCCTCCTCTTCCTTTCACAAATTTCTCCTCATCAGGATTAGTTCCTTTAACCAGTCTATACATACATGCCATGAACCATCCTGGATTTCCTCCCCTGGCCGTGCTCAAGATGGTCAATGATAGAGACCATGCTCCAAGTAGGGACTGACTGGGGCACAGCTCAGTAGGAATATCATCTCCCTTGTTCTGAACACTTTCTGTGACCAAGGAAGGCATCAGCTTTGGAAGCTGTTCAGCTGCAGAGCTGACTCATCAGGAGATTACAGTCCTGGTTCTTTTCAAAACCTAGCTCTCACAATTACTGGTTGTGTGACCTTAAACAAAGCACATCCCCTCTTTGGGGCATCCTTTCCTCCTTTGAAAATGAAAGAGAAGGACCCCATGATCACTGTGGTATCCTATAACCTCTAGACTTCTACAGGTGGAAGGGGGAAGGGTTAGGAGGGGGGGTATCTTGAGTCATAGAGATAGATTTTGATCTCATGTGATGAGACACAAGGACAGACACAAGTCCTCTCCAACCCCCCCGCACTCCACCCCATGACAACTCAATGGTCACAGGCTCAGAAGGAGAACCCAAGTTTCAAGGTACAAGGGAGCAAATCTGGAGGGAGGGATCTGGAGGCATCCTCTCCCCCATTCTCCAAGGGCACCACTTCCCTGTCTGGCTGTCCCCAGAGAAAAGGAGCAGAAAAACAGAGGATGGTAATCTTTCACCCACGGGGCCTCAGATCTGTCTTACTGCTGGGAAAGATGTGTCAGAATGAAACTGTTTAAATATGTGCCTGCCATCCACCCCCTCCTTGGCTGGGAAGCATCCCTTAGCAGCCCCTCCCTTTTCTCATGGCCCATTACCTTTCCCTTGTCCCTCAACATCTTCATTATTATTCCCCACCACAGCCCACTCTTTGAAAGGTCCATTAGCCTTCCCCATCCCTGCTGTATCCATGTCCCCACTTTCCACCTTCCCCATCCCCCTAGGCTCTGTTCCTGTCTACTTCAAAGGTCCCTCTCCTAAAAGAACAGAAGATGTAAGACCACAGATTTCTGGCTAGATGGCATCTCAAGGGATGACAGCATCACAAGATCTCAGAGCCTGAAAGGGGCCACAGCAGCCATCCAGTCCAATCCATTCCTGACCAAGAATCCGCTTTCTGACACACCTACCAAGTGTTCATTCAGTCTCTGCTCAGAGATCTCTAATGAGAGGATTACCATCACCAGCTCTCACAGAGGGGAAGTTTCCTAATATGAGCCAAAATCTCCTTCTTTGCAGACTACTATTTCTGCTGTATGACCTTGGCCAAGCCCTCTCCCTCTTGGAGCCTCATTTTCAGAACATATTGATCCCATCTCCAAAAGGACAGCCAGCCCTCCAGATATCTGAAGGCAGCTCTCCCTCACCTCAGTCTTCCCTTCAGAATCAGTATCTCAGTCCCTCCAACCCATCCTCATTTGGCAGGAGCTCCGTCCTCACCATTGCCATATTTGCCATCTTCTGGGCACTCTTCAGATTATAAGAGAATTGGAAGGGAGCTTAAAGGCCAACCAAAGATCTCTCTTTCCAGAATCAATTCTTTTTCCATTATATCAATGACCTTTCTGAAATGGACTCAAATCCAAACATTATTGTCTGCTCCAAATTCTATATATTTACAGAGAAGGAAACAGAAGCTCAGGGTGGTAGGAGGACTTGTCCTAAGTTGTATCAGAGGCAAGATCTGAACCCAGGTCATTTGTTGCCAAATTCAAGGCTGTTCGTCCCCCACAATGACCTGAACCCCCAGGCACTTCTTTCCTCACGCCTCCCTTTTCCTACTCTCCCTTCTCCCAAGGTCCAGTACTTCTGCCCCAACATCATCTTCCCTCCCTTACCGTCTCCTCTTTCAGGAAGCTTCCTGCCCCAGACTTACCTCCTCCAGCTCCCCAGGCTTGGCTACCTTCTGCCTCAGAAGCTGCCCCCTCTGCTGCCTCTTTCAGGGACACAGGCCCTACCAGGGCCACCAGAGGGGGCAAATGCACTCTGAGGCAGGGACTTCTTGGGATGAGAGGAGATACCCAGAGAGGAGACGTCACTCTCCCTTAGGTTACCTGAGGAGGAAGGCAGGATCTTGTCAGCAGCCTGCCACTCTGTCCTAAGGGCTCCATGCACTGGTCTGACCCGGGGCCTCCAAGTCTGAAAAGGCAGCTACCTGGGCAGAGACTAAAAATCCCCCAGGCTCAGCTCACTTCCTGTGGTGACTGGGGGAGGGGGACAGTGGTGGGTGGAAATAAGGCTAAGTCTGAAACTCTGAAGAGAGAAACCAGGTACCAGATAGAGATCTCCACCACACACTCCCACAGCCTGAGCACACATCCCACATTCATGGGCACATATATGCACACACATACCCCATTCTGGATAGAAGAGGCAAGACTGGATTGTGCCTCCCAGGAAAGGCCTCCCCAGGCCTCAGATCTTTAAACCACAAAATCCTGCTCAATTCACTCCCCCTGATATATATACACAGACCACCCAATGCAGAGTCAAATACACAGTCACACGTCACCATATGACTACACACACATACATACATGTAGCCAACAGCCAACATTCTCATAGTGCTGTGGATTACAAAGGGCTTTTCATATGTAATCTAATCTGGTCCTCACAGCAGCCCTGTCAGGTAGGTATGGCAGTTGGTTTCCCTCCCATTTTACAGATGAGGAAAATGAGGCCCCAAGGCCACGGTCACACAGCTAGTAAATATGGAAGGCAGAATCAGAACTCAGTAACACAATGACATAAAGGTCACTTTCATTCACAAATACTGGCCCATTTCTCTCTGTGCATCTCTCTGTGTCCCCTTCTCCATATGTGTGTGTAGATGTATACACATGTGTGTATATGTATATGCATATACACAACACATAAATTAGATAATGTATATAAAGTGCTTTGCCACTCAAGAATGCTATTAAAAGGCTAGCTATTATTAATATTGTTATTATTTCTGACATCAAGCCAAATGCCTGTCTCAGAACTTCTCTGCTTTCCCAGAGGCACTCCCTGGGTAAGGCCCTCCCTTAGGGGGCCTTAAACAGAAGAAGTATTCAGTAGAGTAGGCTTTGGTGGGCCGAGTCCTTTGTTAGATGGTATAAAGGGAATTCAGAGGGAGTCCCTGCCTTTAGAGAGTCCCTGCTCTCATTGCATCTGGGGCCATCTCCAATCATCCTAATCCATACCTGGCCAATGGACTCAGGTGGCTCTGGAGGAGAGAGTGAGGCTGATGACTTTGTACAGCCCTCCCTCGCTTAAATCCAATTTACTTGCAAGTCATGGCATCACCTCCCTGATGCCATGGTCCTCTTTGAGAATGAAGGACAAAAATACAACATGAGATGGGGGAAGGAGAGGGCAAACACAGCCTCTATCCTTGGGAAGTTCTGGACTGAGAATGTGAGATGTCGTGGCTATGGTCCTCACAAGAGCTTTCACTCTGATAGGACACGTAGAGTCTCCATTCTCAGGTATCTCTCAGAGGAGTGAGGGTGTGTGGCTCTTTGATATTCTGCTCTCCCCTTGGGAAGGCGACTGTTTTTCCTGCATGAGGTGCGGAGAAGTGAGAGAAAGCCCTGCTGCATGGCTCCAAGTTCTCCCTAGGCCACCCCACCCTGTCATGTTTGCGTGGGTAGGGTCTGTGCCCCTCTTTCATCATTGATTTAAAGGCATCTGAAGATGCCACTAGCTATGGATTTAATGACTCACAGCAAAACAGACTTAGAACAGAAATGAATGGGCCTACACTTTTCATAGACAAACACAGCAATAATGTCATAATGTCAGGGTTAGGAAGGGCCTTAGAACAGGGAAGGTCAGAGCTGGGAGGGGCCTCATAGTCAGAGCCCCCCCTCCCACCACCACCTCTTAGAATATAAGCTGTCTGAGGGCAAGGACTGCCATGTTTGCTGATGTCTTTCTTTCTGGTCTTGGCATAGTGCCTGATACACAGTAAGCACTTCCTAAATGCTCTCTCTACCTATCTGATCTACCTTTCTCTTCCTATTTCTAGCACTCTATTTTTATCATCTCCATCTATACCATGTTATACTACTACTATACTATACCATACCATACCATACCATACTATACTATACTATGCTATACTATACTATACCATACCATACCATACCATACCATACCACACTATACCATACTATACTATACTATGCTATA
>CM053581.1:406749623-406767283 GCA_028627135.1 Pseudochirops cupreus
CTCTCTTTTTTTTTTATCCCATCAGTTGTGTGCTCTTCCACAGCTACATTCATGTATATTTTTTGTGGTCAATGGATATGTTATTTTCCTTGAGTCAAACTGCCTCACTTGATAAAAGAGCCCAGAGTCAGGATGCTTGGGGTTCAAGATTTGCCTGTGACACTGACTAGATGTTTCACTGTAGAAATGACTTCACCTTTCAGTATCATTTTTTTGCTCATTATTAAGAGTCTCTTCTTCCCCTTTCCTCCCCTTCTCCACAAGGACACTGAACAGATTCCCTGGTGGACGAGGGCTGGCTTGTGTGATGCAGCAGAAAGAGGAAGGAGGTTTGTCAATCAGCAGACCTGAGTAGGGGCGCGGTTCTGCCAATGACTCAGTATGACCCTGGACAAATATGTATAAGGGAAAGAATTCTGGACTTGAAATCAGAGGAACTGGGTTTGAATTCTGTCTCTACCACTTGTTATCTGTGTAACCCTGAGCAAAATAACTTCCTCTCTCTGGGGCCCATTTTCCTCGGCTCTAAAATGAGGTTAGGTTAGATAATCTCAAAAGTCCTTTTCAGGTATTAAAAAAAAATCTAAGCCTCAGTTTCCGTATCTGTCAAATGAAGAGATTAGCTCTTAAAAAAAAATCACGTAAGTTGAAATCACTCCCTTTCCTAGAACTTAGTTTTTTCATCTATCAAATGAGTAAATATATGAATGCATAAATGAATGAATGAAGAATGAAAGAGCATTTGTGAAGTGTTTACTATATAATATAGAGAGATATATGTACTCTAATTGAATGTGCAGCCATTGGAAAGAAACCAAGCCTTAGGAAATTTTTTTGGGCCCCTCTCCGATCTAATCCTATGATACAGATTGGAGGTGATGGCCACCATAGCGAAATGCCCAACACCTCTACCGATTCATTAGCAGAGTTTCTTGGGATTTTTCCAGTGGATCTTGTCAGGGAGGGAACTAAAAACCCAATACAATCTTCACCCATTTCCAGAAAAGGTGAGAAAGATTGTTTCTAGGATTTACAGCTAGAAAAGATCTCAGTTCACTTAGTCCAACCCCCGCCCCCCCAACTGCTGATGAACTTGAGATCCCAAAATGTTGAGAGGCTTCCCTCAAGCTACACATCAGGATTGGAACCCAGGTCCTCTGATTCTGAATCTAGAGGTCTTTCCCCTGCACTTCACTGGTTCTGAGAGAGTGAATCAGGTAAACAGGTTTTTAGGGGCCCAGAAAAGCATCTCCTTGGCTGGTTCAACATGGCCTTTTTTCCATGCAGGGTAGCCCTCTCTGTTTTTTTTTTTCCGAAGTCTGGCGTGCCTGGTGGGACATTAGATGATGATATTTCACTGGGCGGGGAGGGGGAGGGCTGGAGGACATTTAAGTGAGCAGGAAGCCACAGGCAGGAAGCCTAGGGTGATAGAAATGATATTCAGAGATACCAGGACTTCTATTGCAGGAAAACAGGATGAAGAAGACTGAGTTGGGTGATGCAGGGAGAGTAGAGATGAATGAGAAGGCTGAAAATTATCCTAGCTGAAAGGGCCAGAGATGTATGAACAACAACAAGGCCTATTGACCTTGGTACTGACTTAGAGATACTGCCCTTCTACAAAAGAGTACTAGACTTGCAGTTCTGTGCCTCAGTTTCCAGAAGTGTAAAATGAGGAAGCTGAAATTCATCCCCTATGGATGAATTTCAGAAAGAATTTCCCTGTGGGAAAGTCTTTATCTCCATGGGCCTCAGTTTCCTAATTTGTAAAATGAGAGAATTGGACTAGACTGCCTACAAAGGCCCTCTTAGCTCCAAGTCTATAAGCCTGTGTTCCTCTTCGTGATCAGTACAGTCCCACCCAGATCTGATATCTAAGGGCCCCTCCCACTCTAAATTTATAATCCTGTCACCCGATGAACATATATACAAATTTATTTGATACAAGGTGATCCTGGCAGAGAGAGAGAGAGAGAGAGAGAGTTAAACAAAGTGCTTTCTGCTGTGGGAGATGGGAAAGGCTGTTAGTGAAGACATGGAGGGAAAATAGTACATCTTGGTTGTGGGCTGGTGGTCTCCTACTCAAGGCAAGAGTCACTCCCCAACTCTGGGCTTTCACTATTGAATTGAGATAAGAGGATTTGTACTCCCTGATTCACAGGATTAGTGTAAGGACCAAATTGGATAATACAGGTGATTATATGTTCAAGAATCAGCTCAAAAAAATTTAAATAAAAAAAAAGAACCCATTTCCACCACTTGTAGTAAGTTTATCCCTGAGCCCCTCAGTTACTAGTTTCTTCCTACTTAAGACTCTTTTCTCCTGTCTACTTTATATGTATCTTGTATGGACCTATAAATGCATGCCCAATTAGAACGTAAGCTCCTTGAGGCCAGGGACCATTTCACTTTTATTTGTATTCCCAGCCATTAGGAGAGTGCCTAGTATACAGTAAGTTCTTAGTAAATGAATGTTGATTGATTAATGAGAACCGTAAATCCCGTCATCATTTGGAGCTCTCAAACATTTGCCTTTTTATCACCTTCCAACTTGGGCACCATTGTGCTTTTCATTTTTCCAAGAGCTCGTAAGCAAGAAATATGGTGTTGACAAGTTAATGTCTTCTTCTGTCTATGAGGCAGAAAAGTAGAGGGAAGAGTGAGAAAAAGCATTCAGTAGACAAGATACCATCCAATCTATCTACAAACTAAACGCTGTGTGCCAACACATTCTTCTCTGGCTATCCTGATGGTCAGAAGTTTACTCTATTTTGGAAATGATAGGGAAAACTCCAAATTTGAACTTTTTGAATCCCCTCTTCCCTTTGGGTGGAAGAAAATGACATACTACATTGGCTCCATTATAAGGAGAGGTGTGTGAGTACACAAAGGCTTCCTGATTGACGGAAAGTGAGCCAGAGATTGTAGAATTAACCAATAATCTTAGACCAAAGATCCCTGATGGGTTGATCTCAAACAAGCCTAGGGATATTTTGAAGAAAAAGACACAATATTTGGGAAGAGGGAGGAGAGCAGATATGCTGTCTCAAAGAAACTCAGCATTCCAGATTAGAGAGATTCAAACTTGGGACACACTAGACCTGAAGACCTGCAGAGAGCCATAATAGCTTAGATAATTTAGGCTTAGTTCATATGTAATCCTCTTAAATGTTTGTCTTTAAACATTAAAATGTTCATGTTTGCTTATTTTTTTAAGTTCATATTTTTTTAAAGTATGGGCACCAACCATAACTGGGACTGAGTGCTTTTCTTTCACTAGCATTTCTTATGACCCCAGTGTGAGATGATATTCTTTTTAAAGCTTTACTGATGCCTTGTGTTGATATACCACAGTCACTTCCTGATATACCCCTTCCTTTGAACCTTCTCTTATCACAAAGAAAAACAGTTAAACAACAACAACAAAAAACCTACAGACAAAACTGAATGTGTTTGAAGAATTATGAACATTTGATTCCTATGGTCCCCCCACTTCTCTGCCAAAAGGAAAGAATTGTATTCGTTGTTCTCTAAGATGAAGATTGGACCCTTCCATCATAAAAGTTCAGCCGATCTTTTGTGCCCTTTCTACTTCCATTGTCATAGTCATTGGATATGTATGTATGTATGTATGTGTGTATGTATGTATGTATGTATGTGTATATGTATGTGTGTATGTATGTGTATATGTGTGTGCATCTATATATGTGTATATATGCTTATATATTTATGGTTCTGCTACAGTGCATACAAATCTTCCTAGGTTTCTCTGGCTATTTTTGTCTGTTACAGTACAATAATATTACATTATATTCTTGAACCAGAAGATGGACTCATCTTCCAATGAATTGCTAACTTTGGTATATTATAATGGAATTTGTAGATTCTCTCCGTATTATCTCCAAAAAATGTATTCCTAGAAATATATTCCTGTTGTAGAGTATGTACTTACTTATAGAGGGATGGCAGGTGGAGAGGGAGAAACTGTCAGATTAAGGTATCCAATTACAGTAATAGAGGAAGAATGGAGAAGATGATTAGAGATTAGATGTGGTGGATGGCTAAACCTAAAAGCCAAATTGTCTCTGGAGACCAGGAAGGTCAGGAAGCTTGACCTCCTTAGGGCAGGATTATTTGATCAGGGAAATTGTAGAAAATGACAAAAAGTGAAAGTCCCGGGACTGAGAGGAAAGCCCACTTCCCCACACTTTGATTTTTAAGGAGGAGTTGGCTCATTGGTTATATTTGCAAAAAAGTCCAAAACACAGATTTGAGGTCCTTCACATCCTATTACACTTTTAGTTAAACAGCCATTTGGTGAAATATTGAGCCAACGACTGCATTCACAAATCAATGAAATCACCATCATAGTCCTTTACATGTATATGTATAATTTACTGTTCTTAAATAAATTTATCTGACAATAGGAGTGATAGCTAGAAAAAATAGGTATTTGATAAAATTATATAAGAATAAGAACCATCCCCCAATACATAAATAGTCAAGAGCAGAACTGTACTTCTCTTTCTCATTTCCTGTGTTTTGTAGCTCTCAAAAATGCTTGTTATAGTATTTTCTATTATCTTTATCTTTCTCATAATTCTATAAGCTCCACTAAGACAATTATATCTTCTCTAAGCTTTGTATCATCTCCCCCAATACCAGCAGAGTGCTCTGCATGTCCCAGGCTCCTTTTTTGAGAGGGGGGAGTGGAAATAGACACCCTTTATCCCTGGTCAATATCTTGAAAATTGGAAGTCCCTCATCAGCATTATATACTGCTTTTATCTCAATTTTGTGACATGTGTAAGCAACTTGCTACCCATTTCTTCTATCTTGCTAAATGTTCTGCAATCTACTTTCCCTCCTTTTCTCCACTTCCTTAGTAACTAATCATGGTCTGTGATTCTAACAGTTCATGATTCTATAGGTCTGAGGTTCCATGATTCTAAGATTCCATTTAAATTGTACAGAATATAAATGTTTCCTTACTCAGATTTGTGAATTTCCACATAGATGTAAGTTTTTCATAAGTAGCCATTTTGAGAAGGGACCAAAGATGGCTAATTGTTTCCTAATGAGAAAATATCCATCACAGCACCATGAATAGTTGGTCATCTAAACTCTGCTGAAACACTTCAAGTGTCTGGGAACTTACTACTTCACAAGGCAATCACTTCATTTTAAAAGGAGCTTTGACCAGGATTGTCTCAATCTGAAGAGCCCCGAATGAGGAACCAAGTGACATAAAGTCTACCTTTGATGTTGTAGCTAAGTACCAGGTGACCTTGGATGTGGTTGTAGATCCCTTCTCTGGCTCTTATTTTCCTCACCTGAAGAAGTGGTCTCTGAGGTCCTTTATGTCTGGATGGAAACCTGTGGCATGTCAGTTTGTGTCTGTTTTTTGGTGTGGTTAAAGCCAGGCCTTCTGTCCATGAGTACACCTGGCTCAAAGTTTCCGTTATCACAAACAACGTGAGAAAGTGCTCTTCAAAAAGCCCCAAACATCTTTCTCACCCCTTTAGCACCAGACCACTGGTGGAGAAAGCGGCAAACAGGTTCAAGCCAGAGTGGGTGGTAATGACCACAGCAAGACTCCTTATTCAGGCAGATGGATGTCAACCTTTTGGGGAGCTGGAGGTTGGAAAGGAATGGATCTGCAGTCTTACAGGAACACTATTGGCATTTTGGGGAAAAAAATTTTCACTGAGTTCAGGACAGTCATTCTAAAATACTAAAATATAGCTGTATACAAAATTGCATAAATGAAATTATAATAAGGATTATTTCATTAATTGTATTTGTGTCCATGTCACTTGACACAGTGTCTGGCACATAGTAGGTACTCCAAAAACATTTATAGGTTGAAAAAAATGGATTTAAAGCTAGAAAGTATCTTAGATGTCATTGAGTCTGACCCCTTCATCTTGAAGAAGAGGAGACTAAGACCCAGACAGAGGAAGAAACCAGCTCAAATTCTCCCAGCTGAGAAGTGGCAAAGGCAGAATTTGAACTCGGGTCTTTTGATATGCAGCTATAGAATTTCAATCTTAGAAGTCATCTTGTTAAACTCCCTCATACTATAGGAATCACAATACATTAGTGGTTCAATAAATGTTTCATGAATGAGTGAGTTAGTGAATGAATGAATGGACTAATACTGAATTTGAAATCAAAAGAGCCATGTTCAAATCCTTACTCTGATACTTGCCAGCAGGTTCTTTCCCCACCATTAGCTTTTCTTTTCCTCTTCTGGAAAATGTGGGCATTGGGTTAAATGACCTCTCAAGTCCCTTCCAGCTCAAAATATGCGACTCTATGATCATTTTAAGAGTAGGTAGAAAGGGATGAACTAGAATAGTCAGGGAAGACTTTATGGGGGAGAGGTAAGGGTAGAAAGGCAAGAGGAATAGGAAGGAGATTCACTCTGAACAAGAAGGGCATTGAGTTGATGTCTCACTGTAGGGAGGTCACACCCTAGGAAGGAAGGACAAGTGAACAATAGAGTCAGAAAAAATATGACACAACTTCCATTCTATGCTGTCATGGGGCTTATAAAGAATTTGCTCCAGGTAATACAGTCAGGGTCATCCTCTGAAAGCTTGGAGAAAGAGTTATGAACAGTACTTTAAAATTGTTCCTTTTATCACTGTTTTTGTCTCTTAGACTACTCTTACCAAAACTTCAGGGGAAGAAATTACATGTGAAACAAAAACTATTTTTAATTATCCAAAAATTGGGATGAGCCTTAGTTGGAGATAGAGAAAGAAAGCGTACATAAAGACCAACACTTATTCGTGACTCCCTTTAAGGCAACTCAGGCATTCCAGCCCCATCCTGAATGCAGCACTGGTGCCAGAGGCTGGACACCTGGATCTGCTGATTAATTTCTCTGTTATCTAAGGCAAGTCACTCTGATTTTCTGAGCCTTCATTTTTTTTGCTGGATAAAAGAGTGGTAATAGCAGACACTCATAGTCGATAGATTGCTCATTATGGTGTCAAAAAGCCCTGTGTAATACCAGGCAAATCTCTCCCTCACTCTGGGTCCCTATTTCTTCTAATTAAAATGATGGTGTTAACTGGTGTCTCCTGAAGTCCCTTCCAGCTGAAGACCTTTCTGTTCCTCTGAGCTTCAAGCTCCCTCTCAGCTCTAACACTCTATGTTTCTAAGTTGCCTGACTGGTTGTTTCTCTGATAGTTTCATCGAGACAGCTCTTTACCACAGAGGTGATGTCAGACATCCCACACAGATTTTCAGAGAAATATTATCAAGTCTTAGTTTGTCAGCAACTGCAGAGCACATAACTTGTTTTCAAGGTACCAAAACCGACTTTTAGACAAGGGATGAGTTGTCTCCCACTGAGAGTCTGTTACCTATCCTTGAAAGGGCTTTAAGAGGTTCTCCCAAATCTGAACCATGTCACCTAGCCTGCTTACCCTAGAAATGGGTCAACTCATGTGCCCTTACCTCATGACCCTCCTACTTCACCTGCTAATAGCATCACCCATACTGTTTGCTGCCAGTTTGAGAACTGACCCACGGACCCATGCTATCACTGGGATTGACCTACCCATCACAGTACTCATATGACTTTGGGCAAGTCATTTAACCTCCGTAGGTTTCAGTTTCCTTATCTATAAAGTGAGGGGTTTGAGTAGATGCCGTTAGGGGGTGCTTAACATGGCTAAGTCTTATGATCCTATATATATATTGTTGAAAAGGCAAAGGTTAAAGAGAAATGGATGATGATGATGATGATGATGATGATGATGATGATGAAAGATCTCATTACTTGAGGCTGTGTCTACATTGGTTAGAGCACTAGATATGAAATCAGGAGACCTGGGTTCCAATCCTGGGGACTGCTATTTACCACCTATATGACAACTCCTTTGAATCTCAATCTGCCTTCTTTGGTCAGTTATATCTTCCTCTGTAGACCTCCTGGATCAAATGAGATAATATTTGTAAACTGCTTACTTAACACAGTGTCTAGAACAAGGTAGGTGCTTAATAAATTCTTATTTCTTCCCTCCTATCTTCCTGAAATACTTTTATTGGTCCCTTTTTGGTGTCCTTAACAGCCAATATTAGGCATTATAATAATCTGAAAAGGCATCATCCTCCTATGATATTTACTTCATAAAGACAAGGTCATCAGCCTATCTAAACCACTCATCTTGCTTAGTGCTCTGTATACAATGAATGCTTAGTAAATGATCCCAAGGCCTTCCAACCTTTAATGCCCTGTGATCCTACAGATAAACATAGGTCTACCCTACTGATAGCAGAGTCTTTATTTAGTTCTTGTTGTTTGCTTAGACTGGTATTCAATGGCCCTCATGTTAGGGTCCCACAAAAATCTGGCTGCCAGCATTTCAGGACATCTAACCTAGATATAATTTAAAGAATAGAGCACTCTTGCAAATGTTTATGCTTGAAGTTGCTTGAGCTCATGGGCATAGAGAACACTGAAATGTCTATTCTCTAAGATCAGAAGGTTTAAGGGTGATGTTACTATCCCAGAGTCAACATCACTTGAAGGAGACTTCAATGTTCTCTGTGCCCATGATCTCAGGCAACTTGAAGCAGGATGTCCTGGAAGACATTAGCAAGAATAAGTCACCCAACACAGGGAAAGCTGCCTAACAAGAGAAGACCACCCCTCTTCCCTTCCCCAGAGCCATGCAGTGACCTTTCCTTCCTTGTAAGGTATTCAGCCACTTCAGTAGAGCATGCTGGCCTAAACACAAGTCAACAACTTTGGCTTCCCCCTCTTTTTGCCAGCTGTCTCAGTGTGGGAGAGAGTCTGATGCCTTGAGTTTTCAGCATCAGTATCCGACTTCCCAGCCCTAAAGTCAATTGTCCCTCCAATTGCATTTCCCAGACATGTCTGGTCTGTCTGACCTTTCTATTTTCATCTCCCTTTTTTTCCATTAACTACTCAGTACTCCATACAGACCTGATGACTTGCCATCCTCTGATACATACGTGTGTATGTCCTTGCTTCTGTGCGTGATTTATCTTTCTTCTCCACCATCTCTCACCCTCCTTCCCATGTCAGTCAGTCCCTCACCATTCACTCGATCATTCAAAACCCAAGACAAAAGTCACCTCCTCATTGAAATTTTCCAGGGTCTGCTCCTCTTTTCATCCAGACACTATTTCTCCTTCCTGAGCACTCCCACAGCATGACGTACCTTTTTCATGCACATTTTCAGCATCCTAATATTTGAAACTGGAAACGTCCTTAAAAGCCACCCAGTCCAGCCCACCTTATCACATAATTGTTTTGCATTATGATTAATTGAGTCACCTCCTTGATCTTTGAGACAAGGACAGTATTGGAAATAACTGAACCTCAGGCTGACCCCTGCCTCTACTTACTGGTTACTTGAAATTGGCCTCTCTGGGCCTTGGTTTCTTCATCTACAGATGAAGTCATCAGACTAGATGGTATCTAAGGTCTTAAGCCTTTGAAATTGGAAATAAGTATAGTCATAACAGTAACAGTGCAAAACCATGCCGCAGAGACTAAATAGTACTGAGAGTATTGGCTACATAAGAATAATGGGGTGGGGACTTGTTCTTGGACTAATTCTATCTGAAACCATTAAAAAAGGTGAAAACAAAATAGAAATGAGGAGGAGGAGGAAGAGGGAGGAGGAAGAGAAGGGGGAGGAGGGAGGTAGAAAGAAGGGAAGGAGGAAGAGGAGGAAGAAGAGGAAAAAACGATGATGATGATGAAGATGAAGATGATGAAGATGATGAAGAAGAAGATGATGATGAAGATGATGATGATGATAATGACGATGATGAAGATGATGATGATGATGATGACGATGATGATGATGACGATGATGACGATGATGATGATGATGATGATGATGAATTACTGTTGCCAGTCTAGGAATGGAGTCATGGGCTCTGCTGCCTTGAGACTGACCCCTCAAAGGCCATGTGACCAAAGCCCTTAACCTTCCCAGGCCCCAGCATTTTCAGCTGTAAAAAGAGCAGGCTGGACGTGATGGTTATAAAGTAAATTACACAAATTGTCTCATTTGAGCCACAGAAAGGTCCCACAAGAATCATCGTTACATCCACTTTAAAAATGATAAAAGTATATACTCTGAGAAGGGCAATAGCTCACCCAGGCTGGAGATAATATTGGGACTCCAATAGAGATCACCCAATTTCTAGTCCAGGGTCATGTTCTCCATACTCTGCTGCCTCCGAGATACTTCCTTTGTAGAAGGATGTTCTGAAGAAGGAAGGAAGGAAGGAAGGAAGGAAGGAAGGAAGGAAGGAAGGAAGGAAGGAAGGAAGGAAGGAAGGGAGGGAGGGAGGGAGGGAGGAAGGGGGAAGGAAGGGAGGGAGGGGAGAAGGAAGGAAGGGGGAGCTTTTCATTTAAACTCTCCTTGACTGAGATAAAAGGTGAGCCTGCCTTAGAATCATAGAATGTCAGGGCTGGGAGAGAGCTGAGAAGAGGAGGCTGGGGGTGGACAGCTTAGAAAAGGGGATGTCAGAGCTGGGAGGGGCCTCAGAACAGGGGATGTCAGGGCTGGGGGGTGGAGCTTAGAACAGGGAATATCAGAGCTGGGAGGTCTCAGATTTAAAGATAGAATGACTGAAAAGCTAGACAAATAATGTAATCCAAACCTGTCACTGTACTGACAGGCAGGTGGTTTTCCAGAGTTCACAGGGCACAGCAGTGTCAAGCCAGGACTAAAGCTCGTGTCCCTGGGGTTGGGGCCAGCCTGATCACTCTTGAACCTTCCCAGACTCCTCTCTTCACAAGGGAATAGCCTGAGGGCTAGGGCATCCCAGGCTCCCTGTGACAGCAGTCCACACCTCTGGGAGCTGAGCTGACACTTCGACCACTCGTCAGTCCATCCCTAGAGTTTTGTTTTCACCCTGAGGAGCTAGAACTAGGTTCCTTGGAATTAGGGGTGGGGAGGGAGACTTCCTTGTGCCTTCATCGCGGCCCTTACACAATCAATGTGTCAGGCAGATTTGTGCTTATTCTATAGGACTTTTAGGAAGAATGTGAGTATGGTATGAGGCTAGACTAGGAGTTGGGAGGTCTGGGTTCAAATCCTTCCCCCAACATTCAGTATCTGTGCAACCTTGAGCAAGTCCCCTGCCTTTCCTGGGCCTCAGTGTCTTCTTTTGTAAAATGAGAAGATTCACAAGGCCACCAATTTAGGGGTCCAAGGCACCCCAGGCACTATCCAGTACAGTCTCTTTACTTCACAGATGGAGAAACTGAGGCTGCTCCTGGCTCTGGATCTAAGGATCCCTTGGCATTTTGATTTGATTGCAAATTTGGCAACATTTTCAGTTTCCTAAAAATAAGGAGCCTTGCCCTTATCTGGTTTTTAAAATATGTTCTGATAATTCTAATTTAATAAAATTGGTTGCCTCTGTAATCCTACATGTTTTTTGTGCATTTAGTAGCACGATTCCAAGAAGGGGTCCACAGGCTCTCCCACACTGACTGCCCAAGGAATTAAAATCTGTTCCTTTAAATCTGGCTTCCTGGCCTTTGATTATCCTTCAATAAGGAAAGGAAAGGGTTAATGGCTCACTGCCTCTCCCTTGTACCCTTAGTAGAGGGTTGAGAATGTGGTCACCTGGGCTCTTGGCTGAGAACCCAGGCCAGAGCTCCCCAGGATGTTTGCAGAGGCGAGTGATTGCATAAGCCAGGTTGCTTCTTTGTGACTTTCTATTTAAACATCAGCCTGACCTCTCTACTCCCTCTGTAAAGTCACAACCCCCAGAATGGGTCTGGGGAGCTTTGGAGGAGAGCAAGGGAGGAGGGCTCTGTCATCTTTGGGGCGTCTGCTCGTAGCCCTCAGCTAGGCTCTCTACTGCTGGTTCCCACCCCCACTCTCTCCTGAGTACTCATGGGGCAAACACACAGACATCTCATTAGCTTCGCCCACCTCCCACTTCCTTTCTACTGTCAGGTAGGGGTTGTCCCTAGGGTGAGGGGTTGTCCCTTAGGGAATAGGTAGAGGGAGGGACTAACAATCATGCCTGAATGGGGAGGGGAGGGTTGTCTCTATGGGTGTGAGGAGGGAGGCATGACACAATGGAATAGTAGAGGCCCTGAAGTCAGGTTACTTGGGTTCCATACTTGCTGCTGACATTTATAACCTCTGTGACCTTAGACAAGTCCCCTAACTTCCCTAGGCCTTAATGTCTTCATCTGCCAAATAGGAGAGCAGTGGACTTAATGGTCCCTAAAACCTCTGTTTCCTCACTTATATGTAAATCTCCATAGCCTCTGAGGTCCCTCAGCCTGGGAGCATGGCCTCTTACACATCTTCTCTAAAGCAAATGAAGGGTGCAGGTTCTCTCTAGGCCTAGGGCGACAATGGGGGATGGGCTATAATATAGTAGTATATAACGAGGATGGGTTAATAGTCTCCAGGGCTATTCCTGGGGAATGTGGAAGGGTTGACCCCATGAGGGTAAGGATACAAAGGATATTCCTAGGGTGTTAAGGACCCAAAGCAAGTGAAAAGCCAAGAACTATTCTATTTGAGGGTGGAGGTGCATGAAGGACTCAGTGGTCTTCTTTGAGAGAGAGAAGGGAAAAGGGGGAAGAGGACAAGAGCTCTATTTACCAAAGTGAGAACCTCAGAGCTCTGCTGGGCTGGGATGCTCTTCTTGGGCACTAAGGGCAAGGCTGGAAATGAGGACTGGGAGTGGGAGTTGTAGAGAGAGAGATGCTAAAGTAAACACCAGTCACTTTTCCCCTCCCTGCCCCATACACACCCAGGACCTACTGTCATTGCTGACCAATGCTCTCACCAACACTTGTGGGCCTTCAGAAAACTAGTCAATGCATCTCACAACTGAGGCTGACCTCAGAGGTCACTGAGGTGAGTCCCTTCAATTTGCAAATGAGGAAACAGGAGCCCAGAGAGAGCCCATGTGATTTAGAGCCAGAAGGAATTATGGACAGAAAGAAACGCATCTTCCTCCTTTCTTTACAGAAGTGGGGGGCTACAGGCATGGAGCCCTTGCATACAAGGGCCGGCCTGCTGAACTGAATTTTCTCTGCTTTTTTATTTTGCAAAAGATAGCTCACCTGATGGTGGATGAGAAGCTACATATTCTGAAAAGAAAGCAATGGACAAGAAGATTATATAGACTGAAAGGGACCTGTAGTCCTGTGGAGTCCAACCCCCCCAAATTCAGAGGTGAGGAAAGTGAGACTGGTCCAGGGTCACACAGCTATGGAGTGTCTGAGGCTGGATTTGAACTCAGGTCTTTCTGACTCCGGGCCTGGTTCCCCTGGACCACCTAGCTACCTACCTCCTGGCTGTGTGGCCTGGGACGAGTCATTTAAAGTCCCCAAACCTTTTTCTTCATCTATAAAATGAGGGTGTTATATCACCAGATGATTTCTAATATTCCTCCTGGCTTCACATCCTGTGGTCCGATGAATGAATGACAGCTTTGTCTGCCAGCCAATCAATCTGTCCACTCACCCATGCCGAGAAACCGAACACCCATTGACCCATGGGAGAGACAAGGGACAGAAAAAACTCCTGTCCTCTAGGCGTTTATAATTTAGCTAGGGAACAAGAGGGTGAAAAAGTAAAAGAAAGACCAGGTGAGCAACGAGCCCCAGGGCCTGGTTTTCAGAGCAGAGTTGAAGCCCTTCCTCAGCCCTCAGACTGACAGCCCTGGCCATCTCTCCCACCCCAGCACACCCAGATCGCATTCCCCAGGAGCCTCTTCTCTCTTTCGCAGGCGTCCTGGCAGGGCTGAGATAAGGAGAAAAAACCCTGCAAAGGGATCCACGGGGTCTTAAAATCAGGTTCCCAAGCTTGCTTTTTTAATGTTTTGATGACTGTGTTTCAAAAGGATCCATTTATTTTATGCATTTGAGAACATGATTCTGAGATGGGATCCAACCTGGAGTTAGAAAAAGGAGACAGAACTCAGAAAAAGTTAAAGATTGTACACTGTGACCGATAAGGCCCGTGTAACCACCAGTAGGGACTTTGAGACTGGGCAGGGTCAAAGGCAGAGGAGAGCCTAGCTCTGGTTGCCCCTGGATTCCCTGTCTCCCCCCCAGCCAAGTCTGCCCTTCCCCCCCTTCTTCCCCTCATAGAAAGAGTGACCTGAAGCAGTGGAAACGCTTCTGCCTCGCCCTCAGGAAGCTCGGCCTCAAGCCCCACTGTTCTCTGAGCCTCAGTTTCTTTAGCTGAAAATGGTAATCATCATCATACCTGCCTCTCAAATGAGATCACAAAGGTTGCCTAAGGAACTCCCATTTCTGTAGAATTGTGAAGGTGACAGAACTTTCTCCCCACAATAACATGGTGAAGTCAGCTCTGACGGATTTGTCAAACCCATTTTACAGGTGAGGAAACTGAGACCAGAGAGAGAGAGAGAGAGGCAGCCCCTGAAATCAGACACAGGAATGCACTACTCAGGCCTCTCTGAACTCCAAGTCCGAGCTTGTTTGTACCTCACCCCGCTGTCTCTCATGGCCACCCATGCTCCATATACATGGACCTGAGGATATTTTCAGCACACCCAGCATGCACACACACACACACACACACACACACACACACACACACACACACACACACACACACACACGCTAATGCTAAATCTATCAATTCTGGCTTGGACTCACAGACCTGGGGTTAGAAAAAAATCGCTCTTGCTACAGTGCCCAGAGGAATAATACTATTGCGAAAATTTGCCCTCCTGTTGCTACCTTCTCTGCATCTTGGGACAGACTTTCTCATGTTTCTCCTCTGGGCTTGTGGCCCTTAGACCACCAGCTATTGGGGAGGGGGGGGAGACCAAGCCAGGCCAGAGGAGAGAGTATTCTCCTAGGAAGGCCCAGCTGGGAAGCACACACGAGTGTAAAACAAGCCGGTAGGGCACACCCCACGCCCCCTCGCCCACTTTGCCCATCCACCCACACATTTCGTACCTTTAGCCCCTCCTTGAATTCCTAATGGGACCTGGGCACGGCAGATGTAACTAAGAACTCACAGACGTCACTAGGCAACTGGGGCTCCCCTGGGGGAGAACTTCAATCTCCCCGCACCTGCCTTCCCCAGGGTGCCCATGGAGGGTAGGGGCGGGGGCTGGCTTCCTTCCCCAGCTGTTTACAGCATCAGCAAGCTGATCCCAGCCCACTGGGGTCCCCCCCCAGCCCTGGAGAAGCACAATACTCTCTGGGTGTCCCACACTGGCAAAGGGAGTTGGAAGTGCTGGGCGTCATGGAGCCAGGGGCCCTGGGCCAGGGGACACAAGGGCCAGAGCAAGAGGCCATGGTGTCCGGTCATTGATCTGGGGCCCGGGAGGGGGGGAGTAGGGGGAGAGACCTTGAGCCTGGACAAACAGGGCCTCCTGTGGCCCGCATTCTGGCCCTGCCCTACCTGTGCCTTACAAAGGTAAGTCAGATTCTCTGGGAACCCCATCTCTTCCTTCTCCAAGTCAATGAGGGGGTGGCGAATGGGAAGCTGGGACCTGTATCCTTGCAGTGTTGTCTTCTGGGGGTTTGGGGGGGGGGCAGCGTCTTCTCATGATCTGGCATCTGCTGGGAACCCAGACTCACGTCCTCCTCTTTGCTCCCAGAGGAGAAGGCCCACAGGGGCCTGCTACCCAGGAAGTGACCAAGGAGAACGGAAGGAGAAGAGGCTGAGAAGAATCTGGGGAACATTAGGGAAGAAGTAGGAAAAGAGAAAGGGCTTCAGTGAATGTGTTGTCAGAGGTACTCAGGAAGGCACAGGGATGAGTGGGGGAGGGATAGACATGGAGAAACAAGTTATAGAACAGAACAGAAAGGACCCTTTGAGATGATCTTGGCCAGGGTTTATTAACGGCTATGGTGTGTCCCCAACCCTTTGGGCAGTCAGTCTGGTGGAACCTCTGAAACCCTTCTTAGAATAATGTTTTTAAAGGCATAAAATAAAATTCAGTTTTACAAAGGGAACCATATGTTGAAATAAAGACCAGTGTGGTTTTCCCCATCCACGTCCCCAGATCCCCTGAAGTCTGCCCACAGAGTTCAGGAAGAAGCCTGGTCCAACCCAGACCCCTCACTTGTCAGGTGAGGACAACAAGGCCCAGAGAGAGAAATGGGTATGAGGGAAGCTGAGAGAGACGTTGGCTTCAGATAGAGGCTACCTGTGCCACCACAGGGCCTCAGTTTCCCCATATGTAAAAGAAGAGGCTGGACTAGATGGTCCTGGGGCTTGAATCCAATGAGTTTCCCAGGATGACAAAGTGAGCCAGGGATAGACAGCCATCCTCCTAACTTACAGTTCAGAATTCTGACCAAACCTTAGGCCAGTGAGCCCTGGATTAGGGGACAGGGTATAGTTCTGTCATATCCATTCGGCTGATCCTGCCAGGGACACAGACCCCAGAACTCACCTCTGGGAGGAGGCTGGGATGGCTCTCCCCAATCCTCCCTTCATTTCATCAGAGGCCTGCCTGCACCCTTCTGCCTACCCCACCCTTGCCAGCTGGGTAAAGCAGAGGTCTGTCTAGGCATAACTATGCCCACTAGCCTCGTCTCACTTACTGGCCTGAATATACTGGACAAAGCAGCCCTCCCCCAAGTGCCCGTGGGAATGGGGGGTCCTAGCACTGTCTCTCTCCAAGCTCCTCATTTTAGAGACGAGAAACTGAGATCTGAGAAGGCTGAGTGACCTAAAAGCCATGAAGATATTAAGTGGTAGAGACAGGATTCAAACCCAGGTCTTCAGATGCCATATGCAGCCCTTTTCCCATTCTACTGCACTCTTTGTCAATGAGGGCTCAGGGTGTATGGGGGGAGAGGGGAGTGGACCTTGAGGTCAGAGTCTTTAAAAGCCAATCATCAGATACACACGCACATGTATGAGTGTATGTATGACATTTCAGTGTCCTGTCCTGAAGAGAGAGCCAGGAACAATTGGGTGAAAGTCCTGTCCCTGATGCATATGGGCTGTGTGACCCTGGGCAAATTACTGAACCTCTCAATGCACCAGGCAACTAAGATGGTAAATTGCAAAGAAAGTGCCAATCTGCATTGGGAGGGGAGTTTCCCAGCTTGGATGTTCCCTGCACCAATGAGATCACAAGCCAGCCCCTATGGATATGTATGTGTATGTATGTGTGTTTGTGTGTGTATTGTGAATATGTATGTATGTATGTATGTATGTATTGTATATGTGTAAGTATATTGTATGTATGTGTATGCGCATGTAAGTATTATACATATATAATATCATATGCATTGTATTGAAGAAATTAAATGGATTCTGTAGCATTTTATAATTGACCCTATTCAATATTACTGTCCCATTTTCCCTCTGCATTAATTTAAACATATAATTAAAAGAAAAACGGCTATCTACCGTACCTTATCTTTGAAGGCTTATAAGCCGACCAGATATATTTTTGCAAGGGATAGTGTCTGTCTTTGCCTGTCCTTGTACAATTAAGGAGGGCTCTATCTCTAACAAACCCTTCTAGGCACCAGAGGGTCTGCTAACTCAGGTTCATTAACAAAGTCTGCAAGATGCTGATGGGTCTCATAAAACAGTAACATTGCTTAATAGTCAGAAAAGAGTGGTTACTAGCCCAGCGTAGGTTTTAGCTGCTTTCTTTTTTTTTTTTTTTTT
>CM053581.1:406767783-406804934 GCA_028627135.1 Pseudochirops cupreus
TAGATCATGCACCCATTTAGACTTGACTTTGGTGTACGGCGTTAGATGATGGTCTATGCCCAGTTTCTGCCAAACTATGTTCCAATTTTCCCAGCAATTTTTGTCAAATAATGAGTTCTTATCCCAGAAACTGGGGTTTTTAGCTGCTTTCTTAAAAATAACTGATCCTGTTGTTCCTCCCCCACCACCAACATGCTGTCTACACTGAAGCCAATTGTGTTGTCTTACCCATCTACCCAACTCTGTGCTCCCCAAAATTACATTTAGACTGGTGAGTCCTATGTCAGGATCTTTGGTCACTGAGAGAGGCCATTGACCCAGTTTATTGTAGCATAACTGATAAATCAGTCATGCTCAGATCATTGCCTCTCAGTTTCCCTGAATTTTTTAACACAACAATATATGTATCTGTTAAGTGTTGTACATGTGTATGTATGCATAATATAGAATGTGTTATATACGTATGTGTGTATATTGTGTACACATGTGTGTGTTTCTTCTCCCAAATAGTCTATGAAACAGATAATGCAGAATTAACTCTCTTTTTTACAGATGAGATAACTGAGCCTCAGAGGTAGAAGAACCACATTGGGGGTCCAGTCAGAACTTCAGAGACTTGGGTTTCCTGACTTTTAGCTTAGTGTTCTTTCCTTTCTGCCAGACATCAAGGGTTTTTTCCTAAATCATCAAAAAACCAAGTCCCATTCCCAGATCTGAGGTGAAATAGGTACTTGCAAGTATTATTGTCACTTTACAGATGAGGAAACTGTAAAGAGAAATGACTTGCTCATAGACACACAGTAGTGTCAAAGTCAAGATTTGAACCCACATCTTCTGACTTCTTTGTACTGTTGGCACATGTGAGCCACTGGAACTGGTCAGTCTGTCTCCCCCTAATGCTCCTTATTCTCTTTTGCCAGAAGTCCAGGATGGAGGACGAAGGACAGAGGGGCAATGGGCAGGCAATCCAAGGACAGTTACATAGGGTGGACACAGAGGAACCGGAATCCAATCAAAGAGGCCAGGGCCCAGTTGGGAAGGGGAAGGCCACCGACGACCCCAAGAGAAGACGAGATTACATGCGCTTGGCCCCTCTGTGGCTTGCTCTGCTGATGTTGGCAGCGGGTGGAGTCCTGCTGTGGTATTTCCTAGGTAACTGAAGGCGTTGGGGGTAGGGATGAGAGCTGTAACTAACATATGGCAAATGGAGCTTTGTCACAGGGTGCTGATGTCTAAGGTGGTGTGTTTCCTCTCTGATAGAATGGACAGCACGAAGCTTGAACCTGTCCCCAGCTAGTACCTACATGGTTCTAGGATGGTTGTACCCCCTCCCAGGTAGCCTTCTTCTCCCATCCCTAAGCCCCATCAACTTTGTCCTGGATTAGTAGCCACCATAGGATTGACCTCTGTGGCTCCCAGACCACTTCCAACTTGCTCCATGAGCAGTGGCGTCTAGTTTCAGCTCTAATGGCCACAGGGGTCATTAAAATTAGGGCTTTCTTATTCATCTGTTGGCCAGAGCCTGAGAAAGAACTGGGAAAGCTGGCCCTGAAGGTCAAGGATAATCACCCTTGATTGGTACAGCTTAAATTAGTTAAAGTTAGAGTTGATTGGTGGCATTTGCAAGGAGGCAGATTCTGTTTTGAGATAAGGGAAGACTTCAGAACAATGAGAGCTGTCCAACAAAGTAGCAGACTACTTTGAAAGTCAGTACTTTCCCTGTCACTGAAAGTCTTTGAGACTTAATGACCACTTTCAACTTGTTCCCCCTTTTCCCACCACTGCCAAGCTAACACCCAGCTCTGTTTGGAACAGGATACAAGAGAGAAGTAACTGTCAGCCAGTTGTACTCAGGCAGTTTCCGGGTGCTCAATCGTCACTTTTCCTTGGACCTCTCCCGCCGGGAATCCAGTGCCTTCCGCACTGAAACTGCCAAAGCCCAGATGATGGTAGGGAAGGGCTGAAAGGGAGAAAAGTATGGGTGAGAGTGGGTGGTTCTATGAGGTGGGCTGGGCAGGAGCTAATGGATCTGTGATATAGTCTGGACAGGAAGATGGGATGAAGACTAAGGCTTCTGTGATATGGACTGACCAAGATAGAGAGGTAAAAAAATTAATTCTGAGAAATGGGTTGCATCCTGAATTGAGAAGGCATGGGCTGGCATCTTGGAAGAAGATGGCAAGGAACCAAGTAACTTCATGATAATCAGCAATTGAATTCGAGTGCCCACTGTGTGCAGAGAGTACTGTGCTAGGCACTGTTGAGAGAGGAGAAGACAGAGATAGAATGAGATGTAGTCTTTGATCTCAAAATAAAGTTAGAATCACACAAAAGGTATGTATAAATGAGTGGAAGCTAAGAGAGGGTTTGTCCATGACTGCTGAAGAGTGAAATTCACCCATAGGATACATGAGGTTGAATGGGATTAAATCAGGAAGTGTTTCATGGAATGGACAAAATGGAACAGAGAGGGGTGTGCTGTAACCAAGATTGTTCAGTTTTCAGTGTGAGCATTTGCAACTCAGAAATAGCCTTGAACAAGGCTTGATTTATTGTTTCCTTGGATGTCTAAACTTAAGAAAGCATTAATAATTCAAATTAAATTTGAAGTGTATCATGCATGTGATCCCCCATCCCCACTCAAAAGTCGGTTGTTAAATGTTAACCATCACACATCTGGGGAGAGAACTGTAAGGCCAGGGAACAGCAGTCAGGCAATGAGAGAAAGTTCGGGGGCAGGGGAAGGTGAAGAGTGTGGGTGTGAAGGGAATGATAAATGAGACTTCTCTTCCCAGCTTAGGGACCTCATCTTTGCTACCCACCTGGCCCCGTTCTACAACTCAAGCACGGTGTATGCATTTGGGTGAGTCATAGTTCCCCTCTTTTCCAACCTCCTGTTAGGTGGAGACAGTCTAGAACCATTAAAGCTGGAAGAGATCTGAAAGATCAGCTTATATAAAGCTCTCAGCTAGCCTACACTGGGTCACTCCAGTCATATTATGCCCTCCTTGGTTCAGAGGAAAATCCCACTGACTTAATAAGGTTTTGTGAAGATCGAAAGCAGTAGTAGGACCTATAGCTGGTAGCATCAATAAATGTTCTGGAAAGGACCTCGGAGATCATTCAATCCAATGTCTTCATTTTACAAATGAGGAAACTGGGACCCAGAGAAATTAACTGATCCATCTAAGTCACCGAGGCTGTAAGTGGCTGAACTGAGACTCGAACCACAATTTTCTGACTCCAGATCCAGTGGTTTGTTGTTATTGTTTTACGTTATGGCACATGACTTCTCAATAAATCATTAAATTCTAAAAATAAACTAATTTTTGATGTTTCAGATGCCATCTAGAATCCAGAGGCTCTGAACCTGGGATCCATGAAATTAAACAAGAATTGAATAACTATATTTCAGTATAATTGGTTCTTTTCAAATTCTTTGCATGCATTTACAAACATAATTTTGAGAAGGGTCTAAGCTTCACCAGAATGATGGCCAGAGGGATCCATGACACAGAAAGTAAAGAACTCCTAATCAAACGAAACTCTTTAAAGGACCGAGGAAGGAAAGGAGGATGGGAAGGGTTAAATGACTTACTTAAAGTCCCCCCAAAATTACTTTGCATTTACTTTGCATGTATTTTCCATTTTCTTATCTAAGGGTGTTTCCCCCAGTGGAATATAAACTCTTTGAGGACAGAAATTGTGTCCTTCTTTGTCTTTTGATTCCTGTGTCCAACACAGTTTGTAGAATCATCTATTTAGAGCTGGGAGGGAGTTTGGAAGACATCTAGTACAGCCTCTCATAGCACAGTTTTATAGCTGTGAAGGTCCAACCCCCCTCACTTTAAAGTGAGGAAAATGGAGCCCCCACTGAAGTTAATTGATTGACCCAAGGTCGTAGAAGTATTAACTGGAAAAGTCTAGATTTGAACCCATGCCCTCTGCCTCTGAATTCAGCCCTCTTTCCACTGCAGCCACCTAAAAATGTTTCTTGAATCAAACTGAATTGAAATGACTGTCCAGTGACTAGTAAGTACCTGGGTTAGGACTAGATCCCACGATTTCCAATGAAGATGATTTCTTGATGCTTCAAGAGAAGCAAAGTATGCACAGAGAAGGAGGCAACATTCCTACTATCCTGTGGGGTGCTCAGACCACATTTGGAGGACAAGGGTCATTTCTGGATGATGCATTTTAGAAGGACATTGACAAATTGGAGAGTGCCCAGTGGAGAGCAAGCAGGATGATGTTGGAACTGGGAACCATGGCATGGAAAGGATTGGTGGAATGAAGAAAAGATGTTTAGCCTGGGGAATGATTCAACTTTTCTCTCCAAATATCTGAAGTGCTGTTGGGTGGAAAGGTGATTGGATGTATTCTGCCTGGCCTCAGAGGGTAGAACTAAACATGAGGGTTGGGAATTACAGGGGGCAGATTTTTGTCTCAATGTAAGAGAAAATTTCCCCACAATTAGAGATGTCCCAAAGCTGAGTAGGTTACCTTGTTCAGGATCACCCAGTAATGAGTTTCTCATTACTCGGGATGTGCACAGGCTGAATGGCCACTCCTGAGTCACAGGATGGGGAGTCTTTTTTCTTTTAGGTTTGCAGGAGGTGACTTCTAAAATTATTTTCAATTCCATTCAATAATTTGACAAACATGTACTAAGCACCTGAGGTTTCCATAGTCTCATACTGCCCAAGTCCAAAAATCAAAGAACTTTTAAAGCTGGGAGGATCCTCAGAATATATAATGTTATATATTAGAAGAACTTCAGAACATCAGAGATAGAAGAGACTTTAGAACATTGAATGTCAGAAGTGGAAGGGCCCTTAGAACAGGGAACAGCAGAGCTAGAAGGAGCATTAGAAAAGAGAATGTCAAAGCTAGAAGATACTTTAGAACAGGGAATGTCAGAGCCAGGAGGGGCCATAGAATATACAATGCCAGAGCTTAGAAGGACTTTAGAACACAGAATGACAAGGAGAAAATTTAGAACACAGAATGTAAAATCTGGAAAGGACATGAGAAGTTAGGACTAGAAAGGACCTTAGGTATCATCCAGTCCTACCCTGCCCCCATTTTACAGATGTAGAGACTGAGTCACAAAAAAGAGATAGGGTGAAGAAGTCCTAAAGATATTGAATTTGAAAGTAATGTCAATATTCACTTTTCTAAAATCTCTTTCAGCTCTGGATCTATGAAGATTTTTTTATTTTCTATGCCCTTTTCCAGGGATTGCCTCACCGTCCCTCTCCTAGCAACCTAGACGATTTAGAGGAAGAGAATGAGGAAGAATCCACAACAATGTTGACTTCTTCCTTCCTTAGAGGAAGAGAATGAGGAAGAGGCCACAACAATGTTGACTTCTTCCTCCTTAGGGAAGGACCTCTGACCTGCTTCTTCTGGTTCATTCTCCAAATCCCAGAGAATCGCCGTCAGATGCTGACCCCAGATGCTGTGAAAGGGGTGCTGGTGGAGCGGTTGCTGTCCAGTGCCAATGAGACCAGTGGCACCCCTGACCAGGAAGAGTATGAGGTGGACCCTGGGGGCCTTGTTCTTCTGGGTCAGTATGGTCAGGATGGGCTCAAAGACTGGAGGGACCTGGGAGGGAACGGGGGCAATCTTTCCCTCAGTCATGTAACAGAATAGAGTTGGCTCATGAAAGAGCAATTGGGGAGAAAAGAGAATAGCTGGGATGATGCGCATGAGGGAGCAGCTACATTCATGGGGGCAGGAGCTAGGTCAGCTTCCCCAGTCTTGCCTTTATTCTATACCTTTTTAAGCACCTGGCATTGTGCTTTGCACACACTAGACACAATAAATATTGGATTGGACTGAAAGGTGACATGGGTCCCTTCATTCATTCAACATTTTATTAAGCTCCTACTATTTCAGAGGATCAGACCAGACACCAAGGAAGGTACAACTTGGGTTAGGTGGAATCCAGCATTTGCCCTCATGAAGATTCTAGAAATTCCTTGAGCAAAGCATTAAGCTCCCATTGACTAAATGAGGAGGTAGGGTGAAAATAGGTTAGCTTAGCTAATCCTGCAAGTTCCTCCAAGGAGCCACTAATCATTGGGTCAATGAGACATAGAATCCAAGAGCAAGACAGGACTTCAGAAGTCACCCAGCCTGAGTCCTATAGGAACAGGAATTCCTTCTGCCCATCTCCAAGAAGAGAACTCTGTTTCAAGCCCTCTGCTCTTTATTGAAGGAGCAAAATTCACTGTTTTTTAGCAGCTCTAATTGTTTTTTTTTCTTTTTCTTTTTGGAGGGCAATTGGGGTTAAGCAACTTGTCCGAGGTCACACAGCTAGTAAGTGTGTCAAGTGTCTGAGGCTGGATTTGAACCTGACTCCAGGGCCGGTGCTCTATTCACTGTGCCACCTAGCCGCCCCTCTAATTGTTTTTTAAAAAGTTTTTTTTTTTCCTTTTAAGATCATTGAGTCAGAAGGGACCCTACAGAATGTTTCTATTGGGTGGGTCTAGATAGACATGATGAGCTTCAAACTGTAAATCCTGTAGTCTAGATAAGCCACCTCCTTTTACAAATGAGGAAACTGAATAGTAAGGTAAAATACAGCAGATTTAAACTCCAGCTTTTCAACTCCAAATCTCTCTCTGTCTCACTCTCCCTCCGTTCCCTTCCCTTCCCTTCCCTTCCCTTCCCTTCCCTTCCCTTCCCTTCCCTTCCCTTCCCTTCCCTTCCCTTCCCTTCCCTTCCCTTCCCTTCTCTTCTCTTCTCTTCTCTTCTCTTCTCTTCTCTTCTCTTCTCTTCTCTTCTCTTCTCTCTCTATCTTTCTCTCTCTCTCTGCTTCCCCCCCCCGCCTCCCTTCCTCCCCCCTCTTTCTCTTCAGTGATAGGAAATCTCACTGAAGAAAATCCTTCCACTGATGTCAATCATCACTTATTCTCTACCTTACAGCCTTAGAGGTTTTCCTCAGGGTCCTGAGAAACGAAGTGACTTGCCCAGAGCAACAGAGCCTCTAAGTAACAGAAGCAAGACTTGAACACAAATTTTCCTAACTCCAAGCTCAGTTCTCTGCCAGTGCTACAGAAAACGTTTCCTTCCTCCTTCACCTAACTTCTAGTCCTTGCCCACTAGGGCCAGGTTTAGCTTGAATCACAAGCCAGCTTAACTCTTTTGAAGGAACGTGGCCTCATGAGTCCAGAACAAGAGAGTAATTTGATAAGAGAGGATGAGTGAGCAGAGAGAAAGACATAAGGGGGGAGAGGTACGAGGATCCCTGCTCCTGCCCCCCCCCCCACACACACCAGGCTGCAAGATAGAGCTGCTCAGGAAGTTTCATTTGATTTCATTTTCTCTGAGCTCTGTTGCCATTCATTTCTTCATTTGTTCCTTTTTGACAGAGACCAGTGTGAAAGACATAGTTTTGCTGAATTCTACACTGGGTAGGCTTTTTTTGTTTCCCTTTCTTTTTGAGTTTCCTTATTTTGCTTGGATGGGCTTCTGAGGAGCAAGGAGAGGTAGGGGAGGGCATAGGACTCATTGAGAGTGTAGCAGGGACATGCCTGGGGGTAGTGCCAGTGTAAGAAACCTAATGAACCTTAAGATGCAGCTCACAGGTGTGCATGGTCATGGATTTATGAGTTGTATGAAATATAGGTGTATGTATACATGTATATCTGTACCTGTTGGGTGTCTAGGTTTCCAAGTATGTTTTCCTCCTCCTCTTTCTTCTTCCTCCCTTTCTTTCTTCTCCTTCCCACCCTTACCCCCTCTCACTTCTATTGCCAAAAGTTCCTCTGTGAGCTGGGGGAAAGGGGAGGAGTCAGATTGTTGATGTTTGCAGGGAACCAACATTTGTGGTATGTGGTGTGGGGGTGTGAGTGTGGGTTTGGGGGTGGGTGTGGAGGCATAGGAGTAGGTGTGGGGCACACATGCATGCACACATACCACTTGTGTAAACAATTCAACCGACAATAATGTGTGTGTAGCTCATGCTAAGGGCTCCACACAGGGTAGAGTATGGGTGTGTTCTTCGAGCAATGTAAACATCCACTCCCTTCCTCCAGAAATGTGTGCACGTGAAGAGGTATGGGCCCACATGCTTCTGTGACACTGTGACATCTTACTGCTGCTTTCTGAGTGTGTGTGTGTGTGTGTGTGTGTGTGTGTGTGTGTGTGTGTGTGTATGGGGGGCAGCATTTCAGGGAGGGCTGCACCATTAGCTTTCTAGAGCTAATGACCGCAAGGTGAATTAGGTAGTTTCTGCCTTACAACCCTATGGTCCAAGCAACTGAGAACAGAGCTTAAAATTAGTCCTTTTTAAATATAAATTTCTATGTATATATATATATTTCAGGCAACAAGGACTAGATTTATTTCTATACCACAAAATAATAAAACAAAAATGTATTACTATCCTGCAAAGAATAATAATTAGAAATCATTCCTATAGTATGTTAAGGCTTGCAAAGCACTATATAATGTAAACCAGGTAGTGTAAATACTATTATGCCTATGTTACAGAAAAGGAAACTGAGCTTCTGGGGGGTTGAGTGTTTGATCATGATTACTCAGCTAGTAAATGTCAGAGGCAGGATCTGAAACCAGATCTCCCAGCATGCTTTCTACTTTACTATACTGGGTAAAACTGTTTGATGTACAATTTAGAGCAAGGTTTTAAAAATATAAATATTTAGGTACAATCCAGGACCTTCAAGCTGAAGAGTCACAAGCAGTTCATGAGGTCCTACCCTCACCCCATGTGTGGTTGCAGTTCCCTAATCTTCCCGAGGATGAATAGCCACTCAGCAAGGAGAACATGGGAAGGGAAAATGAAGACATAGGGCAGAACAGTCAGCCCTCCAGGTTGTCTGGTGTAATGGCCAGGGGTGGCTCCCATGTGTGTGTGTTGTGATCAAGGTCCATCGAGTGCTTTTCATCCATCAAAGGGAGGGAGTCAAATTGGTCATGGGAGAAGACAGGAGGAAGCCAGGCAAGAAGGGAAAGGAGGCAGTGGGAAGGATGAGCCAGGTTAAGTGGAGGAGGAACTGACAAGGTAGAATGAAACCAGAGCAGAGAAAGGAGACACAGGTGGAAAGTGGAAGGTGGTGGAGGAATTGAGAGGCCTAACCCAGCACCTGCTTGACTTAGGAACAAACCACACCCCTAATTCCTGCTCTCCACTGCACCCTCCCCATTTCCCTTCCTTATCCTTGGGCAAGGACCCTACAGGCCCCGGCTCCCCAAGGCTCTCTCTTCAGGGCTAACAGGGGCCAGGGTTTCTATCTCCCCTCTCCAGGATGCTACCGATACAGCTACATCAGTGAAGGCCAGATAGTTCGGCTCAAGGGCCCCAGTCATCTTGCTTCTAGCTGCCTGTGGCACCTTCAGGGTCCCGAGGACCATATGATCAAGCTTCAACTGGAATGGACCCTGGCTGAGTGTCGGGACAGGCTGGCCATGTATGATGCTGCCGGACCCCTTGAGAGCCGTCTCATTACCTCGTAAGTTACCCCTTTGCCCCAGCCTTAGAGAAGGACAAGGTACCAGAGGAAGGATAGCCCAATGGGCCAGAAATAGCTGAGAACAAGGGTCATGTCTTAGCATTTCTTAGCTTGTGACAAATCACTGTACAATCTTCCCTCTCTGGACCACAATTTTCTCGTCTCTCAAACGAGGGGAATGGATTAGATCATTCCCAAAATTCCTTCTAGATTTCGCATTTTAAATTCTAAGAGTCCATGTTCTAAGACCCCTTCCAGCTCTCATACTCAACATTCTATCCTATATTCAGTCAATCAGCAAATAAGCATCTATTAAGCGTCTACTATATACCAGTCACTAGACACAAAGGACTCAGGAAAGGAACCAGGAAAGGTCTCTTGTAGAAGGTAAGATTAGAAGTGAGAATTGAAGGAATCCAGGAGGCAGAGACAAGGAAGGAGAAGAAACCAGGCTTGGGAGGGGACAGCCAGTGAAAGAAACCGATTTGGGAAATGGAATATGAGGAAGAATAAGGCCAGTGTCAGCATCCTATAGGAGAGTTAAGGTATTAAGAAAGAAAATTTAGGAACAGACCAGGTCACAAAGGGCTTTCAAAGCCAAACAGAGAATTTTCTTTTTGGTCCAAAAAAATAATAGGGAGCCATTGGGGTTATTGAGTAGGGGAGTGTGCTTTAGGAAAAAAACAATTTGAGAGCTGAGTGAGGAATGTGCTGAGGTGGGGAGAGGATTGGAGGCAGAGAGAACAAGTCCAGGCATGAGGTATTCTAACATTCATTCTATGGATACACTTCTGTGTGAATGTTCATCCAAAAAACTTTCTGCTACAATGTTCTGTGTCCTACCATAATTCCATCCTTAGTCTCTTTGGTAAAATTAACATTATTACTTCCTAATGGTAGGGAATTATAGCATGTAGTTGTGGAAATCATACTGGAAAAATTAACTTGGATTTGAATCCTTCCTCTATGTTTTACCTGTATGACCTTGGGAAAGTCACCTACCTTCCTCTAGGCCTCAGTTTCTTCATCTGTGAGATGAAGAAATTGGACCAATGACCTCCATGGTCCCTTCCAGCTCTAAATTTTACAATCCTATACATCTAAATTAGCTGTCCATGAGGCATGTTGTGAAGGGTGCCACCTATGCCTTCTACACCCCATGGTCACAGTGCCAGAATTCCCACTATCAAGGTTCTCTCTTCTGGGTGAAGGTAGAGCCAGTCACACCTATTTCTAGGACAGGTAGCTCATCTGGCAGTTATTATTTACTTAAACATTGCTACAAATTAGTTTATTGTCAGCTAAAAGTTAGTTGCTAAATGAATAGGGGATTTGAGTGGGGAGGGGGAGACAGAAAGGGTAAATTAGGATACTCTTTACACTTAGGTGGGAAACCAAAAAGCCACAAGACAAGGGGAGGAGGGCCTTCACAGGGAACCCCAGTTTTTGCTCTTCTTTCTGCAGGCCAGAACAAGGCCGGGGTGGGGAGCCTCAGTGGGTGAGTCCTGGTTTTCTACCAGCCTTGGTTGTCAGCTACTAGCAGAAAGGGGTTGAGCCATCTGGTAGGTCGTAGGGACATGGCATTTTAGAGCTGAGAGGGCACTCAGAGGCCATCTGGTCTAACCCCTTCATTTTCAGATGAAGAAACTGCGGCCCAGGCAGGAGGTAACCTGCTAACAGTCCCAGAGGTTTCTGTGTCAGGTGCCCTGTTTGAACTGAGGCTCCCTGGCTCCACTGAACCATTCTGACTTCTCCCCAGGTGTAACCCTACCCTACCCATCTCCCCTCAGACTCTATGGCTGCAGCCGCCAGGAGCCAGTGGTGGAGGTCCTGTCCTCAGGACACGTCATGTCTGTGGTCTGGAAGAAAGGCCTGTACAGCTACTATGACCCCTTCACATTCTCTGTCCAGGCCGTGGCCTTCCAGGGTGAGGAGGGGACATTGGGCATGGCTGGGGGAGGGGGAATCCTCTCAGGACAGGGAGGGACTCACATCACTTGGCCACAGATCATCCAAGGTAACCAGTCTGGCCTCCCCTCTCTTCCCTGTGGCTCCAGACCCCAACACCCTCCTTCTTTTTATTCTGCCCTCTGCCTGACTATAAGCAGGTCAGTCCAGCCTTAGGATGTACCACAGGTGGTCAGTCAATAGCCAGAGAACCACTGAGGGACCTTTGGCATCTGCTCTCTTCTCCAGCCACCTCCTGTCCCTCCTTCCTTCTCTTTCCCAGGTGTAGAGGCGGTGACATTAACCCGCATGGGCACACAGGCCTTCTGGGATTAAGTAGTGGCCCAGTGGCGACCTGATGGTTCCATGCAGCAGAGGGTGGCAGGAGTGCTTTGTAAAACTTAAGAGTGATCCGTGGATGGGAATCATTGTCATGCTGTGTCTCCATCCCTAGAGGAGGGGACATCCCCTGCCTGGAGGCTTTGAGCCCTGCCCCTGCTGTTTGTTTGACTGCAGGACCCTACGAAAATCTTTTTACTCTGAATCTCAATTTCTGCAACTGTCAAATGGGGTTTATTCATTTGGGGCCCTGCCCCCTTCACGGGGTTGTGGTGAAGATCAAGAGAGATAATGTCGATAAAGCAGTTTGCAACCCCAAAGAGCTATCTCAGTGAAAACCATTGTTATTTCTGTGCTCTCTCAGTCTCTGCCTCTGTCTGTCTTTGTCTCTATCTCTTTCTGTGTGTCTCTCTCGCTGTCTGTCTCTCCCTCCCTCCCTCCTTTTCCCTCTCTCCCCTCTCTCCATTTCTCTGTGTCTCTTTGCTTTTCTCTCTCTCTCTCCCTACCTTTCATGCTTTCCTCTCCCTCCATCTCTCTCTCTCTCTTTCTCTCTCTCTCTCTCCCTCCTTCCCTCCCTCCCTCCCTTCTCCTCCCTCCATTTCCATGTCTCTGTCTCTCTCTTCTTCTCTATCTCTGTCTCTCCTCTTTGTGTGTCTCTGTGTCTCTTTCTCTCTCTCCTTTCTCTCCCTCCCTCCCTTTCCCTCTCTCTTCTCCCTCTATTCCACCCTCTATCTCTCTCTTTTTCTCTCTTTCTCACTCTCCCTTTCCCCTCCTCCCCCCCATTTCTCTCCTTTCCCCTTAGAATCATAAACGTTAAAACTAAGAAGGACCTGAGATGCCATCCAATCTAACTGTCATTTTATAAATGAGGAAAGGAGACCCACAGAGGGGCACTGCCTTGCCCAAGGTCACACTATGAGCTACTACTTAGGTTGAGATTAGAATCCAGGTCTTTTTGTTTCAAATCTTTCCATTATACCATGAATGGCTCTAACTCTCTTTCAATTCAATTAAACAAGCATCCTTTAAGTACTTAGTTAATGAAGGTACTTTGAGGGGTGCTGGGGTCAGCACCTGCCCTAGAAGAGATTACATGCCACAGTTTTCCACTGCCTAGCACTGCCTTGAATTGTTTGCCATACAATTTAGAGCAGATTTTAAAAATGCGAACACTACCATACAAAGACTTAATAACCGAGGCGTCATCATCACAAGTGGTTTCATGAGGCTACTGCCCTCATCCTCCCTTCAGCGGCACAGGACCCAATTTCCCCGAAGGATGACAGGACAGAGGTGATAAAGGAAGGGAGGTTGCTGAGGTTAAACAGGAGAATCCACCCTCCAGGTGGCTTGGTGTGCATGCCTGTATGGGTAGCTGGGAAACGGATGGGAAAAAAAATACAGCAGTGTGTGTTAGGGCTCTCTAACGATTGGGAAGATCTTTTCTCATAAGAGATCCCACCTGAGCTGACCCTTAAAGAAATCAAGGATCCCAAGATGCAGAAGTGAGAAAGGAGATTATTTCAGAGATAGAAGACAGTCTGGGACAGCCCAGAGGTGCAGCAGGTGAGGTTGAGTTGGGGAATAGAAATAGGTCAGTTTGGCTCAAGGGGCCTTTAAGAATGAGGACCACTGGTAGGACCCAAGAGAGTTAAGCTCAAACAGACGGTCAGACAGAAGGAGGCAAGACAGTGCTTCCCCTGCCCTGTTATAAGAGTGACAGGGGGGAGGGAAGGCTAGGAAGACAAGAGGATGAAGCCAGATGACATCGCCTACATCCATCCCCGTGATGGGTCTGCAGGTTTCCAAACCCTGAGCTACTTCCACGTGCAAAGCCAGGCTTTGCCTCTGCAGGGACTTCAGCTGAGTCCAAAGCAGCTTGGGGCAAATTACTTTCTCTCCCAAGCCTTCAGTTTGCTGTTCTGTAAAATAAGGAACTTCTACTAAATCAGGGTGTTTAAACCTAGATTCTGCGAACTTAAAAAAACCTCTGTTTTGATAACTGTACTTCAATACAATTTTTTTTCCCCACAATCTTTTGCATGGCATGCATTTTTAAAAATCATTCTCATCACTTGCCTTCTCAATAGGCGTGGGAGGGGCTAGAGGAAGAGAATTTGGAACACAGTATTTTTTTAGAAGAATATTTAAAAATAAATTAATAAAAAATTTTTGAAACCTTATCATTTAACAGAATCCATGACATAAACAATGGTTATCTCTAAGATTCCCATGAAATCTCAGTGTCTCCTAGAATGGATGGGCCAAGCATCCCCCAGCTCCACCCTGCCAGGGTCCAAGGAAAGCTAGGATTTATTGTGACATAAAGAAAAGAAATTGGAGAGAAAGTTCTGGAGTATAAGAAGGCATAGGAAAATTATTCCCATAGTGGACGGAGTGGAGGGTTTGGATTCAAAGTCAGAGGCATATTATGACTCTATAAATGACCCGTTGTGTGACTTTGGCCAAAGTGTTTCATGCCTCTGGCCCTCAGTTTCTTCCTCTGTAAAATGGACTATATGACCTCAAAGAATCCTTCCATCTTTAAATGGATGATCCTACAATCTTCTGAACTGATTTATAGTTGTATAGATGATCCAAATCACTTAACAGCCTCAATTTCCTCATTTCTAAAACGGACATGATTTGATTTAGCAGAGCTCTTTTTCTCCCTTCTCAGATTGCCAAGTGAACCTGACTCTGGAGGACAATCTGGAGCTACAGGGAAATATCAGCACTCCCTACTATCCCAGCTACTATTCCCCTAGCACGCATTGTACCTGGCATCTCATGGTAAGCTCCCAAGGACCCAGGGCTTGAATCTGTCATCCTATCCCAGCCTCTCCCCATAAGCCTCCTGGCACAGTAGAAAGAAATCTGAATTTGGAGTCCAAAGACTTAGGTTCAGATGCTGGCTCTTTTCTCATGCCTCTGAGTCCTCCTGGGTTCCTTCCTCTGGCTTGGTCTGGCTGTTCACTCCCAGTACTCACTCCCTTGCAGGTCCCGTCTCTGGACTATGGAGTGGCCCTCTGGTTTGAGGCATATGCTCTGAGGAGGCAGAAGTATGATTTGCCCTGCACCCAGGGGCAATGGATCATACAAAACAGAAGGTAGGAGGGTGCTTGAGGGAAAGGTCCTCCTCTTCTTCAGTTCTTGGGTTCTCTATCCTCATCCCTCCTTGACAACCTTGCCCATTTCTATAGTCACCTGGTATGCCTGGGCTGAACAGTGGGACAGATCTGGACATTATCTCCAGGTCACCAGAAGAAAGGAATCTGGAGGATCAGGGGAATGGGATGTGAGCCTAAAAGCCATATCAGGAACAAGAAGTAAGGCCCCATTCAGGTGGCCTCTCCTCTAGGAAGTCTTTATTTAGTCAATTTAATTAATGAATTTTTTTTTTTTACCAATTTATTTAAACAAATAAGCCTCATAGGTAGCAGGCACCATACCAGGTGCTGGGGATGTTGAGACCAAAATAAATAGTCCTTGACCTCTACTGGAGATGGGGGTTGGGGAAGGGACACAACATGTCCACAGATCAGACAATCCAAAATATATAAACAATACAGATGGAAAGTGTGGTTGGGAGACAACTTTAACAACTGAGGGAATCAGGAAAGTCTCTGTGAGAAAGGCGGTGCCTGAGTTGCGCTTTAACAGGGATCAAGGGCTTCCAAGAGGCAAAGGTGAAGAGAGAAAGTGTTCCAGGCATGGTACACAGCCTGGGCAAAGTCACAGAGTTTCAAAAGCAGGAGTTTTGGTTATTTTTGTAAAAGCAGACAAAGCATGGTCTAATTTGTCTGGAACATAGAACACATGAAGGGGAGAAATATTCCATCAGCCTGGAAAAGTAGGCTAGAGAAAGATTTCAAAGGTCTCTAAATTTCACCCAGTGGGGTTCCTGTGTTATCCTAGAGGCCAGAGGGGGCCCCTGAAGCTTCTCAAGCAGGAGAGTGACATGGTCAGAGCTGTGCTTTAGGACTATCAGCTGCAGCAGCTGTGCAAATTATCACAAGAGAACAGGGATTGGAGCATAAGGACACCATTAGAAGGTCATCTCAACAGTGAAGGGGATGGTGAAGAGCATTTGACACAGTTGAATCAATAAGATTTGGCAACTGATGGGGAGAGGGAGGAGGGAGTAAAAAATCCCAGAATTTGAGGGTTAAATTGCCATGGCCATCCAGGCCAATCCATGCATGAAAAGAATCCCTTACCATCACATAATGGAAAATGGTCATCCAGATTTTATTGGAAGACCTTGACACCCCCTTGACACCCAGGAGAGAGAACTCTCCAGCTCCCTGTGCTAACGATTCTACTTTGAGAAAGTTCTAATTGTTGGGAAGATTTTCCTGACCTTAAGCTTCAATTCACCTTTGTAACTTCCCATGGTTGCTTCCATTTCTGTCCTCCAGGGCCAGCTAGAACAAATCCCCTCTTTCCTCCATATGATACTCCTTCAGATACTTAGAAACAGCTCCATGCCCCCCAAGACTTCCCTTCTCCAGTTGAAGAATGCCTAATTCCTTCAATCCTTATATAGTAAAGATTCAAGATCATTCACCAACCTGGTCACCATCCTCTGGATGCTCTTCAATTTATTAAGATCTTGGGTCCTTGAGAAGAATAGAACACTACAGATGAAGTCTGACTAGGGCAGAACCCAACGAAGCTCTCATCTCTCCCTAGTCCTAGGAGTTAAACCTCTTTTAATGTGGCCCAAGATTACATTAGCCTTTGGGGGTTGTCACATCCCTTTGCTTACTCATGTTGAGCTCACAGTCCACTTAAACCCCCAGATCTTTTTCAGAACAGCTGTTATCTAATCATACTTCCCCAACAGTGTGGAGCTGATTTTATAACCATATGTTCATACATTTATCCCCATTGGATTCCATCCCAATGCTCTGTGCAAGGGGTTCTTAGCCTAGGCTTCATGAGATTGTGGTTTTGTTTTTTTTTTAATATTTTGATAACTCTTTCTCAGAATGATTTGTAAGCCAACATAATTGTAATCCCATAATTTCTGTATTTCCCATGTATTTTATGTATTTAAAAGTATGATTCTGAGAAATGGCCCAGAGATTTCATCAAGCCAATTGCCCATGGGGACCCAGACACAAAGAAGGTCAAGAACCCCTCTAGTTCATCAACATCTTTGGGAATCCTGACTCTGTTATCCAGTGTGTTACCTTTCCATCTTGGTGTCAGTTACAAGTTGTATGATCTTACCCTCTATGCCTTTATCCAAGTCATTGATAAAAATATTAAACAGCCCAGAATGAAGTCAAGATTCCCCAGTACTCACTAGAGAATTCCTACTACATCAACTTGGAACTAGTAACAACTAATCTTTAAATCTAGCCGTCCAACCAGGTCCAAATCCATCTCATTTTATCCTCATCTAATTCACATCTATCCAGTTGATAGGATACTTTATCTCACAGCTAGGCTAAAATCTAGAAAAATTATAGCTACAGCATCCCCTTCTGCTCTGGTTTAGTAACCCTGACCAAAGAAAGGAAGAGAGTTTAGTCAATCCTGTTCTTGATGAAGCCGCCTTTGTAAGCATCACTTTCCTTTCTATTCACCAACCATTGGTTCCAAAGTTTTCCCAGAAAGCAGGTCAAATTTACTAGCCTATGATGTTCAAACTGTTCTCTTTCCATTTAACAAAATGGGACATCTGCTCTTCCCCAATCTTGTTGACCTTTTCCATTTGTTTCGATCATTCCAAGATCACTAGCTGAAACTCAGCTCTTTCTGGACCTGAGAATGGTGTTCATCTGGGCCAAAGGACTGGAATTCACCAATGACATCTGGGTGCCCTTGCTTTATTATCTTGGGCAACATCTTCTTGTTTGTTATTTTGCTCTGTCCTTCCAGCACAACAATGAAAAAAGGAGTCCAAGGTTGAGTAGTTGGGTTACTAGAAGGATGGTCATACCTTCCTTGCTCCCTTCCAGCTGAAAATGATGCCCTCCCTCCTGAGATTTCTCAAAGCACATCACCCAATTTCTCCTTTGCCCCACCAAAATCTACCTTGTACCATGCAGATTAATGTTTGTGGTTTGTATCATATCACCACCACCCAGTACACTATAGACTTATTGAGAATAGGTACTATATAATTTTTCAGCTTTTTATCTTCACCTCTGAGCACAGATGCAGAGAAGGAGCTTAGTAAACCTTTCATTGAACAATGCTGATTCCTATATTCTATGGTGATTTTCACAAAATTATTTTAACAACAACATGAGCGTTTATATAGGGCTTTAAATTGCAGAACAATTTAGTTATATGTTACCTTGTTTAGTCCTCCCAACAACCCGAGGGGGTAATTATTATCCCCATTTTACAGGTGAGGAAACTGAGGTTGAGAGAGGTTAAGGACTTGCTCAAGGTCATACAGCTAGCAAGTATCTAGGTGGAATTACAACTAAGGTCTTGACCCCAATCCTCACCTCTCTCTATTCTCCCACAGTTCTTTATTCTATTACTGTATTCCATACTCTATTCTCCTTTAGTTCCCACACCGAACCTTGTCAGGGAGGCACGCCCATTTTAACCAATTAAGCACTTATTAAGAGGCTAGTAAGGAAGAGAGGATAATAATAGGTGAAGTTTATTGAGGTTTACAAAATGCTTTGTATATTATTTCATTTGATCTTCGCAATAATTTGGGAAGGAAACACTATTATTATCATATATCCATCTTACAATTGAGGAAACTGAGGCAGATTAAGCAACTTACCTAGATTCACAAAGATAGTACGTAATTGAGGCTGGATTCGAACTTAGGTCTTTCCTGCCAGGAACATTACTCTATTGTGCCACCTAGCTGCCTCGGAGAGTCACTCTCAGTTAGGGATCTAGTTTTCAGACAGAGGCTGGTTATGTGATCCTGAGCAAATTATTTAACTCTTAGAACCTGGTTATGGGAAATATGATAAAAAATGTCCCACTCCTAGGGAATCTTTAGAACAAGGGATTTCCCACACAATGTTCCTGTCTTCCAGTCCACTCTAGGGGCCCCAGCACCATCATGTCACCAGGGATGCCAAGTCCTTCCCCTCCCCTACTGTCTATTGTAACATTCTCTTACACCCTCCATCCTGCCATTCATTCAGCACTGTGAATCATTCCTTTTACATTGTATCCTGTGGTGCTCAGGGATGTGGCATCACTGCTTCATGGATCTCAATCCTTCTCCTTGATTCAGTTATTCCTTCCACAAATTTATTAAGCACCTACTGAATACAGGGCACTGTGGTAGGCACCTAAATATCCACAGAGATGAAGAGGACACAGTCCCTCTCCTCCAGAATCTCATCTTCTAATAGGAAAATAAAAAGGAAGCAAATCAGTGTATATTAATTGGCATGAGAGAAGTACAAATGGAGCATTGGGGAAGCTCAGAGGACAGAAATCTCAGGATGGCTTTGCGTAAGAGGGCTTAGAAGGACATGGAGGATTGTGACAAGTAGAAACATGGGTGGGAGAGGGACAAGAAGGGGAAGAATGGCATCCAGTGGCCAAAGTCACTGAGGTGCAAAGTTTGGGGAGCAGTGTGGATGATTCTAGTTGGAGTGTAAAGGGCAGAGTGGATGCCAAGGCTGGACAAATGGGTCAGGGTAAGAGAATCAGAAATCTATATCTGAAAGTAGTCTCAGAGACCATCTTCTCATTTATGAAGGAGGAAATTCAGGTGGAGTAAATCAGGATTTGAACTCAGATTTATCTCGCATTATCTTCTCTTCTTTCCATGGCACCATGTGTTCTCCTGTTTGAGTTTTATCTTAGCAGCAATGGGTAGCTGCAGATTTTGGATCCAGGTTGTCCATTTTTAGCTATTCACTGATTCACCAAATATACTGAGGGCCCTTTAAGATTTACAAAATTTGTTCCTCTCAATAGCATTGTGAAGTAGGTAGGGCTGGTGTCATTATACCCACCTTCAAGATGAGGAAACTGAGACTTAGAGGAAGTGGCTTATTCAAGGTTACATAGCTAACATCAGAATTCTCCCTCAGCCTCTGATACCTATATGCAATTTTCTTTCCACCACGTCACACTGATTACTCTCCAACTAAAACTCACTTTCCAACATCCTCTTGAGGTCAGCATTGTGAGTATTATTGATCCCCATTTTACAGACGAGGAAGCTGCGGCTCTGAAAGAGGAAGTGACTTACCCACAGTCAGATAACTGATAAGGGCCAGGGCTAGGACTTGAACTCAGGACTCTTCTGTCCCCAGGCCAGAGTTCTTTCCATTATACCAACATATAGTGCTTTGTTGAATATAACAAATATAACAAACCAGTCCTTGGAATCATAAGCTGGTTCTGTATAGAAATGATGAGGATGATGACAACTACGATGATGATGATGTTGATGACGATGATTTGAGGCATCAACATGTCTATTGGGATGAGATAGGGACAGATTGGGAGTGCAGGGGGTGCCCAAGGGAGCCATTGGAATCACACTAATCCCTAAAGGTAAATTGGATCTAGTTCTTTTAAGAAACTTGAAAGTAAGTTGAAAGACAGGACAATCCATGACTTCTCCCCAGAAAAGCCCCCCCCCACCTCACCTGAGGGAATTGGATCAAGGCTTTATCCTGGGAGTTGGGAGCTAAATAAATAGGAATCTCTTCTCTATTGTCATTGATTCTCTCCAGGAGCCTGTCCTGTCCCATCTCGGGTCCTTTCTTTCTAGTCCAGTAGTTCTTAAACTGAGGATCACCGAACCCCCAATGGCTGAGAGATTTTAGGGGGTCTATAAATTTGGTTGGGAAAAAAATTTTTTTAATAATCTTTATTTTCACTAACCTCTACCTATAAAACTTAGCATTTCCTTCAATCGTGAATTAAAAAAAAACCAACCTGATTCTGAGAAGGGATCCATCAGCTTCACCAGGCTGCAAAAGGCGCCCATGATGGCAACAAGGTTAAGAACTCCTCCTCTAGTCCTTGACTGAGCAGCAGTCAGGCCCTCTTTGGAGAATCCAGACTCAGAGTTCCAAGGAAATTCAGGGGCCATCTGGTTCACCCCATGAACTGAGCAGGAATCCTCTCCTCAATTTCCCCCACAAGTGGTCACCCCTGCTGCCTCTGACCACACAACCACTGTCTTAACTCAGATTTTCATAACCTTTACCTAAATGATTGTAATTAGCCTCCTAATTAGTATCTCCACCTCAATTCTCTCACTCCTCCAGTCCATCCTTTACACTACTGTCAAAGTAATTTTCCAGATCTGTGTATGTGAAAATAGCTCCCTATTGGGCTCTTCAGTTTAGCTTGCAAAGTCTTCCGTGACCTAGTGCCAATCTATTTTTCCCATCTCATTGGACATTACTTCCTCTACCTGTCTGTTATGTTGGAATTTTGGTATGTTTGGAAATTTGGAAGTCATGGATTGTCCTGTCTTTCAACTTACTTTCAAGTTTCTTAAAAGAACTAGATCTAATTTACCTTTAGGGATTAGTGTGATTACAACATAACAGTCTGTTATGTCTGTATATGTTATCCCACCAAACTGCCATTCTCTCTGTTCCCACATATCATTCCATCTCTCCCTTTGCATTAGCTGTGCCCTATGCTGGGAATGCACTCCCTCCTCCCTACCACTTCATAGAATCCCTTTCTTCCTTTAAGACACAACTCAAGTCCTGCCTTCTACATGAAGCCTTTCCTGTTCCCCCAACTGCTGGCATCATCTTTCTCCTTCCCAAAGCACTTTGCATTTATCCGTACTCTCTGTCTCTCTGCATCTCTCTGTGTTTCTGTGTGTGTGTCTGTCTCTTTGTCTCTCTCCCTCTCCCCCCCCTCTTTCTCCCCTCTCTTTATGTATTCTGCATGTCCTAATATATGTATTTGCTATCTCCCCATTGGAATGCAAACACTGGGATTTTGACAAGAGGAAGTTTCTTGTTTAAAAAACTCATTTCCTCAGGACCTGATACACAGTGCCTGTCTCATAGCTAGTACTTTATAACTGCTTGCTGATTTCATGATTATAGAAATGTAGGCTATTATCACTTATTTTGATCATTGTTGTTCTTATTATTATACGTAAAGATAGGAGAAATAGTTCTAAGAACAGAGGGTCTGAGTTCAAATCCTATCTATATGACCATTGGCAAATCACTTACCCTCTCTAGCCCTCAGTTTTCCCTATTGTCAAATGAGGGGATTTATTCAACAGCATTAAGTTTTCAGGTCTAAGTCTATGATGGTCTCTCAAAGAAGCCTATTGCATTTCAGGGCCTTCCAGTTTGCTAGAAAGATTTCCCTGACATGAACTGAAACCTGTCTCTCTGCCACTTACCCAAATCCCTCCTGGCCCTCCCAAGGCCACACCAAGCGAGTCTTATCCTTCTTCCTCCTGCCAGCCTTTCAAATGCTCAAAGACAGCAATCACCCCCATGATTTTTCCTTTGCTGCAACCTTGTGCTCCTCTCCCTCTGGCCTAAAACTGCCACATACATCCTTTAGGTTTCTTCTTATAGTTTAGTAGGAGAAACACCAGGATTTTTTTTTAAATCAAGAGACTTGGATTTGAATCCTGACTTTGATACAACCTAACCTTAGGTAAATCACTTCCTCTTTGAGGGCCCAGTTGCTTCATTTATAAGATGGAGTATCTAAAGTCTTCATACCTTGTGGTCTTGGGGTGGCAGAGAAGGGCCTGTGCCCCCCTAAATAATCAGATCTATGCTGCACTTCCTTTGCCCATAGCTACGTGCCCGACTCTAAAGCTGATTGGGGAGTGCAGAGGGAAGAGGAGCATGAAAAAAAGGTTCTTGTTCTTTCTGTTTGGCCTCTTCTGATCACAGAACCCTAGATTTGCCCAGTTTCTTCCTCTTCCCATCCCACCCACCCTCACTCTGGATGTCTCCGTATTATGCCATTCTTGGTAGAGCAGTCTCACTCTCATCACATTTCTGGGTATCATGATGAGGGTGTTTCCCACCTGACCTCAGTGATGCATCTGATCTGGCAGGCCCTGAAGAGTGAACAGAGCCCAGAAAATACCCAGGTCTCTGACCTTCCCCAAGGGAACCACCCAGTAAGCCAGCAGACCTTTCCCTTCAGAGGTAGCATTTAGCAGTGAGTAGTCATGGATTTGGAATCAAGAAGATGCAGGTTCAAATCACACTTCCACCAGCTACTGCTGTGTGACTCTGGACAATTCACTGTGACTTGGTTTCTTCACCTGTATAAAGAGAGGATTGAACTCAGTGACTTCTAAGGTCTTTTTCAACTTTGAATCTGTGGTCCTATGATCTCTGGCCCCAGGTACTACCTAGTGGTGCTGAGCACACAGTTTTGTCCAGCTGTGACCCCTTAGGACATTGAATCCTAATCCTCCCATTTCCTGGCTGTGGGACCTCAGGCAAATCTCTCCCACTCTCTGAGCCTTCACCTATAAAATGAGAATGATGGACTACTTAGACTATTTTGAAGATCCTCCTTCAATTTAACAGGCATTTATTAGATAATATTATTATATTTGAGGCATAATGCTGGATGCTAAGGGTACCTAGCAAAAATCAGTCTCTGCTCTTAGGGAGTTTATAGTTAGTCCTAAATCCTACAATCCAATGATCCTCGAAGGCATATGGGGGGGAGGGACTTAAGAGGAAAAAGAACGTGAAAAATTAGATTTGATCCCCCTTTTCCAAATCCAACCCAAATGGTCTTCCTAACTTTAGGACTCTTCAGTCTAGAAATTTAGGAAAAATCACTCAGCATCTCTTCCATGGAACCTAAAGAAAACTGATCGCAACAATACAGGGTGCCTCATGCAGAGACTAGAAGCTGGCCAAGATACCCAGGCAAGCACTACCTGTATGTACCCCAGGGCAAGGCACTTAACCTTTATCTGCCTATAAGACGGACACCTACTTTCCAGGGTTGTTGTAAGGATCAAATGAAATAATTTTTTTTTGCTTTTTTTTGGAGGGGGGAATGTAGGGCAGTTGGGGTTAAGTGACTTGCCCAAGGTGACATGGCTGACAAGTGTTAAGTGTCTGAGACCAGATTTGAACTCAGATTTGAACTGTGCTCTATTCACTGCGCCACCTATCTGCCCAAATGAAATAATTCTTGTAAGGTCTCCTGTAAACCTTAAAGTACTATATAAATGCTGTTATTAGGAGTTAAAATTATTATCATCCTGGTTGGTTGATTGTTGTCCTTTGTTCCCAAAGAGGACGAAAATGACATCATTATGTTACATTATTAGTTAAAGTTACTATCATCCTGGTACATGGCTCATCAGTGGAATAGGTGACAGCAACCTTGGGTCAGTGATGTCTCCCTGGGCCTCGGTTTCCTCATCCGTAAAATGAAGGACCTCAGAGGTATCTCTCTGCTCTAGACTTGGGTCTGATGATCTCTGAGGTCCTAGGTCCTGTGATACAGCTGTATAACCTCTCCATTCTCTTCCAGCACTAATTTTCTATCAGCTATCAAGTATAGTTATCCCTTTCACATTGTGACTTTTTAAATCACAGTTTCTATGTATCTTGGACTGGCATAAGAAATTAAATGAGAATTTGGGGGGAGTTTGGTGGAAGCTGCAGATGAAATGTGAAGCCCAGCAGATGACATAAAAAAGGTTTAGAAATTCAGAAATGCATAGAATACATGTATAATATTATATAATAACAACATTTTATCTTTTAACATCATAATAATTCAGACTTCTCTCATATGAAGGGAGGGTCAAAAGTTTTACTCGGATTTTCCAGATCATAGGTACCGTGCCCCTAATCCCAATCACAATCCTAATCACAATGTGGAAGGGTTAACTGTATTGTATCTTTAAAATGAATCTGTATGGATAATTTTTACTTTAATATCGTCAACATTTCTCCCTGCATCCTTCCTCCTACCCCTGCCAGAGACCCTACTCTCATAACAAAAGACTCTTTAAAAAAGAGAGAGAGAAAGGAAGAAAAAAAACAATCAGCAAAAGTGATGAGCACCCACTGTGGTGGAAGAGCTGGTAGGAGGCGACATTTTCTCACACCTCCTCTTTGGGGCCAAGTCTCGTCTTAATGATTCTGCAATATCCCATTGCAATTGTTTTGTGAAGTTTGATTCTTTCCATTCCTATTGTTATGGTCATTGTGTCTAATGTTTTCCGGGCTTTGCTTACTCCACTCTTTGTTAATTCCTGGGAAAGTCTTCCATGTTTTCTATAATCGTCCTATGTCTTGGTTCTTACAAGACAGTAATACTCTATTTACATTCATGTATCACAATTTGTTTAGCCACTCTCCAGAATTTACTTTGTTTCCAGTTCTTTGCTACCCTGGCTCCCACAATGCTACTCTAAGTATCTTGATGTACATAGAGACTCCCTTTTTATTAATGACCTTCCTGGGAGTGTGCACTTAGCAGTGGGATCTCTCCAACAAAGGGTATGAATATTTTAGTCATTTTATCTGTTGTTGTTGAGTTGTTTCAGCCATATCCAAATCTTTGTGGCCCCATTTGGGGTTTTCTTGGCAAAAATGCTGGAAGGAAAGTTGCCAGTTCCCTCTCATTTTACAGATGAGGAAACTGAGGAAAACAAGGTTAAGTGACTTGCCAGGGTCACCCTGGTAGTAAGTGTCTGAGGCTAGATTTGGACTCGGTTCGTCCTGACTCAAGGGCCTAGCAGCCGTAGTCACTTTATTTGCATAATTCTAAATCAGCAAGCATTTAGTTCCCACTATGTGCTAGGAACTGAACTGGATGTTGGGGCTAGAAATAGAAAGAAAGAAACAATCCCTACTCTCTACCTCAAGAAGCATACATTTTGAGAGAGGAGAAAATGGACTTTCTTCCTCTCCTGATGCATCCAAAGAACTCAGGGAAATTAACTGCATGATCTACTGGACAGGGTTCTGGGTTTGGAGTCCCAAGGTCTGGGTTTAAATTCTGCTTTCCATCTGTGTGACTTTGGACTTAACTCTGAGTTACTACCACACCCCCAGCCCTATCTTTAAAAGGAGGAGATTGAATCAGATGATTCCTAAGGTCCCATCCAGAATTCAGTCCCATCTCTCCCCCTCCCCCTTTTCCAGACCAGGCATGTAGGAGGGAATGGTTTGGAGCCTTGGAGCCCTTTTGAGAACTTGATCCTCAGGCTCTTTTCTTCCTTCATTTAGATGAAATTCACTTTCACCCTCACCACTTCCCCAGCCCTCCCCATTTCCAGGAAAACCCTCTGATCAGCTTCCTCTTGGTTTGTTTTTCTCTGCCCTTCCTACATGCGATCTACTCAGACATTTCCAGCCAGGGCAGGCCCTCACTCATGAAAGCCAAGCTATAGGATGGAAACTACCCTGCTCCCCTGAGGCCAGTTCCCAGACCTGTCCAGGTTCTCCTTCCAGGAGCATTCATTAAGCACCTGCTCTGGAGAATGACCTGCTCCCCACCTCCCACACACACCTTCCTTCACTTTGTTCCCTCTATGGACTCTTCAATTCAGCTTCCTGACTGTTCTTCTCACAAGACACTTCATCTTCTGACTCCAGAAAGTGTCATGGGCTGGCTCTTATACCTGGGATTTTCTCCCCCTCAGCCCATCTCTGTCTCTTGCCCTCACTGGCTTCCTTCAAGTCCCAGCTAAACCCCACCTTCTGTGAGGATCCTTTCTTAGTCTCCCTTAACTCTAGTGCCTTCGCTTCTATGAATCATCTCTGCTTTATCTCGGGTATATATCATTTGTACATAGTTGTTTACGTGTTCTCTCCCCCATTAGGCTGGGAGTTCTTTGAGGGTGGGGATTTTCCCCTCCCTTTCCAATGAAATACACTCTACTCTCAAGGAGTTGCATTCTATTATTAAGCCAAGAAAATTAGTACCTTCAGCCCTTTCCTGGTCAATGGACAAGGCTTTCCTTCTCCAATGCAATCTGAAAGAATGAATGAGGGAGGGAGTAAAGGAAGGAAGAAAAAGAGAAAGGAAGGGAGGGAATTATGAAGGAAGGGAAGGAGGGGGAAGAGGCATTCATTAAGTGTTTTCTATGTGTAAAGCACTCTGCTAAGTCCAGGGGTTATAAACTGAAAATCCAGAAATTAAAAACATGGGATACAACACTATTCCCAAGGCTCTGGGGCTCACCTGCCCATCAGAAGGAGATGTTCTGGGGTTGGTATTGGTCAGTCCCTTTTCCACAAGGATTGCTTCCCTAGATGGCAGCTTCAGAGGTGAGGCTGGGAGCAGATCTGTTGATGAGGGCCACTGAGCTTCCCAGTACACTGTGCTCTTGGAAGCTGTTATCCTAAGCACATTTGGACTCAGGGCCCCAGACTGCATCCACCTGGGGAGGAGGTGGTTGAGGGGGTGACAGGGGCTGCATCTTCCTGCTGTCTGCTGCCTCCTATCTCTCCCCTAGGATGCCTTGCTGCTTTCACTAGGTTGGCTTACATGCCCCCAAGAGATAAATGTGTGTATGTATGTGTGTCTATGTATATGTGTATGAATATATGTACATGTATCTATACAGCTTCTATGCATATATATGTACTGTGTACATATACAGATATACTTGTATATAAGTATATATACGGCTCCTATGCATGTATGTATATATGTACCATGCACATATACATAGATATACACATTCATATAAATACACTCTTAGTCTCTGCCATGCCATGTAAGAGACTTTCTGGTGTGAACAATCCCTTTGCTCACACACACCAGCAGCCTGTCGACCTTTGAATGGGATCCTGTGATCCTAACTCTAGAGAAAGAAGCCAAGGCCATCTAGTTCAACGGCATATTTTGGCTAATGAGGAAACTGAGGCACGGTGAGGGGCAGGAGCTTGCCTGGAATGGTGGCCGTTTCTGGAGTTTCTCAGAGTTTAGAGTCCTTTCAAATCCTTTTTTTTTTTTTTTGCACTTGATCCTTAAGGAAAACCTACAAAGTAGCCAGGGGACTATTATTATCCCCTTTCACAGGTGAAGAAACTGAGTCTTAGAGAAGAAAAATGCTTTTTAAAGTCTGGAAACTGGTTAACAGTGGACAAAATTGTAGCCCTAGAACTCACCCCAAGTTGAATTTAAACTCTGTGAGAGCAGGGGTATGCATTGTATCATGCCTTGTGCTAGCACATACAAAGAGATTTAAAGGATGATATTTTGGGCTTGAATTAATTGAATGATGGTTCCAAGATAGGAGCCTGGGTTCCTAGTGTATTTTTAGCTGTGTTTGCCAGTTCTTCCCTGGGTCCTACAGAAACTAGAAATGAAACTCTTAGTCCTTAGGACTCTTAAACTCTCCATATCCATCACACTCTCTCTCCCCTGAGTCCAACATTTCCTTCCCAAGTACTTCCGTGGTGAAGATAGCTGATTGTCTGAGCTCAAATTACAGCTCTACCTCTTGCTACTCAGTCTAGTAATTAGAGAATTAACCACGTAAGGAGGTAAGAAAGGTTTGAGTTCAGACCTCCTTTCTGTGAACCAGAGCATATTGGATATCAGGTGAAAGATGTAAGGTTGGAAGGTGCAGAGGTGTCAAAACATGTGACCTAAGGGCTATATGAGGCCCTCAACTCTCCCTAGTGAGACCAGAAACAGATTAAAATGTAATTGGGAAATGTTTAGTGAAATAAATAAAAATACAATAAAACATAAACAATATTACATTTTAAAATTAAGTCAACATGTGGCACATTGGAATCCTTATATACATTTCAGGGGCTCCCATTTCTTTTTTTTTAACCCTTTGAGACAATTAGGGTTACATGAGTTGCCCAGGGTCACGCAAACAGTAAGTATCTGAGGCCAGATTTTAACTCAAGTCCCCCTGACTCCAGGTGCTCTATCCACTGCACCACCCTCTGCCTACGTCCCCATTTCTACTTGAGAATGACACCATGCCTTAGCAGTTACCAAAACTAACATTACAGCTGAAGAAACTGACTCCTAGCAGGATTAAGTGATTTTCCCAGAATCCCAAAAGTAGTAAGTCTTTGAGGAAGGATTCAGATCTAGGTGTTCCTGACTCCATGTCCAGAGCTCTATCCACCCTACCATATTGAATATTGTTTGTGTGACCCCGGAAAAGTCACTTCACCTCTATCAGTGTCTCAGGCCAGGTGCTAAACTCAGGGAGTTGTTCCCTATACCAGTGAAATCCCAGATCCTCCCAAAAAGGAATATTTGTGAAGAATAACAGCCCCTCCCTTCCAGAGTTGTTGTGAGACCCAAATGAAACCATGATACATGTGGACAGAGGATACAGAGGACAGACGAATTGTACTCTTCAGAGACTTTCTCAGGACTGCCCCCCAGTGGTGGTACCCAAGCAGGTACAGATTCTGAAGCCCAAGCCAGATGTTACAGCCAGGAGGAACCTCTGAGAGCTGGAGCCAGGATTTGGAAAGGACCTCTGATGTCATAGAGGTCAATATTCTTGTTTTATAGGCGAAATTGAGTTCTAGAGAGAATAAATGGCTTGAGGGAGGTCACAAGTTAATAAATGGCAAAGTTGGGAGCTTGAGACCTCTGACTCTCAAGAAGCAGATTTGGAGTCCAAGGTTAAGATCCCAACTGGGTCCCTTACTGCCTTGTGACTTTGGGCAAGCCCCTGACCCTCTCTGAGACTCAGTTTTCTTCTCTGTAAAGTAGGGACTTTTTGGAATATACCACGGTGTCTCTGGCCTCTGATCCAGGCTCCTCTTTTCATAGAAAAAGGAAATGGCAACAAGTAAATTACCCAAAGTCACACATGTAGTAAGTGGCAGAGCTGAGATTTGAATCCATATTCTTGGACTTGAAATTTAGTTCTCCCATTGTGCTGCCCTACCTTTGGTCTCTAGTGTAGCCTCCTCATTTTGTAGATCTTAGAAACTGACTCTTAGAGAAGATGAATTATATCTCCAGGCCTTTTAGGGAGTAAGTGGAAGACAGGACTAGAATCCAGAACTCTTGACTCCCAATCAGTGCTTTTCCTACCAGGCCATTACACTTTTCCAGGGGCTTTTAGGCCCCTAGAGTGTGTCTAACTACAATGAAGGACAAATCATTACATAAAGGCCTAATAGTCCTACCAAAGATCTGAGCACCCAGGCCTTACCTGAAGTGGCAATCTCCCTGACAAGTTATTATCCAACCACTTCTTGAAGAGCCTTGGGGATGGGGAATTCATCACCTCCCAAAGTAGCCATTTCTGTATCCTACCCCAGTTAGCATGTCAGGTGAACCAGAATCAAAGAGATCTCTGATTTCTTGTATCCAACCCATACCTGAAACATGAATCCCTTTTGTAACATTCCCTAACAAATCTCCCTATCTAGCCTCCAACTGAAAGACTTTAGTAACAGGGAACTCACTATTTCTTAAGCAGCCCATATTTTGGGGCAGCTCTAAACTTTGGGAAGCTATTATTTCTTTGGGGTTGAAATGTGTCTCCCTATAAATCCTATTCATTAGTTCTAGGTCATGGGGAGGGGTGTGGTAACCTGAAAATGGGGGAACACGGAAACCAAGGAGCCACTTTTTCCAAGTCCTTCCATAGTGATGAAAACGGAAGTCCCACACATTTCCCCCTGGAAGTAATGCTCAGTGGTCAAAAGTCCTGGAAATCTGCTTGACCTTCTCTATAGGAGTAGACCTATATTTACCTATACTTCCCCTCCACCCAGGGTCTAGAATCCCTTCAACCAAGCCAGTTTTCCAAGTTTTCAGACTGAGAAGAAAAGGGCTTGGTGTGGAAAAGGGTCATGTCTGCTCCATGGCGCCATGTTTGTAGCAAGTGATTTTAATATGTGTATGAAATTTTCTCATTAAGTCATTCCAGACTCAATGGTCTTCCCACATCAATGAAGAGCTAATTACAAGTCCTTTCAAGAACAGTGACTCCTTCTCACAGGCATCAATTACCACTGCGGAAGACTGTAGGTTCAAGGAACTGTTTGACTTTGAATAGGAGAGAGTAACTAAATAATGTGTTCTACCAACTAAGGGATAAGTGGAGTCCATGGTGGGTCATGGAAGGAGCATTGGGCTTGGGAGTGGGAAGGGTCCAGATGTTGGCTTTCCCCACTCCCCTCTCTCAGTGATTCCCTCTCTAGGCCTAGCTGGTGGTGCTGCTATTCCTGGGCTGGTTCAACATAGAAATAAACGAATGCATTGGGTCTCAGTTGCCTGGTTATTTTATCTAAGCCTCACAGGGCAAAACGGAGTCTCCTTAACTCATCCTAACACATTTCCTGTGGATTTCATTCCTTTGTTTTACTAAGACTATTAAATTGTTGATAATCTTTAGCATCATTTTGTTTCGTCCAATGGCTTGACATCCTTTCTGCTACTTCACTATTTGATCAATTAATTTGGTTATTCAACCTAGTTTAAATAATGCCTTTGTTGGTGGAGTGAGTGAATGATTTAGTAGGAGTGTGCTCAATTGATAAAGTTAGCCAATTCTTGTTGCTTTGGATGGGGTGGGTGAGGAGTGATGGATTGATGGGTTGCTTGGTTCAATCTACCTTCTCTTTTTCACAAGTATGTATTGACCAACTGTTTTAGCCCCCATCCTCCACTAGGGGCTGAGAAGGAGGGAAACAGAAGTATATAAGAAAACGTTCCCGCCCTCCAGGAGTTTCCAGTTAGGTTAGAAAAACTGCATGCAAACACACACACACACACACACACACACACACACACACACATGCACACACACACACACACACACTCATTCACACACATACACATATCCTACAGGAACGATACAGGACACAGTTACATACTAAAGTATATAATTGGAGAATTTCCAAGTAGGAGTGTGATGTAGATAAGCAGGGAAGATATCTTGGAGGAGGTGGCATTTGAGAATTTTCTGAGAGCATAGATGAGAGACCATTTCAAGAGTAGAGAGCCTGAGGGGAGGCTGTTCCTGGTCCTCCCAGCTGCTAGTAGCTTTTCTTCCAAGTTTATCTTCTATTTGATATCTTGTATATAACTATATGTGCATATATTATCTCCCCCAGTTGACTATGGAGGTGACAGGCTACCCTGCCTGACTTAATCAAACCCCACAAGTAAAACTCTTTGCAATCTTTAAAGCCAGTGTTCCTTCTGTATATTATAAGAGGCACCACATTTTGGGAAGGACTTAGGGAAGTTGGAAAGTATCTCACCACCAGGGGGCACTGAGAAATGGGACGCCCCAAGGTCTAGAATCCCCTCAAACAAGCCGCTTTTCCAAGTTTTCAGACTGAGGGAAAAAGGGCTTGGTGTGGAAAAGGGTCATGTCCACTCCGTGGGGCCATGTTTGTAGCAAGTGATTTTACTATGTGTATGAAATTTTCTCATTAAGTCATTCCAGAGTCCTTTCCTCACCACCCCTCCCCTCCTCTCCTCTGACCTTCCTCTTCCCCCTCCTCAGGTTGTGTGGCCTTCGGACCCTACAAGCCTATGCAGAGAGGATCCCTGTGGTAGCCTCAGCTGGCATCACCATCAACTTCACCTCCCAGATCTCCCTCACAGGCCCTGGCGTGCAGGCTCGTTACAGCTTATATAATCAGTCAGATCGTGAGTATGAGGAGCATGCACGCTCATGTGTTTGTGCTCAGAGATGAATGCAGAGTGGAAAAGGTATAGTCAGTTGGTTATCAGTAAAGTGCTTTTCCTAGCAAATGCTGGAAGTTTTTATTCCAATGTCCTCTTCCAGTTTGTTAAAGCCCTACCTCTGAAAGAATTAAATTAGAAGGCTCCAAAGACAGGGCTCCTGATGTGTCTTTTATCCAAGGAACAGCCTAGTTAAATTCAAGGGCTCCTTATCAGGAAGTTGGCCCCCAGGTGGGGACTTCTGCTGGACCCAGCAACGCACAAGACCATCTATAAAGGTATAGAAGACTTGTGATCTCCAGTGACAGAGGGAGATAAGCCCCACAAGGATGAAGTCATGCTTCCTTGATGTATTGGAGCCCAGGTGTCCCTGGGCCCTGCCCTCCTGCTCCCCAACAGGAGGTCAATCAGGGTATATGTCAGGCCCCTCCATCATTAACATAACAACTTCAATGGAGTCAATTGTCAATTTTCAAGTCATAGGTGTGCAGAACTATGCAGCCCCCCCCAAAAAACCAACAAACTATGGACCAATGGTGATGTCAGTCCATTTCACACTCTTTCATTATTTGACTACTTTAGTGGTCAAGGGACATCTGCCTCCGGGGAACATTGTAGCCACTGAGATCAACATCCCATGGTCCTCCTCCCCTTTCCCAACCTTCTCTCTGAGTAGAAATTACAATTACTTAATTAAACATGGCTTAGGGGCTTTGAAAACCCCATTTCTAATTTGTTCTGATGGATCTCACCTTCTTGTGGTGCCACAGCAAAGAGGAGAGGCTCTCACACCACCTTCCTTTGTGTCAAGTTGATCATAATATCAAGGTTTTGTTTTTGTTTGGGGAGCGGGGTGGTGCTTGCAACTCTTGTGCCTCCCCATATACTTCTTAAATTCATTGGTATAGTGCACAGAGTCAGGAAGACCTGAGTCTGAATCTTGCTGAAGATGCTGACTTTGGTCAGGTTATTTCCCATTGCTCACTCTCAGGTTCGTCTCTAACATGGGGATGTTAATCCACCTTCCCTCAAGGCTGCTGGGAGGGTCTAGTACATAAAGCATTTTGCATATCTTAAAGCACTCTGGAGATGTGAGCTATTGTTAGTTATTGTTACAATTCCTGTTTTCTGGAACTGGAAGAGGACATTGTTATTATTCCAGTTTGATCAGATTGGCCAGGGGGTCAAACCAATGAGTGGTATCACCAAAAGCCCAAATGGCCAATGTTTCAGGGTTTCTGTCAAACATCTCAGCTCTCCCTGGAGCCTTGAAGTCACTGCTATGCATCACTCTGGCTGACATTTGTTTACTTTGCTGTCCAAGATTCCACCACTGTCCCACCATGGCATGAATGATGAGTTGGGTTTTCATGGGGTCATCATCAACATCAACATCATCATTATCATCACCATCATCATCACCATCATCATCCTTGGAGAGGCAGTGGGGTATAATGGATAGAGGGTCTAGGACTTTAGCTGTATGTCTCCTCTCAATAATGACTGTCCTTTCTCCTCTTACTACCTCTATGGGGTTTCCTAGCCTGTCCTGGAGAATTCTTGTGCTCAGTGAATGGACTCTGTGTGCCAGCCTGTGATGGAATCAAGGATTGCCCCAATGGCCTGGATGAGAGAAACTGTGGTGAGAGGTCATGCCCCTCTCTACAATCCCCCTTTTCTCAACTCCCTAGCTAAGCAGAAAGTACAGTTGCCTAGTAAACATGGCTTGGGGCTTACAAAACACCATTTCCAGCCCCTCCCTCCCAAATCCCACTGCCCTGTCTTAGTATCCTTCTATTTGGATCCTTCTCTGATGACCCATCTTGGCATGGAGGATTCTTGGAGGCTCTGTCTACAGAACACAATCTCAAAAGGTGGCAAATAGGAACTGAATCATGTTCTGTGTGCCATCCCGGGAGGGCCAGCCTAGTTCAATTTAACAAAACCCATTCTTACATTGGCCACAGATTTCCAAAGAGTGGCCTTCTACCCTCTCATGGATGACTAAGGGGATCCTTATATTTTTAACCAGAGAGCCTACCTACTAAGGTACCTAGCAGAGGAGAGAATGCCCAGAGCAGTGGAATTAAGGAGCTTAGCAATAGTAGGTCCATGACTAAAATCTAGGTCTCCTGATACTGTGCCTACCCTTTCTTCCCCCCCACCCAGGAGAATGTCTATTATATTGGCATTCTAGGTATAAGACCAGTGAGTCTGGGGCACAGAACCTGTAGAAGTAGGCTGCACAGACCAAGAGTTTCTGAAATGATTTCTCTGCCCAATATTTGATTTCTTTTTGTGCTTTGCCTGGTAGTCTGCCCATCTGCCTTCCAGTGTGAGGAAGACAGCACATGCATCCATCTGCCCAAGGTCTGTGACCAACACCCGGACTGTATCAATGGGAGCGATGAAAGGCAGTGCCATGAAGGTAGGGCTAGCCAATCCCCAAAATTCATTCATTCATACATTTATTCATTCAGTGGAGACTAAGTGTGTGTCCTGCCCTAAGTATCAGATACAATGGGGGATATAGAGATAAAAAAAATTCTGTTACCTACTTTCAGGAAGCTTCTAGTCCAGTCTAGGAAGGTGAGCCATAGAAACAGAATTAATGTGAGGCAAAATGTGTGTGAGCTTCAAGAGACACACAAACAGTGTCAGGGAGGTTTTGAAGGAGGCAGAGATCACCATGGGCTGAGAGTAGTCAGGGAAGGCAGGATGTGAAGTGGCCAAGCAAATGGTAGTAGAGTGGGCTGAATGGTGGAGTTAGGAAAACCTGAGTTCAAATCCAGCCTCAGATACCTATTAGCTGTGTGACTCTGACTGGGCAAGACACTTACCTTCTATCAGCCTCAGTTTTCTGGTCTCTAAAATGGGATGATGATAGCATCTGTCTCACAGGGTTATTGTGAGAATTAAATGAGGAACTAATATTTCCAAAGCACTTAGCATGGCACCTGGCAAATCAGCAGTGCTTAATGATTCTTCCCTTCCCTCCCTCCTTCCCCCAGTCTTCCTAACTTCAGGTCCAGCACTCTATTCACTGTGCCTCCTAGCTGTCTCTGACTCAGAGTTAGAAGAGCTGCCTCAGAATTAGGGTTTCGTTCAACATAAAAATGAGAGGATTGAATTATATGATCTCGAAGGTCTTCTCTGGTTGTAAAATTCATAGGACCATAGATCACAAGTCCCATCAGTGGGTCTAACTTCTTTCTGCTACAGATGAGGAAAATTGAGGGTTGGCAAAGTTGTCACTTGCCTCAGGTTATGCAGCTCAGAATTAGGTTTACAATATAAGACTTGAACCCTGTCTTCCTGGCACCTAGCCCAGCACTGAATCCTCTATACTAGTGGCTCTCAAAATATGACCCAGCACCCCCTGGAGGTCCCCACGAGTCTTCTGAGGGGTCTACAAGGTCAAAACTATTTTCATGATAAATAGTTTTCATTTCTAATATAGTAAATAGCTATAGGTATAACCCACATAGACATGAGTTCTTTGGTGTCTTGAATAATTTTTAAGAGTATGATGGGGCCATGAGACCACTACAGTACACCACACTTAATCTCAGAGCCTAATATTCTGACTCAGGCAGACAAAGATGCAAATCTGGGAGGAGGTGAAGTATGGCTTCTGGACAAAGAGAGAATCACAAGCAGGCAACAACGAGCTAGAGAAGGTTTTGGAGCAAGAGGCTGACCTGATCAGAGCCATGCTTTAGGAAATTTTCTGTGGTTGCTTACAGATAAATTGGAGCTGGGAGATGCCAAGTAGGAAGATTTTGTGATAAGACCCAATCGAAGGTGGTTACAGAGTGAGTGGAGAGGAGGAGAGAGAAGAGAGAATGTAGAGATAGAAGTTTCAGGACTCAGTAACTAACTCGATGTGGGAATTGAGGAAGCAGGAAATATTAAACAAGAATAGAAAGATTGTTGTCAACAGAAACAGAAATGTCAGGAGGAGAAGCTGGACATCCAGAGAAAGATGCAATAATGGATTATCATAGACAGGACCTAATGCTGGAAGGCAACATGGAGATCAACCAATCTAACCCCCTCATTTTACAAATGAGGAAACTGAGGCACAGAGAGTGATCATAAAGTCATCATTTAGAATTGAAAAAAGCAATCTCTATGTGCAGATCATAGATCTGGCAGTGGTAAAAGGTTATTTTATCTAGCCCCCTCATTCTACAGATGAGGAATCTGAGACCAGTGGATGATAAGAGGCTTGCCCAAGGTCACAGAGGTAGCAAGTTATGGAGTCAGGATTTGAACCTGAATGACCACTTGGGGAGGCTATAAGAGGGCTTTTCTGTTCAGACATGGATTGGACTAGATGAGTTCCAAGGTACTTTCCAACTCTTTGGTGAAATCTGCTTCTCTGAAACTTCTACCCATGGCTCCTGATTCTGCCTTCTGGAGGTCAAGAAAACATAGCTAGTTCCTCTTCTGGGAGCAAAGCCCTCAAATGCTTGACGAGAGCTCTTAGATTCTCCCTGAAGCTTCTTTTCTCCAGGTTAAACTTCCTCAGTCCCTTCGACCAATCTTTGTATGGCAGAATCTTCAGTCCACCCCCATCTTGGCCACCTTCCTCTGAAAATATCCTCTTTTACCAAGGCCCTTTCTAAAAAGTGATTCCCAAAGGACCCATATGTACAAAAATATTTATTGCAGCTCTCTTTGTGGTTGCAAAAAACTGGAAATATAGGGGATGCCCATCAATCGGGGAATGGCTGAACAAGCTATGGTATATGAATGTAATGGAATACTATTGTGCTATAAGAAATG
>CM053581.1:406805434-406834084 GCA_028627135.1 Pseudochirops cupreus
TTTGCTTTTTTTTCCCAGTGATCACTCATAGGTTACAACCCTTCTATACAACCAGACTGTTGTACAATGTGAAAGTATTGTAGATCCTATACATGATTGCACACCACCATGGGGGGGGGAGGGGGAAGGGAGGGGAGAAAATCTGAAACTCAAGTGATTGTGGAACTGAATCTTATCATCTAAAAGTAAATAAACAAGTCATTCAAAAAAAAAATAAAAAGTGATTCCCAGATTGGAACATGATGTGCTTGATGTGGTCTGATCTGGGCCACGTAGAGAAAGGGAACCCTCCTTCTCTCCCTCCCAGGGGTGCCCTGTGGGGCTTTCAAATACCAGTGTGCTGATGGGAGCTGCCTGAAGAAACCCAATCCTCAGTGTGATGATAACTCTGACTGCAACGACCAATCTGATGAGCAGCATTGTGGTAAGCAGCCAGATAAGCTTGGGGCTAGAGGAAACATGTATCTTGTCTGCTTTTGGGCAAGACCAAGAGTGGGCAAAGCATCTTATCCTCAAAAACAGAGTGAATAACCGTGTAGGTCAAGAAACCTGAGACCTTGTCCCAACTTTGACCCTGAACAAGTAAATCACTTGGCCCTAGATGCCTCATCTGTAAAATGGGGATAATTATCCTGGTCCTGTCCATATCAGGCAGTCATATGGCACAGTACATAGAGGGTTGGTCTCATAATCAGAGGTACATGAGGTTCTGTAGTTTGCACATTCATGTGTCAATGTGATGAGGATAGCACATACATCCAACTGCCCAGAGTCTGTGACTGGCACCTGGGCTGTATCAATGGCAAGGACAAGAAACAGGGCTGGCAGGTAGAACCAGCAGATGCCTCTGACACATGGCAGCTGCATGGCCTGGGGCTATCTGGCTATCCCTCTACCTCCTTCTATCCACCCATCTCTCTTTACCTGTATCACTGTCTATCCATCCAACTACACCTTTGTGTATTCACCCATCGACGCAGCAACATTTCCATATCTATCTACACTCTCTTTTGATCCTTATTTCCACCATGGCTAAAAAGCAGCGCACCCTAGTAGACAGAGAAGCATAAGGCTTTGGAGGCAGGAAACCTTGGGTCTGACATTTAGTGGCTAAGTCACTTAACTGATCTGAGCCTGAATTCTTCGTTTGTAAAATAAGGCAATTGTAGTCAGTAGCAGAGCCAAAGCTATGAACTTATGACCTCTATCTGACATTCTATTTATTTTTTTTAATATTTTTTATTAATTTTAGTTTATATCATCCATTGCCATGAGATTTTGAGTTACAAATTTTCTCCCCATCTTTCTCCTACCCACCGCCCCAAAGCAGCCATCCCAGTGTATCCCTCCTCCCCCAATCTATTCCCTCCTATGTCTTCCCCCCTCACCCCTCTGACTTTTTGGTAGGGCAGGATGGATCTCCCTTCCACAATGTGTGTGTATCTTAAGTCCCAGTTGGATGTAGTTAATAATAATAATAATAATAATAATTGTATATATATATATACATACATATATATTTTTAACATTTGATTATAGAATTTTAAATTCTAGATTCTTTCTCTTCCTCCCTTGCATTCTAATTATTTAAATAGCAAGTGGTTTTAGAACAACTGAGCATAAAACTAATCCCTCTCTTGAGCATAACAGGTATCGTTCCAGCACCTTAACAGGAACCATCAGTTGAATAAATGAATGGAAGGGCTTGAAAGCCAAGGACCAGCAGAGCCATCATCGACTGTAGCTGAAGGATTGTCACCCCACCCCTATCACTCATCAGTTGGGTGAGGGACTGGGAGGAAGAAGGATAGATTGGCCAAAGGCCCCAAGACTAGATACTGCATATTTAGACATGTTGGGGGAACTTTAAAAGCTCAAGAATGTTCCGCAGCACTTTTTTTTAATGCAGTCTACAAAAGGTGTGCTGGAGTCAATTCACACTCCTCCCTCTGGAGGTGATTGTTCAATTTTCAGAAAGAATGTCACAAATCAGGGACTCTCATTCTTGTTTTATGGATTATCTAGACTTAAGAAAATGATGGGGAAAATGGTAATAATGCCGATTCAATTTAAAAGTGTATCCTGTATGCTTTCTTTTTTTTTCCTGAGAGCAAGTTGTTGGACGTTTACCAGCCTATTCCTGGCGGGGCCTCCCTCGCCATACTGATCTCGGGCAAAGAGACCCCTGAACCTATTTCTGGGCAGGAGCCAAGGACGAGGGCTGATTTGTATGATGATCAAAAACTGATCATTTGATACAAGGAAGCAACAGCCTTCTGACTGTTATATCAAGTCAGTGCCTACCCCGAGACGTGTAAAAATAGCTTTTCTCTTTAAGAGGGTCCTGGTTCTTCAGGGGAATCATCACACACTAACACTAATGACCTAGGTCTGAATTTTCCTGCAGCTGAGGCCCAGAGCTGGTAGCCAGAGGTGTTCCGCAGCTGGGCAAGAGAGTAAAAAGGGTCAGGTTCTGGTCTTGGAAGGTCGAGACTTAACCTTGCTTCTTTTCTCTTTCTACTTTCCTCATGGCCCAACGAACTCAGACTGTGGGCTTCCAGCTCCTGCTACCAGAATTGTGGGGGGTGCCACATCTGTGGAGGGAGAGTGGCCGTGGCAGGCCAGCTTGCAGGTGAGGGGCCGGCACATCTGCGGGGGCACTCTCATATCTGACCAATGGGTGGTGACAGCAGCCCACTGTTTCCAGGAAGACAGGTAAGAAATTGGAGAGGGAAAGAGGACCATGGTCTGTGAGGAGGGGCAAAGGGGGAGTGAAAAGAAAGTTGGAGGGGACCATAGTGACAGGAGAGGGCTTATCAAAAGCTCCTAGAAATTGGTAGTTACGTGACACAGAGGATTTGGACTCAGGAAGATCTGTGTGACCTTGGGCAAGTCACTCAGCCTCAGTTTCCTCATCTATCAAGTGAGATAAAAATAATAATACATACATACCTTCTCAGATTGTTTGGAGGATCAAATGAGACAATGTTTAAAGCATCCCATAAATGCTAGTGATTGTTATTCCCAGCCAAGTAATTGTGCATAATAAGCCACTTGACATTTCTAAACTAGACTTTTCCCTTATTAGAATGTAAGTTCTCCCAATGTGTTGTACATAGTAGGTACTTAATAAATACTGAATTGATTGATTTATTTCTTCAGGAAGCTTCTGAAATACAGTGGAAAGAGCTTTGAAGCACTCAGGGAAACTAGGTTAAAAATCCAAGCTCAGCTGCTTGCTCCCTGGGTGACCAGGACAAAGTCATCTCCCTTCCCTAAAGCTCTGTTTCTTCCTCCATATAACTAAAGGGTTGGGCTAAATAAGATCTAAGCTTTCTTCCAGCTCTAATTCTATGAAATCTTTGATGTGGTCAGCCAATACCAGGAACCGGAGACATGACGAAGATGTGGTAACTGAGACTTTGTCCTAAGGCACTGAAATGTGGAGCTCCCCACATCTGACACGTACCCTAGCCACAATATTAACTAAGTTCTCCTTCTGCTTAAATTAGTCAACTACTTCTTGTAAAATTTTCCTCACTGTTTTTTTTTTCAATATATACCCACAAAATTCAAGGGGCTGGTCAAAAAATCTTTTTTTTCCACATCATTAAATAAAAAATAGATTTCCTGGTACTGGATAACAAAATTACTAACTACTATTCTCTCTGTCATGGGCTGAGTGCTTGGTACCAGGGGGAGGAAACAAAGGAGGAAGCTTAGGAGCTGGTAGCTTGATATAAGGAAAACTCCCTAACAATGGCAGCTATTCCAAAGCAGAATGCATTACCAGTAGAGGTAGTGAGTTCACCATCGTGGGAGGTCTCCAAACAGAGGCTGAATGGCAATTTGTCAGTGATGCTGTAGAAGACATTGCTTCACAGGACCTGGTTGGAAAAGATGGTCCCTGAGTTGTGGACCTTCCAACTCCTAATTTCTAATTCTCTAACATTTGTATAGGGCTCTATGGATCCCAAAAGCCTTTGCATCACATTCCCATGAGATTTGTAGCTATTAGGCCCCCTGTCAGTGATATGGTCCATCTGGATCTTTTTATAGATGAGGCCATTGAAACTGAGAGAAAGGGAAGTGACTTGCCCAAGGTCGCACAGGTAGGAAGAGTCAGGCATCAATACAGATTTCCTTATTTCAAGTCCAGGGGGCTTTCCACCTGTCTTCAAAGAAGAGTGAGAAGGAAATCCATGTAGAAATACTGTGCCTTAAACTATCACTGCTTTAGGGAACTCTTTAAGATGGTAAATTGGGAAGAAGGTGCCCATCTGCATTGGCAGAAACAATTTCTTCATGTGGAAATTCCCTTTTATCAACGAAATCCCAGATCCAATCCATATCCCTCTAAGGATTGCAGAGCACAGATTCATGGTTAGCCCATTGGATTCCCATGCAACTCTGCTTTTACACCCCCATTTTACAGATGAGGAAATTAATGCTCAGATTGGTTAATGACTTACCCAGACCAAAGTAAGTGTCCAAATCCTGATGCTGGAAGGGAGCTCCTGATTGCAAGTTCTAACATATATCCTATGTACACTTATTGTCTTCCCTTCTAGAATGTAAGCTCCTTGAGGGGAGGGACTTTAAAGGTTGTCCTTGAGTCTCCAGTGACTACTGTGGAGTAGGCCTTTAAGAAGTGTTTGATGAGGGAATAATTAATAGAACTTGGGTGGGGTTGATCAGGAAAAGTTTCTAGTAGGGAGGTGATCTTAGAGAAGGGTGTTAAGAGAGAAAGGGGGAAAAGTTGGTAGAGAGAAGGACCAGGGTTCCAAGCCAGTAAAGCAGCAATAAGTGATTGATCCAGCAACCCATAGGCACTTAAGTCCCAACTCTTTGCCACATATTATGGTAGGCATGGGTAATATAAATCAGCCAAATCAGCAAGTATTTATTAAGTACCTACTGTATACCAGACACTGTGCTGGGTGCTTGGCTGGATGGGTCACTTGGCTGGTGGGGAGAATCATCATAAGGGCAATAATCAAGTCTTCTCCCCCACACCTGGCCCCTAGCATGGCCTCCCCATCTGTCTGGACCGTCTTCCTGGGCAGGATCCACCACAGCGCTCGCTGGCCTGGTGGGGTGTCCTTCAAGGTCAGCCGCCTGCTCCTTCATCCCTACTATGAGGAGGACAGCCATGACTATGATGTGGCCCTGTTGAAACTGGATCACCCTGTGGTCCGTTCAGCTCTGATCATGCCCATCTGTCTGCCTGCCCCATCCCACTTTTTCCAACCTGGCCTCTACTGCTGGATCACAGGCTGGGGGGCACTTCAAGAAGGAGGTAGGTATCTGTCAGGAAGGGGAGGGCCTAAATGGGACCCTCTCTACTTATATCCATGTGCTGAAGGGTGGGTTTTAAATCCCACCATGTCCTACTCCTAAAGTGACCAGACTAGTAAAAATGCGGAGGCCAGAGTGTCATTGGAGCCCAGATTGAGGCCAGAAGGGACCTTAGAGGCCATGGAATCCAACCCCCTTATCTTATACAAAATGGAAACTGAGGCCCAGAGAGGGGGACTCACAGGATCATTCATTCTGAGTTATAAGGCACCTCAAAGGCCATCCAGGCCAAATCCCTCATTTCACAGATAAGGAACCTGAAGCCCAAGGGAGGGTAAGTGATTTTCCTAAGGTCACGCAGGTAATAAATATAAGAGCCAAGACCTGAACCCAGGTCCTCTGCCTCCAACCCTGACCCTCTTTCCCAGTGCCCCTCCAAGATTGGGAGTCCAGAGAAAACTTAAGTGAGGGGAAGTAAGCAAGGTAGGAAACCCCAATGGGGCTTAGCAACCTCTCACTCCTCTCCCTGATGCCCCACCTGGCAGGTCCCTCCAGCAACACCCTCCAAAAAGTAGACGTGGAGCTGATCCAGCAGGACCTGTGCAATGAAGCTTACCGCTACCAAGTTACCCCTCGGATGCTGTGCGCCGGCTATCGCAAGGGCAAGAAGGATGCCTGCCAGGTGACTGATGCCCATGGGATGGGGCCCCTCCACACCAAGGTACAGAACCATCGATTTAGAGCTGGCAAGCATCTTAGTGGGATACTAAGCACTGGACTTTGTAATCAAAAGACCTGGGTTTGAATCATTCTTCTGGTACTGCGTGACCACGAACAAGTCACTTTCTCTTCTCTGGATGTCCATTGTGTCATCTGCAAAATGACGATGTTGGAGCAGGTCACCTCTACAGTTCAACCCTAAATGTCCAGTCACTTGACTCCCAAGCTAGAGCTCCCCTTGGTTTCCTGATCTGCTCTCCCTCGTGGCAGCAAAAGGGAGAAGAATTAAGGCTTAGGACACCACACTCCCTCACCAGAGATAATCTATTTGATTAGCTAGATAGATCTGATGAAGAGAAAGCAGTTCTCCAGATAGCGTCCTAGCAGGGAAGGTTTCCCTAGTGGTCCAGGCAGCGGACCCTTCTCTCTGAACCTTTGATTCCATCTTGTATAAAAGGAAGGGGTTGGATTCTTCCAGCTTTAGACCTAGGATTCTGTGACCTAACCCAACTCCCTCATATTACAGATGAGTGAACTGTCTCCCAGAGAAGTGACTGACCTAAAGTCATTATAGGTAGTATCTGAACTGGGGTTCAGATCCTTTGAGTACAAATCCTAATCCCTTTCAACCCTGCCAGGTAGAGTGCAGCCCTGTTTTAATATTATATTTGAAAATATATGACATGCCTACATACACTAAATAATACATATAAAGTGAAAAAAATATATAAAGTCCTCTCTAAATCCCAAAGCATTATATACGTTAACTAGCAGCATTAATCTCCTAACACCAGAACCCATAGGTGATTCTAAGCTAATGCCTCTTCATCCTGATGATCTCTTCCCTCTAGGGTGACTCAGGAGGCCCCTTGGTTTGCAAGGAATCCAGTGGCCGGTGGTTCCTGGCGGGTTTGGTGAGCTGGGGCCTGGGGTGTGGCAGACCCAACTACTTTGGAGTCTATACCAGAATCACCCAGGTGATGGGCTGGATGCAACAGACTATGTCCTGAAGATTCTGCATCTGTCTGGATCAGCTCTGGGCTGCCTATTGACCTAGAGCCCACCCAAGAGCTCAGAAGCCTTCCTTTGACTGGTTCTGCCTGTCCTCTGTGGAGGGCTGTGGGGGCTTCCCACAGCTGGTGGGAGAACTGGGGCCTTTCCAGGGAGGGGTGGGACTGACGCCATCTACTTTGTTCTATACCCCTTACTGCTCTGTTCTTTTGGGAGACTCTCCTGACCTGCTTCCTTGCCCCACCACAAGGAATGCAGCAATGTGACCTGGCTTTGGAATTGACCTGGCCAGGTCCTAGTGACATCTGGGTGGTGAAGGCATCTTCCCTCCAAATGCCAGCAGGCAGCATCCTCTCCAAAGGCCCAGTAGGGTGGTGACAATCCCAGCCCTATACTTCCCTTTCCTCTCTTCCTACTTTGGGCCTTGACCCCTCATCAGCACCCCAGCCTGGAATTCTTTGGCAGATCCAACTGAATGGGGATTTTGCTCTGGATGTGCAGCACAGAGAAGCTCAAATTCCAGAGGGTTCCTCCCTGAGATAAGAAAAAGAGTCCCAGAGAGCCTCCTTCCTCTTGGTCAATGTCAAAATCAACAGCTTTCTAAGAACAAGCCCCTGCTTTTGGATGTGACAGGATGGGTGCCTCCATAAGCCTTCTCACTTTGGGGACAGAGATGCCAGAGGAGTTGGGGATAGGGACTTAACAGCCACAACTATTAAAGGAGCTCCAGCTCTCATCCTAACTTTCAGGGATTTTTCACAAGCCAAAGAGGAAGAGACTTCCCAGCCCTGAAGCTTTCCTCCATCTCCCTGCTCCTCACCTGGATATCCGGCACATCAAACCTTCCCTCCATTCTTCTCTGCCCCTCCAATTCTCACTGTCTCCTTGACCTCACGCCTCACCCTCTGAGACCTAGCCCAGAATAAATCTGATTTAAAAGCCCACTGTGTCCAGTTTTCATCTGACCCCTGTTCTCTCTAAAATTATAGGATCTTAGATAGAACTTAGAGCAAGGTGGAATGGTGGAATGGTAGAGCTGATCTTGCTCAGCCCCCTCACTTTATAGAGGATGGAATGTAAACTCCTTGCAGATTTCTTTACTTCTCGGTGCCTAACACATAGACATAACATATAGGTGCTTAATAAATGCTTGTTTGATTGGAAGGAAACTGAGTAGAGGAAAGTGACTCACCCAGGGTCACACAGGTAGGATTGGAACTCTGGTCTGCTAATTTGAACATGCCACCACTCCAAAGCAGCCACCTGAGGACCTGAGAAATGCTGGGATAGGATCTGAAATATGTGGATTACCAGTATTCCCTCTGGCTAGCCTTGGAATGCTTCCCCCTCATTCTTCTGCTTAACAGGAAATCATTGAGGGGACAACCTTAAAACATGGCAGGAGGACCAAACTAATCCTGGGCCTGTGAGCCCTGGCAAACAAGGCCAGGAGCCATGAGCCCAGGTCCCTCCCTCTCCCCCTGCCCCTTCTCTGCCAAAGGAGACACTGGGAAAATGCCCCCTCTCCCTGTGGAGTCCAAAGATCACAGAATGGAAAGCTGGGCACGGTGGTACAATGAAAAGGACCCCGGATTTGCAGCCAGGGCCTTCAATCCCAGCTATTCCACTTTCCTCTGGAGAAACCTTAGGCGAGTTGTTATGTTCTAGGCCCTGGTTTCCCCATCTGTCCAATGAGGGGAATGGATTAGATGGCATCTGGGGTCTCTCATCCTGCCCTGTGAGGAAAGGGTCCAAGATTCCCCAAGCAATTCAAGAACTGGTATTTGAACCCAGACACTCTTCTCTGTTCTCCCTGCCCTGACCCCTCCCCAGGAGAAAAGAGATTTATAGGAGCCTGAGGTTGCTATCAAGGCTTTATTAACAAGGCTGCATCCAACACAGTTGTGAAGCTCACCACTCAGTCCCCAGGATACAGAAGGCCACCTCCCTGGGGTCCAACCGTACATCCCAGTTCTGAGGGTCAGGATAAGGTGCTTGAGTTCATCTTCCTTCACCCTCCTTCAGGGGCACCCAAGGTATGCTAACATGATGTCCTTTCTCCCAAATGGAACAGTCTGGTGGAAGAGGGCAGTCACAGGAGAGAGAGGGGAGTATTGCAGACAGAACCAGAAAAGGGTCAGTGCTCGGCTAAAATCCACAAAGCTGAACTGGTGGGCAGAGGCTGGGTGCTGCAGAGGCTAGCATGGTTCTCCCCCCTACTTTTCTATCACAGGGTGCCACCATGAAAGCCATGAGTGGAAGGGAAGGAGGATGAGGAAACCACAGGACAGATCTGTCTTTATTTCTGAGGTTTGTCCCCCATCCAAGTATCTTCCCATCAAGGCCTGAAACTCCACCATTAACGACCTATTCCTTGGAGGTAAATACCATTGTCTCCCTGAGCAACATTTTTTTGGGGAAAAAAAAGCCAATCCCCTTGGGACAGGCCATGAGAACAGCTTGCATCAATAGTTTCTCTGAGCATTTTCATACATTATTAGCTCATTCCATCCTCACAACAGCCCTGTGAGGTAGGCAAGACAAAGGTTAGCAGCCCCAGTTTACAGGCAAGGAAACTAAAGGCCGGAGGTGTTGTTACTGAGACCATCTTAGAGAGGTTACCTCATACTTTTCCTCCCTGATGAGTGGAACAGAACTGGGAAGGAGTTGGGGGCCCTGAAAACCAAACACTATTTCATCATTCTTCCCAGAGAAAGGGGAGAATGGCCCCTGGCCAGAAGCCTGAATATCTTCCCTCAAGTCACCATTGCTGAAATGTAAAAATCCCCATCTCAATTGCCCCCACCCCAGTCTGACCAACCAGTGTGAATACATTGCGCCATTTCCGGTGTTGGGGGTGGGAGGAGGGAACCAGAGGGAGTGCCTGGAAAGGACAGGGGTGAGGGTTACTGCCGGGGCAATCTGCTTCGGCCCAGGAATGCTGCCACAGGCCACAGTATAAAAATAAAGATTTCAGAACAGAAAACAAAAATTCCCGGAAGATGATCAATGTTCTCACATCTGGGAGCCTCTGGCTTGTAACAGCTAAAAGATAAGAGGGGTTGAGAGACAGAGGATGGAGGGAGGGGTGGGGAGTGATCGAGGACAAGCAGGAGTAAGGGCAAGGAGGAGGGCGCAAGGGGGCCAGGGTGGTGGTAGAGAATAGGAGATAGAAATGGAGAGAGGGAGAGAGAGAAAAGAGAGCAGGTAAGTCACATTCACTGTCTCAGAGAAGCGCAGGTATCAGGCCGAGTACGGAAATGTTGGGGAGACAGGCGGAAAGCTGGGGTAGAGCCCACGAATTACAGCCTCTGCCCCAGGAATGAACGAATGAAGAGGCTGAAGGGAGTCCCTCTCCTACATCCCTCCTCCCTTTCATCGCCCCTCCCCCCATCTCCACCCCCTAGCACGGACCTCTTTTCTTATGTAGATCAGGCTCTGGGGCCCCGAGCCCAGGAAAACAACTACCCTTCCAAGTCCGAGGGAGGGGAGAAAGCTCCGCCTGTTAGCACTGGGAGTCCTTCCCTTTGCAGATGGAGCTGTAGAATCCCCGAGATGGGAAGCACCTTGCCCACAGTCAAAACTGACCGGCCAGCGGTCTGGCCAAGAGCAGGGACGCAAACCCAGGCTTCCCCCCCACCCTCCACCCCCGCACACACCAAGTTCATTGCCTTTCCCACCAGGGATTTAGGACCTTGTCTTCATTCTGTCCAAGGCCTCAGGCTGCCGGCATCAGCGACCCTGAACTGAGAGCAGCCTTATTCTGAGAAGACTGGATAAAGGATCTCATTCTCTCCCCAAGGCAGGACGTTCCAAATGAAGGCCCAATGCCCAGGGCGAGGAGAAGACATGATGATGGTTTCTGGGAAGCTTGTGAGAGGAAGTCCCAGACCCGGAGCCAGCTGGATTCTTAGGTCTCTCTTCTCACCACTCTCCTCTCTCTTCTCTCCCTCTTATCTGGGCCCTGACGTCTGGGCAAGTGTGTTCAGGTCTCTACTCCCCCACCCTACCCGCCCAGCCCCACCTTCATTCTCCTCTCATATCTTGAAACCCCAGACCACCATGGAGATGCACCGAGAAAAAAAGAAAAAAAAATTTTTAAGTCCCCTCGGGGCGGCTAGATGGAGCAGTGAATAGAGCACTGGCCCTGGAGTCAGGAGAACCTGAGTTCGAATACGGCCTCAGACACAACACAAAAAACTAGCTGTGTGACCTTGGGCAAGTCACTTAACCCCAAATGCCCTACCTTCCCCCCTCCAAAAAGCAAAATAATAATAATAAAAAATAAAAGGTCCCTCCAAAAAAAATGCTTAGCTGTCTGTAGTCAAAGGAACAGAAGGTAAACGCCCTTTCTCTCACATCCCCATGGCAGTCCAATCAGGAATTGGGAGCTCAGCAGGAGAGGGAGAGGACAGGAGTAACCGGGCTCAGCCTCAGGCTCCGGAGGATAAGAAGAGGAACCTGAAAGGAGGAGAAGTGACCTGGGGAGAAAGAGGACTCAAGGGGGCACAGTTCACGGAGTAGAGTCCCAAGAGGGAGACTAGAAGAGGAGGCCTGGGCAAAGCGGTGAGGAGACCAGATTCCTCTCTAGAACGTGTGGAAGCAGCCGGGATGAGGAAGACTCGAGTGACAAAATCCAGTAGAGGTGATCTAGTTCAACCCACTTATTGGACAGGTGAGGAAACTGAGGCTCAGAGAGGGAAACAGACGTGCCTGAGTCCGTAGGATTCTAGATTCGGATATGGAAGGGACCTTGGAGGTCGTCTAGCCCAACTCCGTCATTTTTCAGAGCCAGGATTGAAACCCAGATGTTCTGACCCCAAATCCCATGCTTTGGGATTACACTGAGCTGCCTTGGACGTCGAGGTTGGAAGAACTCTGCCCTGGGGGAGCACTGATGGAGTGAGCGCCCCTCAGGAGCGGGGAATAGGAAGAGAGGAAACAGGGGCAAGAGGTGAGGGAGAGGAAGCAGGGGGCAGATGAGATCCAGGAGGAGGCGGAAGTGGGTGAAGATGAGATGGACCCTTCAGGAGGAGGAAGAGGAGGAAGCGGAGGAAGATGAGACGGCGAGAAGGGGAGAGAATGAGCAGGATCCCGAGACTGCTGCACTGCAAAAAGAAACAAAAACAAAAGCAAAAGAAGGGATGGTTATGAGCAGCGCCCGGGGCAGGGGCTGAGCTGACGAGGGCTAGTACCCGGCACCCCCCCGGCCCCCAGCACAGCTCGGCGGCTACCTCCGATGGACTCTCACCAGAAGGGACAGGTGGCTTTACGCTCAGGCTTTTACTAAAATCATTTCCTCAGGGGGTTGCTGCACCTTTCTCGTCCGAATCTGCCTCGGGTTCCACCTGCACCTCATCCACCTGCACCACCTCCTCCTCCTCCTCCTCCTCCTCCTCCTCCTCCTCCTCCTCCTCCTCCTCCTCCTCCTCCTCCTGCCGCTCTTCCTCCTCCAGCTCCTCCTCCGTGCTCTGTGTCCCAGCCGGCCGGACCCAGGGAAGAAAGAGTGGAGACACTTGAAATGTGGGCGAGCGCGGCTCCCGATGGCGGGGGCTGCCCCATCTCACGCTCCTAGGGGGAGCCTGCTAAAGCTCCAGGGGGAGGGGAGGCAGGGAGCACAGCTGCCTCTTCTCCCCCTACACCCAGCCTAGACTTGTGGAAGGGGGTCTCTCAGGGTCCGAGAAAAGGGATTAGTCAGAGGGAATCAGAGGATTCTGAGCTGCAAAGGACCTGAGAGGCCACCTAGCCAAACCCCCCCTTTGACAGATGAGGAAACTGAGGCACAGAGCATCCCAAACTGAAAGGTCATTCAGTCCAATCCTTTCATTTTGTGTATAGGGAAACTGAGGTCTAGAGAGGACACAGGACTGGAGAATCCTCACTTTAGAGGAGGAAGGGACTTCAGTCTAGTCCAGCCCCTTTGACAGATGAGCAAACTGAGGCTCAGAGGACTGGCCCACGGTCAGAGAGATGAGGGATCTGAGGTCTTCCAATTCTAAAACAAAGGTGCTTGTCATTCCTCTGACCCACTTCTGTGGGTTCCTGTCTTTAGAATCAAACTGAAATATAGGATTTTGAGATGGGAAGGGACCTTCTGAGTCATCTGAGGAAGAGAAGGAACAAAAGATTCAGAGATAGGGCCAACCAGGCCCCTGGGATTCAAAGAAATTCAGATCCATGGGAAAGGGGCGAGGATTTGAACCGGGGGCCCCTGACCCCAAATCCAGGGCTGTTTCCAGGACAGCCCATCCTTTTATACCTTTCCAGGAGGGGAAGTGGCATGATGTAGGATTGTGGGTAGAGAACTAGCTTCTAAGCCAGGAAGGACCAGATCCTGCCTCTGAATTATACTGGCTGTGTGATCCTGGGCAAGTCACTTAACTCTTCAGTGTTCCAGGTAATTCTCTAGGAATATATGTGGCTGATGTGCAGGAGTAGGAGGAGTTCCTGACCTAATACCAATGCAATAGCAGATTCATTAAAAATTTATATTTTTTTAGATTTAATAGATTATAATCTATTATATAATCTTATATTTCATAGAATTCTAATATATAATATAAACATAGTACATATAGAAATGGTATAAATATTGTAATTTACATACTTATAAATATAATTTATATAATCCTAATTATATAAATATTATAGTTTATATAAGCCTAATAATATAAATATAATCATTATAATGAATATATTATTATAATATGTAAATAGTATAATAATTATAATTTATGTAATGCTGTCATTTGGTCATTTTTTAGTTGTATCTGACTCTTCCTGACCCCATTGGGGGTTTTCTTGGCAAAGATACTACCATTTCCTTCTCCAGCTCATTTTACAAATGAGGAAACTGAGCCAAATAGCATTAAATGACTTGTCCAGGATCACACATCTAGTAAATGTCTGAGGCCAAATTTAAACTCAGGTCTTCCTAACTCCAAGACCAGCATTCCATCCACTGTGCCACCTACCTACTCCTACAAAATTATAATGTAAATATTGTACTATTTTATGTAATGTTATAATATACAGATATTGTAATAATATAATAAAAATTGGATTTTTTCAGATTAATAATAATAACTAGCACTAAAAGCTTTAAGGTTTGCTAAGAATTCTAAAAATATTATCTCATTTGATCTTCATAACAACTTGGGAAGCAGGTGTTATTATTATTGCTTTTTTACCGATGAGGAAGCTGAGGCAAACAGAGGTTAAGTGACTTGCCCAGGGTCACACAGCTAGTAAGTGTCTGAGACTGCATTTTAATTCAGGTCTTCCTGAGTGTCGATGCAGGGTTCTATTCACTGTCCTATCTCACTCTCCTAGTACTTTAAAAGGTATAGCTTTAAGAGAAGCTAAAGGCATGCATGGGGTAAGAGTGGGGGTTGGTAGAGGAGAATGGGTATCCCACCAATCTTCACACATACACACACCCAGGGCTAGAAAGGGACTTGCTCCCCAGACCCCTACTCTGTCTTGCTCCCTCTGTAATAAGGAGATAGAGGGAATCAAAAGAAACCTGGCTTCCTAGTAGACCCGGACATCTGGCGCCCACACCCCTATGCCTAGCATTTCTTGGCACTGTCCTCAGGAAAGACACACTCAGAGTTCAAATTCCAGCCCTGCCCTAGCTTAGCACCTTAACAGTCACACAGTGGGCACTTGATAAATGCTTTTCCCTCTGTGACCTGAGCTTTCCTCATCTGTAAAATAAAGGATGTGTGGGGTAGATTAAGGTGATTTCTATGGATCCATCTAACTAGGGTCAAAATCCCAGAGGCCTAGAGTCCTTCAGGCAGCAAGGGCCTCAGAGGTCCATCTGGACCATCTAACCTAGAAGCATGCTGGTCAATGTTGGGTGTTGGGGGATGTATACCTGACAGTCAGCATTAATAACACTTCCCCGTCGCTCTCTTAAGTCTGGACAATTAACAAACTATAAATCGAGCCCTGACAGGTAGCATTTCTGGATTTTTGAGGTGAAAATGCTCCAACTCTGATCTAATCAGATCCTCACATTTTACATAGAAGGAAACCAAGAACCCAGAAAGGAAATGGAACTTTCCAAGGTCATCTGAAGAGCAAGTAGCAGAAGTCAGACCCAAGCCCTGGTTCTCTGCCCCTGGCTTCAAGTTTTCACCATTGCTTCATATCCCTTTTCCTACTTTGTGCCTCAGCAGGCACTAGAGAATGGTAGATAGTGCAAAATTTGGAGTCAGGAAGGCCTGGGTTCAAATCCCTCCTAAGACATTTACTAGCTGTGTGACACCAGGCAAGTTACATCCTCTCCCTGGGCCTCAGTTTCCTCATCTGTAAAATGAGGGGGTTAAATTAGATAAAGGACTCTTAGACTTTCTGTGTGTCATGGACCCGTTTGACATTCCAGTGACATATACAGGCCCCTTCTCAGAGTGATGTTTTGAAATGCATAAAATAAAATACATAAAATTACAAGGGAATCCAATTATACTGATATTTGGTGTCCAAAATATTTTTTTAAAAACATATTCACAGACCCTGAGTTAACCTGGACTAGATGGCCTCAGAGGTCCCTTCCAGCTCAAGATCCGTGATCCTATTATATTCCCTTAGCCTTAGTTTCCTCATCTGTAAAATGGGAGGGTGGGGTAGTTGCATTTAGAGGGCCTCTAAGTTCAATGCTAGATCTACATCTGTGATCCTCCATTCAACCTCTGACAGATCTCCCCACCTCCCCCAAGGATGGAGAATTCACTACTTCACAAAACAGCTCATTCTACTGAGGACAGTTCTAATTTATTAGAACCAATAAACTGGTAGGCACATACTTGCCAAGGCTTTAGAAACCACAAAGGACATTACTGCAAGGGAGCATGGGAGAGATTACAACAGGAGCAGACGGACAGACAAAAGACCTCTACTTCATAGGAGACCAGGCCACCAACAGGAAGAGCACACAGCCATCTCCCTCCTTCCAAAACTCCTTCCCTTACTAAGACTCTGTTTTAGACATGAAAGGGTCAGCCTGTCTTCCCACTGGAATTTATCTGCCCTTATGCACCATCTCAACTCATCCTTTTTATCTCTGACACTGTTCCCCCCATCCTCCAAATCCAGACAAATGCCACCACCAGCCAGAGGCTCCCAGAAAAAGTCAGATGGCCTCTTGAGTTCAGCCTCTAGGGCTAGCTGGAGAGCCACACAAAAGCTTGGACCCAGCAGAGAGGAGGAAGCTGTTTCTATCATATGAAGAAGAAGGGCTGGCAGGTGCTCATGCTGGGATGAGGCAAAGGCCTCCCTGGCCAGCTAGCACTTCCCTGAGGGTCCATTTAATGTCACCCAACCAGCAGGGACTGCTTAGGAATGGAAAAGATTCAATTATTCAGGTGCTAGTTCACTCCTGACAGACTCTGAACCCCTCACCTAGGAAGCTACAGCTAGGCCAAGGAGATCTTTGTGGTGATGATAAGACTGTCTTCATAGGCTCTCATCCATCAAACAGAACGAGAAAATGCAAGGGACCAAAATCTAATAAAGAAATTGAGAACTGAAATGATTGGCAATTAGAAGAAGAAAGGGAATGAAAACCCACCTCTACTGAGTGCTTAGAGTCCTGAGTCAAGACCAAGACCAGTCCATAATGCCATGTCTCCTTGTGGCCAGAGTCCAGCACCACCACGTACCAGGCTGCATCAAATTTCCTGGTGTGTGAACTTAAGGGTCCCTAAGGTCCCTTCTAAATCTAAGCCCTGGGAGCCTATCACTCAGCCCAGAAAAGGAGTCTACATTCACCATAACCTTTGTAAAACCTGCCCAAGCTTCCATCCGACAACTACCCTTTATTGAGCCTGCTTAATTTGGATGCACTCACAGACAGGAGCACAGCATGGAATGAGATGGCTGTGACTATGGAGCATTATGGATGTCAGAGCAGGAAGGGTGAAGACAGAAGAAACAAGAATGGCAAGCTAGGAGAAGAGGAAGAGGAGAAACTTGGTGGGCCAGAGAGAGTCAACCTGTAAAATGGGTCTCACCTTGGCTTTCCGGCTGGGTTCTGAACTCAGTCCATTGGGAGAGTTGTATAGCTCCTTGGAGACAACACACAAGAATTCTGCCTGGTCCTCATTCCCATAATTATAAGAGGACCCGATGTTCACTAGCTAGGAAGGAAGAGCATGGAAAAGTTTCAGGTAATGATAACAATGAGACTGCCCCTACCAATTCTAAATCATATTATTATTCCTTATCCCACACAACCCATCAAGATCAGTAGTACAACTGTCATTACACTCCACTGTAAGCTTTCCCTCCTCAAAATCTTTATAACACTTTTTTCTAGGCCTTGCTTTTAGTATAATCTACTTTCCATCATATCTATCTATCCACCTATCTATCCATTCATCTATATCTATCTAGTCATCCTATTTATCTCTCAATCTATCATTCATTCATCCATCTATATATCTATCCATCATCTATATATCTACCCATCATTTATATATCTATCCACTCATCTATCACTCTATCATCTATTTGTCTATTATATATATGTGTATATATATATATATATATATCATATTCATTCATCTATCTTTCCATCTATCCTATTTATCCATCTATCCATCAGTCATCTATCTAGCCATTCATCCATTCCTCCATCTAGTCATTCATCCACCCATTTATCTAGCCATTCATCTATCACCCATCTCATCTATCTCTCTCCCTTTCTCTCTCTCATATTTCCCAAGTTGACTGTAAACTCTGTGAGGGCAGTTTCAAGTCTTTCTGTTCAATTCCTAAAAATGCATATTCTACCCATTACCCACCTCCATTTTGCCCAATGTCCCTCCCCAGCCCTGCTATACCTGCTCAAACCTCCAACCATCAGACATGGTGGAGACCATCTGAGTGAGTTCTTCCTCTTGACATTGCAGTACTCGGTACACATGCTTAGGGGGCACCTGAGGGAGAGAAGAAGCAGATGTTAATGATAATATGGGATGGCACAGACAGAGATAGAGGTAGGTAATTCTTGCCTAGGGGAAGAAAGAGAACATGGAGTAAGACAGCACAATGCAAAAGAAAGAAGGGGGATTTGGAGAGGGTTCAAATTCCACTTATTACTTGTATGGCCTTAGGCAAGTTGCTGACCTCTTAGCCTTGGTTTCCTCATCTGTAAAATAAGGAGATTGGAACAGATGGCCTCTGAGGTCTCTTCTAGCTCACAGTCTATGTTTCTATAAACATATAAAATGCAGCTTCAAAATACCTGCACCACAGATGTGTTATGAGGCTCAGGGGAGATTATGAACGTAAAAGCACTTTGCAGACCTCATAGCACTAAGTAAATGTCAGCCATTATTAGTGCCATCATCAACATGGTAGCCATCCTCTCAGTTACTGTAACAATTATGTGCAGTAGGTGGCCCATTGTTCCCATTTTCTAGATGGAGAAGCTGAGGCCTAGATAGGGCAGTGAGTTGCCCAAGGTCGCAGAGCCCAAGGTCCTGGCTGAGCCAGGCTGAGAGTCAGGATCTGACTCCCAATCCAGTGTCCACGAGAGGTGTTTTGGACATTGTTCCTAAAAGCATTTTACAATAGTCTTCCCAAAGAAGAATAATGCCTTTTTCCAGTGACTCTCTGCCTTCCAAATGAAACTCTGGGGCCAGAGGTTGCTTCCAATTTCCTTCAACCTCCATCTGTCCTATAGAGAGACTTGGGCTCATTTCTTTCCTCCCAGGAGCCATCTTGGATCTAGCAGGATCTAACAGACCATCCAATCTAGCCCCTCTATTTCACAAATTAGGAAACTGAGGCCCAGAGCATGACTTGGTTTAGCATTCTCAGATGTGCCCACTAGCACACATTCCACTGTAGCAGGATATTTCTTCCTATCCTTCTCCCCCCTTCCCTCATTCTGTCTCTGAGGTCCAAGGGTTGCTTCTGCTCCTTCCTCAAGGCAGAGAATAATATTATAACGATTACATTCTAGATTCATAGTCAGAGAGCTAGAGATCATTCCAGTTAAGTCCCTCCATTTGACAGTTGAGGAAACTGAGGCCCGGGAAGGTTAATTAACTTGCCAAAGGTCTCACATGAGATCATGGCTCTAGAGCTGACATCTAGGGATGTCAGAAGTCATCCAACTCCCTGTTCTAAAGATGAGGGAATTGAGGCACACTAGAAGTGACTTGACTAAGGCCACACTATCTAGAGGCAGATTGAGAGCTCAAACCCAGATCTCCCATGGCCAAGTCTAGGCTATGCTTTCTTTACTTCTAAAGCACATGGTCCCGTCTAGGAGAGGCAGGAATTTTTGTCTTCTTATCCTCAATGCCCAACCCAGAATGAAAGGATCTACCATATTATTCTCATATTCATAGGCTGTTGCCTGTGAAACAGCTGTTATAACAGCAATTCCTCTTCACTCAGGGCCTTCCCTCTGGAATTAGTTTCTATTTATCCTGCATATGGTTTGTTCTGTATATATTTGTCTGCATGTTGTCTCCCCTATTAGATTGTAAGCTCCTTGAGGGCAGGGACTGTCTTTGGCCTTTTTTTGGTATCCATAGTGCCTAGCACACAGTAAGTCCTTAATAAATGTTTATTGATTGATCGACTCAGGCTTTACCTGTGGGGACTTTGGTGAAAGTCAAATCAGGACTAGATTTGAGCCCAATTCCCTGGCTCCCAAGCCAAGGGCCTTTCGTTTTCTGGAAACTCAGCTCCTCTGGATATACCAAGGCTCTCCCAAAGCCCATTAAAAGCTGGCTTTTCATCCCAAAGATGGACAACTTAAGCATTTTAATAGGAATAACACACCACACACACATTTTAGGTCCTCCTCCTTTCCATCTATCTCTTCCCTTTACCTACCTGGGTCACCGTGTAATCCTTCTCCTCTAGTCGGTCTTTGATGATTCGAATCAAGGGGCCTATGTTATAGAATTCAGCTTCCTCTAGGACCCCTGGAAGAAGAAATGACAGTGATCAGTGACTGTTGCGCTAATTTTCCTTCCCAGGGGAGTCATGGCAGTCTGGAATATTTTTTTAAATGAAGAAAATAAAATACATAAGATTACAGAAGAAAGCAAGTATATTGGAATATAGTTATTCAAATATTAACAGACAAAAAGTTCACAGACCGCAGGTTCTATAGTCAGAGAGGTCTGGGTTCAAATCCCACACCTGATGTTTACTAGCTGTGTGACTTTGAGTAAGTCATATCTCCTCTGTGATCTCAATTCCCTCCTTTGTAAAAGGACAGAGGTAGATTTGATGGTCTTTCTGAGGTTTTTTCTAGCTCTGGCTTCCGAGATCCTCAGATGAATCACATTTCTTAACAGCCCCCCCTCACCCTCCCCACCTCACCCCCACTCCATGAGGCTGGCAGTGCAAGAATTAGCCCCATTTTCCTACAGGAAAACAGAAGGGAAGGGGATAAGTGGGAGGGAGATAGACTGGGGAAAAGGATCATCAGAAGGCATGCAGACTGGGGAAAGGGATCATCAGAAGGCATGCCATCTCTGGGTGGGGTGAAGGGGAAAGATGGGGAGAAAATCCAGAACTCTAAATCTTGTGGAAATTAATGTCGAAAACTAAAAATAAATTAATTTTAAAAATAGTTATCCCTATTACACAGATAAGGAACCTAAGGGTCAGACAAATGAAGGGGAAAATGGGAAGTTTTTCAGCTAGTAAGTTGCAAGGCCCAGACACAGAATCTCGGCATTAGAAGGATTGCCCATGTTCATTCAGCTCATCCCCAAACTGAATAGGAAGCCTCCTTATAATGTCTTTGACAAATGGTCACCAGCTCCCTCTTAAAAGATCTCTAGTGATAAAAGATAGGGCCTCTTTCCACCTCCTATCCCAGGATAAAGGAGACTGGGCACTGGGGCCCCATTCAGAGCCTTCTCCGCCCTAGAGTGTGGTTCAGCAGCGGTAACTCCTTCCTGCCCCAAGATGGAGTCCCAGTGGGTTCTCTCTGGGCTGAGACGGAGAGGTTGGGGACTGCCCCAGGCAACTGTCCCCAGGAGCCCAGAGCCTTGTAAACAGGGGTTGGCATTTTCTCCCTCTGGGATTAGTATGTGCATCCCAATCCTCACTCACAGGCAGCGTGCCTGCGTACGTGTGTGCACAGGGGCCACTTATGGCAAGGAAGATTCCTAGATCTAGTGCTGGGAGGGACCTCAGGGGCCAAATAGCTCGACCTCCTCATTTTACAGATGGGGAAACTGAGGCCCAGAGAAACTAGGTGCCTTGCTCAAGATCACAAAGATAGCAAGTAGAAAAGTCAGGATCTGAACCCGGGTTCTATGCCTCTAAATCCAGGAAGGAAGCAGGGGAGGAATGCTGTATTTATAGTCAAAAGCCTGGTGTTCAAATCTACCTCTGCTACTTATTACAGAGCAGCTAGGCTGCTGGCTTTGGAGTCAGGAAGATGTGAATTCAAATCCTGCCTTAGATACTTAATAACTGGATGATTTTGGGTAAGTCATTGAACCACTGTCTGCCTCAGTTTCCCCACCTGTAAAAGAGGATAATAACAGGACCTATCTCACAGGGTTGTTGTAAAGCTCAGATGAGAATATATATATATATATATAGTGCTTTGGAAATCTCAAAGTACTAGATAAATGCTAGCTCTTATTACATGTGACTGTGGTCAGGTCACTTATCTGCCTATGCCTCAGTTTCATCCTCTCTAAAACAGAGAGTTGGACTATATGGTGTCTAAACTCCTCATTACTTTTAAATCGGGGATTTTATCTGGGTCTCCATGGATAGATTTCAGAGGGCCTGTGAACTTAAGATGGAGAAAAAAACTTTGCATCTTTATTTTCACTGACTTCTAACTTAAATGCAGCATTTCATTCAATTATTTAAAAGCATTATTTTCAGAGGAGGTCTGTGAGTTTCATCAGGGGTCCATAAAAGGTTAAAAACCCCTGTTCTAAAGCCTAAAAAAAAATCATACCTATGGGCCTCAGTTTCCTCATCTGTCAAAAGAGGAATCTAGACTAGAAAATCTAGAAAGTGCCTGAGTCTTAAGATTCTGGAAGAGGAGACTGATACTTACTAGCTCCGTGACCTTGGACATGTCACTCATTCCCCTGGGTCTCATATACCTTCTCTTTCAAAAGAGGGCATCAGACTTGAAGGCCTCTGAGGTCCTGTCCAGTGGGAGAGCCATGATCCAATCCACCCCAAAACATCACTGTCTACTGTGTGTAGGGCTCCTAGCCCTCTTCTTTAAGGAACATAATATATAGTCAGGGAAGGGCCAATTTACCCAAATAATGACTAGGGCAGGCAAGATTCAGAACAAAAGGGAGGCAGGGAGTCAATCACTGCCCCAACCCGGAATTCAAATCAAGTCCTAAAGCAACAGAGAAATTGGAGGGAAAAGAGAACTCTTCCACCACGCCCATCATCCCCTTCCCCGCCCATTCCTCTAGCCCAGGTGACCCCCTGGCTGGGGTCCAGCTCCATCACTTGCCTTCCCAGCAAGGCATGGGGAGAAGCTGTCTGACAAGGCAGAAGCTTGCAGGCCTCTTAGGCTCCTCTCTTTGTGGCTGGCCTCTCATTCCCCAGACAGTGCCAGGCCTCGGGGCCCTGGGGCTCCTGGGAATACCATCATGGCGGCTTCATCTGGGGTGAGGCTCCTTCTGAGACCGAAATGAACAAGGCCAGGCCCAGGCTTCCTCCAAGGCCCCCAGGCTCACAGGGATCTAAAGCGGGAAGGGCGTTCAAGATCACTTTTGACAGATGAGGATGGCCAGGTGAGAGTGTCTAAGGACCTGGTTTCAGATTTCACCAATGCTGCTTCCTATCTGTGTAACATCAGTCAAATCACTTCACCTCCATAAGCTTCTGATTCCTTACCAATAAAAGGAGAAGGTTGGCCTGTGGGATCCAAGTCCCTTTGAGCTCTAGAAATAGGACCCTGAAATCAGATCAGAGAGGCTTGCCCAGAGAAGCAATACCAGTATTTGAACTCTTGACCCTTCTAGGGGATGATGGATCCCCTGGGTTGCCAAAGGTTCCAACAGACACTAGGGTGAGTGGGTACCAAATTTAGGGGGCACAAAGGATGCTTATAGTCCTCTGGTCAGCTATTTCCCTTCTCCTTCCCCAGCAGGAGCCCCATGGTCCCCTACAGGGCAACATCTCATCCTGGAAAATATCTTTCATTTACTTGTCTAATGTGAGGTGTATGCAAGCCGAGGTACAAAAATCCCTAGTTATTGCTCTGGGGTCCCAAGGCCAATTGATACAGCAGTGGCCCAGGAGCAAGAATTTATGGGAGGAAAGAAGAACAGGAAATAATTCTGGACTACTGGAAACATACCCTCTTCAGCCATATCCTTGTCCAAAACGAGCTTGCCATGACGAAGGAAATTCAGGATTGGGCCAAAGTAGGTGGGATCCCGGTCTATGAGATATGCCCCTGTTTCATCCTAGGGGCCAGAAAGATGTGATGAGGAAAGTAAGTGGCCTCCCTCCCACCTCCATGATTCTCCAACTACCTCTGCCCCCTGAAAGTGCTATTAAAAGAGTGACATGATCATGGGCACACTGATACACTCACACTCACACATGTATATGCACACACACACACACATTTGCACGCTCTCAGACATACACATGTGAACATGCACATACTCACATACCCATGCATACACACACACACACACACACACACACACACACACACACACACACACACACACACACACACACACACACACACACACACACACACACACACACCCCACTGTGGTACAGTGGGAAGTCAGATTCAATCCTAAATCCACAGGCACATAATTGCTCCTCTCTGGGGCTCAGCAGCCTTATTTGTCAAGTGGAGAACAAGGTCTAGATCATTTCTCAGGTCCTTTTCAGCTCTAGGACCCAGGATTCTGGGCATCAGGAATCATATCTTACTGGTTTGTGTAATACCCAGTGCCCAGACTAGGTCTCTGCACAGAGTATGTCTCAGTTCCCCATCTGCAAAGTCCAGCCAGCAAGCATTTTTAAATGCCTCCCCTATGCCAAGGACTGTGCGAAGATACAAGAAAAGGCAAAAGACAGACTGCCCTCAGGGAGCGCTCAGTCTGATGGAGGAGACAACATTCCAACCAAGCTCCAGACAGGACAAAGTGGAGCTGATCAGAGAGGAAAAACACTGGCATGGAGGCTGCCCAGGAAATGCCTCTTCTAGAAGGTGAGAGCAGAGCTGACGCTTTGAAGAAGACAGGGAAGCCAGGGGGTGGGGGTGAAGAGGCTGGGCATTGCAGCTGTGGGGGACAGCCAGAGAAAATAGTCAGAGGCAGATGGAGCGTCCAGGTGGACATCACTGGATTGCACACTGGGGAGTGAAGTGTAAGAAGAACGGAAAGGTAGGAAGGGGCCCGATCATGAAGGGCTCGAAAAGTCAAACAAAAGCTTTGATATTTGATCCTAGAAATAATAGGGGGCCATGGCAATTCACTGTCTTGGGGGGGGGCAGTACTCAGACTTTAGAAAGGTCCATTTGACATTTGAATAGAGGATAAACTGAAATGGGGAGAGACTTGAAACAGATGCCAAGCAGCAGGCTACACCCATAGTCCAGAAGTGAGGTGGACTAGTGTGGTAGCAGTATCAGAGTAGAATGGGATGGATATGAGAGTGAGTGAGGAGTCTAGGATGACATTTTTCACTGGGAAGCCCAGGGAAGGCATAAGTATTGAAAATGGGGGCTTGAAAGGCACCTTTAGAACTCACTGATTCCAGCTTCCTCATTTTACATTTGAAGGAAACCGAGACCAGTATGTGACTTGCTCAAGGTCACACAGTACATGAAAGAGGCAGGATTTTTCCATAACTTCCATCCCCAGGGGGAAGGCTGCTTCCTGATACCCTGTATCTGTCATTTCCCTTTACTCACCTACATATTCTTTATTACATTGGAGCTCCAAGGTGGATACAGGAGGCATTAGCATGGGGTGTTTAAGCTTTAAAGCTTAAAACCACACTAAGACTTTTGGGACACCCTGCATTTCCATTTTACAGAGGAGGAAGCAGAAACATAGAGGTTGATTTGCTCAAGGTCACCGAAATGATCATCTGCTTTGCCTGGACCAAGGCCCAGATGTTCTGGTTCCTCCTGGTCCCTGGTTTTTTCCACTGTCTCCTCTAGGGCAGATGTAGTTTCAAACTCCTGGCTCTGCTACTAATTATCCATGTAATCTTGGGCAGGCCATTTTCCCAAGGGAGGACTCAGTTTCCACTTCTGTAAAACTGAGAGAGGTGAGTGGCTTGGATAATCTCATCCAGAGCTGGAAGGGGCCTCAGAGATGAGGGAGTGCAATCCCCTCCAGAATGGGAAAGAGGTCCAGGCAGATGATGAAGTGACTTGCATAAGCGTCAGCTCCATGGTAAGTCTCAGAGGTGGAATTCGAACTCAGGACCCCAACTCCAGAGCTAATGCTCTTTAAAGATCCTTTCCCGATTCGGATCCCATCACTGAAGCCTTCCTTACTTCATCTTTTGCCCGAGATCTGCTGTAGCAGCTCACTGGCCCAGGCTGACTCCTCCTCCGCATCCCTCCCCCCCTACAAAAACTAGGGAGAGCCAAGCTCAGGCATTTGTGAGTTGGTGGGTGAACTGGGAAGGCCAGAAAGGGGCCAGCGCGCACCCCCGCCCCTTCCCACACACACTTACTCACTTTTTCACTCAGTACCTCCCTCCCAACAGCTCTGGGAGAGAGAAGGGGAGGAGGGGGTGGGGGTGGGGGGCGGCTGGCGGAGGGAGGAAAAGAGGAAGGAAACAGCTTGAAGAGGAATGAGTTGCTTTCTCCCAAATGGTTTGGGGCCTCCTGCCAGCGACAGGGTTGCCATGGAGAAGGAAATAGCATGCCACTTCCCCCAACCCCTACCCCAGCCCCCAGCCTTGGCTTCCCAACGATTCCCCGCCTCCGGTTTCAAGTGAAAAGGAAGGGAGGAGGGGTTATGTTATTGTCCTCGGTAGATAGGTGGGTGGCAAAGGGAGAAGTGGGGGCTCCCAGCTGTGGGCAGAGGGGGCAGAAAGGAGGCGCCACACACACACACACACACACACACACACACACACACACACACACACTCGTTCACCTAAGCACATTCACAGAGGGGCGCCCCCACTGCAAGTAGCGCCCGGACCCGCATCCCCGCTGGCCCAACCTTACCCGGTCTGACTGCAGCTCTTCCCCCTGGCAAAGACGGCTCAGGAAGGACTTCTGCTCGCGGCACAGCGTCTGCCGGGTGGTCAAGAAGATCGTGCCCCCCACGTTGAGCCTGACCCACTTGCTCCAACTGCCTGGGGCTCGGGCCGCGGTTCCCCCGAGACCCGGGCCGCTCGCAGGGATCACGGGCGGCCCGTGGGGCCCCCGGTCCCGGTCTGCCGCCTGCACTTCCCCACCCGCTTCCATCCTCATCTCTCTGTGCTCCTCTTCTGTATCCCTCCCCCTGCAGCCCAAGTGGAGGAGGCCTGGGCAGGTGTTGGGCGCTGGAGGATGCTGGGAGCTGTAGTTTGCTGGAGACACACAGAGCGAGGGGTGCTGAATTGGCTGGGCCTGGGGGAGGTGGAAGCAGGGAGTGGGGCGAGGAGGGATGTCCAAGGGGCCCTGATCCATGCCTCCCCAACCTCATCCAGTTTTTTGTCTGCTCTAGGATCGGGGTCTTCATGCCTGCCTCTTGGGCATCCCCATCTGTGATGGACACATGCCAACCAATCCCCCACCTCACCCAGGACTCAAAGTCAAACCTTCTCAAAGCTGATCTCTACACTGAGTCCCTGAAGTCTTCCCTAAAAGATAGACCTTTCTCCCACCCACCCAAAAGAACAATTGTCCAAAGGAAGTATCCCTTTACATTTGCCCTCCCACCTAATTTGGCAATCTACTTTTTTAGTTTCATCATTATCTTAAAAAAACAACAACACAGACACATACAACATTACGCTGATGGCATCAGTGGAATTTTTTAATTTGGCTGAAACATTTCTACTTTCCCAGGCTGAGTGTGCGGCAAATCACCTTCAGGCCATACCAGGGAATGGTTGGATGGAGTCCTCAGCCTCTGTGCCAGGCAGCTCCTGGCAAGTAAAGGCAAAGATGAAATCACATAAAGAAAGAGCTGGAAAGGACACTGTAGACACAATACAAAATGATAAAATGTTGAAGCTGGCAGGAGCCTTAAGATAGATAATGTTCGATTCACTTGAGAATAAAGCAGTTAGAACATAAAATGTAGAATGTTACTCCATGATGGAATTGTTACATCATAGAATGCAGAATGTTACCAAGGACCTTAGAACGCTGGATAGGACAACATGAAACAGAAAGTTACATGTAGAAGAAATCTTAGAACACAGCTGGGGAAATGTTCAAAATAGAGGATGTTTTAAAACGTAAAAAAAAAAAAAAAATAGAATCTTCTCCAAAGCTCCTTGGAGGCATGCTATGAAAGGAGGAAAAGCCTGACCTTCTTAGGATGATGTTAGACCATTACATTACATCATGATGCTTGAGCTGTGTGTTTTTGGAAGGAGAGCAAAAAGGGCCAGCATTTCCTGATACTCCAGCCTCCAAGAAGAAAGTACATCAGAGCATTGGGCACAAGATGATCAGCTTGGCCTATCCAGTGGTGTTGGGTTTCACACCAAGGAGGAATATATTTCTCTGTTCTGTTTGAGCTATTGAAATTTTGTATGAGACTGACATTGAAATGGGAGCATTATAGTTCTTCAGAACCATTATGATCTCCAAAAGAAAGGAGAATGATACACTGACTGAGGTGTTTGAGGTGCATCAGAGGTGTGCTGAGCCATGTCTCATTTTAACATGTTTTTGAAGTACCATAGCATTGAAGGAAATTTAGTGAATAGCCCAACTTTGACAACTCACTAGGGAAGCAATGATCAAATCACACTAATCCTCCATGCAAAAGTTGCACAAAAGTCTTATGGAAGTGAAAAAAGGGTTTTTTGTTCCCCTCATTGTGGATATCTTATGGGCAGTGGACACAAGGGGGGGGGAGCAGATGGAGTATGATGGTTCTTCTGAACAAGAATCTCAACCATGTGCATTTATTGGAACAGGAACTAGAGAGGAAGAAAGACAGCAGTTGTACTTGGAAGGAAAGAATTATTGCACAGCCAAAACACCATATATATCTGATTCAGACAAGTGAAAGCATTTCATGTTATCTGTAAAAATGTTCTGTGGCAGGACTGGGGAACCTGCAGCCTCAAGGTCATATGAAGCTCTCTGTGTCCTTAAGTGTGGCCCTTTGACTGACTCCAATAAGACATGGATGGAAGGAACCTTAGAACAAAATGTCACAGCTGGGAGGAGTATCAGAAGAGGGCATATTCTAATGAAAAACAGAATCATACACTCTTTTTAAAAAATTTTTTTTTATTTACTCATTTACTTTTAATTTACAAGATTCAGTTTCACAATCCCTTGAGTTTCAGATTTTCTCCCCTCCCTTCTGCCCCCCCCCCCATGGTGGCATGCAATCATGTATAGGATCTGCAAATACTTTCACATTGTACAATAGTTTGGTTATATAGAAGGGTTGTAACCAATGAGTGATCACTGGGAAA
>CM053581.1:406834584-406856305 GCA_028627135.1 Pseudochirops cupreus
ATATATATATATATATATATGTAAATACTTTTTCTAAAAGTACTGAGTTTAGTGACTGATTCCTAATGGGAAATGGTCTGATGAGGAGTTGTGAGAGTTATGGTATTAGAAATCTAGCTCCTCAGGGTGACCCCTATGACCCTCTAAAATTGAGGCAGAAGTCAGGCAACTCTCTAGGGACCCCAAACTGTGAATGTGACTATAGTTTGGAGCAGTGGTTCTCAACCTTCCTAATGCTGTGACTCTTTAATACAGTTCCTCATGTTGCGGTGACCCCCAACCATAAAATTATTTTCATTGCTACTTCATAACTGTAATTTTGCTACTGTTATGAATCATAATATAAATATCTGATATGCAGGATGTATTTAAATTGAACATAACCCACAGGTTGAGAACCGCTGGTTTGGAGGAATAAGCCTAGAAGGCAGTGCTATATCTTTGATATGCCTTTGAATTTTAAATCTATGCTCTTGTGATACCTAAGTTCCCTTTTCAGCTTAAATCCCATGACAAGAGCTCTTCAGAAAGTCTGGGGCTTAGTAGTGAAGAACTGTAAATTTAGAAGATACCTATCAATTGAAGAGAGTCTGAATAATAAGGTGTATAAATATCATTGCTCTATATGAAACTATTAGAGAGTGTCAGAAAAAACTGGGAAGACTTGTATGAACTGATACAGAGTAGAGTGAACAGAATGAGGATAACAATTTATATAATAACAGCAGCAATGGAAACACAAACAATTTTGAAAGACGTAAGAACCCTAGTTATTGTGATGACCCTCCATAATTCCAAAGGACTGATAATGGAGCATGTTACCCACCTCCTGACAAGATGCAGAATGAGGCATGGCCAATCATTGGATGGACCATGTTTTGCTTTGTTAAGGCTCAGTCATTTCAGTCGTGTCCAACTTTTTGTGATCCCCATTTGGGGTTTTCTTGGCAGAAATACTGGAGTGGTTTGCCATTTCCTTCTCCAGTTTATTTTGCAGACAAGTAAACTGAGGCAAACAAGGTGAAGTGACTTATCTAGAATCACACATCTAGTAAGTGTCTAAGACCAGATTTGAACTCGGGAAAATGAGTCTTCCTGACTCCAAGCCTGGTACTTTGTGCACTATGGTACCACCTAGCTGGTCCTTGTTTTGCTTGACTACACCTATTTGTTACAAGGGTTCTGTTACTCTTTCTTTTCAATAGGAGTGGGAGGAAGAGGAAGTAGGAGAAAGAGTAAGCTTTGGAATAGGTTTCTCTCCCTTCTGGAAAAAAAAAAATGAAGAGACAGAAGGAAAGCCAGAAGGAAGCACAAACATGCAGGACAATTTTGAAAGTTACATGTTGAATTTATTATAGATTTTAAAATAAAAGCAAGCTGTACATAATAACCTATACAGAAATGTTCTTTTTGGGGAGAATAGTGCAGCGTTTGTTAATTTCAGAATATAGAGAGAAGGGAAAGAGAGGAGAAAAAGTCTAGTGTTAGATATGACAAAGGCAGCGAGGTAGTGCCATAGTGCAGAGAGTCCAGACCTGGAATCAAGAAAACTCATCTTCCTGAGGTCAAATCTGGTAGGTCTTACTACCTGTGTGACCTTGGGCAAGTTACTTAACCTTGTTTGCCTCAGTTTCCTTATCTGTAAAATGAGCTGGAGAAGGAAATGACAAAGCACTCCAGTATTTTTGCCAAGAAAACTCCAAATGGGGTCACAAAGAGTTGGACGTGACTGAAAATGACTTTAAAAAAAAGGATAATCAGGAACAGTTGATTCAACACAATTCAACAAACAATGATAAAGTGCTACTATGAGTCAGGCACCATGCCCTGACAGCTCTTCATAGCATTAGAACTACCTTACTTCTGTTGAACCCTCTCTGGGGTTACTTCCTCATCTGGGCACTTAATCTGTCAGGTTGGGTCTCCAGAGGGCAATGACAACTAATCTCTTAAGAGTTTTAGGGTTAATCCTGAGGAATTAGAGGTTCTAACACTGTAGCTCTAAAGCCCCCACAGATGCACTCCCTATAATTAATCAACCAGTTGAGTTCCATTAGTTTTAAGAAAAGGGATTGATGGAAAAGATATAGCTAGAAGAATTGGTACAAAACATTTCTCTCAAACCAGGGCACACCCTTCTCTTGTGCACACAATGTCCTTGCAAAAAGTAAGCTTAAAGTCTCAAGTACAAAGGTGTTTATGTTGCAAGAGGTACCTCCTGGCCTTTGGAGCCAGGCATCACTTTCTCCTTTAATAGGGTCCTCATAAAGTTCTCCTTTGATATAGCATTCAGCTTGGCTTAGAGGGCTGATGCCTTCTAGGGTACAAAGCTGGCCTATTTCTCTTCATGTCCCTGAAAATCTCCATCACCCTTTAATGAATGTCTTTTCACATTTGTCAGCAGGCTTTTCCTTAGCCATCACTGCTACTGCTTCAGTAGCGCTCTCCACCCCCAACTCTTTTCCTGCTTGTGTGCTGAGAAGGGAAAGATACCAGCTACCCCTGGGCTCAGCCCTTGCTAGGCTCAGCCACTGCTGGGCTAGGCCACTCAGCTATCACATTGAAAACTCTCCAGATATTTTGATGCCCTAAAGATCAAAATCTAAGCAAGATTGCCACTTAATTACCACCTGGCTCCTGTGGCTACCGTTACCAACTCTGGTGACCTCCACTCCAGTCATTGGTGGGACCTCAGTATCTCCTGAATTTGTGCACCCGGGTACCAGGCATGACTATTGTTATTATTACTATTATTATTTCCATCTCAGAATACTAATTCACTTAAGACTACAGGAAGGAATTCTCACACACACACACACACACACACACACACACACACGCACACATACACACACACAAACACACACACCAGAGGTTCCATGTGCTCAGGGATATATTGGGGCTAGATGGGGTGAGGTAGCCAGCTGCCTTTCCCTGACTTGTTGACTCACAGAAATCTTGCCTTACTCATGGCCAGGAAGGAAAAAGAGACTGATTGATGTGCTGGTGACCCCTTTGTATGTACCCTCAGATCTGCCTTTGTACATCCTAAGTCATCGGTTCTTCTGACTTCATAGTCAATGAGAAGGCTATTCATTATCACATCATATCAGTCCTGCAGTCACTCATGACTGGAAGTAGGCTAGTCAATACATGTTTAGATTGGAATTAGACAAAGAATATCTGGGCATGACAAGAGTTAATCCACGCAGAGAACTAGGCATGGAATGTTCATGCCTTCTTCAGGACTGCAGCTCCACCCTCCCCCACCCCACCCCAAAAGGTCAACCTGGTCCTAGTTAGTTCACAATGTGGAGCTCTCTAAATACATACTATTTCTAGGCAGGTAAGTTATAGGCATATATTATATTTATCATATCATGTTATTTTATTTACAATACATACGTATATGGCACAGTTGGAACACTGGGCTTACAGTCCAGAAGACCTGACTTTGAATCCAGCCTCAGATGCCTGCAACTGTGTGATTCTAACAAGTCCCTTATCTTCTCATCCTCTGTTTCTCTATCTCTAAAATGGGGATAGCAGTAGCAATCACTCACCAGATTGTTATCCCAAATGAGAAAATATAAGTTTTGCAAGCCTAAAAGCCTTATATAAAGGTTAGCTAACATTTATTACTCACTTCACCCTGACAGTTTAACTTCTCAATCTGACTTTAACAATTGTCCCCAGTTTACCTCCTGATTCTCTATCTTGCTATTTCTATGGCAAAGTTAAATTCCCTCTCCTCTCCCCTCCCCTCCCCTCCTCTCTCCTTCTTTCCCCCCTCCTCTTCCCTTTTCCACTCCCCTCCCCTCTCCCTTCTCCCCCCTCTTTCTCTCTCCCTCTTTTCTCCTTACCTCTTCTCCATCCATCCCCCTTCTCCCCCTTTTCTGTCAACTTCTCTTCTTAATGAAGAAACAAGGTATTTTTCAGCTTGATTTCTAAGACTAATGCTTCCCACCCTGCCCCAAGTATATATTATTCCAGTATGAAACAATACCCTGGGAAGCCATATGATACCCAGATTAGGTTGCTTTTTATCCCTTGATGCTTTATTTAACCTCTATCTTGACTTGGTCTCCCTTTCTAGTACACAGCCCAGGACATTGATCCAGAGAGACCTCCCTAAACATTAACTTCACTCCTTCTTTGACCTCTGTTTCTCTGACTTGACAATTCTGCTAAGTGACTGCTCCCTCCTCTTAAGCCTTTTCTAATAAATTGGCTTCTAGACTAAGCAGTCTTTACTTAGAAATCTGCAAACTATTTCCCCACTTTTTTTATATTTTGTTAATTCTAATTCAATATAGTTGGTTTCCTTTTAATCTCATGTATTTTATGCCTTTGAAAACACTTCTGAGAAAGTGACAATAGGAATCATGAGACTGTCAAAGAGGTCCAAGACACAAGTTAATATTGTCCTTTCCTGTTACCTCTCAACCTGTATCAAATAATAATGCCTCCTGATTCTTTTCCTTCTAGTCCATCCTTCTCCCCATCTCCTCATGTTCCCCTAACTCAATTCATTTTTCCAAGCAGCACATCAATTCTATAGGCAAACAATATCCATCTAGTCTAATCATTACAATATCTAAAGCTCAAATTTACATTAAGATGAGTGCTGACCCAACCCTAGTCATACCTGGATATAGGCTGTGATTTGTTCTTCATTCTGGAAGAGGACAATGACATCAGGGAGATGACAGCATAACTTGCAACTGAATTGGATTTAAGTGAGGCAGGGCTATGCAAAGTCACCAGCCTCACTCTCCCCTCCAGAGTCATCTGGGTCCAGTGACCAGATATAGATCAGGATGACTGGAGAGATGGCCCAGCATACAGTGGGAGACCTTGGCCTTTTTAAGCTAAGGTCTTTTCATTCTCACTTTGAATGAAGCAACACCCATTCAGTGATTAGGCCTTTTTAAGAAGTAAATCAAGGGATGGTCCTTTTAATAATAATTTTTTTTTAAATCAAACTGGGAGGGGAAGACCCTCAGGGTTACTGGTCAAAAGAGAAACAGTTACTATTTACATTCACTCTGGGCCTGAAGGGCCCAAAAAGTAAGCATTAAGTGGTGCTTGGGCCAGGACCTATAGTAACATCCATATAGGTGACTAAGGGATCAGGAGTTGTCCTAGTGCTTTCTAAGTTACCCCAGTCAAACAGGAGCTATTTGGGTGTGGGTGTGCCTGTGGGTGAGAAGACAAGGGGTCCTCAGGAAGAAACACTTTGCTTTGGAGGATACAGAGCCTAAGCACTTCTCTCTGAAGACTAAGCAGAGATGGGCCCACTGTTCATTACATACATGAGTCTAGCTAGACTTTCTCCAGTGCTCTGAAGGGATTATATGAGTAGGGATTAGCCAGATTATAAAAGTATGGCAGTGGTCCCCATACCCTCTGCCACTATCTCACTGCATGACCTGAGTTGTTTTCTATCTCAGAAGCTCCATTTGCTCATTAGAAAAATTAAAGCAAGATGAATAAGAATCAACAATTCTTAACCTAGGATCTGTAAACTTGGATTTTTAGAAATAATTTGGTAACTGTTTCAAGAGAATTGGTTTCTTTTGCAATCCCACATATTTTGGTTTATAAATTTAAAAACATTATGATAAGGGGTTCACTGGATGCCTGTATTCCCTGCTACTGGGGAGGTTGAGGCTGGTGGATTCATTGAGCTTAGAAGTTCTGAGCTCAGATAAGGCTAAAGCTGATTGGGCATCTGCACTAAGTCTGCCACAAAATGGAGAACCCATCTACCCCCTAACTAGTGGGGGAAGGATCCCAAGCAGAGTAAGAGAGGAGAGCCATCCAACTGTCTGAGGAGCAAACCAGCCCAGGTGGAAGAGAAAGAGAAGGAGAAGGAGAGTGAGGAAAATAAGGAGGAGGGAGAGGAGGGGCAGGAAGAAGTTAAGAACCCTTGACCTAGATAATCTATAAGGTCCCCCTGACCCCACCCCAGCTCTGACATTTTTGTCCCACATATACCACTCATCTGCCAGAGAAGGAACCAGCTCAATCCAGTTTTATCTCTTCAAGGTCAGCCTACTGTCAGGAGAAGCACACCTTCATGACCACTACTGCCATAAAATGAAATACTGCCATAAAATGAAATAAATACTGTCATAAAATGGAATCATACCCAAATGATCGCTTATCTTGTCGCAAGTAATCCACATATCACCATATAATTCAATTCAACCACCATGACTAAATATTAAATCCCTGCTCCCTGCAAGAACCTGTGCTGTGTGTTAGGGACTCAAAGATGAAAAGTCACATAGTCGCTGCCCTCAAAAAGCTTACAGTTGACTCATTGGACAAGCATTGATAGTCTAGAGCAGGGCTTCTTAAACTTTTTCCACTTTTGATCCCTTCAGCGTTCCTTAAAATTGACCCTATATGAGGTGTTGACCCACAGTTTAAGAAGCGCTGGTCTAAAGTTGTGGTATATGAATATAATGGAATGCTACTGTGCTGTAAGAAATGGGGAGCAGACGGACTTCGTAATAACCTGGAGAGACTTATGTAAAATGATGCTGAGCGAGAAGAGCAGAACCAGGAGAAATCTATATACAACCACAGACACAACGTATGTTTGATAACTACAATAGACCAGGCTCCTCTCAGCAATGTAAAGTTATAAGAGAACTCCAAAAGACTCATGATTGAAAGAGATATCCACATGCAGAGAAAGAGATTCGGAGTCTGAGTGCAGATTGAAACCAACTACTTGCTGGTTTTCTTTTTCTTGTTTTGTTTTCTCTTTCCAACTGATCATTCCATAGGTTATAATCCTTCTTTACAACCTAACTAATGATTACTGTGAAGATATTTGTAGATCCTATATTCCATTGCATGCCGCCATGGCAGAGGGTGGGAGTAAGAGGGAGGAGAAAATTTGAAACTCAAGGGACTGTGGAACTGAATGTTGTAAACTCCAAATAAATAAACAAATTAATTTTAAAAAAAAGAAGCGCTGGTCTAGATGGGGCAGTGAAGAATGAGGCAACGTAGGGCACAAAAAGCACTGAATCTGGTTGGTCTGAAGCCCGGCCCCACCCTTTCTTGCTTGTATGACCTTGGACAACTCACCACTTTTCTGGGCTGAAGTTTCTTCATCTGTAAAGCATTTTATAGGCATGAGACTTGATGAGCAGCTAAATCCCATTATCCTATTAAAAGAGTCTTCATGACCTCAATGAGATCCAAGGTCTCTTCCAGTTTGAGCCTACGACATGTACACAAATAATCATGGTACCAGCAAATTGGGTCTTTGAGCAAATGACCCTTTGTCAGGAACTCTGAAGACAGAGTGGTCTTAGATAAGGGTTGGGCTTGTATTCTCCTAGGGAGACAATTCAAAGAAAAGTAACTGCAGTTCTAATGACCAAGTTTAAGCCCAAAGAAGAGATTAAAAAAATGGACCTCCCTCCTTCCTCTGCTGAGCTGGAGGACCATGGGTGTGCAATGTTGCATATACTGTCTGACCTGTATGATGTGCTGGGTTTTTTTGTTGAATTACCCTTCCCCCTCCTCTTTTCTTTAAATAAATTATTTGTCACAAATGATGGCTTTCTGGGCAGAAGACAGGGAGAAGTACATTTGGAAATAAGGGTCATTTTGCCCAGAAAACCCTATGGGCAGAGTTCCATGTATCACAAAAGAGTCAGATGGGACTAAACAGCTCTGTGTAGGGCAAATGCAAAATGGAACAGCCTGGCCTTCAGGGAGCCTGCATTCTTGTGTGTAAGCAAGCAAGTGGGAAATACAAAGTCCTTTCAGGAAAGGAGAGAGCAGGCCCTAAATACTAGGGTATTCAGGAAAGGATTTTTGTGAGAGGTCGTACCTGAGTGGAGCTTTGCACCAAGCACTACCTGGCCCACTTGGGTCCTTCAAGAAGGGAAAGGCCTTGACTTTCCCTTCCTTTGTACCAGGGCTCAGCCTGATAGAGCCCTGATTCTGTAATTGCAATATCTGCCTACCTAGGTTCCTTTGGTAACTTACTAGCTGTTTAACTTTGAGCAAATTCCATGATAGGATCACAAACCTCAAGGTGGGAGGGACCTCAGAAGTCATCTTGTCCAACCTCCTTGTTTTACAGATGAGGAAACTGAGGCCAGAGGAGGTCAAGTGACTTACAGTTGGTGAGTGGGATTCAAGACCCAGGATTCAAACTCCAGATCCATCACTATGCTTTCCTCTTACTGCCACTTGGCTTCCTCCTCTGAAAAATGAGAGGGTAGAGCCATCTCTGGATCTTGGCATCCCACCTGCTCTCTTTTTTGTAATTTGACAGACTCCATACCCTTAGGTAACTGCAGCACTCTCTGACCTTTTTGGCACTTAGACCAGGGGCATGAGCAAGAGGAAGAAAAGGTGGAGATTTGGAAGGGGTCATGGGTAGATTTCAGACTCTACCTTTGACCCCAAAGCCAAAGGTAAAAGGCTCCAATCCTACTTCCCCACCCTTCTCCCACCCTTTCTTTATGACTCTTGGTCTAAACCCAGCCCCGACCCTTCTTCTTGATCCCCATTCTTCATCCCCAAAGATTTAGAAGCTTTTCTTCTCCAGGTAAGAGACATAATTTTTCTGCCTCTGGTTTCTGTATGTTTTGTCAGTGGCAGCCAAAGGCTTGGGCCAGCCACAAAGATAATAGTGGAAATACACACAGCCCACAGCTGGGAGCGGGGTTCAGCCAACCCCCTGGGCCATGTCTACTCACTCTATATTATTTTACAAATTAGGAAACTGAGGCAAACAGGGTGAAGTGACTTGGTCAGGGTCACACATCTAGTCAGTGTCTGAGGCTAGAATTGAGATGAGGCTAGAAAGATGAGCCTTCCTGACTCCAGCTCTGGCACCATATCCACTTTGCCACCCAGCTGCTCTGTATAAATATATAGACAGAGCATAAGAAAGATGGCAGCAATATAGTGCTATATAATGGATAGAGCTCAAAATCCAGAATGTCTGGCTCCAGGTCCCTCCTGAGGGGGCCTTCCAGCCTATCTTTGGCATCCATCCTTGCTATCTACCCTGATAAACTTTACCCAGCTTAGGAGGGTCAAGGGGTATAGTAGATAGAGCTTCAACTAGACTATCAGACGATTCAAGTCTCTAATCTGCCACTGTGTGACCTTGGGTGAGTAATCTACTCTGAGTCTTGGTTTACCACTCAGTAAAATGAGATTTTTGGACTAGATGAGCTCAGTGATTTTTCTCCTTTCTGAAAGTTACTTTTTTTATTCTACTGAGTCCCCAACTCCTTCCCCACACCCCGCACTGTTTCCTTCATCTGAACTCAAGATACTTGGCAGGTGTGACAGGTGAAGAAACTGGGAGACCCATGGAGGGTGGATGGGATCTTGCCCATAGGTATGGGGGTCAGTGGAATCCAAGAATCCTGATTACCACTTATGGGCTCTCCCTAATGGACTATACTCCTTCTCTTTCAAGGAACCTCCGAAATATATCCATGCTTCCTAATCAGCCTCTTCTCCTTTTCTTCCCCTATGTGTGATCAGCCTCCTCACTGTCTCATACACGTGCACACCATCCATGCTTACCAATAGATACACATGTATATATAGGAAATAAAATCCTAAACTTATAGACCCCTTGACTGCCAAGCTGTTTCAGTCATGTCCAACTCATACGTCATTTGGGGTCTGCCATTTCCTTCTCCAGCTCATTTGATAGATGGGGAAACCGAAGCAAACAGGATCAGGTTACTTGTCTACAGTCACACATCTAGTAAGTGCCTGAAGCCATATTTGAACTCACAAAGATGACTGCCTCCAGTCAGTGACTCCAGTCAGTGACTCCAGGCCCAGTGTGCTATCTGTTTCACCACTTAGCTGCCCTTAGAGACCCTCTATTCCAACAGTCTCAATTTACAGATTAGGAAACTGAGGCCTAAAAATGAGAAGCAATTTGGTATACTTTAGCCCCAGAAGGGACCTTGGAAATGACCCAGTCTAACTCTTTCACTTTGCAAATGGGGAAACTGAAGTTTGGAGATCATGGGACCGCAGCTCTAGAGTTCAAAGGAACCAAACCCCTCACTTTACAAATGAGGAAAACAAGGCAGAGAGGGATTACCCAAGGTCACAGCAGGGAGTAAGTGGCAGAGCTAGGATTCCAGCCTCTGCCTCCAGACCCAGTCCTCCTTCCATGGCGCTATCACCAAACCTGTTGAAAATTGCCAATGCAATTCAAGTAATAATTACTGAAACATTGTCGATATTTCTGTTTCTCTTGCTCAGCCAAATCAGCCTTCTTACAAGAGTCCTCTTACAGGGCACTCCAATTCCCATCTCTGCTGGGATTACACCCCTTCCTTACCTCAGCCTTTTAAAATGTCCTTCAAGGCTCAACTCAAAAGCCCCCTCCCATGTGAGACTTTTCCTTATTCCTCCCCCATCCTCACCCCAGTGCTTTCTACCCAAAAATTGCTCATTTATAGTTTACAGACTAGAACTGTGAATTCTTTGGTTAAAAGAAACTCCCTAAGAGGAAAGTCCCTCCATCAACGCAACTCAATAACCATGTGTGAAACTTCTAGTCTTAAGAGGTACCCAGAGCACTACCAAGCAGCAGGATTTACCCAGGGTCAGTATACCCCTGAGGAGGGACCTGGAGCCAGACATTCCGGATTTTGAGCTCTCTCCATTATATAGCACTATATTGCTGCCATCTTTCTTATGCTCTGTCTATATATTTATACAGAGCAGCTGGATGGCACAGTGGATATGGTGCCAGAGCTGGAGTCAGGAAGGCTCATCTTTCTGAGCTCAATTCTGGCCTCAGACACTGACTAGATGTGTGACCCTGACCAAGTCACTTCACCCTGTTTGCCTCAGTTTCCTAATTTGTAAAATAAGCAGGAGAAGGAAATGGCAAACCACTGCAATATCTTTGCCAAGAAAACCCCAAATAAGGTCAGAAAGAGTTGAACATGACCCAACCACATATATTTATACAGCTAGTGATTATCTCTCCTTGCTAGATAAGGGAAAATTGAACTTTTCTCTTTGTATACCCAGTGCCAAGAACATTGCCTAACACGTAGTATGTCCTTTGTTGTTGTTCAGTCCTTAGTAAATGCTTACCGACTGATCAATAAATGACCCCTCATGGTTCCAGAGTACCAGAGATAAAGCCTGCCTCCCACCTCCCAGCAGAGAACTAATGGACCCAGGGTGCAGAAGGATTTTTGCATTGGCCAATGTGAGAGGGTTGTTTTGCTTGGCGATGCATATTTGTTAGAAGGGTTTTTCCTTTTCTTTTTCCTTTCCAGTTGGGAAAGGATGTAGGACAGAGAGGAAATAAATGCTTGTTTGTTGATAATTAAGTTAAACTAAAAAATGCATGCTGGCTAATTTTTGCAGAAAATAATACATATTATAGAAATAAAGTGACACCTCAGAATGGTGAGTGCATTACAATGGAAAAAATATATATATATATATCAACTCAGAGAGGCAGTTTGGTTAGGTCCAGGGCAAAAAATGGTGGATTTGCAGTCTGAGGTCTTGGGTTCAAATCCCAAATCTTGGCTAAATCACTTCCTCTCTGGAGCCTCAGTTTCCCCTCTCTAAAAGGAGAAGAGTTATATGACTGTAGAATGTTGGAGGAGGCATTCTCTAGTTCTAGGGCTAAAATTCTAAAACCCAGTTTTCCTAGAGGTTCCCTAACCAGAAAGAGCTGCTTTTCATAGGTTAGTCTCTAAGTATAAAAATCCAGAAACCAAAGAACAGCCAAAGAAAACCGATTGAACAGAGATAAGTGTCTGCCAAGAGGCAGAAGTCTGTTATGACAGTAAGACAATGAGTTTCCAATTGAGTTCTTTGGAAATCCATGAGAGTTGTTGCTTGCTATGAAAAGATGTGATTCTGTCAACCCACAGCATTCAAACTTGTCTTATTTTAGAATGTCAAGCCCCCACATTACCCGAAATGACAATGTAAGACTTAACAACTACTTGAAAAAAACAACAATTCTCGCCTTAGTAAAAAAGCAACTTGGGAAATGAATTTCCCAAAGTCAAACAGACTTTAAGGGATGGAACCAGCATTCAAACTCAGCTTCTGAGACTCCAAGTTCAGTGTTCTTTCCTTAATCCCTCAGTGCTCTAGACAATACTAAGACTGTAAAGTGGAGGGAAAATGCCCATCAACACATAGGGATTTCCCTATTCTAATAAAATCTCAACTAGTCCCACTTCCAGCCCTATGCATATACACTAGTGGTAGGCACTTTATAAACGCGTATTGAGCTGAACTGAACTATGCTGCCATTAGGAAAGTGGTGACTTGAGCCCAGGAAACCAGCCCAAGGAACTTAGAGACGTTGAATAGAGTCAGTCCCCAAGATATCTGCGTTTCTGAGAGCTCTAGGTGAGGGACAAGATGGAGGGAATTGCCTTCTAGTAGTTAGCTAGCTCCCAAGTCATAGAAAAGTCGCCCCATCTAACTAAAGCATCCTGCAGCTTGGACTCCTTTCTTGCCTGCCTGAATCTTTATTGGTGCCAAGTCCCTGCTGAGTCACATATCAGCCCAAGAAGGAACTACCTAGGCAGTTCTTCGCAGAGCTGCTAGGTTATTCAGAATGTTGCTACTGCTTTGATCACTCACCCACCCCAAGGGCTTCTGTTGCTGGCTGGTAATTATTCTCAATACAAATGGTTCTGTTTAATAGTTTAGGCTCTTTCCAGCCTAGACCCTGGCTATTTTGTCAGGCTTACTCTACATTTGTCCCCTTCTTGCATTTTGAGGTCCAGCCAAACTGACCTTCTGGCTATGGCTTCCCACAAAACTGTCCAGCTCTCCTCTTTGGGTCTTTGCACAGGAAGTGCCTCATAGCAGACTCAGTCCTCCTTCACCTCAGTATCTTAAGAGTCTTTGCCTTGCTCCAAAATTTAACTTAAGCCTTACTTTCTACAGGAGTTGTTTCCTGATTTCCCCAACTGCCTTTTTTTTTATCTTGAATTGATTTTGTATATGCTGGTATATCATAACCATATATAATCACATCACATATATCATACCATGCCATACTATACCATACCATACCATGCCATGCCGTATCATAGTGTTATAGTTTAGACTCTGCCCACCCAGGGATGCCAAAAAGTGTCGCGGTTTCATGATGTGTTATGGTAGAACTGTCTCAAAGAATTCAGTCAGACCACCTCTAAACCAAATATAGGCATTTATTGAGACTGATGCTTCTCATGAGGCCGGCTAAGTTCCAAGAGGAAAGAGCAACTTCAAAGAAAGCAAGATAGATTTTTAAAGGGTAAAGGTGCAATTACATAACAGAAATTATGAATATTAAAAAGGCAGGAGGGATTTGTTCAGAGATTAAGTAATAGGAGAGGGGTCCCAGCCTCAGTGGAACTGTGCATGTGATTACTTACAATGCATAAGAAAAATCCACTTGGGAGGTATATATCTGTGATAATGATATTATAAGTTTCTCTCTGTCACAAGTTCACCTAAAGGACAGCTTTTGTTATGACGGCACAAGTGCCTACTTAGGGAAAGTCCCTTCTATTGTTTTGCCCTGCTTGGGCATCCTGGTGCTGCAGCTTTCTGATTGGCTGAGTATTGTGGTCCTATCTAAGACTAGATGGATGTGGTTGTGGTTGAGTCCACTGCCCCACCTGGAGCAGTGACTGGGATCCCATCACACAGACACATCTGCTGTTCTGTGAGAAATATGAGTTTATGGATACACCTGTTGTTCTAGGCATATATGAAGAAGTTAGGATATTGAGCCCAGAGTGGGTGAGTGGCTAGGTAGAGGCAGTGGGCCTGCTGTTCAGTGGGGGCCCATAAGTTAGAATATTGGGGCTAGGGGGCAGCTTTATTAGAATTCTATCAAAATCACATCATCTATTTATCCCTGGGCTTGTAGGCACAGGTGATAGATTAGGGGAGAGAGAGAGAGACAGAGAGAATGAGAGAGAAGAAGAAGAAGAAGAAGAAGAAGAAGAAGAAGAAGAAGAAGAAGAAGAAGAAGAAGAAGAAGAAGAAGAAATGAGAGAGAGAGAGAGAGAGAGAGAGAGAGAGAGAGAGAGAGAGAGAGAGAAAGAAAGAAAGAGAGAAGGAGGAGGAAGAGGAGGAGGAGAAGGAAGAAGAAAAGAAGGAGAGAGAGAGAATGCTGAGAGCCCAGGAAAGAACACCCATGTTTAAGGGTCAGGAAGAGAATAAAGAATCAATAAATTTGGGGCAGTTAGGTGGCAAAGTGAATACAGCACCAGCCCTGGAGTCAGGAGGACCTGAGTTCAAATCCAACCTCAAACACTTGACATACTTATGAGCTGTGTGACCTTGGGCAAGTCACTTAACCCCAACTGCCTTGCCAAAAAAAAAAAAAGAATTAATAAATTGGTGAAGCCATAAGAGGAAAAACAAGAGAGAACAGTATTACATGAGCCAAGGAAAGATCAAAAGGATCCCAGATCTGCTGAAGAGCCAAAAGACATCTCAGAGGACAGTTAACCCCTTGATTTTACATATAAGGAAACAGACCCAAGGAGAGAGGATAAGTGATTTGCTTGAGATAGTAAGAGCCATGACATGAGTCCCATCACTCTGCCTTCAGAACCAATTATTTTAAAAATTTTATGAATACCATGCTGGAGAATATCCAGTGGGTAACCAAGTGAGAAGCTGCAGAGAAGTCAAAGAAAAAGAAGACTGACAAAAGGGCCATTGTCTTTGCCAGTTAAGAGCATGGCAACCACTTTGGAGACAGGCAGTGGTTGTTGAGTGAGTGATACGGCCAGAGGTCAGATTGTCATGGAGCTGAAGGAGGGAGTGGGAAGTGAGGAAGTAGAGATCGAGAAGCTAAGAGCTCTTTCAGCAGGAGATTGTGAAAGGGGAGACAAGGGATGGTAACTTGAAGGGATGGCAGAGAAAACTGTCTTAAGGATGGGGGAAACCTGGGAACATTTGTAGGTAGTCTCAACTACAAGAGGACAGCATGATTTTAGAAATTGAGGGCTAGCCTTAGGATCAGAAAAGCTGGGTTCAAGTCTTGCTCTCATAAACACTCGCTATGTAACCCTGGGCGAGTCACTCTCTTCTCAAAGGAAATTTAAGATTATAAATTGCAGAAAAGGTGTCAGCTTGTATGGGTAGGGTGAGTTTCCTTGTCCAGGAATTCCTTATATAGATGGTATCACAGTCGGTATCACAGCAGGGGGAAGAAGCACAAGCACTTATTAATCACTTACTATGTGCTAAAGACCTATGGTGCATCTCTGTTACTCAGTGCTGATGGAACCACATTGATTAGTGATAAGGCCATGATCCCAGAAAAATGGGCTGAATCCCTCCATAGTGTTCTCAACTGTCTTCAATCAATGTTGAGGCCATTAAGTTCCAACTAAATAAGTTTTGAATACCATTAGGCCCCTTTCCTGAGGCAAAGGACCTGGGCTGATTCTATTCCAGCTGAGATTTACAAGGTAAGGGGTCCATTGCTCATACTTTTTAGTTATATAGCAAGAGGAGGTTATCCCCCAGGAGTTCCACTGCCCATCTCTATAAAGGTAAAGGAAATAGACTGCCCTGTGACAATCACAGAGGTCTCTCTCTTAGTCATTGCTGGCAAGAATCTTGCCAGAACCTTCCTTAATAGGCTTATCCTTCACCTGGAAGATGGTCATCTACCAGAGGGCAAGTGTGGCTTCAGAAAGGGTTGAGGAACAGTAGATGTGGTGTTTGCTGCCCAACAACTCCAGGAGAAATGCCAAGAGCAGAACAAAGGTTTGTACGCAGCATTTGTAGATTTGACCAAGGCCTTTCATATTGTCATGAAGGCTTATGGAAAATTATGTCAGAATTTGGTTGCCCAGAGAAGGTCATCAGCATTGTATGTCAATTCCATGATGGCATGCTTGCCCAGGTTCTAGATAATGGACATTACTCTCATGCCTTCCCAGGCACCAATGAAGTGCAAGACTGTATACATGCTCCCATGCTTTTTAGCATGTTTTTAGCCATGTTATTAAAGATGAACCTGGCATCAAGGTCAGCTACTGCAGAAATGGTAAATTCTTCAACTTAAAAGGCTATAAGCCAAGACCAAAGTGGAGGGAATGGTGGTGCGTGATTTTCTGTTTGCAGATGACTGTGCACTCAATGCAGCCTCTGAAGCTGAGATGCAACAAAATATGGATTGATTCTCTGCTGTTTGTGCTAATTTTAGCTTGACAATTACCACTAAGAAAACACAGGTGCTCAGGGGCAGCTATGTGGCACAGTGAATAAAGCACCAGCCCTGGAGTTAGAAGGACCTGAGTTCAAATCCAGCCTCAGACACTTAACACAAAAACTAGCCATGTGACCTTGGGCAAGTCACTTAACCCCAATTGCCTTACCCTCCCCCTCCAAAAAAAAAAAAAAGAAAACACTCAAAAGAAAACACCACACCATCTCTACATGGAGCCATTGATTACAGTCAATGGAGAAATTTTGAAAGCTGTGGATAAGTTCACTTACCTTGGCAGTGTACTTTCCTGGGATGTAGACATTGATAATGAGGTTGATGCATGCATTCCCAGAGCTAGCTCAGTGTTTGGAAGGCTCTCAGTGTGGGAGAGAAGAGGTATTAGAGTGACTACCTGACTGAAGATCTACAGAGCTATTGTGCTGATCTCATTGTTGTATATTTGTGAAACCTGGAAAGTCTACCAGCACCATGCCAGGAAACTGAACTGCTTCCATCTGAATTGCCTTAGGAAGATTTTGAAGATCAGCTGGCAGGATAAGGTACCAGACACTGAGGTACTTACTCAAACTAAACTGTCAAGCATTCAAACTCTGCTTCAGAGAGTGCAGCTCCAATGGGCCCACCACGTTGTTCATATGCAAAACGTACACCTGCCAAAAAGACTGTTTTATGGAGAACTCACACAGGGCAAGCATTCACACAGTGGTCAAAAGAAGTGATACAAAGACACTCTCAAGGTCTCTTTTAAGAACTTTGGAATTGATAGTGTGATATAAGAGATGCTGGTACAAGACTGCTCAGCATGGCATGCTCTCATCAGAGAAGGTGCTGTGCTCTATGGACTAGAGCAGAATTGAAACTGCTCGAAGCAAACAAAGGATGTGCAAATTTCAAGAATTCAACCCAAATGTTCACATGGACTACTTGTGCCTAACCAGTGGTAGAGCATTCTGGGCTCCTATTGTTCTTATCAGCCACAGTGGGACACACTGAAGCTTGGCTGTAGTGTAGTGATGTCATTTGGTCCTCTTAGAAAATGAAGGAAGAAGGGGCAGCTAGGTGGCTCAGTGAATAGAGCACCGGCCCCGGAGTCAGGAGCACCTGAGTTCAAAACTGGTCTCAGACACTTGACACACACACACAAAAACTAGCTGTGTGACCTTGGGCAAGTCACTTAACCCCAATTGCCCTCCAAAAAAAAAAAGCAAAAAGAAAATGAAGGAAGAAAACCAACCAGCCAGGCATTATGCTGAACACTTTACCAATATTACCTCATTTGAATCTCACAGCCACCCAGAAAGTGAGTGCTATCATCATCCTCATCTTACAGCTGAGCAAATGGAGGCAGACAGTAACTAAGTGATTTGCCCAGTATCACTCAGCTAGAAAATCTTTCAGGTCAGACTGAACTCAGAACTTCCCATGTCCTATTTACTATGCCCCCTAGTTATGATCCCAATTTCTGTCTTCCAACTGGTGAGATTAGCCGAAGCCTGTTGGAGATGATGAGATTCAAATAGACTGGTCAGTGAGATAATGAGACTGGGGAGGGGGGTGGGCTCTGCCCTGGGTAAATGGGCTGGACAATGGAATTCAAACTCTAAGCTACTGCCCCTAGCCTATGTATTCCTGATTACCTCATTTCCCAGCCCCCAGAGCAAATTTCCTCAATAAGAATCCCTTAGCACTGGCCCTGGAGTCAGAAGGACCTGAATTCAAGTCCGGCCTCAGACACAACACTTACTAACCATGTGACCTTGGGCTAGTCACTTAACCCCAACTGCTCTGCCTTCCCCCTCCAAAAAGCAAGAAAAAAAAAAAGAATCCTTGGCTTATCCTAGCTATGGAGTGTCTCCTATAAGGGGCTTTTATTTCCCTTAAGGAGGACCCTGCTAGGTGTATTATCTGGAATAAATGTCTTTACCTGATTTGGAGACAGCCCCAGAGAATACTTTCTAGACAACACCTACACACACACACACACACACACACACACACACACACACACACACCCCTCTACCTTGCACCATCATAATCACTGCCCATCTAGCCTTCACTTAAAGACATTCAATAACTGTAGCAGCTAGGTGGTGTAGTGGATAAGTATTAGGCTTGGAATCAGGAAGACTCATCTTCCAGCCTCAGACATTTACTAGCTGTGAGATCCTGGGTAAGTCATTTCACCCTGTTTGCCTCAGTTTCCTTATCTATAAAATGAGCTGGAGAAGGAAATGGCAAACCACTCTAGTATCTTTGCCAAGAAAACCCCAAATGGGGTCATGAAGAGTCACACAGCCTGAATAACAACCTCTTAATTGCCATTCCACTTAGGGGCAGTTTGAATTCTTGAAAAAGTTTTCCTTTTAGGATATATTGAAAGCATATGTTGGCAGTGGGAAAGGCAACAAAGAATCAAGTAGAATGTCTGGTTCCCAAAGATCTAAATGGAATGTGGAATATCTGGGATGTATGAATGGATGTTGACTTATTCCCAGGGACCCACACTAAAGAATATCAATGGGAAGGACAGCTGGGAAGTTCTGGTGAAGTCATGTTCCAAGGTATTTCTAGACTAGAAAAGGGGAGGAGGGGAAGGAAGTAAAGAATGAAGGAGAAGTGGGAGATGCCACAAATAAATTAAGAGTAGAGGTTTGCACTTCATCTCTCCTCCAAGCTGATGCCCATGCCTTTATTCCCACCTGACTCTCCCATGGCCCCAGGGCTACTCTATCTCACGCACCAGGGTCCAGGGCCCAGGACTAGTCAGTTCAGAAAAATTAGAGAGGCCGATATATTGGAAAGAGTTCTGGAAATAGTCAGGAAAAAGGGGTTCAAGTCCTGGACCCTGGGCTTGTCTCTTCCCCACTCCCAGCCTCGGCCTCCTCAGCTATAAAGTAGAGATAATACTGTTGTTTCTTCCCTAGAAGGGTTATATAGAAAAATATTTCATAAACCTGAAGTGAGAATTATTTCTTGGGGGTCAGGAGAGTATTCTATTTAATCAATCAAACGTTTAGAAAGTGCCTACTATGTACTACATACTTGTGACACACACACAAAAATGGAGCCGCCTCTCCCCTCGAGGACCTGTATTCTATCAGGAGAGGCTCATCTTTAATGAAAGTGCTTCTGCTTTGCTATTGCCCTTCCCCTGATGTCCCGTCCAACTACTGAATTTCTTCTGGATCTAATTCTATTGATAATATTGTTTGGCTCTCAGCTTCCTTTCTAAATATGTCCTTGTGCCCCTGCACTACCCAAGGAGCCATCCCCACTAACTCAGGTGTGTTGTGAGGCTCCAATGAGATAATATTTCTAAAGCACTTTGTAAATGCATTATGATTATAATTAATCTCCAAACACCAGGCTTCTAATCTGTTGAAGACTTCATTCCATGAATGACATGAGTTAGGTAGTCCTTATCCTTGTCTGACAGATGAGAAAACAGAGGAGGCACAATTTGGTTTGCTTAAGGATGTGAGAAGGGGTCAACCCTGGGGCTGTGACTTGGGGAAATGAGGGATAAACTCCAATTCTCTACTTAGAACTCATCTCATGTATTCCACTCATCACCCCACTGCCCCTGCCCCCAGCTTTCCTTCCATAAAATTTTATTGGTAAAATCTCCACTCAACTAGAACCACACTCAACTGCCACTATCCTTCAATACCTTTACAGTCTGATATAAGGACATTCTTTTATTGTAGAAAATGGTCCTCCCCCAGTAAATTTGGATTTGGCCTACCAGGATGTCCTGGCTGTGGTTTTCTACCTCCACTATTTAGCTCAGTGCTTGTAAGGGTTGAATGAATACTTTTTCATTTATTCACTCAAAGACAATTTCTTTGACCCTTTAATTTAAGAAGCCCATTAGAAGAATGGCTTCTCCCAAAGCCCTTGAAGAGTGATCAGCTTTGCCCATGCCCACAGTGCTGTACCCACTATGGTTTTCAGAGATTGGTTGCAAACAGGAGGAAATAGGTGGCTGTATAGAAAGATTAAACACTTCACATTTATTGACAGCAAAAGATAGAGGAGGTAGGTCTGATGATCAGCAAGGGCCACATTTCAGAGGACCATATCTGGGGCTAAGCAAGCCCCTCTTTTTCCTCCATTCTCCACTTCAACCAACTCCAACAGATCCCTTCACCATTGCCAAAGACACCTCCATACACTCCCCCACCCTCCCCTCTTGAGGGATGGCATTTGTCTTTTGTCTCCAAATTGGAATATTCCAAGGGCCTCCCAGAGAGAAGGGAGAGGTGGGTTGTGCCACCCAAACCACACTTTGAGAATAAAAAAAAGAAATTTGGCCACTGTATTTAAAAAAGACTTAAGAAAAACTGTTAAGTTGGGCTACCCCCCATCTTGGGGTGGTAAAGGCTGGTAGCCCCTGCCTGCCCCTGCCTCAGAGGGTCTTGCCTCTGCCCTCTGAAATGACATCCTCAGGCCGGGCACGCATGTACCACTCCACCCAGGCTCCATCATATATGGCCACATCAGGCTTGCCACAGAGATACGCACCTAGGGCTACATGGCAGGCAGTGACGCCTGAGCCACAAGTTGCCACCAGGGGCTTTGAGAGGTCCACCTTCTTCTCTTGGAACAATCTTTGTATGGCATCAGGGCTCTTCTCCAGGCCCTCCTCAGTCATGAAGTCGAGGAAGGGAATGTTCAAGGTGCCAGGGATATGACCAGGTTCAATGCCTAAAGGTGGAAAAGAGGCTTTCAGTGGGAGGTAGAAAATAGCAGGGGTAGGTGAGAGGATGGAGAACATCAGAGGAGCTGGGTTGAAATCCTGGCCCTGCTTAGCACAGTAGCTAGCATATAGTAGGCACTTAATAAATGGTTATTGATTGACTGACCACCCCCTCTCTCAGCCTCAGTTTCCTAATTTGTAAAATGAGGCGGTTGGGATTATAAAATTCTAAATCTAGAATTGTAAGGGACTTCAGTGGCTATTTAATCCATTTTATAGATGAAGAAACCAAGGCCCAGGATAGTGATTAAGGTCTAATTAATGCCTAAGGTCACATTAAGTCATAGGGATAGTATATTGAGAACTGGAAAGGCACCTCAGAGATTCTCTGGTCCAACCCTTCTTTTATGAATGTGGGGGGAAAAAAAGAGGTCCAGGGAAGGTAAGTGACTTTCCTAGAGTCTCAGCAAAAATAACAGTCAAAAGCAGGTTTTGAATGCAGGTCCTCTGACTTCAAGGCCATTGTACCACACTGTCTGCCTTATGTAGGAGACAAAGGGACTAAAGTACCTTCTAGCTCTAGTTTTGGATCCTAAAATAAAGTCTAAAGGGAGATTGTGAAGAACTAAAGGACATAATTTAACTGGAGAAGGATGGAACAAGTTGTGGTATAGGATTGTGATGGAATACTACTGTGCTATAAGAAACAACAGGCAAGATGCTCTCAGAAACCTGGGAAGAGGGGGCGGAGCCAAGATGGC
>CM053581.1:406856805-406869849 GCA_028627135.1 Pseudochirops cupreus
CTCTTGAGATGTGACCACCCGTGAATAAACCACCTCTTGTGACTCCTCCGCCTTCTGTCTGGTTCTTCCTCCTTTGGAGGCCGGTGACGACCGAAGACCCAGGATGGGTAAGTAAGAGGGCTGTAGGGCTAGTCAAAATAGAAGACCCCTAACATGTATTGAATTGCTTGTCTTTCCAGTGGGGTGGGTGATGAGGAAGGAAGGGAAAGAATCTAGAATTTAAAGTTCTATAATCAAATGTTAAATATGTATATATATATATATATATATATATATGTATATATATATATATATATATATATATAATTATTATTATTAACTGTATGCAACTGGGAATTAAGATATACAGGCACTGGGGTAGGGAGATCCATCCCGTCCTACCAAAAAGTCAGAGGGGTGATAGGAGAGGACATAGGAGAGAGAAGATTGGGGGAGGGGGGATACACTGGGATGTCTGTTTTGGGTTGTGGGTAGGGGAAAGATGGGGAGAAATTTTGTAACTCAAAATGTCGTGGAAATGAATGATGTAAACAAGAAAATAAATTAATTTATTAAAAAAGAATAGTATGAGAATATTATAAGCATATTATAAGAATATTATGAGTATATTAAATTGCCCTTGGGATTCAGAACACATTTTTTGGTGTTGTTTTATGTACATAATTGAATATTGTTTCATACACTTCCTATAGTGCTTAAATTTCTTTGTTTTTTTCTCAATTACGTGTAAAACCTACTTTAAATGGTCATCTTAAACAATCTTGAATTCTGAATTTTCTTCCTCTCTCCTAGTCTTTCCATCTCCTTGAGAAGGCAAGCAATTTAATATAGAGTAAACATGTGTAGTCATGCAAAAACTATTTCCATATTAGTCACATTGTAAAAGAAAAAAAGACAAGAAAAAAAAAGTAAAAAAAATAAAGTTTTAAAAGTATGCTTTGATCTGCATTCAGACTTTATCAATTCTTTCTCTGGAGGTGGATAGCATTTTTCATCATAAGTTCTTTGGAATTGTCTTAGATCATTGTATTTCTGAGAATAGCTAAGTCAGTAACAGCTGATTATTCCACAATATTGCTGTTACTGTGTACAATGTTCTCCTGGTTCTGCTCACTTTGCCTTGCACCATTTCCTGCAAATCTTCCTAGATTTTTTCTGAAACCATTCTGCTTGTCATTTCTTATAGCATATTATTATTCCATCACAATCATATCCCACAACTTGTTACGCCATTCCCTAATTGATGAGTATCCCCTCAATTTCCAATTCTTTGCCACCACAAAAAGATCTGTTATAAAGACTTTTGTACATATAGCTCCTTTTCCGTTTTAAAAATCACGTCTTTATGATACAGATTTAGGTGTATTGTTGGGTCAAAGAGGAGTCACAGTTCTATGGTCCTTTGAGCATAGTTCCAAATTGCCCTCTGCAATCGTTGGATCAATTCACAAATCCACCAACAATGCATTTTCCACATACCCTCCAACATGTGCAGTTTTTCTTTTCTGTTATATTAGTCAATCTGATAAGTGTGAGGTGGTACCTGAGTTATTTTAATTTGCATTTCTTTAATCAATGGATATTTAGAGTATTTTTTTAATATGACTATAGATAGCTTTGATTTCTTCATCTGAAAACTGCCAACTCATATCCTTTGATCATTTATCATTTGGAAAATTACTTGTATTCTTATAAATTTTACTTGGTTCTCTATATGTTTGAGAGATGAAGTCTCAAAGAAACTTGCTATAAAATCCCTTTCCTTTCCTTTAATCTTGTTTTATTTGTGCAACCCCTTTTTAATTCAATATGATCAAAATTTGTCTGTTTTACATCCTATAATGCTCTCTGTTCTTGTTTGGTCATAAGTTATTTCCTTATCCAAAGATCTGATAGGTAAAATATTTCCTGCTCCCTTAATTATGCTATTGCCCTTTATGTCTAAATCATATACCTATTTTGATCTATATGATGTGAGATTTTGTTCTATACCAAAGTACTTTTCAATTTTCCCAGGAATTTTTTAAAAATTAAATAATGAGTTCTTGATCGCAAAGCTTAGATTATTGCATTTATCAAACACGAAGTTGCTGTGGTCATTTACTGATATGTATGATGCATCTGATCTATCCCACTGATCTGTCTTAGCTAGTAGCAGACTGTTTTAATGAGTACCGCTTTGCAATACAGTTTGAGTTCTGATATTGTTAAGCCACCATCCTTCACATTAAAAAAAATCGATTCCTTTGTTATTCTTGACCTTTTGTTATTCCAGATGGATTTTGTTTTTACTTTTTCTATCTCTATAAAATAATTTTTGGTGATATGATTGATATGACACTGAATAATTAAATTAATTTAGGTATAATTGTCATTTTTATTATATTGGCTCAGACTACATATGTGCAATTAATAGTTCTCCAGTTTAGGTCTTACTTTATCTTTATGAAAAAAGTTTTATAATTTTGTGCATATAGTTCTTGGGTGTATTTTGGCAGGTGGACTGTATTTCATATTATCTGCAGTGATTTTAAGCGAAATTTCTCTTTCTATTGCTTCCTCTTGGACTTTTGTTGGTGATCTATAAAAATGCTGATGATTTATGTAGGTTTATTTTATATTCTGCAACTTTGCTGAAGTTACTATTTCAACTAGTTTTTCTTAGTTGATTCGCTAATATTTTCTAAGTATACCATCATATCATCTACAAACAGTGATAGTCTTATTTCTCATTGCCTATTCTAATTTCTTTTTCTTCTCTCATTGCTATTGCTAGCATTTCTAGTACAATATTAAATAAGAGTGGTAATAATGAGCATTCACTCTGATCTTATTGGGAAGGCTTCTAGCTTATCTCCATTATAGGTAATGCTTGTTAATGGTTTTAGATAGATACTACTTATCATTTTAAGGAAAGCTCCACATATCCCTATGTTTTCTAAAAAACAGAAATGAATGTTGTATTTTGTCAAAAAGCTTTATCTACATCTATTGAGATAATCTTTTATGATCATGGCTTTCAGGTACCAAAATAAATCTTAAATTATTTCTCCTCAGTCTATTTTCTGGATCAGTTCTTTTTCTAATGATATTTTACATTTCTTCTATTTTTTCATTCTTTTGATTTTGTTTCATTGTTTCTTAATGTCTCACAAAGTCATTAGCTTCAACTTGTCCAATTCTCATTTTAAAAATATTTATTTACTTTTTGGTTACATTTTGAGTTCTGAGTTTTCTCCTGCTCTCCCTCCTAACTCCACACTAGAGAAGGCCAACATTCATATAGATATAGATGTAAATATAAGAAACTATACAATACATACTTCCATGTATCAGTTTTTTCTCTGGAGGTGGACAGCATCTTTCTTCTTAAGTTCTTTGTAGTTGATTTGAATAGTCATATTACTCAGAACAGCTTAGTCATTCACTGTCACTCTTTGACAATATCACTGTCACTGTAGACAATGTTCTCTTAATTTTTTTAAGATGCTCTTTTCTTTAGTATTTTTTGTGACTCTTTTACCAAGCTGTTGACTCTTTTTTCATAATTTTCTTGTATCTCTCTCATTTCTTTTCCTAGCTTTCCCCCTACCTCTTATTTGCTTTTTAAAATCCTTTTTGAGCTCTTTTACAAATTCTTGTTGGGTTTATGTACAGTTCACATTTTTTCGATGCTTTGCCTGGAGCTGCTTTGACATTGATGTCTTTTGAGTTTGGACCTTGATCTTCCCTGTTATCATAGTAACTTTATGATGAGGTCCTTTTTCTTGTTGTTTGCTCATTTTTCCAGCTTATTTCTCAGCTTAGCTTTTTGTTAAAGGTGAGCTCTACTCCCAAGATGGAGGAGTCACTGTCCCAAGCTTCAGGTTTTTTGTGCTCCTATTTTCAGAGCTAGTTCAGAACTAGTTTTTGATTTTTTCAAGGTGCTATTATCTAAATAGAGCTGTGGTTATTGCTTTCAGACTTGTACTTTGGTCTGTGAGTGACCACAAGCACTCTTCTCTGCTTTGAAACTGTGAACTGCACTCTTCCTCCCTTGCAGCTACAAGTGCTATTACTCATTACATCCTTGGAAATGTGACTTGGGCCCCTACTTTCCTGCAGCCACAAGCACTAGTGTTCCTTTCTGCCTTGGACCTTAGATCAGATGCCTGGCTTCTTTGTGAATGGCACTCTTCTCCCTGAAACTGTGAATGAGGTCTCTGTTCCCCCATAGTGGCAGTCACTTGTACACAAATACTCCTCTTCACCTTGGTACTGTGACCTAGAAATGTGTATGGGCAATGAAACAGCATCTTACACCCAGAGCCAGCAAAGGGTCCCCTATAATCTCCTCTGACCCACTGTCCAACCCCCTTTACTGTCTATGGGCTGAGAGCTCCTGAAGCTGCTGCTGCCGATAGTGCCATTTCTAAAGTCTGCTGCTGGCTTTCTATGGCACAGCCTGCACTACACTCCAGGCCTGATCAGTACTCCAGTGAGACAGAACTTTCCTGCTGACCTCTTAAATTGTTTTAGGCTGGAAAATTGTTTCACTATGACCTTTTGCTGGTTCTGCTGCTCCAGGAAGTGAATTGATTTCCAGAAAAATTACTTCCCTTTTCCTGGATTCTAAGTATCCCATCCCAATAACAAAAAAGTCTTTTACTTAGAAATAGACCAAGTCTCCTTTCCCCCCAGTGACTGTCCATTTCCAAAACAACTCATTGCTAGGTCATTAGTTAAGTAGGGACGCTGATACAGCTATAGCAGGCCTGGAAGTGACCCTAGGAAAAAATCCAGATGGTCATATGTTCCTGTGAAATGCTGGGTAGCCAATTGCTGCCAGCCCATTGGTTGGTGACAGGTTTGGGTCATGTGAATCTCTAGGGTCCATTTCAGATGGTGCCTTTAGTGAGGGAAGAGAGAAGTGTGGAGTAGACAATTCTATTTCCACTTTTATCTTTGTATCTCCAATGCCTAACTCAGTTCTTGACTCATAAGACATGCTTAAAGGTAAATTGAGCAAATTCTTGTTAATTTAATGGATTTCCCCCCCAAATAAAAAAAAAATCAGGTCAAATGCCATCTCTTACAGGAAGTCGATCCTGATTATTCCAGTTGCTAGGGCTGTCCCTCTGGAAATCACTCTGTACGTACTTGTATTTATCTTGTAGTTACTCTTCTCTGTATGTGTTTGGCCCTGAAGGCAGAGGCTATATCGCTTTCTTTCCTAGTTTGCAGTACAGAGCCTGGAACACAGTAGGTACTTAATAAATGCTTTTTGATGCATTGTTTGAGCACTGAGAAGTGAGCTCTTAATCCTGAGCTACTCCCAAGATACATCATCTTGAATGTCATTTCACTGTTCCCTATGTCATATTCTTTTTCTGTAAAATGAAGGAACTGACCTGGAAGCTCACTTAGTATTTGCACCCATGTTCTCTGACTTCAAATACAGCATTCTTCCCAGGATATCACATTGCTTCTAAGAGGTGATGCTTCTATAGAGGTGACTTTGGATTTCTTCCAGCCAGAGCTATGCTTTTTTCCTTCTCTATGAAACTGTCACCCCCTTTTTGAGTCATCTCATCCTTCAAATTGACCTTATTGATTGAATTTGTCTATAATATGCTACTCTTTCTAGGAGAAGAAATAGGAATAAAAGATAAGTGTGTGTATTAGGCATAGAATTGGATTTAAAATAAGATGGAAGAGAAAGAATCACAGGATCACAGAGAGTAGCCAGTATGACTTTATTTTACACATGGGGAAACTGAGGCTTGGGAAGGGTAAGTGGCTTGCCAAGCATAGCTATTATCATAGACACAATGTGAATCTAGGTCCTCTGATCAAAAGAGATAATCTTTGTCATGTGTTTGGCACAGAGCCTGGCACAAAGTAGACACTCTCTTCTCTTTCCCCTTCTCTCTGACAACAGAGCCTGGGCTTTTCCCACTACACCATGAAGGCAATCATTATTTTGATTCAATGTTCCATGATGAGACTCTCTGGGTCTTCCTCAAAGCTGTATAGGATGGGGTAGGAATGGGGTGTGTGTGTGTGTGTGTGTGTGTGTGTGTGTGTGTGTGTGTGTGTGTTGAATTACATGAAACCTAAGGTCTCATTCACTTATAACATTTTCTGCTGTAAGGTCCCTCCCAGTTCTGACATTCTCTATCCTAAGTAAAAAATGGCAAACACAAAACACAATGGCATCAGTTATGTCAAATCTCAACACATCACTTTTAGACTCTTTAAAAAAAAGCTTCTTTCTATAATTTCTCCAGTGTGCCCATTGGTTCTCTCCCTGGTTCTCTCCAAGTGCCCTATGAGGAATACAGGACTAGAAATATTATTCCCATTGTATACATGTAGAAACTGACACTGAGTGCTATTGAATGACTTTCCTGAGGATTCCATAACAAGCACTTGAATAGAGACTAGGACCCAGGTCTCTGGTGTTCTTATCCTTGGATTTTAAAATTATATCATTATGGGATTTTGGCCCCCCAAGATGGGTTTTGCCCATAAATATTTTTGTGCCACTTTTTTAATACTTCATTAAGCTGGCCCTCAGTGACACTGGGAATATGGGTCAGTTCCTGGTATGTCTAGGAGAAGCCTCAAGGGCAAAATAAACTAAATTAAACTATGATTAAATTGAATTCATTTCAATTCAGTTTAATTCAATCAGTAGGCATTCATTAAACACGTATTGGGTGCCAGGCACAGCTATGTGCTGAAGATACTAAGACAAACATGAAACAGTGCCTACCTTCAAGTACCTTACATTCTACTGGAGGAGATAACAGGTGCAAAATTCAAGTATAGCGCTCCCCTCCCCTCCAGGGCAAGGGTTTCTTATCTTTCAGGTTGTACTTGGGATTGAAGACATACTTCCCATCTACCACTTCAGTCTTGGGGTTTTTGACTAGCTCCTCAGACATCAGCCATTGTTTCTGCTTGAGCCCAATGTCCAAATGCTGGGTTTCATCCAAAATTTCTTCTAAAATCAGAGGGTGGGTGTCCCCTCTCTGGTGTCGGGTCTTCGTGTAATTTTGCAATCTCTGTGTCCTGAGCCTCTGGAAAGGGCTTTGAAGTTAAAGGATCCATTACTGTGATCTTAATTCTGCTTTGAGCCCGAGGAGCCCCCTCCTCGACAAGCACGACCAGAGAGGCTTGGGAGGAACCCTCCTAGAAGACATTGAGGAGGGGCTGCCCAATGCCCAGAAGACCATCAAGGCCTTAGGGGACCGGATCATCTTTGTCATGCATGCTGACAAGGAGAAGATCCTCTTTTTCAAGAGCTGCTGGTTCACCATGTATGAAGAATTTCAAAAACTTTGGAGGAGCATCACTGTGGATTCTATGGATGAGGAGAAGATTGAAAAGTATCAGAAGCCACAGGGTATTTCTTCTATGAGGGAGTCTGGACCAAAGAAAGTGGCTCCCATTCAGCGGAGGAAGAAACCAGTCTCACAGAAGAAACAAAGGTTCAAGACTCACAATGAGCACTTGGCCGGGGTCTTGAAGGATTACTTTGACATTGCTCTGTGTGAACAGTGAGTGGTTTTCCTTCCGATCAGCTGCATTCACAGAGGATCTTGACTGAGGATGCTCCAGTTGGTGTTGGCTGGAGGGCGGCCCCTTCTCCCTGACTGTGGAGAGGAAACAGTTCCATTTACAGAACAGGTGTGAGGCCTCCTCCCGCCTTGCTTCACCTGGCTGTGAGGTCATTGCCTTGGATTTATTCACTTTGTGGAAAAAGTGCCTGCTGCCATTGTCATCATCCGGTGTTTAACTAGGCTTTTGCTCATGGTTCCACATCTCCCTTCTGTTATTAGAGCAAGTTTGCAGATAGAATTGAATACACTATGTATTTATTCTGAGAGAATCTATTTATAATAAAATCATTGTAGAACAAAAAAAAAGAAAAATAAATTCAAGTATAGCATGTATTGAATTGGCCTATAGAAGGTCATCCCAAGTAGTGTTTGGTGGAATTCCCCTGGAAACTTACCTGGGCTGGCCCTATAGGACAATTCAACTTCTGCTAGATAAATACAAAATATACAGGAACTAAATTTTTTGGCACAGGGGAGACAAGAACTGGATTAAAATCTTTTAAATTTAGATTTTTTGTATTCATGAGAATTTATGTTTTCTGCCTCCCATCTCCCTCCATCCTCAATTGAACAAAAGAAGAGAAAAGAAAAAAGCACATTAAAATCCTTGCAATAAGTGTGCATAGTCATACAAAGTGAATTTCTGTACTGATAATGTCCAGAGATGTATGATTCCTTCTTTGTCTTCAATTCTTCACGTCTCTGTCAGGAGGTAGACAACATGCTGCATCAATAATCCTCGGGAATCATAGCAGACATTGTACTGCTCAACATTCTCCAGTCTTCCAGCGTTATTGTTATTCTGTTATGAATTGTTCTCCTAGTGCTGCTCACTTCATTTTGCATCAGTTTGCGGTCTTCCTAGGATTCCCTGAAAACATACATTTTTCCCATATAGCATAATAGCAGTGCAGTGCATGCAGATATCATATGTGGGGGTGCTATCTCTATAATAATAAGCCATGGGAGATTATTCCTTAGATAGCATCCCAACAGACATTCGAGGGAAGATGCTCTGATACCAAAGACTCAAAAAAATAACAACTTGGGCACATCTTATTTGGATACAATAATCAAGTCAAGTCAAGTAGTAAAGCACCTACTATACACCAAACACTCTGAGAAGCTCACAAAATTCCTGACTTTCAAGGGACTCATAGTCTGATGGGGTAGATATCATTCATACCACTGTGCACAAACAAGACACGCACGTACATGTATACATATGTATGTGTCTATGTATACATACATGCACACATATACGTATGTGTGTATTATATGTGTATGTGTCTGAAGATAATCTCAAAAAAAGGCACTAAAATTAAGGGGGACTGGGAAGACCTTCTTGAAGAAGGTGGGACATCAGCTGAGATTTGAAGAAAACCAGGGAACCAATAGACACAGCTAGGTCCCAATTAGTGCAAATAATTAATCCAATGAGGGGGTCATATGTATTTAAATTCATATTATTTGAAGTTAAATTTAAGTAAAATGTGGTCATTGGTTTCAGCCTAATGGAAAATAAACAATAGGAGTTATATTTCCCAACTAATTACAAGCCAACCCTCAGACAAATCACATTCCCTGAAAAATTGTTATGTGAAATTGTCTGGTAATGTGATTGTTCCTGATAACATATGTTGATTTCCATGTGGTTTCTGAATATAAGAAAGGCGTGTGCTTTAAGTCTGATGACATGATTACAAGGTATTGGATCGAGTGTTATTACCAGTTAGGGTTGTCTTTTCTTACAGAAATCTTTGCAGACATTGAGTATAGAGTTCTTTTGGCTCTGCTCTCTTTCTTTCAAAAATCAAAATTTTATTTAAATTTAATTTAAAATTAAAACTTAAAGCTTTAAAAATACATAATCGCTATTTTCCAGTAACACCCTTGCCAGCAACAAAGAATCATGGTTAAGCAAAGCAAACCAATACATCAGCAAGGTCTTAGTATGTATGCTGTTTTCTGCCCCCCACCCCGGAGATATTCTGGACCTCTACTGAGGGGAGAATAATGCACTTCGCTCCCAGTTGGCTTTGCTTACGCCAAACTACATTTCTTCATTAAAGTTCTTCCTATGTTTCTCTAAATTCCTCATCGCTTTCAGAACAGGGTATTTCTTTCCATTATGTTCATCATATTACTATTTGTCCAACCATTTTCCAGTCATTGGGCACATTTTTTCTCCACTTTTTTGTTGTTATAAACAGTATTGCTATGAATATTTTTCATACATGTAGGTATTTTCTTGCTGTCTTTTAGTATTTTCGAGTATTATTCCCTGTAGTGGGATCTCTAAGCCAAAGACTATGAATAATCTAGTTACTTTTTTAAACTTTAGTAACTTTTCTTTCATAATTTTCAGTTGTTTGCTAGGACCAATTCATTGTTTCAGCAACAATGAGTTAGCATGTTACACCAATTTTATTTAACCTAAACAAATGTAGAATGAGTTCATACCTAAATTCCTTTTCTTCCCTTTCCAGAAGGCTTCAAATAACCCTCTTTTCTAATGGGTTCTTCCATACCTCTGGGCTTACACAGTCCACATGGCGTAAGTAACTAGCAAAGAGATGGGTTTCAGTTACTTCTCAGTGTGTATGTCCCTGATATACCAAACCTTCTCACAGATGGTGTGACCTGTGGGCCTTTTTCCACATTTGAATGAAGCTACATCTCTCCTTCTCTTCTCCTACCTTCTCGAGCCTCCGAATCCCTTTTCTTCCTCTCTCATCCAGGCTCCATCTGTCCTTGCATGTCTTCCTATATGGTTCCCCACAGAGTCAAGTAGAGGGGATATTCTGGCTGAGTACATCCCAATCACTACGTTCAAGTAGTTTTCCCTCATTCCTTCTTAAATTCAGTCAGTCAATAAACATTTCTTAAGCATTTACTATGTACCAGACACTGTGTTAAGTGTTGAGGATACAAAAACACAATCCTCACCCTCAAGGAGCTTAATGAGGGAGACAACAAACAACAAGTTGTATATAGGATTGGAGAAAGCTTCCTGTAGAAGGTGGGATTTCGGTTGGTACTTGAAGGAAGCCAGGGAGGTCAGTAGGTGGAGAGGGAGAGAATTACAGGAATTTGAGACAGCCAGAAAAAATGTCTAGAGCCGGGAAATAGAGTGACTAATTTGGGCAACAGCCAGAAGGCCAGCATCACTGGATCTAAGAATACATGGTGGGGAATAAGACAAAAGAAGACAAGAAAGTGAAGGGGTGGGATATGTTATGAATGACTTGGAACATTAGACAGAAGATTTTGTGTTTGAATCTGGAGGCGATAGGGAACCACTGGAGTTTATTGAGTAGGGGGTGTCATGATCAGACCCATGCTTTAGGAAAGTCATGTCAGTGGCAGAATGGAAGATGACTTGGAGTGGGAAGACACTCAAAGCAGGTAGACCCCACCCCCAGCAATAGTCCATTCATGAGGTGAGGAGAGTCTGCCCCAGGGTTGGGGCAGTGTCAGAGGAGAGAAGTGAGGAGATTTGAGAGGTGCAGAGGTGACATCAATAGGCCTTGGTAACAGCTCAGATATGAAGGGTAAGAGATAGTGATAAATTCAGGACCACCACTAGGTGGTGAGGCTGAGGCACTGGGTGGATGGCATTACCTTCCATATTCATAGGGCAAGTAAAGGATGGGAGAGAACTTAGAGTCATTTCTCTTTGTGCCTCCAGAATTTGTTAGGAGCTTCTCTTCCTTCCTCAGCCAACTTCTTCAGGAGAATATTGGGCCCCTGAACTTTATCCGTCTGTTCCTTGAACACTTTGAAATCAGTTCTCCTAAAATATAGGGTACATGTCATATTATGCTTCTCATTCAAATGGTTACTTCTCAAGGTTCCTATCTGCTTCATCAGTGAGTTTTTTTTTAATTTGAATTATTTCAAGAATAGACATTTCCCTTGTGACTCACTTCCTTTATGTTTTCAAGAATGAAAATTTTAAGGCAAGTCACAAATTGAACAACTAGTCTGCTTCTGATGTGGCAAAGCACCACCAGATGTCTAACTAGATTAAGCCTCCCATCCATCATTATTATATAGTTCTTCCCTGCTAAAATTACTATTTATTTTCTAATAATATATAATATAAAACATATCATCTATTTACATCATCTGTCTAGGTGGTCTAAAGTATAGTCTACCTCCATATTAGCATTTCTGTTTCTTATTGTTTCCCAAATTCTTTCTATGATATTTCTTAACTCAGGTTCCTGGATTTTCTCATGTGAGTATGTATTCTTAATATAAAATTCAAACCTATTCACCCTTTTATCTATTATGCTTCTTTTGAACCCTTTCAAAGCCAAATTCCAGTCATGAGTCCCATTTTACTGAGTCTCAGTGGTATCAGTTCAATTTTGCCTATTTCTGTTAGAATCTCCAGTGTTCTCCTTGTACATTACCCATTCATTGTGCATATTTATGTGAACCTCTGAGGTCATGAATTTCATGCCTCCATCATAGTCCTTGGTCCAGAAATCCAAATTTTATTTTCAGACGCCTTCTTTGGAATCAGCTGTTTCATTCTTTGAACTGCTTTTCCTTTCTGAATCCCCTGCCTAAAATCACCATTGAAAGCATTGGAAGCACCTACTGTGTCCCCAAGATCTGTTTTTCCCCAGGGTGTTAAAATATATCCTAGTTTCCTGCTGGTTGTATAATTTTTCTCTCAATTGATTACATGAGGTGGGATGGTTGTTGTTTTCCATAACCTTTGGGAGGTTCTCTATCATGCTGTAAATGCTTGACCCAAGAGAAGAGACATTGTTTGCATCTGACTAACATATATTTGCTCTTAGCAAGGAATTGTCAGTCACTACTCCATTTCTGTTCTCTTCTTCCTATGATAATTATTGGGTAAACCTCCTACTTGACATTATCTTTAGAGTCACAGCATCATTCATGGAGCATAAAAAGTTCCTTCCTTTGGAGAAGGATCACATTTCCAGGGACCCGGACAGTTGTGTTTATAGGGAGAGTGTCATATCTATAATAGATTTCCAGATTTTTAGGAGTGTTTTTTTCTCTTTCTTCTGTGGGTCTCAGTCTCTCATTCTTTCATGGAAGGCAGCATGATATAGTGAAAAGGATACTCATTGTTTCCAGAGTAAGAAAATTTGGATCAAAATTCTACCTCTGTCTCTAAAACTGTCTGTACAATCTTGGAAAATTCATTTAACACTCCTCTTGACATTTAACCTTGCCACTTGTTCACTAGAGTGTTTTTTCCTCTTTCCCTAAATACTAGGTTTTCTTACTTGGCAGACAGAAGCCTAGCATTCAAGACACAAGGATAAATGTGCAAGACGCAATCCCAACTTTTTTTTTAAATATAGGCAAACCTGATGCCAAAACACACTGATATGGGATTCTCTCTTCTTTGCTGAAGATCAATGCCTTTAGCCTGTATGAGGGGTGG
>CM053581.1:406869949-406935623 GCA_028627135.1 Pseudochirops cupreus
AGAGAGAGAGAGAGAGAGAGAGAGAGAGAGAGAGAGAGAGAGAGAGAGAGAGAGAGAGAGAGAGAGAGAGAGAGAGAGAGAGAGAGAGAGAGAGAGAGAGAGAGAGAGAGAGAGAGAGAGAGAGAGAGAGAGAGAGAGAGAGAGAGAGAGAGAGAGAGAGAGAGAGAGAGAGAGAGAGAGAGAGAGAGAGAATGAGAGAACAAGGGACTGAGAGAGAGAAAGAGACACAGAGAGAGAGACAGAGGAAGACAGAGACAGAGACAGAGAGAAGATGAATGAAGCCAACCTCACTTTAAGTCTTCTGGGAAGAAGCCAATATGAGAATTGCTGAGTTGCCATTATGTCCCTATCTTAAACTTGCTTCAGTAGAGACTTTGATCCAGACTGAGAAACCACTTAACCTCTGCCTGTCTCTGGCTTCTCAACTCCCCATTGTATGGGATTTTAATATCATTACTGACCAGGATTGTTGTGAGAATAAAATAAGATAGTATTTGTAAAGAGCCTAGCACAATGCCTATCACATAGTAGGTGTTTAATGAATGTTTAATCTTTTCTCTTATTTAATCATTTTATAGAAGGGGAGACTGAGGCTCAGAAAGGCAGAAATGTAAACTCCTTCATGCTAAGTTCCTGGATAGTTGGGTGTGAAAGGGAGTCCCAGGTATTTCTAACTAGGGAGGAGTTGCTGATGTTTAGATAAATGCTACATGGTCAGAAGTTTCCAACAGGAGCAGGAAAAGGATGTTAAAAGGACAGCAATGAGGCAGCCTTTGGGAAAGAGACCCAAGAAGAAGGAAGCCCAGCCCTTCCCTTTAGGGGGCCCACAGTCTGCCAGGGCTGGGGAGAAAAGACCCTCACAAAGAATCTGTGCTGTGCTATTCTCCTAGGATTGAGGGCTCAAGGAACCTTAGTGCCAAAGGGACTTCTCCAAAGATGAACAGGCAATGAAAGGTGGAGCTGAGATCGGAAGCTGGACATTCTGACTCCAAATGCAGTGTTGGTGAGGATGACAAGATGAACATAGATAAGTAAAGAGAACAGTTATACAAAGTAATTCCTGGAGAGAAGCACTAAGATCTGGGGACTCCTCTAAACTTTGGCATCAGAACCATGATTTGAATGAAGTCAGGGATGCCATGAGGCTGGGATGAGGAAGGAGACCTTCATAGGCATTGGAGAGGTGGAATCTACTGTATGAGAAGGGAAGGCATCTACTTGGGCAATGAAAGGACCTTCCTGGCCACTGAGTCAAAAACTGTACCCTGAGTTTTCCTATTTGGATCCCCTTGGCCCAGGATCCATGTATTTATTCTTTCTTCCTTTCAGCCCATGAAAATATCCTCCAGTCTGAATCTGATCCAGAGATAGCCACATTCTGCACACAGAAGGAGCTTGATATATGTTGTTTGGATTGAATTGAGCAGATGGGAAGAAGGCACCAGTGAAATTTCCTCCAGAACTGAGACTCAGGCTGGTACAGTCTTCTAGGACAGGAGCAGTAAGGATATCAGAGAAATACGTGAGATAGCAGAAAAATGTGAGAAATGAACTCACAGGCAAAAGGAAACACTTGGTCCTCATGACTCTCTTGGCTCCCTTAGAGATTCCCAAGACTTTCTAAGTTCTACCATTCTGTGATTAGCTCATCACTGACCACTGTTCTGACCTTATTAGAAGTAACTGATATTTCTATTGTGTTTTCAGAATCATAGATTTCGAGCTAGAAATGACCCTTCAGTGTTATCTAACCCAACCCCTTCATGTTGCAAATGAGGAACTGTGGCCGAGAGGCTGTGACTTGTCCTATGCCACCAAGCAGTCCTGTCATGATTCAAAACCAGGTCCTCTTTCTTTAAAGCCTTCATCCTTAAAATAAATCCTGACCACAGTCCCATTTGTTAGTAGCTTTAGCATTAATATCCTCATTTTTAGATGAGGAAACTGACAAATAGTAAAGGAGAAGTGGACTAGGCAGATAGACCATATACCACCACCTCTTCTTGACCTTGTCTGTGTGTTATGGGCTTTGGGAAAAGAGACTTGTAAAAGGATCTTAGCAAAGTTATGTCTGCAAAAGCCACAGAACATGGAAGGAATGTGACAGGATGATCCAGGATGGAGAGGCATTAGCTAACAATAGAGGACAGCTTCAGAGAGCCCAATAGAAAGGAAGAGCAGAAGAGAGAAGAGGGACTGAGGAGAGCTACAGCTGGAAGGGGCCTTAGAGGACGTCTAGCACAACCTCCTCATTCTTACAGAGGAGGAAACTGAGGACTAAGGAAATACGACTTGCCTCAGGTGACATAGGCACTAAGTGTCTGGTTTGGCATTTGAACCCAGGTCTTTGGATTCCAGAGTCATCCAGCGAGTAAGAGTCAGGCCTAGGAATAGGTCTGTTGCTTTTTTTTTTTCCCATGATACCTTCAACTTGCTTGGTCCTCTTAGATCTACATTTCCTCTAGTTCTGTTTAGATAAGATAAGTTAAAGATAAATATTTCATCACCAGTGGTGAATTCAACAGAAAACGGGTAACTGCATGAGAGGCCCTGATCCTTCTCAATCCGAAACATGAAGCAACTATGGGCTGTTACTCTAGTAAAGGTGGAGATGGTGAAGGACATAGGGGAGAAGTGGCTACTGTTGTTTAGGACCTCCAGGAAGACAAGGCCTCAGCCTCAGTCAGCTGGATATATAGGTTGGGAGAAGTCACTCCCCTAATAACTCTTTCCCTTCCCACTGTGACCTCCATGTCAACTGACCCAACCATGACTTACCATTTGAATGGTCGATTTGTCAGATTTGGAGGGGGAACATTTGAGACCTCGGAGAGATCTTAGAGCAGAGGATGTCAGGGGTAGGAGAAACCTTAGAACATGGAATATTGGAGATGGTAGGGACCTTAGAACATACAATATCAAAGCTGGGAGGAATCTTAGAGCAGAGAATGTCAGGTTTGGGAAGAACCTTACAACATAATCTTGGAGGTGGTAGGGACCCTAAAACATGGAATGACAGAGCTGGGAGAGAGAGTAGAACAGAAAATGTTAGCACTTCAGGGAAAGCTTGAAATGTCCAGAAGATGAAATGTTTAAGCTGGAGGAGACTTTAGAATAGAGAATGTAAGAACTGAGAGGAGTCTTAGAACAGGAAATATCAAGGGTAAAGGAGATCTTCTCATACAATATGTTAGAGCTGGAAGGGACCTTAGAACAAGGAATGTCAGAGCTTGGTGGAGCCTTATAACAGGCAATGTCATAGTATACATGTATGAGTAGGGATCTTTAGATCATAAAATATCAGAGTTATATGGAGGTCTAGAGGATCATATAGTCCGACTCTTTCATTTTTAGAGGAGGAATTAAGACCCATAAAAAAGAAATACTTAATTCAAGGTCATTGAACAATTAAATGTAAAACTTGGGACCTAGATCAAGGTCTCTTGAATTATGACTCAGAGCTTTCTCAATTCAATTCAGCATCTACTGTGCCACCACCTTGGAGGGGAAGGGAGGTGAAGAGATGTCCTCATGAAACTTACAGTCATTGCTAACTGGAGGTATCAGGGTAGGTTACATGGAGAAGGTGGGATATGAACTGGGTTTTAAAGGGTTGGTAGGAATTCATCAGGCAGAAGGTATGTGTGTGTGGGGTGTGTGTGGGGGTGTGTGTGTGGGTGGTGGTGGTGGTGGTGGTGGTGATGATGATGGTGGACATTTTAGACATTGGGACTAGCCTGAGCATAAGCTTACAAGCAATGAAATGCAGAATTTTGATGAGGGAGGGGAAGTTATCTGACTTATTTAGCTGAAAAATATAAACTATTGAAGGGAGTCCAATGAGTGTAGAGACAGCTTTTAACTAGAACGCTATGATAAGAATAGTGAAATGTATTCAGCAGGCAATGAGGACATACACACAAATCTCCAAATTTTAGACAGTGAAACTAGAGCTCTTGAGACTGGTGGGATGTGGCTCATGGCTAGAATTTGACCCTGGATGGATGAGGAACCTTATTCAAAAGCAACAGAACAGGGAGGGCTAACATTATATGTTAATAAGATAGACCCATTCAGGTAAAAAACCAGACATGGAATGGGTGGGTGAGGAGGGGATGAACTCATGATGAACTCTTGGAAGATATTGTCCAGACTAATTTTTTCATCATGATTTTCTGGTATACCAATAATTCTCAGATTGTCTCTCCTGGATCTGTTTTCCAGGTCAGTTATTTTTCCATTGAGATATTTTACCTCTTTTTCTAATTTTTTAGTCTTGATGTTTTGTTTGACTGATTCTTGGTTCCTCATGAAGTCATTAGCTTCAATTTGGTTGATTCTAATTTTTAGTGAATTATTCTCCTCAGTTAGTTTTTGAATCTCCTTTTCCATATGCTCAGATTTCATTTTTAGTCCACACATTTTACTTTTTAAGGAGCTGTTCTCTTCATTGCAATGTTTTTCTAATTTTGCAATTTTGTTTTTAAAAGAGTTGTTGATTTTATCTTCTACCTCTCTAATTCGAATTTCAAAGTTCTTTTTGAGCTCATACAGGAGTGCTTTCTGTGCTTGAGACCAGGTCATAATCCCTGTTAAGGCTTCAGCTGTGGGTGTGGGGTCAATACTCTCTCCTTTTGAATTTGGTTCCTCCCTCTCACAGTAATAGGATTCCAGAGTCTTTATCTTTGTTACCTGATTTTTTTCCCATTTTGAGACAGGAACTTAGCCACACCCTTCCTCCTGGGTTCCTAAGCCTTTACTGCTTAAAATTTTTCTCTGAGACAATAATTACTATGTTTTCAGGGTCAAAGGGTGGATTGGAACAGCTGGGGTTCACTCTGCCATCCTGGTCCCTGGATGTTCAAATAGGGGCTTTTTAAATTTCCAGGCTGTGAATGGGTAGTCCCAGGTATAGCTGCTGCCCCTGCCACGGGCCCTGCCTTTGTCTCTTACCCAGCTCCATCGATCCCTGCCCTGTGGTGATAGGCCTGGGAATGGCCCTTGTGGATGGTGGATCAGCAGGTCTCTCGGTGCACGCTGCCCATGCTCGTCTTCTGGGGGGTGAACTCATAGTAGAGAGTTCTTGGGTGAAGATCAGTGGAGGAAGAAAAAGAAGTGATTTTTCATCAGAATATACTACAGGCTACCTGACCAGAAAGAGAAAAGAGGTAATGATATAGAGGAACAAGTCATAAGCATGGTACAGTGGAATGAAAGAGTGATCATGGGAAACTTCAATTATCCAAACCCCTGGAGCTCTCTGCCCAAAGCAGAACAGCTAATAACTTTTTAATTTGTCTTAATCACAATTTCATCCTTCAAAAGATAAAATAACCAAGAAGAAATTCTGCACTGAATCTGATTCTCACTAGCTTCTTGAGGAGGAGGTGACCAGAGGATGGCAACCAGTATGGTGAAGGACCTTGAATCCATGTCCTATGAGAGATGGTTAAAATAAATAGGAATATGTGAACCAGAGAAAACTCCTGGGAGGAATGATATCTGTTTTCAGGTATTTGAAGGGTGATCCTGAGGAAGATGAATTGCCCTTGGTCTTCTTGGTCCCAAAGGGTAGAATCAGGAACAAAGGATGGAAGCTGGGAAGAGTTCAATTTAAGCTTGATGTCTGATGTCAAGTCCAACTTTCTGACAATTCAAGTGGGATGAGCTGCCTTGGGGCCTGTTGGGGATCCACCTTATTGGAGGTCTTCAAGTAGATGTAGAATGAACACTTGAGTACATTAGAGTGTGGGAATTCCTTTTGGGTAGGGGTTGAATTAGAGGGTCACTGATGTCCCCACCAACTCTAAAATTTCCTAATTTGTGATTCTGAGCCATTGAAGGATTTTGAACTGAAGAATTATATAGCTCTAGGGATGAATAAAGAAAATGAACAGACAGAATGAGGAGAATTGGGCACAGAATGAGAGAAAGAGAAAACAAGCAGTCTAGATAAGAGGCGGTGGTGATGTCCCAGGGAGGTAGCAATGAGAGCTAGTACTAGTGTAGCAGTAATGGGAAGAGGAAGGAGGAGACAGATTGGAGAGATATTGAGGAGGGAGAATGGTCAGGGGCAGCAACTGATGGACCTTTGCAGAGGAAAGAGGAAGAATCAAAGACAAACCCAGTGTTTTAAACAGGTCAAAGTAGATAAATGACTCCAGGTATTACTCAAGAGAATAATGGAAGAAAATTGCTGTGGCCAAATAACTAATGAGAGTCTTTGACCTTAGCTGGTGGAGTAAGCACTCAGCTAATGGATGTGTCAATGAACTCAGAGCTAGTCTTTACATTTTTGCAGGACCCATTAGAATAAATAGAAGATAATTAGCAGAAAGAAGGCACTGAAATTAGGAAGGGTTAAGAAAGGCTTCCTGTAGAAGGTGGGATTTTAGTTGTGACCTGAAAGAAGACAGAGAGGTCCATCATCAGGGCAGAGAAAGAAGAACACTTCCAAGCATGGGCAAGAGCCAGGGAGAATGCCTGGAGCAGAGAGATAGATTAGATTGAGAATAAAAAAGGACTGTTTTCCACTGGGGAGGAACCATGACTTAACTGAAGTATGTATCATTCCTCCTTCAAGTGCCTAAGCCAGTGATTTGCACACAGCTGGTGTTAAACTGATCCTTGTTGGATTGAGAGAACACTTCAGAACTCAAACTCTGGATTCTAATCCCAAATCTGACTCTAGCACTGGCCTTAATTTCCTCATCTGTAAAATGGGGAAAGGTTGGACCAGATTACTTCTAAAGTTCTTTCTAGTTCTAATATTCCATACTTTAATGGGAAGAACTTGGGCCAATATTGGTGGAAGTTACGGTCATGTGCTTTTGGGGGGGGGGTAAGGGTGGGGCAGCTGACCATTCTCAAATGTAGACAGCCTGCACCTTAAGCCAATTATGTCAAGAGCCTTATCATTCTGGAGTGTGGGAGGTAGAGGTTGGTCAAATGGGAAGAACATCAGCTTTGGAGTCAGAGGACCTGGGTTCAAATTCTACTTTCCATACTTAGGTAGCTATGTGACCTTAGGCAAGTCATGTATGCTTGCTTCCTCGTCTGTAAATTGAGAGAACTGGACTACATGACCTCTGAGGTCCCTTCCAGATTTCAATCTTGGATCCTATAATTTCTAAAGGTTCCTCCCAGCCCTCCATCCAGGGTCATAGGCTACTCCTTTGACCCAATCTTTACCAATTCTTCCTTTACGAGAAAAGCCTGTGGTTTTAGGCTGGGGGGTATCATGGGTATGAAAAGGGAAATAGAGTACAGAGTAGTTCCCTATTCTCTTTACAATTCACCACTGATGATGAAAGTCCCTTTATCTTGAACTTATCTTGTCTTAGTAGAACCAGATAATGTAAAATGCCAGATGATTAAGGAAGCTGGTGGCGAAGCAGTGGAAGATGAAGGGGCAGGAAGATGAAGGGTAGGGAGGATGGGGAGAGGAGCCCTAGAAGTCAGCTCATTCAATGTTCTAACTTTACATATTTGGAAAATGAGGTCTACGAGAGAGGTCTCAGTCAAGATTACACAAGTCCCAGCAAATTTCTACCATGGCATAGACTGTGTTCAAGTCTAAAACAGGACATGCAAATGAAAATCACACAATGTAGAATCCTCCCTTAGCAATTTCTAGTTTTGAAGGTGCTGGGACATGTTGGAAGAGAGTTTCTCCACATGCCTGAAGCTCTATGGAGATCTGTCTTCCATTGAAAAGTTCATGTTTGCTCCTTTTGTGGTGACAAAGAATTGGAAATGAAGGAATGCCCATTAATTGGGAAATGACTGAACAAGTTGTGAATGATTATGATAGGGTACTGTTGTGCTGTAGAAATGGTGAGCAGGATGGTTTCAGAAGAAAACCTTGGAAGACTTATATGAACTGATACAAAATGAAGTGAGCAGAACCAGGAAAACAAATTATTCAGTAACAAAAGTAATGTAAAGGTAATCAATGATGGAAAATTTAGCAACTATTATTAATGCAATTATCCACCACAATTTCAAAGGACTCATGATGAAGGATGATGTCTAACTTCAGAGAGAGAAGCAATGAACTCTGACTGCATATCAAAGCATATTTTTTTCACCTTCTTTATTTTTCTTGCTTTTTTTTTGGCAATATGGTTAATGTGAAAATATGTTTTATGTGACTTCATATGTCATACCCATTAAGGTATCATATCTTTTTGCCTTCCCAATGAGGGGTGGGGTGGGGTTGGAGGGAGGAAGGAGAGAGAATTCAGAACTGAAAAGAAATTTTTAAAAAGTTCATGTTTGTTTTTTGCCCCTCTTTCTTCACCTCTTTCTCTGCCACTTCCAGCAGTCTATTCCCTACTTATACAGTTTTGCAACACCGTGAGCTCATCAGTCTCTCAGCCAGTCTATACTGGCAGTCACAAAGCTCTCCCTCAGGAAATTGCCCCGGGGTTGGCAAGAATGTTGACCCCATGCAGCAGCAGCAGCAGCAACAGCTAATGTTTATAAAGCATTTACACTGTACCACCTCTCTCTGAAGGTGGATAGCATCCTTTACCATGAGCCCTTTAAAATCATGGTGGAAAACTATTTTAATTATAGTTACTACTTTTTCCACAGTAAATTTCCACTTACTATCTTTAAGTAGTGCTGTTACTATGTAATTTGTTCTTCTGGCTCTGCTCGCTTCACTTCGCATTAGAAGTCTTCCTAGGTTTTTCTGAAACCATCCTCTTCGTTGTTTCTTATAGCACGTAGACAGCCTGGCACAATGCTAAGCATTTTACAAATATTATCTCATTTCACCCTCACAACAACTCAGGGAAGTAGGTGCTATTATTATCCCCATTTTATAGATGAGGAAACTCAGGCAGACAGAGGTTAAATGACTTATCCAGGGTCACACAGCTAGTAAGTGTCTGAGGCCAGGTTTGAATTCAGGTCTTCCTGACTCCAGCGCTAGTGCTCTATTCATTGTGTCACCTAGATGCCTGTTTCACAGATTGCAAATGAGTGAAGACTTCATAAACATTGAAGTGAATTTTAAAATTGTGAAATTATTGTTATTATTATTATTAATTATTCATGTCTTCCCTCAAAAGGGGTCCAGGCTGTGACAATAAATTGATAGGTAATAGATATGTCCTGAGCAACTTTGAGCACCCTAGCAATGAATCTGTAGTGGTGGAGTTGTGAATGAATGAAATGAATGAATGAAACATTTATTAAGCACTTAGTATGTACAAAGCACTGTGTTAACACTGGGGATACAAACAGAAAAGTAAGACAGTCTTTTGTGGAAAGGAGGAAGAGGAGGAAGAGGAAGGTTTTCATGTAATCCTTTAAGGTGGAAAACACTCTACATGCAAACTTTTCTGAGTTTTATGATAACCTGTGAAGTAGGTGCAATTGATCCTGTGCCCTCTCTCTATGTATACCTGTACACATATATACACACACTCATATGTGTATTTATATGCACATATACCCTCCTACATAGACACATGTACACACACATTTATATTCCCTTCAACTATGCTCATACTGAGAAAAGTTTCCTAAGTTATAATTATCGTTTTTCCATGTAGGCATGTAAATAGTTCAACTTTGGTAAGTTCCTTACGATTTCTTTTCCCCGTGTACATTCTCATGCTTCTCTGGCTTCTTGTATTTGAATGTCAAATTTTCTATTCAACTCTGTTTTTTTCATCAAAAATGCTTGAAAGTCCTCCACTTCATTGAATGACCATATTTTCCCCTGAAACATTATATTCAGTTTTGCTGGGTAGGTGATTCTTGGTTTTAAGCCTAGCTCCTTTGACCTGCAGAATATCATATTCCAAACCCTTTGATCCCTTAATCCTTTAATGTAGAAGCTGCTAGGTCTTGTGTTATCCTGATTGTGTTTCCACAGTATTCAAATTGTTTCTTCTTGGCTGCATGTAATATTTTCTCCTTGATCTGGGAACTCTGAAACCTGGCTATAATATGCCTAGGAGTTTTCTTTTTGGGATCTTTTTCAAGAGGCAATCAATGAATTCTTTCAATGGTTCTAGACTATCAGGGCAATTTTGCTTGATAATTTCTTGAAAGATGGTGTCCAGGCTCTTTTTTTGATCATGGCTTTCAGGTAGTCCAATAATTTTTAAATGATCACTCTTGGATTTATTTTCCAGGTCAGTGGTTTTTCCAATGATATATTTCACATTGCCTTCTATTTCTTCATTTGTTTGGATCTCTTTAATAATATCTTGATTTCTCATAAAGTCATTAGCTTCCAATTGCTCCAATCTAATTTTGAAGGAGTTATTCTTTTGAGTGAGTTTTTGAAATTCCTGTTCCATCTGGCAAATTCATCTTTTTAAAGCAGTCTTCTCCTCATTGGCTTTTTGGGCCTCTTTTGCCATTTGAGTTAGTCTATTTTTTAAGGTGTTATTTTCTTCAGTATATTTTTGTGTCTCCTTTAGCAGGCTGTTGACTCGCTTTTCATGATTTTCTTGCATCATTCTTATTTCTCTTCCCAATTTTTCCTCCACTTCTCTTACTTGATTTCAAAATCCTTCTTGAGCTCCTCCATGGGTTGTAACCAATTCATATTTTTCTTGGAAGCTTTTGGTGCAGGAGTTCTGACTTTGTTGTCTTCCTCCTGTTCTATGCTTTGATCCTTTTTGTCCTCCAAAAAAGGAATCTAAGGTTTGATTGCTGTGCTTGCTTTGCTTCCTTTGCTTCTCATGTTGCTGCTCAATTACTTGACTTTTGAGCTCTTTGCCACAGGAGAACTCTGCTTCCAGAAGAGAAAGCTTTGTTCCAAATTACTGGGGTTTTCACAGCTGCTGGAGCTATTAGTTGGGTGCCCTCTCTGTTGTCCCCACAAGCTTTGGCTCACTGGTCACACACCTCAGGACCACTACTCAAGACTGCAATGCAGATCCAGGCAGAGTAAAGCAAGAGCAATTACCTTCTGAATGGTCACTTGCCCTGCCTATGATCTGCAGGCCAGGAGCTCTGAAGCAGCCATGTAGGGGCAGCTTCACGGCTGCGGCACCTCTGCTGCCTCTTGCTCCAGGGGCAGAGGCCAGACCACACTCCATTTCCCCCAGTTCCAACCAAGTACCACACTGACCTTTTAATTTGTCTTTGGCATTTATGGGTTGATATTTCTGGAAACTGCCACAGCTGGCGGTGATCCATGTTCCTGACATTCACTTCAAATGCTGCTGGTCAGGGCCATCCTGGGGCTAAAACCACAGGCTCGCGTGGTGCTGGGCTTGTCTCCCAGCGCGATGCAATGGACCCTTCCTCTCTGCCTGCCAGGCTGCCTTCAGTGGGAGATTTGTTTCTCTCTGTCACTTTTTGGGTTCTGTAGCTCTAAAGTTTGCTTAGAGTCACATTTTATAGGTATTTGAAGTGGTTATGGGGGGAGCCATGGAGTTTTCCTGCTTCTACACTGCCATCTTGGCTCTTCCCGCAAGCCAGCACCATGGATGCTTAATAAGTGCTTGTTAATAGATTAATTAAATCAATTAATTAAATTCAACAGATTCCCAAACAGAATTCATTCTCCTCCTTGCTATGTCCAAATGATGTTGTCTGTAGTCTGATCATCTTCTTTATCTGCCCCTTGGACTGTGCATTCTGATGAGTGACCTTTCATATGATCTATCACTTCTTCATCATTTCCAAACCAGACCCTCTCCTCCCCCTTTGTGCATTGTCTTCCCTCATTATCTATTTGTATCTTTGACAGTGTTTGGCACACAATAAAGGCTTTTTTTCATTCTCTCCTAAATCCACCTGTTTTCCAATGTTCTATATGTCTATTTTTGGGGGGTGAGGGGAGGTAATTGATGCTAAGTGACTTGCCCAGGGTCACACAGCTAGTACGCATCTGAGGTCAGATTTGAACTCAGATCCTCTTGATTTCAGGACCAGTGGTCTATCCATTGTGCCACTGAGCTACACTGTTCTATATGTCTATTGAAGATAGCATCACCCAGATAAAGCATCCTTGCCCTTATTCTCCCAGCACCCAGCAGCAGAACTTTGCTCATAGTTGGTGCTTAATCAAGGTTTGGTATAGTGACTATCTGAACTTACATTGGAAAGAGAAGATTGGGGTGAGAGTGGGCATAGAATGTCATAAAAGTTTTTCTGAGCATAAATGCAGTGACAGAGAAATATAGAATACAAATGATTTCTAGGGTTCTATATCTGAGGTGGAAAGGCCTTAGAGGACATCTAGTCCAATCTCCCTCCTCCCAGAAAAGGGAACTGAGACCTAGAGAGGTTAAGTGACTTGCCTAGGCACACAGCTAAAAAAAAATTCCTTAGACAGGATTTGAACCAATGTCTTGATGCCAAATTCCCCACTTTATTTGCCATACCATACTAATCTAATGCAGTTCCTTTTTAAAAAATTCTTCATAGAAGTCAGAGATCTGGAAGGGAGATGCCCAGCTAGGTATTGACATGCAAAAAGGAGATTCATAAAACAGAGAAGTCTTTACAAGGGTCAAATAATTTATTTCCAATAGTGAAATCTGGATTCTATTGAAAGTTCAATGAAATCTGGAGAGCTTTGGTGGGTATAGCAGCAACCACACTGGCATACTGTGGATGGCTGCTGGCACAGGTTCTTAGATCTGCTTTACTAGGAAAGCTAGTTGTTTGAGGAGTCAGTTAAAATAAACAAACAAATTAATAAAGACCCCCCAAAATTTAAATAATATTAATCCCATTAACATTACAGTGGGCTGATGTGAGAGCAGGGTTCTACTAGATTGAGGTAAATAGCTAAGGAAGCAGGCTCCTAAAGGAGGCAGGGTGGTTCAGTGAACAGAACCCTAGACTTGAAGTCAGAAGAGACCTGGGTTCCTTTCCCATCTCTGAGGCTTCCTAGCTCTATGAGCCCAGGCAAGTCATGTTTCCTCTCTGAACTTAATTTCCTCTTCTTTAAAATGGATATCATGTAATATTGTAGTCATGTAAAATTTTTGAGTTGTGGGGAGAATCCAGTGAGATCATGCTTTTGTAAGACTTGAAGCAATATGCAAATGTTAGCTATGATTATTACTTAGAGTTGAGTTTCTCTATAGCCTTGAGACTAGGTGTTTTGGCAACCCAGGTCCATTGAGAATACACATCAACTTAATGGATTAGTGTATAAGCACTCACTGTACCATTGCATATGGAACTTGGGCTCCAGACCCACCAATATGGGCTGGGCTTTGAGTATGTCCCCAGTCATGACACCAGCTCTGCCAGGGGGGCTCCTTTTATGACCACAAATATCACATTTGCAAGAGAATTAGTTGGGCTTGGGAAAGAGCAAAACTTAACTGGCTCCTGAGTCATCAAACTTTTGACATCAGTCTCTTTAGTCATGGCTGAGTTGGCAAGTGGAGTGTGGAAGGAGTCAGAGCCTTGTCACAGGGTAGAGATACTGATGCCAATGAAGTCAAAGTGGAACCTCAATTAGCCCAACATTTTACAAATGAGGAAACAGATGTCCAGAAATGGAAAGTAGTTTTTTCTTTCTTTTAAACATTTTTATTGGTTTTTTTGTTAACATCACCTTCAACCCCCCAAATATCCCTCCTTTACCCCTCAAAATAAGGAAGATGAGTTTTTCTCATATTTTCTTCAGGACCAAATTTGGTGATTATAATTTGATAGTGTTTCTTTCTTTTTTTGTTACTTTTATTCTTAACACTTACATTGTTGTAATCATTGTGTGTGATGTTTTCTTGGTTGAGCTTATTCCATGATGTCTTTCTAAGCTTCTCTTACTCTTCATCTCTTTTTCTTTTTTCTTTCTTTTCTATGCAGTGTATTTTCTTTTCTTTTAAATTTTAGACTTGAATAACAAAACTTAAATACACAATAAGAAAAGAAAATGAAACACAAATATTAAAGCTTAAATACAAAATAAGAAAAGGAAAAAAAAGTATTCCATGTACACAGCAGAATATAGGAAAGGATTCAAAATATGCAAGAATAAATTTCTTTTTTCTTTTTTTTTGCTTTTTGGAGGGCAATTGGGGTTAAGTGACTTGCCCAAAGTCACATGGCTAGTAAGTGTGTCAAGTGTCTGAGGTCGGATTTGAACTCAGCTCCTCCTGACTCCAGGGCTGGTGCTCTATTCACTGTGCTACCTAGCTGCCCCCGAGGAATAAATTTCCATTTCAGGAAAGCCTATGTCGTAAATATTACATGCTGTGTAGAGAGATATACATCTTTTCTTTGCTTCCTTGTAAGTTTTCTTTTATTCTCTGCTGTTCACTTTTTACTTTGTTCTTTTTCTACCCTTCTTCCCACCACCCCAGAAGGCTACAGTGAAGTGTAGATATATTTGTATTTAGATACACACACACACACACACACACACACACACATATATATATATACACATATATATACATACACACACACACACACACACACACATATACTTTCCCTAGCAAATTCCACTCCTGATCTTTGCTTTTATGTTTGTGGATATCTTTTATTAGTCTTCACTTCTTACAATGAAGAGGAACAGTGATTTCCCAAGGATCACACAGGAAGTATCAAGAGCTAGATGGTAGACTTTATGGTCCAGTAAATTTTACATACGTACAGATTTACATTTCCTTTGGGCAGAGTGCTGGCAGATAAGAGTGTGATACCCTATGTGGAAAGAGAAGAAATAAAAAGAAAGGAAGGAAGGAAGGAAAGAAGGAAGGAAGGAAGAAAGAAAGAAAGAAAGAAAGAAAGAAAGAAAGAAAGAAAAAAAGAAAGAAAGAAGGAAGGAAGGAAGGAAGGAAAGAAAGAAAGAAAGAAAGAAGGAAGGAAGGAAGAAAGAAAGTCACATTGCCCATTTGGAAGTTGGAAGTTTAATCCCTTAGTAGGCAGCTCTTCTCACAGAAGTTGCTGTTTGTCCTTTGTTCTCAAAGACCATGACATCATGATTCTTAAGAGAGCTTTAGAGAAAGGCAGGGTAGATAACATTTGTTCCCATTCTGCAGATGTGGAAATTGATGCTCACAAAATTAAGTGGCTTGCTTAGGGTCATATGGCTAGTAAATATTAGTACCAGGATTCTATCAAATTTTCCTAAGCTCTAGTGTTCTTTTATGAGACACTGACAGACAGTCAGACACACTGATATTGGTTAGTCTGAAAAGCCAACTTTATCCTTCACTTTCAGAAAAGGGGAAAAAAGAGACAAACAAGAAACAAAAAACCCCACCCACTCTGCTTTTCCCCTTAGTAAAGTTGATTACCATTAAAAAAAAAAAAGTTCTTCGGAAACAAAGCTTCTGCAAAATTACGACTTCCTCCCTTCCCCTTCTGCCTATCAGTTTCCAAACCGCCCCAAGTCAGGGGATCACTAAGTAGAAGAGAAATAGGAAGTTCCAAGGCAGTTTCTCCGGGCTCTGACTTTGTCAGATGGCCAGCTTCCCCACTCCAGAACAGGTAGGATGTTGGGTTTGGGGTGGTTTTTGGCTCGAATTGGAGAAGGGTGGCAGTAGGAGGGGATACCTGAGGGGAGAGTGAGAAGGGAAGGCTGAGGGAAAATCAGAATGGGCATTTCTATTTCTTGGGACTTAGGGAAGGCTGGAGCACCACCTAGGATATGGCAGGCCTGGAGAAATGATGAAAGAGGTGCCAGACTGGACTGCCTTCACCCTAGACTTTTTTGAGAACCTGATCATTCAGGCTCAGTTTGGGGCTCAGGCATCTCAATAGTCTTTCTCCATAAGGAATGGTGGTGGGGTTAGGGTGGGGTGCAGGGTATAGTGGAAAGAGCAGTGAGCAAGGAATCTGGAAGCCTGGGCTCTCGATTTCATTCTGCCACTAACTTGCTATGTGATCTTGGTTGAGTCACAATCCATTCCTGTGACTCAGTTTCCTCACCTGTAAAATGAGGGAGTTTAATTAGGTGATCTCCTAGGTTGATATTCTACAATTAAGTGTTTGTGTGTGTGTGTGTTTACCAGGTTTTATTTAAACTGTGTATCTCTCCCAACAACAAGCAGAGGTCTTTATATGCAGTATGTGCTTAATCAATATGCGTTGTGTTGTGTTGTATTATTTTCAATTGTGATAAAGGCCAGATGGGGAGATATGACAGGGGAAAAGGTGTGGAATTAAGAGAACTCCCCTACTCAAGACCCAAAGATCACTTTGGCTTAAAAGTCTCCTTGTGGGAGGAAAAAGAGGAAGGCTTGGAGGAAGGGGAACATTTAGGGCTGCATCGTGGCTGAATGTGTTTATAAAACATAAAATGATCAATGGATCACAAATCTAGACCTACAAGAGAGTTGAGAGGTTATCTTGTCCTGTTGCCTCATCTTCCAGAGACCCAGGAATGTTTTATGACTTTTCTGAGGTCATTCAGGTAGCAAATGGGAAAGTGTTTTTCTCTATATGGGTTTCATGTGAGAGCATAGATAGAGCCCTCTGACCCACAAATCCCTCTAAGAAGAGTCCCTTCCACATTCTTCTGGCACCACTGTAGGGGACTTACCATGGCCCTAGACCCAAGCCAAGAAGAGTTCCAAATTACTTTCTCCTCTGGGAGTTACTTAGCTAAGAGAAGAAAAGATTTGGGAGGAGGAGGAAACATAATAGGTGTCTTCTAAGTGCTGGACTTCTCCCCTGTCTGCCTCAGTTTCCTCATCTGTAAAACAGGAAGAATAATAGCATTTACTTTCCAGGGTTATTGTGAGATAATTTTTGTAAAGCACTTTGGAAACCTTAAAGTGCTACATTATTATCCCCAAGTAAGAAGAACTTCGGAGGCCATCAATCCCAACCACCTTATTTTACAAATGAAGAAAATGAGATCCAGGAAAGCTTAGTCAATTGCAAGAAATGATACAAAGTAATAAATGGGAAGAAAGTGTCAGATGCAGGGTTTGAATCCATGTCAAGGCTCTTTGCATGAACCATACTCCCTCACAGTAATGCCTTTGGTTCTACCACAGCAAACATTTCCCACAAACTGTCTTGCAAAGTACATTCACTGAAAAACAGGTCATTTATCAACCATTTATAGAAAGTAGTGATGAGTCCATTAGCACTGATGGCATATTGCTAAGATTAAGTCTTCTCTAGGACCAGAGTTTTATTACATGATGACTTTATAGTGTTAACAATTCATATTGTTATAAATACTCATCCCTGGGCATTTTCACTGGCTGTCCTCCATGCCTGGAACTCTCTTTCTCTTCATCTCTACTTTCTGGCCTCCTTCAGGTTTCAGCTAAAATCCAACCTTATGCAAAAAGCCCCTTTTTTTGCGGGGGAGAACCTCCTCAATCCTCCCACTTTCCCTCTGAGATTATCTCCATTTCATCCTGTTTATATCTCATTTGTACCTAGATTTTTTCATGTTGTCTACCCCATTAGTCTGTAATCTCCTTGAGGGCAGGGACAGTTTTTTGGTTCTGTTTTTGTTTTTTTCCTTTTTTTTTTTGAATCCTCAGCTTTTGGCACAGTGACTGGCACATAAGAAGGAACCGAATAATACTCGTTGCCTTTGTCTTGACTTGTTCTGGTCATTTTGTACGTTGTTCTTCTAGCCCTGCTTTCTTCTTTCTGTATCAGTTCATACAAGCCTTTTCAGCTCTCTATGAATGCTTCATATTTGTAATTTCTTATTACATTATATTTCTTATTCCATTATGTTTATAGATTATTCTTTTGCTCTGCCATTCCCCAACCACTATACACATATTTTTGATATCACAAAAGCTATGAACATTGCTGGGATTTTTTGTGTGGTCAACAACCTTCTTGAGTTAGAGATTCACTAGTGGCATCACTGGATCATTGTATCTGAAGTGTTTAGCAACTTTTCCCATGTAATTCCAAATGGCTTTCTAGAATGGGTGAATCTTTCACAGGGACAGATATCTACCTGTAGCAGTTCTCAGACTGTATGTAGCACATGCCATTTTCTACTATTGGCTTCATGACAATTAAGACAACTATTCTTGTAATCAAAACTCAAAACAATAGCAAATTATCGTCTCAAGGGTTTTTTACCTCAAATAGCAAAATTTCATTAATCACAACTTAGGGCTTGAATATTATTAACTTCTCACATTTCTTCTTACATTTCATTCATCCTTTACTTATAAATTAAAACTAGTCTCATTCTGGGGCTTCAGACACATAGCAAATACCTGATAGTTGACTCATATTAATGTATTCAAGTTAATTTTTTTAATCACCCTATATATTTTCATAATTTTTATAAGTGATAGCCAAAAATTCTCAAATGAAAATTCACTATTATAGTAAAGTTACTATTATGTTTTAAAAAAAATATATACTCCAGCAAACATTTATTTTCAAATATCTAGGTATTTTGTAATTTTTAAAAATTTTGAACTTAAAATCAAAATGAGTAAAGAAAAAAAAAATATTGTCATGTACACAGCAGACAATAAGAGAGCATTCAATATAAAATAATAGATTTCCATTTCAAGAGAATTCATGTAATAAGCACAACACATTGTTTTCAAAGCTGCCCAACTTTTCTTTGCTTCTTTGTTGATGTTCTTCTGTTCTCTGCGATGCACTTTTTACTTTGTTTTTTCCCCTCCTTTCCCACTACTCTAAAGAAGGCTACAATTAAGCATGCATGTATACACATATACATAGATATGTATAAACAGACACACACACACACATATATATGCATATACACTCATACATGTATATGTAAGACCATACTATGTTTATTTCCTCCTATTATCTGTTTCTCTGAAGGTGGATAGCATCTTTCTTCATAAGTCCAAGTCTTTCCATGCTTTTCTTTTGTGAATTTTATTATTTCCAACATGAACTTTATTGTTTTTTCTAATTTGGTAAAATAGTTTTTAGTAATTTAATTCTGATGACATTGAATAAATAGATTAGTTAAGTAAAATTATAATTTTAAAAGTTATATTGACTTTACCCACGAACAATAAATATTAATTCAATTGTTTAGATCTGAGTTTATTTGTATAAAAAGTGTTTTATGTTTATGTTCATATATTTCCTGTGTCTGTTTTGGTAGATATTTGCTCAGGTATTTTATACTGTCTGGGTATTTTAAACGGTCTAAAACAATATTGAATAATATTGCCAACACATAGTGTAGTTTCTCTATTTTTCACTTTTGAGTAAATCTATTTTAACTTTAACTTTGTCTGAGATCATGATTACTATCCCCACTTTTTTTTTTACATACTAAATTCTACTCCTGCCCTTAATTTTATCTTTGTGTGTATCTGCCACTTTTATAACGTTTCCTGAAAGCAAATATTGTTGAATTCAAAATTTTAATTAGCTATCCATTTCCATTTTATGGGTAAATTCATCCCATTCACACTCTAAATTACAGTTACTTGTTGTGTATTTTCCTCCTCTCTATTTTTCCTCACTATCTTTCTCACTATATTTACCCTATCCCTCCTCACTTCTCTGCTTTACTTTTACCCACCACTTTGCCCTTTATTCCTTAATCTACTCACCCCTCTAAAAGTCCCTCCCTTATCCTCTCCCCTGACCCTATACCCTTCCCCTCTTCTTCTTTTCTGAATTTAGAAGACTTTTATGCCCTTCTAGACATATATTGTTCCCTCTTTAATTCATTCCTGATGAGAGCAAAGTTTTAACAGTAGCTGCCCTCCCCCTACTAGCTTCTTCTCTTCAATTTTTCCTTTTCTTCCTCATTTGTATGAGATAATTACTCCTTTTATCTCTCCCTATAGTTTTTTTAGAATCACCCCATCATACTCAGTTCAGTCCACACCCTTCTTTTGAACTACTTAAATAATGATGACAATCATAAGAGTACTGCTAATATTTTCACATATATTAAGTAAACAATTTGACCTTTTTGAGGTCCTTTTAATTAGTCTTAAATGCTTACTTTATATTTCTCTTGGATGTTAAATGTTGTATTTTCCCTTAAGTTCAAGAGTTTTAGTCACAAAATGTCCTCTCTCCCCCTCCCCACCATTCAGGATTATACTTAACTTTACTGGGTAAGTTACCCCAGATCTTTTGCTCCTTGTAATATAGTATTCTAAGTCCTTCAACATAGTAACTCCTAGGTTTTGTGTAATCCTTATTATAGTTCCATGATATTTAAATTGCTTTTTTTTTTCTTGTTGCTTCCAACATTTTCTCCTTAACCTGGGAACTTTGAAACTTGGCTGTGATATTCCTGTAGGTTTTCCTCCTGGGATCTATTTCAGGTGGTGATTGGTGGATTTTTTCTATTTCTACTTTGCCTTCTTGTTCTAGAACTTCAGTACAATTTTCCTTGATCATTTCTTGCAATACTGTATCAAGATTCTTTTTCCCCCATAATTTTCAAGTGGTCCGATTTTTTCTTATTTCTCCTCAATCGGTTCTCCAGAGCAGTTGTTTTTCTGATGAGATGTTTCACTTTCTCTTCTTTTTTTTTTTCCATTCTTCTTATTTGCTTTTATGATTTCTTGGTGTCTTAGAATGTCATTAGGTTCCCCTTGTTCAACTCTTGTTTTGAAGAAAATATTTTCTACCTTAAGTTTTTGATTCTCTCTTTTCAATTGATTGACTCTCTTTTCACAATTTTCTTTGGTTGCTCTTATGTTCCCCCCCTCAATTTCTCTTATGTGATTTTAAAAATCCGTTTAAAGTTCTTCCAAGAGCTCTTTTTGTGCTTGGGACAATTTGATGTTTCTCACTGAAAAAAGGGTGACTTTTTTTTTAGCTCCACTATCTTCCTCTGAATATGAACCCAGATCTTCTCTATCCCCACAGTAACTATCTATGGTTGGGTTCTTTCTCTTTTACTTACTCATTTTTACAATTTATTTATGTGTTTGTTTGTTTACTTTTTAGCAGCTACAACTGTAATAAGTTGTATTCCCAAGGTAAGGGGAATGATGTCGTAAGTCTCAGGTCCTTCTTACTGTTATTTTCTGAAGTCTCTCTTGGGGCGCAACCTTGGACTCTTCTCTCTACTCCTAAGCCATGGCTAGGGTCCCCAACTACAGTGTACTGCAAATGATCTTGCTCCCTGTGGTCCCTCCAGTGGCTGCAAACTACAGCTGTCCTCTCTTCCCTTAAAATGAAATCAGGGACTCTGCCCTCCTGCAAGTACCCACAAGGTCCCTGTCCTTTATACCACACTCACTAGGTGTGTACTAGCTCCTTCTCCCAGGCAGTGGCAGCCCCACCCAGGAAGTATCTGATCAGCATAGCTGTATTTTGCATCCCTTGACAAGGGAAGATCCTTCAATTTTCTCCTACTCAGCTATTAGACCCCCACGCTATCTTTGAGATGAAAGTCTCTAAGGCTAAGGCTGCCTCTCAACAACTGCCCCAAGGGTTTATTGTTTATTGAGTCAACCTGGAGGTGTCTGTACTTCACTCAGGCTGAACTTCCACCTCTGGAGGCAGAGACCTTCCTGGGGTCTACTCAAGTTGTCTTAGGAGGACAAGGACATTGATGTTCTGTCTTTTTTTGTGGAGGAAATTTGGACAGCTGAAAGTTTTTCTGACCTACTCCACCATCTTCCCAGAATCCCCTCTAAATATCTGTTTTTAACACATTCTTTCAAAAACTCAATTCATAAGCTAACATCATCCAATTTTTAAAAAGTTATTTTTAACAGCATTTCTGATACAAGGATTTCCCAAATTTCACAATAACAGAGGATTTAGAAGTACAATAACATACATGATAGCAGATATTTAAAACATGAAACATAATTGATTACAAGTCAGATGATGTAAATGCATTTCCAAATTATCTTAAATAGAAAATCATTACTATTTTTCCCTCTGGCATTTTATACAAGAGTCTGGTATAGATTTATCAAGTATGCAACAATTTTTTTTCAGTCTTTTAAGTTGTGTCCAACTCTTCATGACTCTATTTGGGGTTTTCTTGGCAGAGATACTGGAGTAGTTTGCCCTTTCCTTCTCCAGCTCATTTTACAGATGAGGAAACTGAGGCAAACAGGGGTAAGTGACTTGCCCAGAGTCATACAGTTAGTGTCTCAGACCAGATTTGAACTCAGGAAGATGAATCTTCCTGACTGCAGGCCCAGCATTCTATCTACTATACCACCTAGCTGCCCCTAGGGACAATCATGTGTCCAATGAAAGAAATAATAACAACAGGCAACATGTATATAGTGCTTGCCATGTGTCAGTCACTCCCCCTGACTTAAGCATTTCACAATCATTATGTCATTTTGATCCTCATAACAACCCTGGGAAATAGATACCATTATTATTTTGCTCTTCACAGATCAGGAAACTGAGGTAAACAGAGGTAAATTGCTTAGATCACATAGCTAATAAATTTTCTGAGACCAACAATCCCTCCTCTGAAAAAGGACTTCTCTTCAGTTTAAATCACCATTTCCATTCCTTAGTTAAATTTTGCTCATTTTAAAATTGCTCCCTGATTTAAACAAAATTTTCTCTTTTCATGGTCAAGAAAAGGTTAACAAGAGGCAGCTATAAAATGCAAACCAAATATCTATTTTTTTTTTCTTCACTCCGAGATTACTTTCAAACTAGCTGTCTTCCTTCACTACACTAAAACTATGTTTGTCAATCTTCAGGGGAAAAGTGATCTAAGCCTTATTTACCCCTGCAGTTTTTACAGAATTTAATTCTTATTTTTCTTTAAAACAAGTTCTACACTCTGTAGAGTGTAGTTATTTCTGTATACGTTAAGCTTCTGCTAAGTGTTTATCACATGGGACAAAAAGAAGGGAATGAGTTCCTAAAATTACTCAAAGTCCCAATAATTCTCCCCTGCAGCCTTAAAATGATTCATCTCCAAACTCCTTAATCTCTAAATTTACAAAATCTACTGAAATGTTTTTAGCAGTTTCACAAACCAGGCAAAAGTTTTCTTTTCTTTGATTATTTGATTTTATCTTCGTAATCCCAGTGTGGCTAGGGCTGAAATAATGGAGAAAAAGTATTTTTGTGTGTGTTTGTGTGTGTGTATTTCAATCTAATCTCCCACAGAAAACCTAAAATGGGAGTTAGTCCCACTAGTTAGTCAGCTTACTGGGACAGAGAGTTTTTAGCATCTGGGAGAACTATTTCTAGTGCATTAATCTTCCCCAGCATTCTAAACTCTGGTGACAGCTTTTTTGCTGTCTTTCTGTCTGGCTGCATTTTTCCCCTTAGAAATTTTTCAAGGTAGCAGAATCTACAAAGAACATTAAACATGAACCAAGACAAAGATTTTCCTACATTTTTCAAGGAAACAAAAATACAGACAAAATGACAAACACATACTTGCTAGCCTTTTTTTTTTCAGTTTGTAATAATGAAAAGAGTTGAATTAGCCAAGTCTGAACTAAATTCTTTCCAGCACTTTTGTTTTGAGGGACTGATCTGAGATGAGAGGGATTTACAGGGTCAGAGAGTGTCTCTGAGCTGAGGTGGAGTCACAGGGGAATCTTTGTTGGGATAAGGGGTCAGCTGAGCTGGGATGAGGGGACCTAAGGGAGTCTTTGATCTGGAATAGGAGTTGGAAGGGGGAATCTATGAGCTAGGATGGTATGAAAGGGGGTCCCTAGTAAGAGACGGGGGTCACAGAGTGAGTCTTTGAGCAGTGGTAGAGGGATAACACACCTAAACTTAAATTTTATCATAGCTTGGAAGAATTTGGGATTGAGAGCTGGAGTCCGATCTGAGGAGGGGGCAGTTTTCCATGAAAAGTTCCCTTAGTGAAAGATTAACTGGAGTACACTAGGTAGTTTTGTTTGTTTTGTTTTTCACTGAAAGTCTGCTGTCCCTAGGGTCAGAGTCCTGACTCAACTGAGCTTGACTTGCCAAAAATTGTGGTGGATAAATACCTGAGGAAACGATCCAAGCTATACGATTTATAAGCCAAACAGGCATAATAAATAAATCAGTGGACTCTTCAATTGGTCCAAAAACCCTGAATACAGAGTGAGACAGATTTTTGTCTATTGAAAACAATTAACCAAATAAAACCAATTCATTTAAATTAATTTAATTTAAATTAATTTTTAGAAATAAATTAAACATAAATTTAAAAAAATTAACCGGTATGCAAAATTTGATATTCTGATCTCTAATTGGAGGAAAAATTAGGTACTTCCCAAGTTGGGAGGGGAAGAGTGAGCAAGTGAAATTACCTGAATTGAGAAATAAAGGTGTTCCACTCCCTCTACATGTCTGTATTCAGTCAAAAGAACACAGTAATGGTAACTGATTGGCTAGTAATGGGGCCAATTTCCAGATAAGACATGAATCACATAATTGTGAGAAAACTTGCATCAATCTTCAGATCTGACTGGGTTTCTAATCAGTGTAACCAAGGTCCTTAGTTAAGCCTCCAATCAGCAGGTAGAGGTAGTCCACCTTCCCAGTTACATAGGGCTAAGTTCAAACAATGCAAAAAAGTTTTATTGTAATTTCCGCGATGGAATAAAGTTTTCTTCTAAGACAGAAAGTGGTCTAGATTGATTGGAAAGGAGGGAGTCAGGGGTTGAAGTCTCTATGCTTCACTCAATTCCTACACCCATAAGTTTTCTTCATTGTGCTAGTTTTTCCCTGCTTCCTCATTTTCTCAGTCCACATGCAGGTTTTATTTTGTTATATGGTAAACTCTTTGTGGAATTTCTTTGTATTCCTATCACTTAGTTGTTTTCATTTCCCTAATTTCTAGCTGTTGTCAGGTGATGAGGAGGATCTGCCACATCTGCCCAGCTTCCCACTCAACTCATCTTTCCAGAATCCTCAGGGAAGCAAATTTCTAGCTCTGTCTGAGAAATAATTTCCTGAAAACAAGAATAAGTCTGTAAGTGAAAAAAAAAAATAGTCTTGTTTGAATTTCCCATCCTTTGAAGCCTTCCGCTGGTGGCTGGATAACCATTTGTTGTAAAGTGTACTCCTCTGGTACTTATTAGATTAGATGAACTCTAAAGTCCTTTCCAGCAGTTCAATTGCTAGAATTTCTTTTCTTATGTAAAGTAGACCACGAGTAGTCTCTCGCTCCCTCCCTCTCTCTGCTGCTCTCCCTCTCTCCTCTCTCTCTCTCTCTCTCTCTTTCTCATAGGCCAATGACTTCTATTTAGATTCAACAAATTCTTGGACTATATAATTAAAGGGATGGTTTTGAACATTCAGAAAGGAAAGTGACAATCACTGGAATCCTCTTTTCTCCTACAGTTACAAGCAATTTTTTTTATTTTAAATTTTTTAAACTGCAGCTTGATTCTCTCTTATCATGTCGAAATGAGTTGTCATGTATGACTCCTTCTTTTGTCTCATTGCTACCAGACTGTAAACTCCTTGGGGCTTTGTTTCATCTTTGAAACCCTAGCACCAAGCCCAGTTCACCTAAAGCCTATGTGTTAAACATTTATTTAATCATCCAATACTGGAATGACTTTGTGTTTATCTCTCCTTTTCAGGATTCTTATGTTCCTTCAAGGTTTAGATCAGATTTTTCCTCTTCTCGGAAGTCTTCTTTGATCTGCCTCCTCTCTCCAGTTTTACTTTTCTCTCTTCAAATGTCTTATTTATAAATTTGTGTACATGCAGGATCTCCTGCCCCCATCTTCACTTCATATAAGATGAAAGTTTCTTTTTTTGCCTTTTTATGCTGAATGCCTAGTGGAATACTTTATACAGTAAACAGTAGATGCTGCTTAAGTGTACATCGAATTAATTGTTGAGTTAAATTGACCTTGGAGGTCATCTAATCCAACCTCCTCACTTGACAGGCAGGGAAACACACTCAGGAAAAGGGAAGTGACTTACTCAAGGTCTCAAAGTTATTAGCAAGCACAGCTAATGCTCATAGGCTCGTAGCTCTAGAGCTGGAAGGAACCTCTGAAGACATTCAGTCCAATCCCCTCATTTTACAGATGAGGATATTGAGTCACAGAGAGGTCATGTGATTTGCCCAGTATCACAGAGTTAGTAAATGATAAGTAGGATTTGAACCCCAATTCTTTGGCTCCAAATCCAGCTCCCTTTCAACTGTACATTGTCAGAGCCAGGAGCAGACCTCAGGTGTTTTTACTTGAGTTTAAATACTGTCTCTGACACTAGCTACATGATTCTTTAATGTGATTCAGTCTCCTCATATGTGAAATGGGGACTATACTTATTTAATATATATCATATTATTGTTGTATGATTTTTAAAATTAATTTTAAAAAATTAACTAGCATGTATTCTCTTTCCTTCTCAACCTTATCCTCTCTTCTCCCGCTGGTGGGGGAGAAAGACAAAACCCTTTCAACAAACACGCATCGTGAAAATTTCCACCTTGGCGGCATCCAAAAATGTCTGCCTCGTTCTGCCTCCTGAGTCTGTCCCTTCCCTGTTGGGGGCTGGGGAGTTTGTGTCGTTATCAGTCCTATGGAATCGTGGTCAGTCGCTGCATTCAGTCTTTCAACGTTTTAAAGTCTTTGCGATGTTGTTATATGGTAAATCATTCTCCTAGTCTGGCCCATTAATTCAGTCTCAGTTTTTAAAAAAATGCACATTACCAGAGTTGTCTTGAAGAAAATATTTTGCAAACCTTAAACTATCACAGAAATCGGTGCAACTGTTACTCCTAGGACTGGGATCTTCCTATGTACTGCCTCCCTAATGTGTTTCTTTTGTAGGACTACAGGGTCGTAGGTCTACAGTGGGCTTTTGGGATTAACTAATCCAATCCCTTCATATTATAGAGGAGGGTACTGAATGTCAGAGAGGTTGAGATTTGCTCTGGGTCATATAACTAATAAGCAATAAGGCTAGGATTTAAATCCAGTTAGATTCTCAATTCAGTTGTGAGGCAGTGTCTAGAATGGTGTGGCCTGGAACTCAGGAGACCTGTGTTAAAATCTTACCTCTTAATATTAATTGTGTGATACTAGGAAGTCACAACCTCGCTTAGCCCCAGAGCTGTAGAAATGTTGGCTGTTCCCACTGTTACTCTCTTACAGCTTATCCCAGTGTGGAGGAGAGTGGTCCTTGGTGGAGGACCTAGCTCTACATCTGGTTTGGGGGAGGGGAGTAGGGAATGGGGTGTCTTAGAGCACAGCAAGATGTTTTTCTCTTCCCCTCTGGTCTCTGCAGCTGCAGGCCAGAGTAGACTCAAGCTGGGCCTTGCCCACAACTAACTTCTCCCTATTCAGGTCTTGTGGTCATAGCAGCTGGCTTCTGCTCTGGAGAAATGAGCCAAAACCCTAAGGAAATGGAACCTACCCTTTGAGTCCCCCTGAGAGAAGAGGACAAGCTGTGAGCAAGAAGGTGACCCTGGCCTCCAGCTGAGCCCTAGGCCAAGGACTGTCCTCTGGGGGTCATCCTGGCCCAACTGGGCCCTGAAGATGGAGAGAGCCTGGAGGGGGCTCTTCAACATCCTTCTGGCTGCATCCTGGGCTTCCACGGACAGTGACATCCAAGGTCAGGATTTTCTCCTCCTTTCCTTTCCTCTTACTTGGGGAAATTTATTTGCCAGTCTCTAGGACCTTCCTTCCTACTCCTCCTTTTCTTCCCTCCCCCACACATACTCATTGGATTTGGAGTCTGGGGTCTTCTTTGGAGCTGGGGCTTTGCCTTTTAACTCCCCTAACATTATGTACATTCTCTGAAGGCAAGGACTGATTCCTGTTTGTCTTTGCTCCTAGCACTTAGCATAGGCCCTGACATATAGGAGGTACCAAATGTTTGTTCATTGATTGCATAGTCTTGACCAGTCACCTCACTTCTCTAGGACTCAGTTTTCCCATCTGGAAAATGAGGAAACTGGATGGTCTCAAAGGCTCCTTCTGCCTCTGACTTTCTCTTTCTTAGATCCATCTCAGCTCTGACATTCCTTGTTCTAAGACCCCTCCTAGTTCTGACACCCTCTGTTCTAAGGCCCCTCCTAGTTCTGATATTCCCTATTCTAAGACCACTCCCAACTCTGACATCCCCTGCTCTCAGGTCCCTCCCACCTCTAAATTCTGTGATACTATGATATAAGCTACCTTTTTGCCAATTTTTTCTCATTTTTAATTTCTCCTTTATGTTCCATTCTTCCTAGCACAGATTGTGTGTGTGTGTGTGTGTGTGTGTGTGTGTGTGTGTGTGTGTGTGTGTGTGTGTGTGTTGTTCTCTCTGCCCTCCCATATGTCATGTCCCTGGGCGCAGTTCCCAGGTTGGGCCATGGAGAGACAAATGGTCTAACCACTGGGTACATTCAAGGGCAATCTTCTCATGTGCCCCCCACCCCAATTCCTTTCATCTCCAGGAGTTTGAAGAATATGTTTGATGTCTGCATTTCATAATTCCTGGAAACTTTCCCAGGTATTCCTAGAAAGGTGAAGGGAGATGGGCAGAGAGGATGGTTCCTTAACCATTTGACTTCTTCATGGGGTCCCCTTTCCTGAGACTCCAGGAGAAAGGTGGATGGAACTGGGGAAGGAGCTTTGTAGTGTCAAAGACACTGTAGCACAGGAGAGTAACAAAGTAGCTTCAGCATCCTCAGAGACCCACAGTCCTTAAAGAAGTTTACCAGCCTGGAAACAAGAAGTGTTTAGAGAATTCTAGAAGAGTCCTGACAATGAATTCCTTGGGAGAAGAGACTGATTATTATTATTATTGGTATTCCCAAAAGCTGAGCAGAGGGCTTGGGATAGTAGGCACTTAATAAATGTTTGCTGACTGACTGCTCTTATAACCAATCAATTAATAAGCATTTATTAAATACCTACTACTGGCCAGGCACTATGTTAGACGCTGGGAACAATGAAACAGTCCTTGACCACAGGAAACTTCCATTCAGTCAGAAGAGATGAAATGCACACTGAGTGTAGATAAAATTGACAAGCATGGAAGAGGTCCTTGGTTGGGGTGGTGAAAAGAAGAGATTATGTTGTAACTGGGGATAATGAGTGACAAAGTAATGAGCAGTCTTCTTTCCCTTTTGATTCACAGAAAACATTCCCCTTCAGACCCTAAATTGCCATAATGACTTCAAGACTAGAATTATCTGTCAATGGGAGGAGGTTGCCAATGCCCAACGCTATCTCAACCTGACTCTTTACCGCCAAATGTATAAGTGAGTATCTGAGCACCCAGGGTTCCAGAGGGAAGAGGAAAGAAGGCATCTTTCTGCCAGGGCCAGGGCCAGGGGCAGGGCCAGGTCTAGGATGGATGGAGTTTGGAGAGGGAGAGAAGAAAAAGGGAAAAGGTCTAAGTGGAGAAGAGATCTCTTAGGATCTGCTGTGCCCTAGAAGGATGACAGAGGGTTAGTGTCTGGATTTGCTAACGTGAGCTAGAGAAGGAAATGACTAACCACTCCAGTATCTCTGCCAAGAAAACCCTGAATTGGGTCATCAAGAGTCAGACATGACTGGAAATGGCTGCAAGAGTCTTCTCTTTGAAGAACAGTGATAATTATAATATTTTTGGTTTGATTTTTAAAACATCATTGAATCTACTTTCAAGGTAGAAACTGAAGGGTTTTCTGATCTTTGATCATCTTTTCCCCAGCCTTGATCACATTTACTGTACAGAACTGTAAATTTCAATTTGACATCCTCTTTGAGCATCTCCCTGGTACCTTTTCCTGGGTTTTTAAAGAATTCACAAAGGTACTCCTACTCTTTTCCAGTTTGCTTTCCTCCTTCCTACATTCCTCAAGTTAGGAATGAACTTCAGCTGAGTTAGTTTATGCAAAATACTCTAAGGTGCTTCTCCAAGTACTTCAAAAATGGATGGACATGGAGCCAGCTCCTTCCATTGGCAGTTGTGCTGATAGAGAAAATTCTTAAAATTCCCATAAACCACTTGAAGAGAGGATCCTAGAATCCAGAATTGAGTTGGTAGGGACCTCACAGGCCGTCTATACCAATGAAGTGAGACTTGGAGGTTGTGACTTGTCCAAGACCACACAGGCAGTAGGCATCAGACAAGGCATTAAACCCATATGTGTGACTCCAAAATCAGTGCTCATTCCACAATAGCAGAGATTCCAAGAAAAGAAAGAATTCCTAAATGTATCTCAGAGAAATACCAAGGATTTTCCTACTCTTGAAGTCTGATTAATTTGTGCAAGATAAACTGACTTTTCTACCATGTGTCTACCCTGTTAGAGACAGGATCTGGAGCTGAATGGTCCCTGAACCTGATTCCATGTGCCCCTTCTAATTTTTCAAATTCAATTAGTCAAAAAACATTCATTAAGTACCTACTGTGTGCCAGAAAATGTGCTAAGTTCTGGGCATGCAAACAAAGGTAAAAGATAGCCCCTAAAGTCTCTCTCTGGGGTCCTGGCCATAGTCTCAGCTTCTCTTAGTTGGGAAAGACCTCAGAAGTCATCAGGTATCCCATGGGTCATTGGTGTCCTCTTTTACCAGTAACCAGATACCAGAGAAAGTCTTATGTGACCCTGAGCAGAACACATCCTTGCCTACCTGCCGGTTCCAATCCTGCATACCCAAGACTTGCTTCATTCACCAGGATGTTTTTGTTACAAGTCAGGTCGACATCTTTAGCTTCAAAACAGATCAACCACTGGAGCTCCAGCTCAATGTCAACCTGACCCAGAACAGTGAGTGGGGCCAAGAGGGAGGGAGGGAGGAAAGGAAGCCTCTTTGGCCTCCTTCTCTTGGGTAGATATGATTGACATGCTCCCTAAGGGGAACCAGGTTGTGGGGATCGAGACTGAGAATAGGGATGGTTTTGTATGGCAGCTGGTTGAGGTGGAGTGGGTAAAAGATACCTCCCTTTCAAGTTTGGTCCCATTAGCCTTTCCTCAGGTTAAAGACTTTGGTTGAAAATCAAATTTATAACCTCAGAGAAGGATATACTCATAAATAATCATCACTAATCCCTTAAGGATGAGTTTCCTAGCATCACAGTGCCAGCCTTAGAGTTGGAAGAGACTTGTATCTATGGGTGAAGGCTAACTCAAGATTATTGAATTGAAATCATAGCTGTTCATTGATTGAGAGCACCCCACCACCCCTAGACTTTCATTTGTTCAATGACAGCCTCAGGGAACAGAGAGAAGACAACTCCTCAAATTGACATTCTCACACTAGACCCAAGACTGAATTGAAAACTTAGCGGGAAGAACTTAGTGTCTCTTCTTTTCATATTACGCAATTCTTTTTAATAAAAAAAAAGAATTTTAATAGTTTTTGTTTTTACCTCATATTCATTTTTGAAGCTATCCTCCTCCCTTTCTAAGAAACCATCGCCTGTTATAAGGATTTTTTAAAACAAGAAGAAAAAGAAAAACAGTTCAGCAAACTAACCATCGAATCAGCTGTCTTACAGCACATGCCATATTTCACACCCATAGTCCTCCCCATCTGCAGAGAAGAGGAGGAGGCACAATTCTTTTTTTACCTCTTCTCTGTGGCCAAGCTTGGACATTACTCACAGCACATTTAATTTCATGTCTAGTCATTTGTTTTTAATTTTCCTTCTTCCATTTGTCTTGCTGCTGTCACTTGGGGCATGTTGTTTTCCAGGTTTTGTTTATTTTGCCCTGTAAGCTCCTGTTTCTAAGAGTCTCCCAACACTTCTCAGTTTGTGATATACTCATCATTTCTTTCAACACAGTGCTAATCACTTGCATTTATAGAATGCTATGTGTGTGACCATTCCCCAACCAGTGGGCAACATCTACATCACTTCCAGTCCTTTGTTCACAAAAAGAATGATTTTAGGTATTTTGCTGTGTCCTCAAACCAGGACATGGAAATAATTACTTTCTCCCACTCCTCACTTCCAGTTCGACCTCCCACCCCAGAGAATCTCAAGGTTATGAAAAATGGAACGAAAGGCTTCCTGCTTTCATGGGCAATGCCCCAAAGCTGGACCCAGAGCCACCAGCCATCCCTGAAGTTCCAGTTGGCTTATAAGAGACAATGGGAGTCATGGGAGGTATGGAACATCAGTCTGGTGAGGCCTGTTCAGTCCCAGCCACCCAAGCAACCTCTACCTTCCCTTTCTCCCCTCCGCCTACTGCAGCAGCATTCATTTCACCTCTCTTTTCAATCCACCAACAGGAGGCTTCTACAATGAAATGCTCCATGTCCCTAGTTCCCCTTGGGCATGACCACCTCATTCCTGACAACCTCTATGTGGCCCGAGTGAGGGCCATGATACCTGGAGGACATTCTAGCCTGTGGAGTTCTGAGGTTCCCTGGGAATCACAGGAAGGTAACTCTAGGACACAGATCCACCCCAGATCTTGGAAGGAGGAGAGAAAAGGCTCTTTAAGATGCTTCCAAGATCCATGTCCCTAAGATTGACTTTTGAGAAATAGCCTGGTGCAGAGTCAAAGAGTGAGAGTCAGAGAACCTGGGGTCAGATCCTAGCACCGCTACTCAGTAGCTGTGTGGTATTGGACAAGTCACTTATCCTGCCTGGGCCTCAGTTATTTACTGATTGATGTGGGAGGATGGATTAGATGTCCTTCTTAAGGTCTTATAACTTTAGGTCCTCTCTTCTAACCCTACTGACTTGGGAATAAGGAATGAATGAATAAATGAATAAAAACAAATTATTGAACACTTACTATGTTCAAAGCTTTCTGGAGGATAGATAGAAAATCAAGACAGTCCATGCCCTCAAGGAGCTCACACTCTCAAGGGAAAAGTGATACATAACAAAGGAGTTAAGCTTCAAATGAACAGGGAATATCAGAATTGGAAGGAACCTTAGAACAGGGGATGTCAGAGCTGGGAGGGGCCTTGGAACAGGGGATGTCAGAGCTGGGAGGGGCCTTAGAACAGGGGATGTCAGAGCTGGGAGGGGCCTTGGAACAGGGGATGTCAGAACTGAGTTTAGATGAAGAGGTCCAGGGGTTTGAGGGTTAGCAATAGATCAGATGGTAGTAGCCAGGTGTCCAGAGGGCATAATAGTAGGGCTGACGGTGTGGCCCAGAGGGTCTGCAAATAAGCTATTGAGATCCTTCATCTTCATGGAAAGTGTAGTTGGTGTCTCCATGGTCACCCAAGTGTTCTTCCTGCCTGGCCACAGGGCAGCTTGTGCTGGGGGAGGGGCAAAGGTAGAAAAAGGGGTAAGATCATCCACCTCATTCTGTGGGAAACTACACTACTGTCCTGTTGTGTTATGAAGGAGTTTTTTCCTTTGGGGCCTCAGCCCTACCAAGATGGATGTATCGGGAAGAGTACTTACAGGCTTGGGGCACTTAGCCCAGAGAAGAGGTGCCTTGTGAGAGGTTCCGAGCCATCAGAGCAGGGGAGGACCTTGAAGGTCATCCAATGAGTCATAATTCCCCCTCTACAACCTTACTAAGCAGTCCTGTGGGGGGTGCTCACCTACAAGGACTGGCTTGTGGAAGGGGGATGATGCTTATTTTCAATTGCTGCAGGTGGGAGAGTGAAAATTTTAGGGAAGATTTCAGATCAGGGAAAGGAAGAGCATTCTCATGATTAACAGCCCTGCAAGGGAATAATGTGATAGTGAGCTACTTAGCAGTGGGAAAGCAAAGGTTAGAAAGTGATCACTAAATAAATGCATGTGGATTTATCCTGGTGGGGGGGATAGAAGGAAGGGGGCAGGGATGGAGTAGTACAGGAAGGCAAACACTAAGATCAATAGAATTCCAAGTCATCATTACATGAGTGTCTCTGGGCCTTAGTCTATCAACCTATCCAACTAGAAGAGGTTGGAGCTATGGGATATCTCAGGTCCTTCCCAGCTCTGACATCCCCCGTTCTAAGGCCCCTCCAGCTCAGACATTCCCTGTTCTAAGCTTCTTCCCAGCTCATGCATTCCATGCTCTAAGGTCCCTCTCAGTTCTGACCTTTCCTGTTCTAAGGCCCATCCCAGCTCCACATTTTGTGTTCTGAGACCCCAACCTATTTTTGACATTAAATCATTCTAAATACTGTAATATATTTATCTCTATCCAGACCGCAGAACAAGTAATAACCCCTTGCAAGGAGATGGGGGCTTTTCCTTTCTGCCTCTTCTACTTTGATTAATTTCTCACCCTGTCCCTGAGAACAATGTAGAGCTAATATTTTCATTTCATAAAATAGGAAACTGAGGCCCAGGAAGGTTAAGTGGCTTTTTTCAGATATAGACAGCAGCTCAGCAACCAGGCAAGGACTGACACTGAGGTGTCCCCCCATGAGGACAGGGCACCAGGCTGCCTTTGGCCAATCTTCACACCAAGTTTCTTCAGACCTAATTCTCCAGGCTCCAAGTGATGCTAAGCATGTGGGCGAATCCTTAGTGTCTCCAGGAGATGGAGTCAGGCCATAAGCTGAAAACCATTCACTGTGTCAGAAATGGGTCCTTGTTCCAGCCCTGGGAAGGATCCTGTTTCACATCAGTTTAATGAGCTGCTTTCCCAGGGGATGCAGCTCAACCCAAGAATCTTCAGTGTTTCTTTGATGGACGCAAACAGCTCAATTGCACCTGGGAAGTGAGGGCCGAGGTTGCTAGCTCTTTCTCCTTTGGGCTCTTCTACAAAGTTGGTGCAGATGCAAGGTGAGTGACCTCTTTCTGTGCTTGGTACAATTATCTCTGATTCTCCCTTGTTTTGTTTGTTATTGGAGGAGACTATAAGCTCCATCCAACTTGACACAGCAATCTGAAAGTCATAAGTAATCCTTTAAAAACATTATTGTTGCCTTTAAAAGTAAAAAGGACTATTGCCACTTCTGCTCATACCAAAAAACCTTTTGTCATAACAAAGAAAGAGTTTCAAGTAAAACCAACCAACAAAGCAACCTGCGCATGTGGAAGCGTTGGCCACATTCCGCATCCGTAGCCCCTCCATCTGTCTCCTGAGAAGGGAGATTTGCCTAACCCTAAGCATTTCTTCAAGAGTGAAATCCACACAGCTTTATGCTGCATTAATAGAATTGTAGTGTCTAAAGATCATCACAACCTCCCTTCTCCCAACTTTCCAGTTTTCTTACTGGAAACTTTCTTCCTTTCTTTTTATTTCCAGCCTTCTTTCTGTTCTTTGTACAAGACTCTCCATTTCCCATCTTGCTGTTTCTGTTGCTTAGAACACAAAGGCCTTCTCTCTCTCTCCCTCTCTCTCTCTTTCTCTTACACACACACACACACACACACACACACACACACACACACACACACACACACACACACACACACATGCTCCCAAGGAGGAAACACTAGCTAGATAAGACCGGTGTAGACATGGTAAATAGTGATCTGAAAGGGAAAGGCTCTAGGAACTGAAGTGAGGAATTTGGGAGGGGAGGTGGAGAAAGGGCTCCTTTAGGAGATGGTGCTTGACCTTAGTCTTGGAGGAGGCCAGGGAAGCCAGGAGGCACAGATGAGGAGGGACTATTAGCCCAAGCCTGACTAGGGCAAAGGCATTCACTGGAGTTCTGTTCCCCACAGGAAGGAGTGCACCCCTGTGCACAAAGACAGGAAAATGGGCAGCCCCTATGTCCAGTACAGATGCCAGATTCACATCCAGGACCTCAATCACCAAAGCCAGTACACAGTCATGGTGCAAAGCAGGGGGCAGAAACGTTTATCTAGTCACAAGCACAGTAAGTAGCCCAGAGTCTCAGGGATTGATCACCCTCACAGTTAAGTTACAAAATGGGTATTAAACAACCCCAAAGTGTCAACCCCCATGTGAGACATAGGAGACCCATGGAAATCTCTTTTTTGTTCCAAATCACTTTCCTGCTCATGGGCCTGCTGGTATTATCATCCCTATTTCATAGGAGGGCTCAGAGTTAAAAGCAAGGTGTTCAGGATCACACAGCTAGTCAGAGTCAGCAGTGATTTTCAACCCAGAATTCTTTACTTCCCCTGCTACATTCTCAACTGTGTCCCCCAGTTTCTTATGGGGCAGACCCTCAGGCGAATAGGATCTTAGAGGAGAGAGAGGGACTATAGTGGGCTGTGGGTGGTCCTGCTGGTCTTCATGGAGGAGGTGTGAGAAATGAGTGGAAAGGAGGGAGAAAGAGGCATTGCAGAGAGGAGGAAACAAAGTCCTGGAGAAGGTACCTTCTGCCTAGAGGATGGGCTGTAACCTCTCAGTCCTGACCTCCATAACCCCACCCTGCTTTTTGGTCCAGCCTTAGTTCCTACAGTGTGTATCACTCAACCTCAAGGCAGGGAAATCACATTGCACAAATAAAGGAGTTGGTTTTAAATCCTTGTTCTGTTAATTATGACCTCTGTCCAAGTAGGGAATCATACCCTTACCTGCAGGTGCTCTGCCCAAAGGAATATAAATTTTGATTTCTGAAACCTCACAAGATATCTCAGGGTTTAAGGCTAGGTTTCTTTTTTATGGACCATGCCTTAAACTCAAATCACTCTGGCTCTCATTGATTGGCCAACAATAGGTTCCAGTTGTTTGAACTCTGATGAAACCTCTCCCAGATTGCTTTTTGCTTTTTTTTTTTTAAACTAGATAAAAGAGGCCATTCTTCGCCTTATTTCTTACCTAGCCTAAATCATCAAATGGGCATTGCCTCAGACAAATTGAGACCTGTTAAAAAACCTTAGCTTAAAAAAGCCAAGGTCTCCCCACTGTGTCCAGGGCCATGTCCCTGGCCATTTCCAGTCTTCCTTATCTTTTTTTTTTGCCATTGGACTCAGATGATTCCAGAGGAGAGAGAGAGGTTGGTGACTTTGCACAGCCCTCCCTCCATTTAAATCCAATTCACTTCCACATCATGACATCACTTTCCTGATGTCATGGTCCTCTTAGAGAATGAAGGACAAACAACTGGGCAGATCACTTGTCCTGTTTGGGCTTCTTTTTCTGTAATCAATCAAGGGAAGGGGTTGGACTAGATGGTTTAGAAAGTCCCTTCCAGCTCTGATATTCTCCTAACCTCCAATGGTTTATTAGTGTCTCCACCTATTCTGACATTTCAAAGGCTGCATTCTCTGCCTGTGATCTGGGGTCCTTTTGGTCTTGAATGAGAAGAGGAAGAATCAAACTCCAAAGTCCTTGTTTTCCTCTCAATAGCTGGTTGAGTCACTCACCATCCTGTATTAGGGTCACCAGCAAGGTTGCCCCTTCATGGCAGAGAGATGTCGCACTCTCATCCTTAGGTTATTTTCTAATGTTAAACTTTGTGGAAGCAGAACTTCCCCTAAAAGTATCTAAGCCTCACTTTGCTCACATTTAGAATGGAAAAGAGGCCCCAAAGCTTGCTCTTTCTTCATTGACTAAGTGATGAGTGATTGACACTAGCCAGTCTGGGGGTGATTTATGGAGCTTCCCTTTGGGGATACCCTGGTAATTTACCCAACAGAGCTTGGTTATTTCTTTACATCCCAGTTAAGCCACCACCACCATCTATTACGGTCAAGAGGACTGAAAACAGCTACTGGCTCCAGTGGAAAAAACCCACGGTCGAGTTTGACATAGAGCAGTCCTATGAAGTTCAATACAGGAAGTCAACACAGTCTTGGGAGGTAAGCAGCTCTCACTGTGAGGGGTGGGACCTGCAGAAGAGGAGAGATAGAGCTAGATGTGTGTGTTCAGTCATTTCAGTTATGTCTGACTCTTCTTGACCCCATGTGGAATTTTCTTGACAAAGATACTGGAGTGGTATGCTATTTCCTTCTCCCACTTACTTGACAGATGAGGAAACTGAGATAAACAGACAGGGTGAAGTGACCTGTCCAGGGTCACACAGCTAGTAAGTGTCTGAGGCTGGATTTGATTTCAAGGAGATGTCTTGGTAAGATGTAGGGAGAGACTAATTCCCTCTGGGGGAAGAACTGTGTGAGAGTGATTTGAATGTAATGAGAACTGGGAGGGGAGGAGGAAGAGTATGGATTTTAGAGGCAGAAGACCTGAGTTTGAATCTGGCTTCTGCTACTCACTAGCTTTGACCCTGAGCCCATCACTCCCTTTCTCTGGGTCTCAGTGTTTCACATCAATAAAAAATAAAGGGGATTGGACTGGATGCTTTTGTAGGTCCCGGCTGACTAGAAATTCTATCCTACCATGTCTGATATTGTGTGTTCTAATGTCCCTCCCAGATATGTTATTTTCAGCCCTTCTCTCCTTTGTTCTTTCTCTGCCTTGCTTTTTAGGAAGCCCACAATGAAACCTTAAGAATTATTGAGGACATGAACATCTCTGAGACTTCTCTGGAGCCAGCCACGGAATATTTTGCCAGGGTTAGAGCAAGGGTCACAGATTCATCTTACGACGGGACATGGAGTGAGTGGAGTAATGAATGCTCCTGGAGAACAGAGAAAGGTAGGTGGGCTAGAAGATTGGGCTAAGTCTGGGCTCCATGTGAGGCTCAAAGGGCTCCCATCAGCATGCTGTGATTGAGCAGCTATGATGATTCAAAAGGGCCAAAGTGACCTGGGCTACTCATATATACAAGGAAGATAAACACCCACAAGTGCCTCCAGCTTTGGATCCTGGGGCTGCGCCTTAGGAGTATATACTCATAATAATCAATGCTCTTTATACTTTTATAACAAGTCACGTTCTCCAGAGCCCTCACCTTAGAGTTATCCTGTGCAGGGACAATTTTAATCTTTTTAAAGCGAAGGAACTGAGGTTCAGAAAGAAAAATTTTCTTGCCCAGAGTCCCATATCCAGCAAGTATATAGGCAATTCTTTTCTCTTCTTGTTCCATTTTAAAATAAACAAGCTTTTAAGACAAAAACAAAACAAAACAAAAACTCTCTGAATTCAGGATGCAGCGAAGCATAATTAGAAAGACTGTGGACTAGGGGTCCATAGGCCTGGCCTCAAGTTCCTAGCTCCACTAATCCTCATTAGAACAAGAACTTTCTGAGGGCAGGAACCTTGTTTCATCTTTCTTTGCTTGGCACATTATGACCATTTAATAAATGCATGTTGATTGACTAGTTGGGTCATTCTGGGTGTCAGTCCCTTATCCAAGGCCTCAGTTCCTCCATCATTAAGATAAGGGGATTGGCCTCAATAGTTTGCCAAGTGATTGACCTTCCATGGTTCTGGGATTTCTGCTAAGTCCCTCCATGAATGTTTGTTGAACTGACTTGCTCTCCCTGAGACTGACCTTCCTTCTTGACTTTCTTTCTCCCTCCCCTAAGTCTTCCCCCCAGAGATCCTTGGCCTGGTGCTGGTCATCACTACAGTCCTGCTACTCCTGGGCACCTGGTTTTGTTGTACCTTTGGAACTAGGTAAGGTGGCTTTCTCAGCAGTGATGGTGATGGGGATCCAGTCAAACATTCCCCAGCCCCTTTGGAGAGGTTGCAGTAAGAGGCAGGTGATTGAGTGGAAATAACACTAACTCTACTTGTTAGGCAAGTCTCAGTTTCTTCTTCTGTGTAATGGGGGGTGGGGTTGCCATCTCAGGTTAGTTCCAGATCAAGATCCTCTAGTACCTCAGTCTCTATGTATAATGGCTCTGACACTGATGTTTGCATTCTATAGTCAACAGTCAAGCTCAGCTCAGACCCTTCAGCCCCAGAGAGGGCTGTCTACCCTATTTTGGTGAAAAGGAGATCACTTAGAAACATGGTGACTTAGATCTCTGGTCAGAGTCTAGTACCCATCATAGAATGTCAGATCTGAGAGGAGCCCTAGAAATTAGCTAGTCCTCCCCACAGTCACCTCCCCACCCTCAAAATGGAATATGGAAGTCTAGAAAACGGGAATGACTTGTCTGAGGTCACACAGACAGAAATGGGGAATCAAGAGAATGAACCCTGCTCTGAAATGAATCTATCCAGAACTTCTTTCACATGGCATGCTTTGTGGAAGCATGCTTTGTGAGCTATTTGAGAAAGACAATCAACATCACCAGCCTCCACACACAATGAGCTCATTGTGTGACCTTGACCAAGTCACTTCACATCTCTGGCTCTCAGTTTCCCTACCTATGAAATGAGGGCAGTGGACTAGATGACTTTTCAGTTCACTCTTAACTCAGACAATCCACATTCTAAGATCCTTCTCAGCTTGGACATTCAGTGTGCTAAGGTCCCTCCCAGCTCTGACAAGCCATTTTCTAAGGTTCCTTCTGCTTCTGATATTCAATGTTCCTCTTTGTTCTAAAGACCCTCCCAGATCTGATACTTGCTGCTCTGTGTTTAAGAGCTCTGCTAGTTCTGATGTTCCCTATTCTAAGGGAGACTTTGTGACTATGAGTTACTATGACCTAAAATATCTCATCCAGGATACTCTTCATGCTTTTCGACCACCATTGCCTTAGGAAGTTTGGAAGCTTTTCTCTCATTTTCAGGGAATGGAAATAAAACTAAATACTAAATACTGGTCCCTGCCTTGTGGAGTTCAGCATTTCTCAGGCTGAGCTCTAAGCATACCTTCTGAGTGGGGAGGGAGTGAGGCCTGAAGAGGTGAGCTGTTCCCTTTCCCACCCTCTTGGAGCATCCAGGACAGATAAGAAGAAAGCTGAGCCTCAAATATGTGCCTTTTCTTTACAGAATAAGGACAAACTGGGAAAACAAGATTCCCAATCCGGGTAAGAGCCACCTGTTCCAGGTAAGAGACCAAACGCATGAAGCCCAGATAGCTCCCCCAAGTCTACTCACCTCTCCTGCTCCTCTTAAAAAGACCTGGCTAGGTAGAGGCCCAAGGTTCCACCACTGTTCTTGGTGTAGTTGACAGAGTTCTGGTCTTTGAATCAGGAAAGTCTAGGTTTAAATCCTCCCCCAGACACTTACCTGTTGTGTACTCCTGGGCAATTTCTCTAAGTCTCAGTTTCCTCATCTGCAAAATGGAGATAATAAGAGGACTTTCTCACAAGGCTGTTGTTAGATTTCTTATGAGATAACAGATGAAGAGTCCTTTGTAAACCTTGTTTTTGTTGTCCAGTCATGTCTGACTCTCCATGACCCCATCTGGAGTTTTCTTGGCAGAGGGAGTAGTTTGCCATTTCCTTCTCCAGCTCATTTTACAGTTGAGGAAACTGAGGCAAACAGGGTGAAGTGACTTGTCCAGGCTCACACAGTTAGGAAGTGTCTGAGGTCAGATATGAGCTCACGAACATGAGCCTTCCTGACAGTCTCTGTCCACCTAGCTGCCCTTCTGTAAATTTTTTAATGCTCTAAAAATGTTATTGTAATGAAATGCTTACTGTGTGCATTGCTCTATATCAGGTAGGAGGGAAAGATTAATATGAAATCTAGAGAAAATCAGACCCTCTCCATCCATCATGGAGAGCAGCCTAGTGAGGAGATAAGATATAAACACAGACCATTAATGAGAATAAAGCAGCATTTTATGAAATGTATTATATGTAAAATGAAGGGGTGGGCCAGCCAGCCTCTGGTCCACCTTCTATCTCTAGCCCTAAGCCCCTATGACCTGGTTTGAATCTTAGTTCTCCTTACGACCCCTATAACCTTATGGGTAAGGCACATGGCCTTGTTGGGCCTTTTGACTCCAAACTCTGAACCATTCAGAGAATCCTCTTATATTTTCTTGCCCAGAAAGAAGGGAGCTGCTGGCCCTAGGAGGATTGCAGAATGTTTTCTTTCTTTCTACAGAATAAGAACCAGAGGATTTGGAATCCAGGTAACCTTTTTACTCTTAGCCAAGAGAGCCCGTGGGAGAAGGAGAAGAGAGAATACTCTGTCTCCAGGGTGTATCGGTAAGTTTGCTTCACACATGAATGACTTTTAGGGAATAAAGAGAAATGGGTAGAGATGATATTCACTCTCCAGTGAGCATGGAAAGTCTAGAACAAGGGCGGCTAGGTGGCGCAGTGAGTAGAGCACTGGCCCTAGAGTCAGGAGGACCTGAGTTCAAATCCAGCCTCAGACACTTGACACACTAACTAGCTATGTGACTTTGGGCAAGTCACTTAACCCCAATTGCCCTCAAAAAAAAAGCAAAAAAAAAGTCTAGAACATGGGGAAATGATTCAGGAGAGGTTAAGACCAAAGTAGAGCGAGAGTGGAGAAGGCCACGATCACAGCACATGCAAAGGGTAGAAAAGAATGTGATAGAAGATGACCCTAGGGTTCTTAGTGGACTACAAGCTCAGGTGGCACAATCCCTGCCTATTGTAAAATACAAACCTAAGGGGAGTTACAAAATGGTGAAAAGATTGTGGATTTGGATTCAGAGGACTAGGATCAAATCCCAACAGTGCTACTTGCATGGCCTTGAGCATATTACTTCTCTGGGCCTGTTTTCTTCTTCATAAAATGAAAGAATTAGACTCAATGATCTCTAAGATCAATTTGGGTCTTCTACTCCTACTGTGCCTAGTTTGGATCACTATTCTTCAAGTGGGAGAAATATGTTTCGTCTACAGAGCAAAGATAAAGAGGATGCCTCCGATGGGGGCTCATCTGTTTCTCTGGGATACCTCTGGCCTTGCTACTTAATTTTTCTTAAATTCATTCATACATCATGGTAGGCAGGGTGGTGCTCTATGAAGAGTATTGACATTGGATATGGAGGACCTGGGTTTGAATCTTGGTTCTACTACACCCTCCCTGGCTGATCTCAGCCCCTCTCTGCCCTAGTCTCCTCAAATTTAAAATGATGAGGTTAGACCAGATGATCTTTAAGGTCCCTTCCAACTCCAGATCTAAGGTCATATGATTCCCTAATTCTCCATAATGCTAGTGCTTTCCCTCTGAGATTATCTGCAATTTATACTGTCTACAGCCTGTTGGTGCATAATCAATCAATAAACATTTATTGAGGGCCTACTATGTGCCAAGTACTGTGCTAAACATTGAGGATACAAAAAGAGGCAAAAACCATTCTCACTCTCAAGGAGGTTGCATTCTAATGGAAGAGTTTACAATGCAATATTGGCCTGTTGTCTCTTCCATTAGACTGTGAGCTCCTTGAAAGTGAGATTTTTTTTTTATCTTTCTTTATATCCCTAGTGCTTAGCAAAGTACCCAGCACATAGTAGGTGCTTGGCTTGACTACGATGTTGTCTTTCATTCAGACTATGAGCAGGATTAGATAACAGAAAGTGCTTGATAAGACTGAAAAGCCTTAAGGAACCAGGAAGAAAGGAATCCAAAGTGTTGAGTTATAGTAAACCAGAGTTGGAAAGTGTCTTCTACTCCAATTCTCCCACTGTACAGATGGAGAAGCTGAGACCAGAGGTAGAGAGACTTTCCCACAATGAATTAGTAACTGAGCAAGGATGAAAATCTAGATCTCCAGACTTCCAGCTTGAGACTGGAGCTGGGTTTCTTAACCCTGGATACAAGGGGTGAGGTCATTACCTCTTCAAAGGTTCCATTGAGGGACTCACTAACAAGCCATTTCCTTTGCCTGGAGAAGACAGGAATAGAGCTCTCTGTGCTAATGGATGAGGATTGCCCTCACCTTATTGACAGCTTAATTCATTCCAACAAACATTTCTTAAATGCCTGCTATAGGCAAGAGAGAGACAGGGTGATGTGATAGAAAGAGTGCTGGCTCTCCTGGACAGAGGACCTGCCTCTTTCATAAGTCACATCTTATCTCTAAGATCCATACTCTTCTTTAGTAAATCAAGGGGGTTGAAGCAGACAATCTCTGGGGTCCCTTTTAGGTCTAGGGAAGTCACTTGATCTCTATAGACCCCAGTTTCCTCATCTGTAAAATGAGAGGGGTCACCACTCTAGCCATGGGGCACAGACTGTGCAAATATATGGAGGCAAGAGATTAGAGAAAGTTGTGTGAGGCATGGCTAGTACTCCAGTACTAGCAGTCAAGTGGAATAAGCTATGAAGGTCAGCAGGAAGGAGATTGGGGAGAGCCTTCAATTCCAGCCTGAGAAATTTGGCATTGTTTATTATAACAAAACCAGGGAGCCATTGGACACTTTGAGTAGGAAAGGACATGGTCAGATATATAGACCGTTGGGCTGTTACTTTGACAGCTATTTGAAGGAGGGCACAGACTGATGGTAAAAGCAGCTGCAGAGTTGAAAATAGAAACCCACTGTCTTCTTGATTCCTGAGTCACAAGATCAGAGAGAAGGGCTGACTCTGAGCTCCACAGATGGCCCCTCCCATCCCCAGCACCCCACAGCCCTCTCCAGCCAGCCCATCATGTCTTGTCATTATTGGCTTCCCACAATAAATAGTCTGTCTGCTTCTGTACCTGGTGCCCGACAACTATCCTTGGCATGCCAAGGAGCAAACTGCCAAGAGGCCCGTGTCTATTCAGTGTAGGGCAAGCCCTTCCTAGGGCAGTGAAGAGGTTGCCTCAGGGGGCACTGACTTCCCTCTCCTTGGGATCTTCAAGCACAGACTTGATGGTCACTTCAGAGAAGCCATCGAGGGGTGTGCTGCTCCCAGCGGGTTGACTGAGTCTGAGGACCTGGCTTTACAGGCTGGCTCTGTCGCTTCCTTTCTTCCTTCCTTCCTTCTCTCCCTTCCTCCCTCATCCTTCCTTCCTTCCTTCCTTCCTTCCTTCCTTCCTTCCTTCCTTCCTTCCTTCCTTCCTTCCTTTTTTCTTCCTTCCTTCCTCTGAAGTCCCTTCTGTGTCTAAACCTATCATTCTGTGATTTCATCCACTTCCAAAATTAGTTGCTTATCTATTAGGAAATAGTAACATTAAGCCATCCCCACACTCAGGAGACTTAGCTTGTTGGTGACCAGGGCTGCAGCCAGATGGGACCTGGTAGATCCCAAGGTACTCAGAATCCTCACAACCCCTAAAGCCAGCAGATAATCATTGGTAGGTGCGCAAATAACTCTTGTCCTCTCATACTCAGAGGATCATAGATGTGGAACTAGAAGTACCCTTAGAGTTCAATTCTCTCCATCTATAAGTGAGGAAACTGAGGTTCACTGAGGCGAGCACTTTGCTGGAGAAGTGAAAATGATCACTTGGGTAGGAAAGCAAGCAAGGGAAGTGTACGTGTCCTGGGACTAAAGAAGGTATTCTGAAGCAAAAGGCTATTTTGGAGGTGGCAAAGGGATTGACTTTGAAGATGCCAGGAGTTCAGGGTGGGGTTGGAGAGGAAAATAAATGAAACAATTCTATTTCTGATGCTTTTTAAAGTTTATAAAATGTTCTTCTTGAAACAGTCCTCTGAGGCTGGGAACACAATTGCTATTGACCCCATTTTACAGATGAGGAAGCTGAGGCCCAACACAGGTAGTGTCTGAGTCTGGATTTGAGCTTAGGTCATCTAACTTGAAGTCTAGTATAATTTCCATGGCAAACTCTGGCCATGGGGCGGGGGTGGGGGGTGGGGTAGAGGAGAACAGAGGAGCAGAAGAATTGCAAAGGTCCATAAAGATATGAGCCCAACCCTCTGGTTTTACTGATAAGAAAATAGGATGTGAGAAGTTAGGTCATCTGCCCAAGGCCCCACGATTAAAACCAAGAAGAGCAAGAGTCCCCTGACTCCCCATCGAATGCTCTTTCCCCTGCACTGTGGCTGAATGCTCCGCTAGGCATGTGGGACAGGATCTTCTGAGCTTGGACAGGAAGGTGTAGTCTCTGTCTGCAGACCCACAAAGCTGGTAGAGGTCAGAGCAGGGTGGGCTTAAGTGGGGGTTGCAGTCACCAGGTTAGACTTGGTGGCCTTGGTCTGGACTTGGAAAAAAGCTTGGGGTAGACAAAGGAAATGTGTGCAGGGAACACAGAGGGAGGTAGGAATGAGCACTGGGGCGGGGCGGTGGGAGAGCAGCAATGCCGGGGATAACTGGCAATTCTTTCTCCCATGTGGTCTTTATCTTCCAAGTTTTCTCCTTCCTTCCTTCTGGTCCTTCAAATCTTCCGTCCTTTTTCTGAAGCCAGGGCTGACCCTTCAGAAATCACCCTTTCAGACATTACCTCTGGGACAAATGGGCATAATGACCTCACTTCACACCTTACGGGATTGTTTTGGGGAGCAGAACTTTGTAAACCTTAGAGGCTGTCGAGAAATATGGCTTCTCATCTTCAGCGTCCTGTAGTGGTAATGCTATAATCTCACCTCCATGTTTTTTCTTCAGGCTTGATTTTGAAGACAGAAACTCGGTGTCTCCTCTCACTGCTGTGGACCCTCAGGATGCATGTTCTCTGTCCTCTGACCCTGACCCATATCCAGCATCCATCACTTTGCGGGATGAGAACTTGAGCCCATCCAGCTCCCAGAAAGCGCCTCAGCCTAACACCCCAGTGAAGGACCTAGCCTCGGGCTTTGCTTTCAATGGCCCATACCTCCGCCTGCCCCAGAGCCACTCCCTGCCTAATATCTCTGGCCAGATGGAATCCTGCCAGGCTGAAGGGAGCAAGAAGCAGCCCCGTGGGTCCCTGGAATACTTTTGTCTGCCCCAGGGTAGGCAAGGTGGCCTTGTTCCTATGGCCAAGTTAGCTGAACCAGGCAAGGATGGAGAGGAAAAAGAAACTTCATCTGGTCATCCTTCATCCAGAGAAACTGAGCCCTCCCCACTCAGGGAGCAAGCTACCCCCCCACCTGGGGAACCAAGGCAGGAGAAAAACCTCAGTCAATTAGCTGCCAGCTCCACAGGCCCCCTGAAATTGCCCAGGGGCTCAGGCTACATTGCCCCTGAGGACCTGGTGCTTGGCTCTGAAAAGCCTGAAAGTCTCCCACCTCTCACCATGCCTCCCTTACCTTACCCAGCTCCTGAGTCCAGTCTCAGCCTCTCCCCAGGAGAGACCAAAGTGCCTTTTTCAGCTCCCAACTCTGTCTTGTTGGCACTGGAGGATTATGTTGAGGTCCCTCCAAACATGGTCAGTGCTGAGACCCCTCCAGAGAACCCCAGCCCCTTGCAAGTAGAGTCCTTGGCCCCAAATATCATGGCTGCCCAGCAGGATGAAACCACAACAGTGTTCCATCCTGAAGGACTCATTGTCCTGCAGCAGATAGGAGACTATTGCTTCCTCCCTTCCCAAGGTCAGGTGGTCTCTCCTGGTCATTGCCCTGAGAAAATGGCCAAGCCCCAAGATATTCAGGGCAAGGAGCCCCCAGGTCAGCCGCTGCCCCAGGTGCCAGCTATCCAGCTCTTCAAGGCCATGAAGCATCAGGAGTACCTCACTCTGCCAACATGGGATGGCTGCAGGTCAGGGCAAGTATGCTGACAATGGGCAGGTCCCTAAACACTGTGTCCCCACCTCACTAGGCTTTTTGCTCTCTATCCCCAGCAGAATGGAAGCCTTTTGAGGGCAGGGGTTTCCTTGTTTTTATCTAAGACTTGAGTTTGAGCACAAACCCTGCCAGGTTGTGACCGCAGGCAGTACATTTCCCTCCCTGTGACTCAGTTTCTTCTTGGTCCCAGAGGACAGACAAGGAAACCTGTTTCCCTCCTCTACACCTGCAGAATATGATGTGGCCTTACAAATGGAGACTGGATTTCCTGGAAGAAAAATGGTCAAAGTCTTACCATTTTTTTGCTCTGATATATGAATGATCAGAGGACCTTACCCCCCACAGATAAAACTATGGATTCAGTTCTCAAAATTGAGGTTTTATGCTGAAATGGGGAACAGAGATATTATTTTCACAGTTGTTAAAGTGAAAAGAACAGTGTTTTTGGAGTCAGAGGATCTGAGTTCAAATTCTGATTCTGCCACTTACTACATGTATGACCTTGGACAAATCAATTAATTTGGAACCTCAATTTCTTCAACTATGAAATGAAGGTGCTGTACTGCAATGACTTGACTCTTCCAGTTCTAAATATAGGATTTCTCTCTCTCTCTCTCTCTCTCTCTCTCTCTCTCTCTCTCTCTCTCTCTCTCTTTCTCTCTCTCTGTTTCTGTCTTTCCCTCCCCTTCTCCCTATCTTCCTCTTCATATCTATCTCTCAATCCTCATATATCTTATCTCTTTATCTCCATCTCACTTTCTATCTATCCTTCTACCTATCTATCTACCTGTCTATCCGTCTGTCTATTCATCCATCTGTCTATCATCTATCTATCTATCTATCTATCTATCTATCTATCTATCTATCTGTCTATCTCCATCTATCTACTTAGCTGTGTTACTGAGTTGGTCAGTTCCAGCTAACTCTAATTTTTTTTTCTTTTGGTACAAGGGTGAGTTCTGTGGTATGTAGATGGGGGAGGGGCAGGTATCAGGAAATAACTTCTGTGTAAAAAAAAAACAAAACTCATGTGAAACTTTATAAAATTAGTGGGTGAAACTAGGTGACCTCTAAGGTCCCTTTCAGTTCTAATGTTCTATGAAATTCCCTAAATGCCTGGCGGTTCCCTAGAGATCAGGCTGGGTGACAGAGAAATTATGGGTTACAATTATCCTAGCTAGTGTCTCTTGGAAATGATTTGTTGGGGAAGTCCAGGGTCCCAGAGCATAAACCATCAGCTCCATTCAACAAGAACAGGCCACAAGTATGGTTCTCCTTCCCAAATGCTCCTCTTCTTTCATCACTCCCCTGCTCAAGAGCACACACTGGCTCCCTTTTGACTGAGCAATGATCCCCAGATTTCCCACCAGTCACCTCTCCCTCTGTTCTTCTTTCTTATTGCTACTTCCATCACCCTGGTTGGTCTAGTTTGACATAGGTGACCTCTGAGAGAGATCCCATCAAATCTGGAGATTCTCAGATCCTTTTCCAGTCTTTTCTAATCTGTTTACTTTGTTTGTCCCTCTTGGGCATGGAGAGACATCATTCACTGCACAGAGTATCCTTCCCACCCTCCACTACCCCAGTCCAAATCAGCTCCCAGCTCACCTGCTCCAGAAAGCTTTCCTTGAGAGACAATCTCATCACTCCCTGTCCTCCCATGATTTCTCATCATATATCCTCCCATCAAAAAAAAATTAGTTTGCAATCTTAACATATCAATGTATATTTTTCCATCTTTCCATGTGTGTATGTTGTCTCCCCACTTAGAATGTCAACTCCTTAATAATAATAGCTAACATTTGTATGGTGCTTAAACATTTCCAAAGCTCTTTACACATTATTTCATTTCATTTCATCATTCCCTGGGGATTGTATATGTCTTGGTTCTCTGCTCTTGGCCTTATATGTTCAGCGCTTTGGAAAAGGTAATGAATTGATTGCTATGAGCAGATCTAAATGATGCCGGTGCAGAAATGGAATGATCCTTTTCCAAATCTCTGTCTCTTTCAGGGATTTGAAAGATAGTAAACTCTTAGCTGGGATTTTGAGACTGGAAAAGAAAGAGCCAGGGCTGGTTGTGGGCATTGTCATTCCCACAGGATGAAAGCCCTTTGAGGGCAGGAATCTTTGCATCCCCAGCACCTCAAATGGGGCCCAACATATAGTTAATGTTTAATAAATGCTTGTTGCATGAATGAATAGTAGGCTGTCACCACAGTCACCTATCCTTTTCAAATGCCAGCCTATGGACAGGAGATGGTGAGTAGTAAAGAGACACAGCTTGAACTCATGATTTGCTTAGTGCCTTACAGATATTGTTTCACTGGATAACTATTTCAGTTGATATTATCTTTGAGGGAAGGGTTCATATTTTCTTCTGATTGGATATGTCACCAGCTCAACTAATGAGATCCCAACAATGACCAATATACTGTCCAAAGAAGAGATATCTTTGGTCAAGGCCAGTTGGCCCCAGAAAGCTGCACTGACCTCCAGGCTCAGAATGATCATAGAAGATTTCTATGCTCTGTAAAAACCATCAATTGCATTCTTGTTATTTTCTTTTCTTTTAACTCAATGATGAAAAAAATCTGTTAGAATCCTCTTACCTGGAGGTGGGGTGCCTATGCTGACACACCCAGGAGAGTCTATCCAAGGAGTGGGGAGGGGCTAGAAAAATCCAGAGGCCAGGCTGGGGCTCCTAGGCTCTGGAGATGGGGGAAGCTGCCATCTCAGCAGCTCTGGGATGCGGACTTGGGAAGGAAGGTGCCATGACTTTTACTTTAACCGCTTAGATCAGATCACTAACAGAACCACTCCCAGAGCCTGCCCTGCTCCTTTTACTCCCATAAGGACAACGATGTTGTTGCAAGGCCCTCTTGGCCCTAATTGGAACCTAAGTCAAAGAAGATTCTAGAATTCAGTGCCTTTGCTGCTATCATACATTCCCCTTTGTTTTTTCTCCTTCTCTTAAGGTATATTTGGTCACCAAGGGAATGACTAAAGTTTACAAACATACAGTTTGGTACAATATACATCATCAGCTTGAGAAATGGGACTTTAGAAGACAGAATGTGAGAACATAGAATGTCAGAGCTGAGTGAGATAGACCTTAAGACAAAGGAGGTCATGTCAGAACTGGGAATGCCCAGAGAAGCTAGGTTACATATATGTACTTCAAATTGGTGTACTCTATAAATGATGTTTGTCTATGGTAAAAAAAAAAAAGCCTGCTGTTTTCTAATGCAGAAAGATAACCTAATACAACTAAATGTTGTACATAAAAACCCTAAAGAAAAAATTAACTGAGATGTCAATAAAATGATTTTAAAAAACAAAAAAGAAAAAACAAACAAACAAAAAGACAAAGAAGGCTGGAGTTGGGCAGCCCTTAGAACAGTGGTTCTCAATCTTCCTAATGCCACCACCCTTTAATACCTGTATGTAGGTGTATCTGCATGTGGGCAGACCTGCCTGGAGATGAATAGAGGAGTGGTGTCTCGGTTCCTAAGACCATTGGAAATATATGTTTTCCAATGGTCTTAGGCGATCCTTGTGACCCCTGTGAAAGGGTTATTCCACCCCCAAAGGGGTTGTGACCCACAGGTTGAGAACTGCTGCCTTGGAACAAAGATTATCGGAGCTGGGAAGCACTTAAAACATGGAATATCCAATCTGAGAAGGGCCTTAGAACAAAGAACATCAGAGCTGGGAAGGGCTTTAGAATAGGGCATGTCAAGGTTAGAAACAGAAAATGTCAGAGGTGAGAGGGACCTATGGAGATTATTTATGTCCAATACTCTCATTTTACAAATTAGGAAAATGAGTTCTAGATCAAGAAAACAGCTTTTCTGGTGTCAGAGTGAGTGAAACCTAGGCTAACTCTTGACTTTTCCCGTGTGGACCTGAGCAGCTGCCTCTGGTTGCTGGCTGGTTGGGGGACAGCCCTTTAGGGTAAAGGATGCTGCAAGACCATTGAATTTAAAGCTACAGGAGTAAGGAGAGTTATCCTGGGAAGACTCTCCATTGTATCCTCAAAAGAGTCTTGGGGGAGCTAGCTGAGGCCTGGTCAGGCCAACCCAGCCTGCCCCTTTATGCCACAGTTCCTCCTGGGTCTCTAGAGATAGAAGCCACAAGGCACAGGTGGGTTGGGGTGGGGCTTCCACTCAGTGATTAGCCCTGGAAAAACACTCCACCCCAATACCAGAGCGGTGTGAGCATACATCCGTAGTTCTCCATTTGCAAAGTCAAGCAAGAAGGGCCATTTTCAGTTCCCATCCTGGAACTTCCAGGGGAATTCCGTTGTGAGATGCAAATGGAGGCCATAGAGATGTGTGGGCAGGAGCGGAGGGGTGTGTGTGTGTGCGCGCACATGAGTGCTCAGCCTGTTATCAGCTCAGTCGGGGACCACCTCTAGATGGGGGTGAAAGAGATACATCTTCTTTATCTTTATAACTCTGGCAGCTGCACATAGCATGCTCATAATAAATGCTTCTGCATGGATTGACTGATTCTTTGTCTTTGTATCAATAGCACCTAACAAGTATCTGACACATAGTAGGCATTTTACAAGTGATTGTTGATAGAATATTGTTGCAATGAAGAGGATGGTTTCAGAGACACCTGGGAAGATTTTTAGGATTGATACAGGTTGAAGAGTACAGGATTAGGCAATTTATGCAATAACAACATCATATAGGCAGTCAACTTTGAAAGACTCAGGAACTCTGACCACACAGTGACCAGTCACGAGGACAGAGGGCCAAGGATGAAGGATGCTACCGACCTTCTGACTGAGAGGCAATAGATCAGATGGGCAGAATGAGCTACTCGCTCTGGGATGTGGCTAATGTGAGAATTTGTTTTGTCTGGCTATACATATTTAACATAAAGGGTTTTTCTTTATCTTTTTCCAAGGGGAGGAAGGGAGGTGGTAAGGAAATAAATACATACTTGATAATTTAAAAATATAGGAGGAATTAAAAAAAACTTTTTAAAAAGATTGCCCTCCCCCAAAATGATTATTAATTGATATGGTCAGAAATGGTTACTTCTGAGCTAAATCCAATGAGAATGGAGGACAGGAGGCCATGTAAGTAGGCATAATATGCCTGGAGAGATACTTTACAGAAGGGTAAAGTTTGAAGAATATTGACAAACTGGAGCCTGTCCATAGGATGACCACCATGATGGAAAGGCTAGAAAGCATGTCATTTGAGGATCAGTTGAAGCAAATGATGGGGACATTCAGAATGGAGAAGAGTGAAAGGGGATATAATAGTTATAAGGGGTGCAAGAGCCTCTTGCAATGGTGTAAGAACACTTGGGTGGGATATGAACTCAAGTTTTCCTCACTCTAGGTCCAGCATGGAAGATAAGAGATTAGAGAGAGCTTGGATGAGAAAGAAGCAGGTATAGGCTGGGCAATGAACTTTAAAGAAAAGATTTGGAAAAGGAGGCTGAGGACAAAGGCTAGGACTTTGACTTGATACTCTATTCCCCTGCTCAAGAAGTTCAGGTGACTCCTTATGGCCTCTAGGATCAAATACAAATCCCTCTGTCTGGCATTTAAAGTCAGACTGTCTGATTTGTCTTTAAATTGAGAATTTGGTTCTAATCTATCTTTCCAAATCCTCTGCACATGCTTCCTCATCATGAGCTCAATGGTCCAACCCAACTGGACTTACTGTTCTTCAATCCATCTACCTCCTCCATGTATTTGCACTGGCTGTTTCCTACCAGGCATGCCCTCCTCACCTTTGCCTCTTAGAATCCCTTTCTTTCTTCCACAGTCAGTTCAAGCACTACCTTCTCTTGGAGCTCTTTCTTGAGCTGCCCTTCCCCAGCTCCCAACACCAAACCACTCCCCATCTCCCAATAAAATTGTACTTGTTTCTATATATTTCGTATTGGCCTATATGTTGACATGTTATATCTCCCATTGGAAAGAGGGACTCTATTTTTGCCTTTGCATCCCCAGAAGTTGATATGGTATATGTTACACAATAGTCACTTAATAAATGCTTACTGACTGGTATTATTTGATATATAGTAGATCCTTAATGAATGCTTCTTAAGTAATTGTAACTGATGATCATTCCTTTTGTTGGCTGAATGGTCTCCAGGTTTCACTTTTCCCATCTGAAACTGATAAACAATGATTCTCTTAGCATGCAGTTCTAATTCACCACCTTCCAGGGACAAAATATCCTGCTTCTGACACTGCCTGGGTGACCTTGGGCAAATCATCTCCTCTCCATAAGTCATAGTTTCCTCAACTATAACTTGAGGCAGTGCATGGTCTAATGTTGGTGTCAGAGGACCTGAAGGAGTCTCACCAGCTGGCCTCTGATTCCATTCTAGGTCCAGGACTATGATTCTAATGACCTGGGTTCAAATCCGGGTTCTGACACTTACTGTCTGTATGACCCGGGGGAAATCATTTATCTATGATTGAGGAGGTTGGACCAGATGGCTTCTACGGTCTCTTTCAGATCTAGAGCTAGGGTCTTCTGGTATGGGGTTGATTTTTTTTTATTTTGAAGACAGCAGAAATTAATGATAATAAAGGAGAGAGACACACAGAAGGAGACAGACAGGGGGAGGAAAAGAAAGAAAAGGGAGAAAGAGAAAAGAAGGAAGAGAGACAGAGACAGAGAGAGGAAAAGAGAAAGAGAAAAGAAGAAAAAGAGAGAGAAAAAGAGAGGGGGGAGGGAGTTGAGAAACACCTAACTATGGAGGCTTTGGCAAATCAATCACACTCTCTTCCTCAATCTCCCCATCTATAAAATGGGCCTAATTACCCTTGTATACTCTACATCACAGGGTAATGGGGGAAAGTACCTTGAAAACTTCAAGGGCTTTAGAAACTTGAGTTGGTAACCATGAAGAACTAGAAAAATGGGAGCTGAGAGTTGTATCATCAGTTCCCCTCGGTGGTCCTACATCTTAGAAGAGCCTGGGCTAGAGGGACAAGTGCTCTGGTCAGTCCGGCTGACCTGGACAGACTTCGAGTGGGTATTATGATAGGCACTCCATAAATGTGTCTACAGGTGGATATAGACCCAGTGATGGACTGTGTGCCTGTTATTCAAGGACTGGCTTGCCAAAGTAGGAAGATTCATTATAGGAGGCTTGCACAAAAGGAGATAAATCTTTTATTAAGTCCCAGAGGCCCAGGGAAACCACCTGTCAAGGTGTGATGGGTTTGGCTCTGCCCCAGTGGTGGAACCCAGAGCTCACACCATCAAAATCTTATTCCTTTGGGGTATTACATCAACCAAACCAAAGGCACGTTAGCCTCCCTTAAGAACTAGTCTTCTTATGGTTGCTTATGCACAGCATTCCATCTCCCACTGAATACTCTTGCCCAGACTGTGCCCTCCTTATGCCTGGAATGCACAAGCCTGCCATGGGTCTTCCACAGATATCAGTTTACAAACACGCCTCTTCTCAGTCCTTTCCAGGTTCATCGATTCCTGGGATTATAGACGGAGAGCTGGGAGGGACTGCAGAGATCATGGGGGCCAAAGGTTGGCACCAAACAGGGAATAACCTACAGTCACATGTGTAAGTAACAGGGCTGGGGTTTTAACCAAGTGATTCTGGCTCTGATCCCAGGCTTCTTCTCACTTGACTGTTACCCACAGGCTTGATAAAAACCAGAGCCAGTTTGCCACAAGCCACAAGATTCCCAACTCTGCCCCCATCTATCCCCAAGTAAAAAAAAAAGATTGTAAGATTTGGAGCTGGAAAGAACCCGAGTTGCCATCAAGTTGACCTATTTCATTTTGCGGATGAGAAAACTGAGGCTAAGGGGGGAAGAGAACGACCTGGCCTTCTAAATCTTCTGATTCCAAATGCAGGTAGCATTCTCCTGCATGGGAGAGACCCTGTGTTTAGCATTAAGTGGATGTGGTCTGAAGAGTGACAGCAATGAATTAGGAAAACCTTGAGTTTTAATCCCACTGCTGACACTGGCTTTCATAGGCAAGCCCTGAGCCTAAATTTCCTCATCTGTAAAACGGGCCCCATTCTATCTGTAGTCTCTGCCTTCCATGGTTATTTGTGAAGTCTCTGTAAACATTGAAGAGAGAAAATCAGTGACCCCAAATCACTGGTTCAATTCAACAAGCATTTATTGCTTAAGCCTAAACCCAGAAAGACCAGGTGTCAGAGTATTAGAGCAGAAGTCAGGAAGGCCCTGAGTTCAAAACCCACTTCAGATCCACTTCTAGCTGTATAGTCTTGAGACAAGAGATATTTTACCTCCCTCAGCCTCAGTCTCCTTATTTGTAAAGTGAGGATAATAGCAGCGCCAAAGGTATGGGACTCTTGAGAAAATCCAGTGGGATAAAACGTAAAGTGTTTTGCAAATCTTAAAGTTTATATAACTGTCAGCTATCAGTATTAGTGTGGTGGCCACTGGGGATTTTTGTTTTTAATCCAGCCCTGTGATTCCATCCTGGTGAAGAAATTTGCCCCAGCCATGCAGGTTGCTAAGTGCTTTGCAATTTGTTTTCTTGGGGAATAGGCTGAAGAACCAAGAAGTGAAGTGAGTTTTACAGAATCAGGCTTCCTGATTTTTAAGGCAAATTTCCCAACCACTCCACCCATCTGCCCTCTCCTCCACCCCTCTCCCCCTCCTCCCCATCTGGGGATTCAGATACAAAAAAAGAAAAACTAAAACAGAGGTCCCTGCCCTCAACAAATCTAGATTCTGGAGGGGGATAACAACATGCCCACAGATAACAATTATAATTGGGGGAAAGAAATAATGCAACCCCAGCAGGGGCTATTAGGGAACGCTTCATATAGCACTTGGTCTCCAAGTGCCAAGATCTTTCCCATATACAATATTCTACAGGAAGACTCAGAGGTTTATTATAAAAGGAAGGCCCTAAATCCAGTCCGTTCTTTTGATGGATGAGGAAACTGTCTCAAAAGAGGAAGGCACTAGCTTAAGCTTGTATTGGGAGATGAGTCAAGGTTGGGTTGGGGTGGGGCAGGAGGAGGCGGGGCTCCTCGGTCATCCATTAGGTAACATGGATTAGCAAATTTGGAAGGCAACCAGGCTGCTTTGATTAAGTCTTAGACAATACTTCAAAATAAACAAAACAAATTAAAAAAAAAACTCAAATACTTCTATTTCTCTCTTTTAGGGAACTGGATTCCCACGACCGTCATTGCGGCTAGAATTTCAAAGCTTATACTTATTTGGATGAGATCACAATATTGTGTATTATCATTGATGGAATCTGGCAGGGTCCTCTAAATTACCCAGAGTAGGGTCTTTATAACCTATTAGGTTTCCAAAGGCTTAAGAATGGTTATTGCTGGATTGGGAGGTGAGAAAGGAGTTAGGAAGAATAGTCCTGAGTAATATTAACAATCTCCATTTCCATGACACAATTTTTCCTCAGATCAGTTAGGTAAGTAGTAATGCAGGGATTACTAATCTCCATTTTCCAAGGGGGACAAACTAAAGTTTAGAGAAGGAAAAGTGTCTTGGCTGTGCTCACACAGTAAGGACAGAACCAGCATCTCCTGACTCCTCATCCTGTGCTCTTTCACTGTGCCCCCAGTCTCTCTGTCCCTGGGTTTTATTAAAAAAGGAGAGAAGAGAGGGCAAGTCACCTGAGAGTAAGATGGATGTTGGAATATCTGGCTATCTTCCGCTGTATTTGGCATCCAAGAACCTGCTTAATGGGCGTGTGACACTGGAGAAGTCACATCTTCTCATTAGGTCACAGTTTCTTCAACTATAAAATGTAGGGATTGGACTGGATGATTTCTAAGGTCCCTTCAACCTGGGATCCTATCCCCCTCTAGCAAGTGGTTGCTGGCATCTTGAAGGTCAACGGCAAAGTTGAACCTAAATTGAGGAGTTGACATAGTTTGATCAATGTAGCAAAAACTACTTCCACTCCGAAGTTTATTTAATGTGTATGTGGTGTGTGTGTGTGTGTGTGTGTGTGTGTGTGTGTGTGTGTGTGAGAGAGAGAGAGAGAGAGAGAGAGAGAGATCAGACTAAGGGGCCCTATATCTTCTTATCATAACAGGAGTAACTATCTTAGAAAATAACTTTCATTTCATTTCAATCAATGATGATTTCATTTATCTATTTCCCTTAAGCCCTTCTTACACAATAATAATAATAAGAGAAGGAGGAGGAGGACGACGACGACAACAACGACGACTTAAAGGTTTACGAAGCTCTTTACATGTATTATTTCATTTGACATCTACAATAAACCACTTTACAGATGAAGAAACTGAGTTGTCTGGGGTCACATAGCTAACTGTGTCTGAGACTCACTTCTGCCCTTGCTTCTAGGCTGATAAAAACAGTTCATTTTTCTATTTTTGGGTAAAGACATCAGGACTGAAATGCAAATTAGCCCAACCGAGAGAATAATCCTAATAGAAACACAGGTACACAAGACCCTCTTGACGCCCTGGAGGGGTGCATGCCTTCTTAAAGAAGCGTCCCTGTGGCTAATCATATTCTGTGTTTCTCTGCTCCTTTAATATGCTTCTACTGGCAGGAATAATAAAAATAATAATTTATACTGTGCTTAAAAATGCTTTACAAATGTGATCTCATTTGATCCTCACTACCCCCCTGTCAGGGGTTCTCTTACTATCTTTATCTTACACAAGAGAAGACTGAGGTTTGCCCAGGGTCACCCAGCTGGTAAGCGTCTGAAGCTGGATTTGAACTCAGGTCTTCCTGACTCAAGCTCACTGACTCTTTGTGGCCCCATTTGGGGTTTTCTTAGCAAAGATACTGGAGGGGTTTGCCATTTCCTTCTCCAGATCATTTTATAGATGAGGAAATTCAGGCAAACACGGTTAAGTGACTTGTTCAGGGTCACACCACTAGTAGGTGTTTGAGGCTTGATTTGGATTCAGGAAGTAGAGTCTTCCTGATTCTGTACCCCATGCAACCACAGGCAAATGAACCTTCTCTTTAAAACTAAGGTGTTGCTTCCTTCTTAAAGGATGCAGTGAAGAACCCAGGGCCTAGACTCAGGAAAAGTAGAATGTCTGGTCTCAGACATTCACTAGCCATGTAACCATCGGCAAAGCACAGCTTCTCAGCCTCAGTTTCCTCATCTGTAAAACAGATAACAATAGCCCCTATCTCCCAGAGTCTTTCTGAGGATCAAATGAGAATTGTAAAGCTTTTAGAACCGCCAGCTGTCATTATTATGAAGCCTACACAGAGACTCCTTAGCCTTTAATATTTTCTTTTCTCACCTAATCTCATAGCATTTTGTCTTCTTTAATTCCCCCCCACCAAGATCATCTTCTAATATGCGTAGTATGTACTTATGCGCATCTTATCTGCCTTTCCTCGACTATAAGCAGAATCTTAAGAGTTGAACAGGCCCTTAGAATCTGTCAGTTCCAATTTGCCCAGAATCCACTCTATAACAGGGCAAATGGACCTCTGGTCTTTTTGGAAGGCCTCTGATTGGGTGATAGCCCTTTGCCTCCTAAAGCAGCAGAATCCACTTTGGGACAGTTTCAACTGTTAAGAATTCTCTACTTCACTAATGCATTGTTGGTGGAGCTGCAAACTGATCCAGCCATTCTGGAGAGCAATCTGGAACTATGCCCAAAGGGCTATAAATAAGTGCATGCTCTTTGACGCAGCAATACCACTTCTAGGGTTATATCCCAAAGAGATCAGAGAAGTGGGAAGAGCACCTGTATGTACAAAAATATTTATAGCGGCTCTTGTTGTGGTAGCAAAGAATTGGAAAACAAGGGGGTGCCCATCAATTGGGGAATGGCTGAACAATTTGTGGTATGTGAATATAATGGAATACTATTGTGCTATAAGAAATGAGGAGCAGACGGACTTCATAATAACCTGGAGAGACTTATATAAACTGATGCTGAGCGAGAAGAGCAGAACCAGGAGAAATTTGTACACAATCACAGACACAATGTACGTGTGACGACCAGCTTCAATAGACTGGGCTCCTCTCAGCAATATAAGGTTATAGGACAACTCCAAAAGACTAATGACGGAAGGAGATATCCACATGCAGAGAAAGAGATGCGGAGTCTGAGTGCAGATTGAAACAAACTGCATGCTGGGTTTCTTTTTCTTGTTTTGTTTTGTTTCCTCTTTCCTGCTGATCATTCCATCAGGTGTAATCCTTCTTTACAACCTAATGATTAATGGGAAGATATTTGTAGATCCTGTATCCAAGTGCATGCTGCCATGATGGGGGGAGGGGTGAGGGAAGGGGAGAAAATCTGAAACTCCAGGGACTGTGGAACAGAATGTTGTAAACTAAAAGCAAATAAACCAATTTAATTTGGAAAAAAAAAGTGGAGAGGAAAAAAGAATTCTCTACTTAAACAAAGCCAACATATGCCTCTCACTCTTAGATCTGTCCCCTGGGGCCAACCAGGACAAATCTAATGGCTCTTCCCAGGGCAGCCTTTCAAATATCTGACAACAGCTATTATGTGCTCCTAGAATCTTCTCTTCTTGACTCGAAATCCACCTAATTCCTTCAGAAAGTCATCATGGGGCAGATACCCTGGCCCCCTCACCATCCTGGTCACTCTTCTCTAGACATACCCCAGATTACCAATATCTTCCCTGAAATGTGATACCAAGAATTAAACATGGTATTTCAAATGTGAGCAGAGTAGTGAGGGCCTCTCATTGCCGTTATACTGAAGGTTCTGCCTTTCAAGTGGGCCTGAGGAAGCAGTAGTTTTGTTTAATTTTTGTTTCTATGTTAACAGGAGTTAATATATTGAGTCAACAATAGGACTCAATTGTGGCTTATTAAAAAGCCCAGATATTTGACATAGGTGCCATCTTGTGTTTATGAAGTTGATTTTTTGGACCCAAGGAGAAGACTTAACATTTATCTCTATTTAATTTAAACTTAGATTTGAGCATAACTCCATGGAGGATAACACCTAACTTTCTGCAACTTGTTCCCATTGTAGTATGTGATTAAAGAGAGAGGAGGCAAGTGCTGGAGAGTTCAGTGACAGCAGCAAGAGAAAGTCATTAGAGGTCTAGTGTGTCTACCTTTCAAATTCAAGGAGCTAAACAGGCTTAGCACCTGGGAAGGTCCAAGCAGCTTGGGGCTTCTTGGGAAGTGGTTTAGGGTACAGGGAATGTTTAGAGGGTAAGGAAAAGCAAAATTCCTGGGGCCAAGAAGGAACTAGAAAACTCTAGAAGATTCTTGACCAGCTAGGCCCAATGTTAGATCATAAACAAGGAAGGAACTTTTGAAGGAACTTTTAATGGTCAATCGTCTCACTTTTCTTAGAAATAAAAAAAATGAAGTCCAAAGAGGCTAACACACTTATCCAAGGTTATGCAGATAGGGTTAGAGGGGCTCTCTGGTCCAACCTTTCATTTTATAGGTGAGGAAACTGAGGCCCACAGAAGTTGACTTGCCCAAGGACACATGAGTATTAAGAGGCAGAGCTTGGGATTTGGGCCCATGGTCTCTGACTCCATATACAGAGGTCTTTTCCATGGATCTCCCCATCTCTGATCTTCCTCAACACTTACCACTAATTCCACTCAACCCACTCTATTTTGACCTGTGTGGTTATCCAATTGTATTTCATGAGCATGTTTTTCTTTTCCATTGTCAACCCATTAGAATTTCTTAAATGCCAGACATTGGACTAAGTTCTTTGAGGGTAGGGATGCAGCTCAGACTTTTCTCTCTCTCCTATTTAGTCCAGAGGACTGGACACATGGCAAGTATCCAGTGAAAAAACATACTCTAGAGTGGTTACTTTGTATGCCTTTCAAACACTTGGCATTGGAACCTGGAGACCCAGTTTCACCTATAACCTAAAAACTGCTCCAGGAGATGAGAGTTCCCCCTCTTTTTTTAGTTCTTAGTGAGGGGCTCCTTTTGATTTCCCCAAATTCTTATGGAAGGGGGCTGGGGAGTATAAGGTATTGCAAGTGGGAGTCTATAACTTTGGCGAATCTGTTCTTTAGCATCCCGGCATCCCTCCCAGATCTGTCTCTCCCCTACATGTCCTGGTACTCTGCATCCTCATACATGATGGGCTCAAAGGAGATGAGTCCGAAGATTCAGGCTCCAGCCTCACCTCCCTCTAAGCTCTGAGGTCCCTGGAGATTAATGGGGGAATGAAGCGAGGAGGGAGGAAGGCCTTGACTCTCAGGCTTCCATCCATGGACGGAGGGGGGGAGGAGGAGAAGAAAGAAAGAGGGAGGTGGGGGAGTAAAAGCAAGCAAGGGTCAGGATTTTTCTTGGTTTTTTATTAACTCCTTCTAGGAGGAAGAGCATCCCCTTTTCTTAGAACTTCCTACTTCAAGCTTTTGCTTCGTTCTCCGATTTTCCGGCCCAAAGCCTTCTGCAGATTCAGGTCTAAGGCATTCTTCTGATGCCACCGCCCTGAGGAGGAATGAAAATGAGAAGGCCCCATTCACAGCTACTGGAAACAGCTTGGCATCTTGGGAGAGATGGGCCATTTCCCCAACCTGTCCACTGGGGCCATGGTCCTTCAGGATTCTAGGCCATGTACTGGGCCTTAGTTCTCAAGATCTTCTGCCCAAGAGGGCAAGAAAAATCATAGAATTTAGAGCTGGGGATGGGGCATCACCTATTCATAAGATCATGGGTGTGAAGGTTATCAAGTTAAGCTGCCCCCTTCATCTTACAGATAAGCAAACTGAGGCTGAGAGGCCAAAAGCCTTAGCCAAGGTTACACAGGTAAGAGGGATCATAAATATGGAGGAGGAAGGTTCGTATCCTGGTTCAACACACTTGGTAGACTAGGACCCTGAGACCCAGGCCACTTACTTGATCAAGGTCATGCAGGTAGCATGTAGCAGACCAGGAACTCAGAACCAGGTCACTGGACTCAAAACCCAGTGATCTTTCCATTAGACCAAACTGCTTTTAATTCATTTGTCACGCTTGCTCTCAGGAGCAATGTCAGGGGTAACTACATTTCCCCTGTACCAACTAATCCACACCACTTTGTTTGTTTTTTTATTTTTACTTCTAGAAGAGACAACAATCCCTTCCCTTTGTCTCCTCCCAGCTCCAAAAACGTCTTTCCCCATCCCTCCATCCCCCATCCTCAAACTTACCAAGGTCATCTGTCTTCCTCCCATGCCAATGCTGGGGGTCCCTCACAGCTCTCTCAATCACATCCATGGTGTAGGAGTCCTTCATTAAGCTCTTTACCTCCATGGGGGGCCCTGTCAAAACCCCTGGGAAGGTTGGGAGTTGCCAAAATGAAAGTATAGTCAATGGGAAGAAGAGGAAGGAGGGAAGGGAAGATCAGACATCAGCGGATGTCAGAGCCTTTAGAAAGGGACCCAACACCACGGGTCTTAAATTCACCCTGGAGAGGGTGTCTTAGGATGAAAGGGACTCTTGCCTATATGAGTCCGTGGTCCCAGTGCCAGCTCTGCCCCTAAGAGCTTAGCTGAGAGAACTTGGACTATCCCATCTCCACATAGGCAACCACACAAGGCAATCCTATGCCTGATGTAGGCCACCTCCTCTCATCCCAACTTTTGGGCACCTCTACTTGTCAAAAGAGGCTTCTTTTCCTTCAAGATCTCATTTGGGGGTCACTTTCTCTAGGAAGCCTTCCTTCATCCTGCCCCACCCCAGCTGAAGGTAGATAACCCCTTCCTCAAATCCTCCCAAATCTCTTCATCTGGATCTCTCCCTTGCTCCCTCAACCCTCTCCTTCAACACCTTGTGTCAAAGTGATTTCATAGGATCCTAGGTTTTAAGAGACCAAAGAGGGTTTCAGTACCAAGTCAGACCTGCTCATTTTATAAGGAGGGAAACTGAGGTCCATAGAGGGGAGGGACTTATGTAAATCTCATAGTAGAAAGCATGATTCTTGGAAATGCAGCCTCTCCACCAAGCACAGTGCCTTGTAAATAGTTGACTCTTAATTTTTGTTGAAATAAAGTTGAAATGAATCTTCTAGGGTGACCATGTCCTTATCAAAGGGATGGGAGCCCAGCTAACTGAGTTTCTATCCCTGGTCTTTTCACTTACTGGCCGTATGTTCTTCAGAAAGTTTGCCTTTCTTGGCATAGAGGTATGAAAGTGGCAATGGGAGATTTCAGTGATCCAGACCTACGCTGGTTAGAGGAATGCTGGGACCGTGTTTTAACTGTGTCTTAATGAAGTATAAAGTATCTCATATTATTCTTAGGTAGAAGATGGAGACACAATCAGTTATTGATATTGTTTGAGAACTGTCATTTGGATGGCCAAACTCCAGGAATAATTATTGATAGTCTGATGTCAACATGGTCTCCAGTGGTGAATCTCAAGGATCTACTCTTGCCTCTACTTTTGAACATCATATCACTGACTTTGATTAAGGATGTTTATCAAATCTTCCCAGGACGCAAAGCTGGGGATGGCGAATATAATAGATAACACAGGATCGTTCCAGATTAGAATAATAGGCTGAATCTAATAAGGTGAGATTTAATAAAGGTAAATGCACTTGCTTACAAAAAAGTGTTTGCTTTTTTGAGTCTCAGTTTCCATCTCTGGATGGAGAGAAAAACCAGAGACCACATATCCCATACTGCCCTGAGTTGGCATCACTCACTGGAAAAGAAGAGAATTCTTGGTGGACTCTGTCTCCAAGAAGACTGTGTCTGATAAGGTCCACAGTGCAGTGAGGGCATGCTTTGGTTTGGTAGGCATTCTTCCTGAGAATTCAGTTTTCAAAGAACAAGGAGAACTGCAGAGGTGGCCTTTGTGATGGCAGGTGGACCCAGGTATAGCCTGGAGACCGAGAAGATGGGAATGAAATAGCAACCACATCCTGACCACACTGAGCATCCAGATGCAATGCACATGAGCCAGGTTGCTGAGCCACAGAAAGGGAGAGGCCAGCAATGCCTTGAGGTGTGGGTCGCCCAGAGAACAACGCTTGCTTGCTCCTGGAAGGGACTAAGCTGAGATTGCTTGCTGATGCAACAAACATCCCACTGGCAGTTCAAGTGAACTTAAACCCTTCTGTGGTGTTGGGGTGGGAGTAGGGCAGGGGGTGGGGCACAAGTCATTCAGGAATATAGACTGATATATAGACTTGCTTCATAATTTGCTTTCTGGATTTTACTAGGCTATCTGTTTAATCTCTCTCTCTCTCTCTCTCTTTCTCTCTCTCTCTCTCTCTCTCTCTCTCTCTCTTTCTCTCCATCTTTCTCTCCATACATCCGTCTATCCACTTATCTATCTCTCCATCTATCTGTCTTTCCATCCATCCATCCATCCATCCATCCATCCATCCATCCATCTATCCATCCATCCATCCATTTATAGATATTTACAATATAGTTATATATTTTAAGAATATGTTTATAGATTTATATAATATGTCTGTATAAATATATTACATCCTTACATATAAACATATTTCTGTAATATTTACATATGCATATATGCTTTCCTCCCCTCAAATTCTTGTGTTATCTGACATGACCTGACAGAGATTCTTAGAACAGAGGCTTGAAATAGTGCATTTGATATATAAGAGACCCGAAAAAGGTCTTTGTGTGACTGAAAATTTTGTGGGACATGTCCACAATTGATTTTTATTTTCTGTGAATTTTTATTTTTAAATTCAGGCCATTTAAATTACTGAGTAAACCCAAAGCCACCTGTCTAGGGAAGGAATTCACTGAAAATGTTTTTTTCTTCCTTTTCTAGTCAAAGTTTCACAGTGGAACTTTTATATGGCAGAGATGCAATTTTACATTCCAATATTTCTATGGTGTGTCGAAGTATCATTGAAATTTTACTGTTTATGATGGAAGCGACATTCTGAAACTTTCATTATACCATATGGTTCATTGTACTAAGACTTTTGGAACACCCTGTACATGGCAAATGTTTTCCATGGCTACTTAATCACAGGGAAAGTCGTGCACAGGAGCAGGGTGGGAGGACTAATCAAGGACTGTTTTTAGAGGGGCTATGGATTTGAGACAAACCAAAGACCAGTGATTGCCTATTTCCATAGTTTGGGAACTCTTTACCCCAATGCAGTTCATGCCCCATGGATCATTTTCACAGTCTTAGAGAGGCTTCAGCCCTGAGCCTCAGAGCTTTGCCCATAGTCACACAGCCAGTAAGTGTCTGAGGTTTTCTTGACTTTGAATCATGATTCCATGATGTGTCTATCACGAGGATGTGGAAAGGAATTTACAGGATACTGTGGCCCCTTTGAGTGAATGTCACCTATTGACCAAAGTATTCAGAAAACAGATCCTATATTATGTGGGCAAAGTCAGATGGTGGAATGTGCCAACATATGCATATGGGGCCTATGCCATTGGATACCTTTCTCCAAATTGCTGCTGTTGTTTCATTTGTGTCTGACTCTGTGTGGCCCCATCTGGAGTTTTCTTGGTAAAGATACTGGAGTGGTTTGCCATTTCCTTCTCCAGCTCATTTTACATATGAGGAAACTGAGGCAAACAGGGTGAAGTGACTTACCCAGGGTCACACAGCTAGGAAGTGCCCAAGGCCACATTTGAACTCAGGGAAAGGAGTCACCCTGACTCCAAGCCTGGCACCTATATTCTCTATATAGTGATGGAGGCTGAACTTCTAGCTGGTTAGTGACATGATATATCTAATCAAGACATTACTTTTTTTTTTTT
>CM053581.1:406936123-406953814 GCA_028627135.1 Pseudochirops cupreus
CCAGGGTGGCTTAGCTCTCGTTGTCACTGTCTCCAAGGGTGTGCTTGTCAAAAAGATATTCCGCCATGCCAGAATCGGGGGCCCCCATTTTGCGCAGGTTGGTCACGTGATCACCCAGCTGTTTGATGGACTTGACCTGTTCATCCAGGTAGTGGGTTTCGATAATCAAGACATTACTCATCAAAATCAAGACATACGACTACTCATGATCATAATGCAGTGGAGAGAGCACCAGGCCTGCAATTAGGAAGACCTGAGTTCAAATCCAATCTCAGACACTTGCTAGCTGTGTGATCCTGGGTAAGACACTTCACCTTGTTTGCCTCAGTTTCCCCATCTATAAAATGAACTGGAGAAGGAAAGGGCAAACCACTTCAGTATCTCTGCCAAGAAAACCCCAGATGGGGTCACAGAGAGTTGAACATGACTCAAGTGAATGAACAACAACATTTCCAGGTTGTCCCTGTAGTCTGTCTGGGGCTTCCAGAGGGGAAGGTGGAACCTTCCCTAGGGGTATGGAGTGTAGGGCTGTCCCCAGCGAAATGATTCATGGCATAGATTGCACCATGTGACAATGTTTCTCTCAGGGAAATAAAGTTAAAATGTGCCCCAAGGGCTGCCTTAAGGGGTAAAAGAAAAAACTCTTGGTCCCCCAAATTTATACTGAGGTCTGAGCCTGGGCAAGCCTAGCTGTCTAGCCTTGGTATTGAGGGGCTATTAGGGACTGATGTGATGACAGTAGGTGAACTTTGGCTATTTCTATTTCTTTTACCAGCTGAGCTAAGCACCTCCTCTTCTTGCTGTTGCTTTCCCCTGTCTCCACGTGGCCTGGTTCACTCAGGAACCATAAGGACCCTCAGAAGCTGGACTTCAGTTGAGAGGGGAGATGTAAGGCAGATGGGACACCACCTTGTGTTGGGAAAACCAAGACCCCAGGATACCAGCATTGCTGGGAAGGCTCCCTTATGTGAGATAAGGGAGAGAGAAGCTCATGCCAGCCCTGGTAGCTTCCTATCTTAATATTGTTGCTGACTTGGTGCTATGTTGGGTTAGTGGTTCTTCTTTTTTTCTCCAGAGCTACTGGAGGATTGCAAGTGCTATCAGGGCCCTCTAAATTTCATACCCTGGAGCAAAATGCTAGTTGTCCAGTCCTGGTTATTGCTCTGGGTCCAAGTCTCCTATGTCCCTCCAATCATACATATAAACATACGTATGTGTAGCACACACACACACACACACACACACACACACACACACACTAACTTGTTGATCTCATTTCTAGGAAAGCACTGAATACCATGTAATTGCAAGGCTTGAGTCATAAGGCCTTTTTTTTAGACAGCTGAGGTTTGGCTGACTGATAGAGGAAGGTCAAAGAGGAAGATACAGTGGAAAGAACCCTGAAGTAGGTGTCATTGGACCTGAGTTCAAATCCCACCTCTGCTACTTATTGCCTGGGTGACCTCAGAGCAAACACCTGACTCCCTGGTCCTCAGTTCTCTCATTTGTAAAATGTAGGCACTGGATTAGATTCCAATTCTAAGTCTATGATTCTATGGTTCTATGATCCCAAGTCACTTATCTTTCCCTTGCCTCAGTTTACTCACCTGTAAAATGAGGGATTGACCTTTAAGTCCATTGAATTCAAAGTCTATGACCTCAAATCTCCCCATCTGAAAATTTCCATCCTTTATAAAAGCCAAGACTGCCTCCCCAGGCACACCAATCTTCACCAACCAACCATCCATAGCTAGGGGAGTCTCTTTTAAATACCCCTCTCTTGACTTACCAGGAAACCTGGGGGACTAAAAGTTAGGAAAGTCAGCTTGTGGTTCCAAGGAATATTGGACTGGGAGATGACAACCCTGGCTTTGGATCTGGGCCGTCCTGCTTACTACATGTCTGGCCCTGGAGTCAACCCTCTCTAGACCTCTGTAAAGCAAGGAGTTTGGGCTAAATGGTCTCTTAGGTTCTTTCCAGCCATAGGTCTCAGATCCTGTGATCCCAGTTCAAATCCCTATTTCCCTGGTCAAGCCTTCCTCAACCAGTCAGTCAACAAGCATTTATTATACTATGCTTCAAGCACGAATGGGAATATAAAGAAAGGCAAAAACTACCCCTGCCCTCAAGGAGCTTACAGTCTAATGGAGGAGACAACTTATAAACAACTATGTACAAACATTTCTAGAGAGGTCCAGAGGGCTTCACTGGACTGACCATCCAAGGGGCCCTGGACATAAAAAAGGGTAAATTAGAATTTAAATTTTAAATTAAATTAAATTAATTTATTTAAATTAAAATTTAAATGCATTCTATTGGACCTTTGAAACAACCCTGCAAGATAGGTGCATGTTATGCATTACCATTTTACTGATGAGGAAACCGAGACAATTAACAAAGGCAAGTCTACTACTCAGCACTGAAGGTAAGATTTGAATGCAGGTCATAGGATGGATCACAAGATGCAAAGCTAGAAGAGGGAGGTCTTAGAGACTAATAGTTTTAAATGTCTTGAGTCAAAAGGATCTAGTCAAAGCTTTCCCACCCCACCCCTCAATTTGACAGATAAGGAAGGTTTAAGCAATTGCCTAAGGTCCCATAGGAAGCAGTGGACAGGTGTCTCCTGTCCCTTCCTGCAGTATGGTTTCTATCACACTCCTCTTACCTTATATGCGCACATACTCACATAGTTCATGGGTCTAAGCCAAGACTTGAATCTAGCTCTGAGCTAGATTTTCTCCCTGCCACAACTTCTTACAAGTAGGTTCAGTGAGTAAATGGAGAACAGAAACTGTGTATTCTCTGAACTTCGACATTTCTTACAATTTTACAACCCAGGGAGGACCCAAGAATTGAAAAGGTCAGAGCTGCACAGGACCTTGTAAGGATTCTAGGATGATAGATTTAGAGCAGCGTTGGACCTCAGAACCCATGGAGTCTGACCTCTCCATTTTACAGATGAGGAAACTGAGACCAGAGAGAGGGTGTTAAATGATTTCTCAAGGTCACATTCAAGCATCAGAGGCAGTATTTGAATCCATATTTCTCCTGTCTCCTTCTTGCCTTGTGAATATTATATAACATGCATAACATATTCATATGTTATATATAAATACCATATCATATATAAATATGTTTTATAATGAGATCTCAGAGAATCTTGGAATATGGACTATCTGAGGTGAGAAGGACCCTAGAACAGAGAACATTAGAGCTGGAGAGGCCTTAGAACAGGGAAGATCAGAGTAAGAAAGGACCTTACAACACAAAATATTAGAACATAGAATGTTAGGCTTAGAAAGGCCCTTAGAAATGATCTCCTATGGCTCGCTCACATTACAGGTGGGTAACAGAGAAGTAAATTTCCTAGACCATAGTAAGTTTGAAGCAGAACCAGGACAAGGATCTGGCCCCCTGATTCCCAAGCCAGACTTCCTTCCTTTGAGCTAAACTTAGTTCCCAACAAGTTTGAATGCCTGGTCCTGTTGATATTGATAATAATCAGACATACAATTTAACTCCAGTGAGCTTGGTCAAAGTCAGAAGCCAACTTGAATTTCTTAAGGATCATCATGGAACACATGATATGCTCAGTCCTTTGACTAAGTAATTAGACTGAATTGTAAAGTTTCTTGTTTGTTTGTTTTTGCCTTTTTTTTGGAGGGGGGAAGGCAAGGCAATTGGGGTTAAGTGACTTGCCCAAGGTCACGCAGCTAGTAAATGTTAAGTGTCTGAGGCCAAATTTGAACTTAGGTCCTCCTGATTCCAGGGCCGGTGCTCTATTCACTGTGACACCTAGCTGCCCCAGGTCTTCAGGTTCAAAGATGTATCTGAATACTGTGTCCATCCATTGATGAATTATCTTGAGACCATCCTGCTTCCCTCATGGTTTAAATGGACAGTCTTGGTGAATAACTGGGGTCTCCAAACTTCATTTTCAGGGAAAGAAGTTTCAAATTCAGATCTGAGTTGCTCTGAGCTTATCCAAGCCTTCTGATGACCTTTGACTATATTTAAAAGAGGAATCTATTCAAACCAGGGAAATGAGAGTCCCTGACCTCTGCCCTGGGCAGACTCCATTGATGGAGCAGTAAATTCAGGTCTAGTTGAAATATTTTAGGAAGGACATTGGGCCTATCCAGGGGTAAGAACCCAGGGCAGACAAGGCATTGTCACATTTGTGTTATATGGTCACAATTCTGAAGAAACTGGGCATGTTTGACCTGAAAGGATGTGGGGGGAGGAGGGGCAGGAAAGGAAGGGAGGCACCACTGTTGTCTCTAAACATCTGGATGACCATCCTGTTAAAGAGTGATGAGGCCTCTTCTGTTTGGCCCCAGAGAACAGAAGCAGGACCAACAGGGGAAGTATGCAAAGATTCTAGCTTGATGTCAGGAAGAAATCCCTAATTATAGTTGTCCCCAAATGGAGCAGGCTGCCCAAGGGTGGGGGTGGGCTCTCTTTCATTGGAGGTCTTCTAAAAGAGGTTGGATGATGCTTTGGGGGGTCATTGTAGAGGGGTAGCTTGTTCAGGTGACAAGTTGAACTCGGCCACTGATGTACCTTCCGACTCGGAGATTTTGTGATTTTCCATGAGGAGCGGGCAGGGGAAGGAGGAGAGGCTAGCCAGAACCATTTAGATCAGCCCCCTCAAAGGGAGCCCCTAAAATGAGCCTGTTTAATGCTATAAACAAAAGAACCACGAGCGTAAAGTAGGCTGCATGAGATGACGCATGTGGGCAGGATGATTAGCCATGCTCTGGTACAAGCTGTTGGCGCTAAAGCTAAGGAGACAGGAGCAAGCAGCCAGTCAGTATGCATTTATTAAAAACCTAGGCCCTGGGGCTTCCAAGCCAAAACCAAACAATCCCTGCTCTCAAAAAGCTTATAGTCTAGCCCAGGAAGGGAGAGGTCAGGAAAGGCAGTGTGCTCAAAGCTGGCACCCAGGCTCATGGTCTTTGATAGATTAACCTCCCCATCTTTGGGGAGCCACAACAGAAAGGAAACTGGAGATTATGGGAGCTGAAGTTGGTTCTGTCATAGCAAAGGTTAAATTTGCATTTAACAGAAAGCAATAATAACAATTAGCCTTCATAGAGGGCCTTGCATTCATTTGATTCTGAGATGGGTGCTGTAAATATAATTCCTCTCACTTTGCAAAAAAGAACACTTGAGCAGAGATTAGCTGTCCCAAATATTATCCATAATTATGGGTCCAATTGTGGTTCTAACTCTAATTCCCTGTTTCTAACCCTACCCCTAATCACCTTGTCTAATCCTAAGCTCCCTATCTGACTTGGCTTCTCATGAATTTTTCTAGACTACTTCAAGCCCTTTCTGCCTCTGAACCTGCTTACTCTAACTTTACACACACTCCTAACAAGGTTGGTTAATGTGCTCTCCCAGCCCATGGTTGCTTAACTCAATTCATTAAGTACCCTTTACAGGGATAAGAGAAATTTTATTATGCTAGGCTCCAAAGACACAAAACCAAAAAATATAAAAACAGTCTCTGCCTTCAAGGAGTCTGGTGAGTGTATATGTGTGTTGGGGTGGGGAAGAAGGGAGGGAAAAAAATGAGATGTATCAAATCCTGGAGGGACTAGAGACAGGCTGGGTTAACAGCTGGAAGTGGGGACAGCTGACAGCAAGGAAAGCCAAACATTTGGAAACAGCAGACACAGTAACTCAAAAGCTTTAGAGAAATTATGCCTCTATATTATATTCTGAGACAGGGGAAGGAGGATGAGATTGAAGAATCAAAATGGCAAGAGAGGCCATTTATGTCTGCCAAATTCTGTGGGACTTTTGTAGTCTGGGGGGACATCAGGAAGGTGATCACTGTTTGGACTCCAGAAGCCCAGTTTTTTACCCCAAATAAGATACTTATTATGGCGCTCCTGGAGAATGGGGAGTTCTGGCAGGTGGCACCTGGCGACTGGGGGGCATAAGCAGATCAAATCACCGGAGTTGAGTCAGGAGAGCCGAGGAGGTGAACAAAATAAGACTGAGAATCAGACACAAGCTGAGGGCAGAGGCCCAAGGCCAGAAATGGTTCTAGAGTATCATGCTATGAAAGACCTTTTGGGTGTGTGATACTGAAGCCCCAGGAGCTGCTCTGTATTGGGAATGAGCCTGTAAGAGCCTCAGAGGGTATGAGTACAATATAGTGACTCTTTCATCCGGTTTTTGGGACAGCTCCCATGAAATCATCAGTCTAGATGAACCATATAGTTGGTGATTGGTCAGTGCCTATGCAAGGCAGTACCTTCTCCCAAACTTAGGAAGCTCTTGGGACACAGAGGAAAGCTGACTTCTTCAGGGTGACATAGCCAAATATGTGTTGAACCTGGTCTTCCTGATTTTGAGGCATGCTCTCTCTATCTGTTACACCATGAAGCCAATGCATGCTGCCAAGGGCTAATAGACTCATTGTTAGTTAGAATACAAAATGTTAGATCTGGGAGAGTCCTTAGGGAATGGAATATCAGAACTTAGAGGGACCTTATAACAGGGCATACAATTCTGGGAGGGACCTTAGAATATGGTATGTCAGAGGTAGAAGGGACCCTGAGTAATCTGTTTGTCCAGTCCCCTAATTTTACAGATAAGGAAACAGCCTGAGAGAGTTTTGAGGCCAGGTGAGATACCTAATTTCTTGGCCACACAGCACCGCTTCCCTCCCCCCTCCCCCCATAGCACCTTATCTGGTATTTGGCATGGTTCAAGGAAACAGGGACCAGTGACCTGGCAGCACTAGGCAGAGGTTGGGCCATGAGTAAGGCATGCAGGCAAAGGGAGGTGAGATGTGTATGTTTATAAACATTGAGAGTGTCTTTGCTGGGGAAAGATTTGCAAACCCGTTTAAACAAAAAGTCTCTATAAACAGCTGTCAATATAATCGCTAACTATACGGTCGAAGAGCCCTCCTGCTGCCGGGAGCGGGAGCTGCCCAAGGTCTCGCCAGGGGCGAGTGGCAGACTTGCCCGGGAAGCACCGGGCTCTCCACTTGGGAGTCAGCGGTCTCTCGGTCGCCCTGGTTATCCTTGTCTACGATAACCCGGGCTCAGGAGATGTCAGGTCCAAAGTACTTCCTCAGTCCGTACCCCCGCGATAGGGACTTTGAGGGAACAAGGGACTTTGAAGGAACAACGAACTTTTCGGAGCACCCAGCACTTTCATTTCTTTCTCCCGCCCCCTCCCCTCACCCCGGCGGCTTCTTTTCTCACCCGGGTTCTAACCACCCTCTGACCTTGGAATATGTTGGATCTCATATTGTAGCCCAGTTCATAATAATCTGCAAACGGTGAGGATTTCATTGAATTCCGAATGTTGCTCGCACGGCTGCTCGCTGGCTTCTGTCCCTCAATCACTTCATATATGGCCCTTCGAGCCTGGGATGAGGTAGCTCAGAGTGTCATGCCCTGCATCTCCCTAGGAACTCCTTTGAGTCTCAGGCCCCTCCCAGTTTTGACATCCCCTGTTCTCAGGCCCCTCTCCCCTCTGACATCCCCTGTTCTCAGGTCCCTCCCAGCTCTGACATTCCGGGTTCCGAGGTCTCTCTCAGTTCTGTCATTCCATGCTCTAAGACCCACTTCATCTTTAAAGAAGTTCCCTTCACTGCCACCCCTCCACCAGTGATCCTTGGCCCTCTCATTTTCCCTTTCCCAGACCAAAGAATGCCCTAAAGATAGGTACCTGCTCCTCAGTAACCAGTTGATCCACTGTGTTGCTCCCAAACTTGTGACGAATATTGCTGGGAATACAGCTGACACTTCTGCCAATCATACCAGGCTGGCACTCAGTACCAGAGCTGTCATCTCCTTCAGCCTTGAGTACCCTGCAATCCTCTGTTCCCTTGGAAGAATGCAAGTCCTCTCTTGAGCTCATCCTGCTTGCCTGAGAAGAGCCTCTTGACCCATGTTTCCTGGGGGTGACTGCCCCGTGGCTAAGGAAATCCCTCCCTTTAGATGACCCAATGCTCAGCTTTGGTTCCTCAGAATGAGTTGTCCGCAGCCGGCTGCTACTTTTCACACTAACTTCTCTTGTTGGGGAAGGTCCTGGAGGGCACAGTGACTGGCCCTTAGGATGGGATTGGTCCAAAGAAGTCTTGGATCCTTTCCAAGACCAACAGCCATTGTCTTTCTGGGGTAATCTCTGGCTGTTTGTTGGAGGTCTGGACCCATGGGCCACACCTATAGATAAATGAGGACAGAAAAGTAGAGACACAAACAGACAGATGAATAGGAAGGCGTAAAGGGGAAGGAGATGGAGCACAGAGAAATAAGGAGATAAGAACAGATAGGAGAAAGGGAACATTTAAAGGGATAGAAAGAGAAAGAATGAGAAGAAAAGGGAAGGAAGAAAAAAAGGAGGCAAAAGGGGAAAGAGTTGAGAGAAGGGGAAGGAAGAGAGAAAGAATGGGAAAAAGAGAGAAGGGAGAAAAATATATATTAGTTGAATAGAATCTCAGCATCTCTGAGGTGGTAGGGATCTAGTGACCATCTAGCCCAACCTACATCTGGACAGGACCCCATATGCAACAATCTCACCAACAATTAGCCTTCCAACCTTTGTTGGAAGACCCACTGTGAGAGTAAGTTTATTCCACATATTGATGTTAGGGTTAGGAAGTTTTTCTTTATATATCTGCCCCAAATCTGCCTTTCTGCAACTTTTGATTTATTCATTAATCAAGCATTAATTACCTCACATCTACTATGTGCCTGGCAATGGGATAGTGACTTGTCCCAGGTCCTGTAAGTGACAGATTCTGTACTTGATTGATAGTCTAGTTCCACTGAATCTCATGTCCTCTTAACTATCTCACTTTCAGCATGATCCAAGATTTATTGAACACCATCCTATGTACCCAGCCTTAAGCTATGCCCTAGGTGGTGGTGAAAAGAGAATAACCTGGGAAATCTCCTTCTCCTCGGTATGTTTTGTTAAACTGGGTCTATGAGAGGGAGGGAACCAATCATAAGACTCAATCCTAGGTATCGGGTTCATTTAATAGGGAACCTGTTAAATCCTTTGTCCTGGAAACAGTAGGGGAGGGGCAGAGCCAAGATATCGGCGTAGCAGCAGCAACATATCGTAGCTCTCACATAGCCACCCCAAAATACCCATAAAATATGACTCTAAACTAATCCTGGAAACAGTAGGTAGTGATCAGACTTTTATCTCTTTGAGACTGAATTCTCCCAGAGTGTCCACATAATCTTTTAGACGAAACCTGGCCAGCCCAAAAGTCTTTCCTCCCTTTAGGAAGCCATAAATGAGGTAAGAGGCATTATTTATTTTGTAAATACCTTGTAGTGGGAGCAACCCACTAAGCCTCATGACTAACTGATCTGGCCTAGCCCAGGCCATTTCTGGAGTGTCATGGAGCGAGGAAGAGAGGGGTAAGGGCAGGGGGAAGGACTTGGGTGGAGTTTTAGGATGATATTGAAATTCCTTGGTCCCATGGTGGCAGTACTAATGCCTGTGTCAAGCCAAAGTCCAAAGTCCCTCAACACCAAGCATTACATTATTCCTTTAAGTACTTATTAATGAAGGTAGTATGTTCCCTTGGAGAATGTAATCTCCTCAAGGGTAGGGCTGCTTCACTTTTGTCCTGGAACAGTGAACTTACACAGATGCTGCCTGGTTATTGAATGAGAATACTTTACCTGCTTCTCTGGGGTCTCAGAGTTACGTCCTCATTAGCCCATGGAGTGAATAGGCCCTAGCTCTGACTGCCTCATCTCATTGGCAACCAATCCCCTTAATATTCTAGGGCCATCTTGTTTGGGATGGTAGGATCATGGTGGAGAGGGGAAAAGTTTAACTTGTACAGATAGATGCTGAAATAGGGGCACTTCTTGGAGAGTAGGGAAACTCTACAATATCTCCAGCAGTTCTCACAGCAAAAATCTGCTTCTGGCCTATGTATGCCTTCTTGCCTATATCTCCTACCTGTGGTGTGGCCTGCTTCTCCTCTCTCTGCATCATGTAGCTCCAAATCCAAATCCTGTCAATGACAATATGAAAATTACAAACCAATTCAAAGAATCCACACTGTGGATCCATAGCAGTGGATAGAGTGTTGTGCCTGGCGTCAGGAGGACCTGAGTTCAAATCTAGCCTTAGACACTTTTGAACCTGTTTGACTCTCTGTGCAAGTCATTGGCCTCTGTTTGTCTCAGTTGTACAAAATGGGGATAATAATAACACTTACCTCCCAGGGCTGTTGTTGAGAATCAAATGAGGTAATATTTGTAAAGTGCTTAGCACTGTACCTGGTAAACTATAGGTGCTTAATAAACACTCATTCCCCTCCCCTTAAGTTTCCATGACACTTCACAGCAATTTTGTATAGATATTGTTACTCTTCATTTTGTAGATAAGAAAAGGGAGGTGATTTGCCTATGGCTCCATTAGTAAGTGCAGCCTCTAAGATCCATACCTTGGCCTCTCCTGACTCACTGTCTAACACTCTTTCTACCACTCAGAGAACAGACAAATCCAGGTGTGCCTGACAGGTGAGTGGGCCATTAGAGTTTCCCTTCTTTGTCACAGAGACCTCCCCTTACTGTCTTGCTCTCCCCCCTCAACTCTAGAATCCCATCAGCTGATTTAGGAATTCCAGTTCAGAAGCCTGGCTCTCCTAATGTTAGAATCTCATCTACTGATTGCCTCAGACTGGGAGAGATGCTGCTGAGCACCTCCAGCTCTCAATAACTCAATTGCCTCATGCCTCTACCTCCGTCAAAGTCTGAACTTCAATATGAATTGGATTCCTAGCAAAGTTTAGCTGGGTGCCGAATTCCATGGTGAGAAAGAGCAGGAATAGAGGAGATGTCAGGACCCACTCTGAAGGAGAAAACTTTCCCTTTTCTATGCCTGGATTGAAGAAAAGATGTGTTAGCTTGAGATGACTGAGTCAAAAATACCATTTCTTGTTTCATTTTTAACAAGGAAGGCTTACAAAGTTGGGCTCTTGACCTTGGGACATTTAATTCAATTTAGTCAAACTCAAGATGTATTCATTCCAACTGAAGGGGACTAAACTGACCCATTCCAAATAGGGTGGACCTAATAGTCTTAGTAGGATTTAAGGAGGCTCATTTTACAATAGATTGCCTTTTGTCTCCCACCATCTTTGCTTGGGAAATCCTGGTACTGACCTGTATCAGCTGGTTCCTTTGATCTTTGCCCAGACCTATTCTCAAATTTTCCTTACAGTAGCCAGTTCTCCCTATGGTATCTGGATGGGAAATCAGCAGGTCTGGGCTTGTGTTCCACCTAGCATGACCATTGACTGTGAGATCTTGGGACACTCATTTAACTCTGAGCCTTGTAGCAGTATCTTTGTTTTCATCTATAAAAATAGAGATTTGGACTGGGGGACTTCTAAGGTCACTTACCACCCAGGGTCATTGTGGGTATCAAATGAGATAATATTTGTAAATGGCTTAGCACAGTGCTGGACATATAGTAGGTGCTTAATATAAGCTTATTTTATTCCTCCCCTTTTAGATCTAAAGGTCTATGGTTCTGTACCGAGCAGCATGTATTCAGAGTTTAGATTTCAGTGCCATTTCCTCCAACAGACTGTTGCAGTGCCACCTACTGGCCAAATTCAGCCCAGCTGACCAGCCTCTGCCCTACCCTACAGCCCCTAGCAAGAGACATTTCCAGAACCAGGCATTTACTGTGAAACAGGGAGAGCCCCATCTCTTTCTCCAATCCCCAGACACCGGGGATGTACTCGCTCCTGATGACCACCTCTTAGAATTCCACATCTCCTTCAAGACTTAGCTCAAGAACCTTCTTTCATATAAGGTTTTTCTCTTTTTTAATCAATCAATAAGCATTTTTAAGGATCCACTATATACCAGTACTGTACAAAGCAGTAAGCAAGGCACAAGACAGTTCCTATTCTCAGAGAGCTCACAATCTAATGTGAGTTAATACATAACATTAGTCCCACTGAGTACAAAAATCAAAGAATGCGCTATAGTCATTTGACCTCTTACCACACCCCCTTCAAGGCTTCCATCTTCTTATTTTTTTGTTTCTAATTAATTTATTATTTATTTTTAGCAATTTAGAAAGAAGGAAGGAAAGGAAGGAAGGAAGGAAGGAAGGAACAAAGAAAGAGAAAGAAAGAAAAAAGAAAGAAAGCCATGTACCTCATTCCCTTCCTCACTTGCCCATATAAAATGTACTTTCATAAATCAAGTGGAAAGAGCATTGGTTTGGGTTCAAATTCCATCTCTGACATTCATTTCCTTATGACCTTGGGCAAGTTCCTTAATGTCCATGGGCCTCAGTTTCCCTAACTTCAAAATTAGAGGATGGGACCAGATGACCTCTGATCCCTTAATCCTTTGAACTTCACTATTGTAAATCCATCACAAGCTCAGCACTAATGATCACTATCTTTTCTGGCATATAGCCAAGAGAAACTTGGAGTGGAAGCAATCCTAAACTTCCCAACTCAAAAAAGGATCACTCCAGTACCTCAGCAAGTGAGAGGGGTTATGGTACTGAAGATCAGACCTGGGAACCAGATGCTCCTTTCCATGTCACCCATAGAATACAATTCAAACATCCCACAAAATCAGAGCCCTGCCCTAGGCAGGAGAAGGTTTAGAAAGAAGGATTAGGACTCTCCTGCAAAACCCATTCTTTCAACCCTTTGGATGTTCCTTTTGGGAAGAAACCAGGCATGTTGGTAATCTCCGAACCCCTAAATCTGGGGGCATCAACCACCTCCAGTCCAGACTCCAAGCTCCCTTAGATGAGCCATTCCAACTCACTATATTCATTTCATGGAAATGATTCTAGTTCAGAAATGTTAGGTAATTTGCTTGAGGTATATAGGCTAGTTAAGTACCAAAATGAGCACTTAAATCCTAATCTCTTAACACTGAATTCAATCTTCTTTCTTCTACACTGCTTCCCAATTCAGATTCAGAAGGTACAATGAAAGAGTCTTGAACTCAGAGTCTTGGAGTATCAGTTTGAATCCTGACTATTGCTTATTCTCTGTCTCTCTTTGGCCAATTCATTTCTTGGGTCTCAGTTTCCTTCTCTGCAAAATTGAGGGGGATGAGCTAGATCAAAGATGTCAACCAAATGGGGCCAGCAACACTCCTTACTGTGGCCAGAATTAGATTAAAATGTAACTAAGAAATATTTAACAAAATAAATGAAAATATGATGAAATCTAGATATTGTTCACATTTGATTTTCAGTTTATATGCTCCTGAAAGATCTATATGTAGAGTTTCACGGTCACTTTTCTATTTGTGTTTGATATTACTGTTCTTTAGCTATAGTCCCTTACTTTGGCAAAGCAGCCTGGGAAAAGAATCTTCTCACATCTCTTCTTTGGGGGCCAAATTCTGTCATTAGACCTTTATGGCATTTAGCTTTGATTAAGGTTGAGAGTGGCATTACTGTTGAGAGGGGCAGGGTGATAAAATGGAGGAGACACTGGTTGGAGGATGGCAAAGGATCCCAATTCTGCTGCCCACTGCCTATGTAGCCTTGGGGAAATCACCCTTGCTTGGCCTCAGTTCACTGCTCTGTAAAATGAGGAGGCTTGTACGAGGTTACTTTTAACACTCCTTCCAGGTAGGATTTATGATCCTGTAAGACTTAAAACTGAGCCATGCCACCAGTAGAGCCTGGGAGGGAAGGGGAAAATGAGGGTTCAGTGAGGCTTATTGATAACAGCTCTGTCAGGCTCACTCATTTCCCTGGTTACTGCTTGCCTGGGGTCAAAGTCTGGCCTGGCTCCTCCCTCCTCATCCCTACACTTTGGATTTTCTCTGCTAACCTCCTGAACTTCACCGTATAATAAGTCAGTTTGCCTTGTGATCTGTACCCAAAAGTATCTCCAGCTGTATCTTGAACTGAGAATCTATTATCATTTCAAGCTTGCAGCCCAATTGACTTGCTTATCATGTGTAATTATCAAGAACAGCTTGGGTAGACCCAGAGAGAAAAGGGTGCTTTTCCCTTCCATCTGGGCAAAGGTGGGGAAATATGAGTGTGGAACATTTTGCATATACTATGAGACTTAGTGTCTGGTTAGTATCCAGATGTCTCTGGAGGTGAAAGTGAGGTTGGTGGCTTTGCAGAGCCCTGCCTCACTTAAATCCAATTCACTTGCATGTCATGGCATCACCTCCCTGATGTCATGGTCTTTGGGAAGGAAGGATAAATGGCAGCAGTAACAACATTGTTGTTTCTTTTCTTCTTAATTCTTTGATCTGAGGGGAGCTAAAGGGAGGGGAGAAGGAATACATTTGAAAATAAAGGTGATGCCAGTGCAAAATATAGTAATAAAAATTTGAGAGAATAATCCCTGTAGCACCCGGGCAGCTGTTCCACGCCCGCCCCAACCTTGGAGAATGCTGCTGGGCCGACTAAAGCCTGCGTTGTTGGCAAGTCTCCCAAACTGGGCAAGAAGACAGATGTCCAAGACTGGCCAGTGCCTGTGATGATAAAGAGAGAGAGAGAACTCAGTCTTCAACAACCCACCAGGCCTCAGGGGAGCTGATAGTCTTGGGATGCTGCTCTCTCCTCTGCTATTCATCAGCTCTGTAATCTTGGGCAACTCTCCCTCTTCCAGGCTGATTGGAGAAAGAGATGGTTGTCCTGGGTGCTCTTCAGGGCCCCTTGCAGCAATAAATGTATGATTCCATGATATGATATAATGGGGACTAGTGGGGGAGGGGGACATGTGAGATTAACTCTTGGAGCCCAAGAGAAGAGAATAAGCCAAAGTTGAAAAGAAAAACAAAAGGAAAAGGTCAAAGAAGACTTGGTTTTCCTGTTGATGCCAAAGGTGACAGAATTCCTTGATCTTTCTCCTGCTATTTGCTCAACCAAGGAAAGGGATCTTTGGATTTGGGGAAGATGGCATTTATAAAGACCATGGGGAGCTGAAATTCATCAAAATGGACATGATGATTGGAGAAGATTGATGTGCTCTTTTTGAAAAAAAGCAAACCTACTTTCACATCCATTATAGTACTTGATTTCACAGTCCTATGATGAAGGATATAAGGCCATGAGTGAATGCAGAATGTATCATATTTAGAGCTGGAAGGACCTCAAAATTCAGTCATAGGGTCATTAAGGATCCCATAGACAAGCTGGGGCTGGGGGGAGGGGGAGTTGTCACTGCAAAGAAAAAAGGCCTTCTGGACAAAGGGGGCAGTGAGCCCAGCACTGGAGTAGAAGGTGCTGGTGAGCATGGCCTCCTGGTGGGACAACGTAGATACAATGGAGCACACAATGCAGTACTAAGTAAGTAGAAGTAGTAGGGCCAGCTATTGGATGGCCCTACTGTTAGGCAAAGGGGTTTAGTCTGGGTGTGGCAAGAGATAATATGACAGGTTTGGGAGCACTGGAATGAGGATCATGAAAGATGTGCTCTAGGAAGACTAATCGGATGGGGAGAATTAATTTGGGGGAAGAACAGCATTAAAGGAGGAAACCATCACATCGTAATTCATGGACTAATCTAATAGTAATTTACAGCCTCAGAGAGGAATCTCTTATGAACTCAGGGGTTTTTAACCTGGGGTCAATGAGCTTGCTTTTTGTTTATATTTTTTAAACAACTGTATTGCAATATAAAGGGGCAGCTAGATGTCGATGGATAGAGTTCCCTGCCTGGAATTACGAAGACCTGAGGTCAAATCCAGCCTCAGACACTTACTGTGTGATCTTGGGCAAGTTGCTTAATCCTGTTTGCCTCAGTTTCCTCATCTGTAAAATGAGCTGGAGAAGGAGAGGGCAAACCACTCTAGGATCTTTGCTAAGAAAACCCCAAATGGGGCCACAAAGAATTGGATGTGACTAAAATGAACTGAACAATAATATTTCAATAGGATTGTTTTTCTTTGTAGTCCATTTTATTATATGCATTAAAAAATCTTCTGGAAGGCTTCACTAGTTTGCCAAAGGAATCCACAATTCAAAAAGTCTTCAGAGCTTCTGAAATAGATTCATACCTACAAAGTTAGTTCAGTCTCCAAGGATTCCCAATAGTTAATTCTCTCTTGTTCTCATGTTCCTACCCAGATTTTCCCTAGGAATACCAGTATTTCAATGCAGTCTACATCTCCACACCTAAAGGACTCAGGCTAAGAAAGCATCACATGAGAGGACCAACTTTACTTAGCTAGAAAAAAAAAATTCAAGGACTCACACCCATAAACAGCTAGACAACTCTCCTTTTGTGTGAGTCCTTTTTCCCTTGGGGAACTATACAGATCAGCCTCTAGACTCTCAGTGGAGTCTCCCATTTTACATTCTAGGAATCTGAGGCTCACAGCAATCTGTGACAGCCCCTAGGATCACACAGCTTGAAAGTGTCACAGGGAGGACTTGAAGCATACATCTTTCAAACAACTTCATCAAAATAGACAAGCAAGCAAACAAACAAAACCCCACCCTGTTTCTTCTTCTGTTAAAGTATATGTGTGCATATCTTGGCATGGATTTAACATGACCTCAGTGATAGAGATTGGCCTCTGGAAGTCCTGCCTTGAATACATCCTGACTGAGCAAAGGTATCAGCCTCACTTTCTCATCCGGGACTTATCTGTGTCCAGTGACCAGGTATGTATCTGAGCAACCGGCAACACCCAGGGTATCACATCCTTAACTGTGGGCGCTTTGCCCAAAAGGGAATGTAAATTTTAATCTCTGAAACTTTTTCTCGGGGGGTGGTGGGGGGGGTGGAGTCAAGAAGGTGGCATAGAAGCAGCAAAACTCTGCAGGTCTCCCCTTAACCACCTCAAATACCTATAAAATATAACTCTAAACAAATTTTAAAGCTCCAGAACTAAAAAATGACAGAATATCAAAGCTCCCGCTGAAGGCAGCCTGGCAGACAGATGGGAAGGAGTTCATCTGTGGCCCTGGGAGTCCAGACCAGCACCACATGAACCTGTGGCTGCATCCCTAGGGCCACCAGAACAAGCTGCAGCTAGAGCATGAATCACCAGCAGCTGTGGTATTTTCCAGAATTACCAAGCCATAAGAAACGAGAACTAAGTGAAAGGTCAGTGGAACTCGGATAAATTCTGGGGAGAGGGTCTGGCTGACTGCCTGAGAGCTAGGAGTGGCTGAAGCAGCGGCCCTGCAGCTGCCTCCACATGGCTGCTTCAGAAGCTCCCAGCCTGCAGATTGCAGGGGGGCCAAGTGATCATTCAGAGGCTAAGTGCTCTTGCCTTGAGCTGCCTGGATTGGATTATGGTCTTGGGTGGTGGTCATGAGGTGCATTTTCAGTGAGCCAAAACTGAAGGGGGCTGCAGAGATGGCAGCAGCCTCCTAATAGCTCTGGCAGCTGCAAAAACCCCAGCAATTTAGGACAGAGCTCTCCCCTCTGAAAGCAGAGTTCTACTAAACCTAAAAGTCAAGTAATTGACTGGTAACATGAGTAGGCAAAGGAAGCAAAGCAAACCCAGCAATGCAACTTTAGATTCCTTTTTTGGGGACAAAAAGGATCAAAGCACAGAATGGGAGGAAGACAACACAGTCAAAACTCCCATACCAAAAGCTTCCAAGAAAAATGTAGACTTGTTACAAGCCATAGAGCAGCTTAAGAAGGATTTTGAAAACGAAATAAGAGAAGTGGAGGAAAAATTGGGAAGAGAAATGAGAATGATGCAAGAA
>CM053581.1:406954314-406973515 GCA_028627135.1 Pseudochirops cupreus
GTGGAATACGAAGGAGGGAAATATACAGGTACTGGAGTAGGGAGATCCATCTTGCCCTACCAGTCAGAGGGGTGATGGGGGAGCATATGGGAGAGAGCTGATTGGGGGAGGGGGTATACAGTGGGATCGCTGTTTTGGGGTGGTGGGTAGGAGAAAGAGGGGGAGAAAATCTGTAAATTAAAATCTCATGGAAATGAACGATGTAAACTAAAAATAAACAAAAGTTAAAAAAAAAAAACTGTTTCCCTGTTTGTTTTGGCTTTTTCTCTTAAAGACCAGCCTTAACCCCAGATCACTCTGGTTCTCATTGATTGGTCAACAATAGGTCCCAGGCCAAACCTTACTATGTCCTTGTTTGGGTCAGGATGAATGTAAGTAACAATTGTTTCTGATCTGGTCAGAAACTCTGAAGGCGTCTCCACCTCCCAGATCTTTTTTTTTGTCTCATTTTTCTTTGCCTCATTTCTTTTTAAGCTTTTATCACTGAATAGACATTGCCTCAGTCAAACTGAGACTTTGGCTTCAAAAGACCCAGGTCCCCAATGCATCCTGGGCCATCTAAAGTTATCCCAATCCATACCTGGCCACTAGACCCAGATGACTCCAGAAGACAAAGTGAGGCTGGCAACTTTGCACAGCCCTCCCTCACTTAAATCCAATTCACTTGCATGTCCTGGTATCACCAACCTGATGTCACAGTCCTCTTTGAGAACAAAGGACAAACAGCAAGCAAGCAACATCCTGGCTATTTATTCCTAGTCAAGCCCCTTCTTCTCAGTGCCTCAACCCAATCCTAAGCAACTCTCTTAGGTTGGAGACCAAGCACACGTTGATTTTGATAGGGGTAATTCATCACAGAGAGCTCAGATCCAATAAGAAAAAAAGAAAGAAAACATTTGATAAATGCCTATTCTGTGCCAGGCTCAGTAATGGGTACAGATCACACAAAGACAGAAATAAGCCCTCAAGGAGCTGCTATTTTACTGGAAAGAATGAAACATGAACAGGGAAAAATACAGAATTTACAGAAATTAATTTTGGGGTGAGGTGAGCACTAATAGCTAGGGACTTCAGGGAAGCCGCACCCTTCCACCCACCCACCCATCCAGGAGCTATTGCTTTAGCTGAGCCCTGGAGGTGAGGCAGAGATAAGGAGTCCTCAGGGCACTGGGAATAAACAGGATCTGAAAGTAGGCTACTGAATTTTAGTGTGAGGGGAATATGGGACATTCTGGAAACTTGTGAAGAGTTTTCAAGACCAAGTTCAAGTAGTCCAACTCCCCCCACATTTCAAGGTCACCCAGCAAGTTTTTGGCATTCCCCACCCTCTGAGTCCTCAGACAGTGCACTTTCTTTCCATTCCATATCTAACCAGATCCCATCATAAGAAGTCTAGGGAAGGAGAAGTAGGCAGAAATGACTCACCTTCATTGGTTCAGGGACCTTCTCCCCCATTACTATGAGTTGATCTGAGGAAACTCTTCCCCAGTCTCACACAGAAATGGCAAACACCTCCAACTCAGTCTTCTTTGCCTTGTCGTCTTGTTCTCTGGTCTCCCTGAGGCTTAGGGCTCCCATCTGTGCACGAGTCTCTGAGGAATGAGAAAGAATTTCTGGTAGCCTTCCCTTCCTGGACACTGGCCTTGGCCATGACCAAGGACGTCCTCATTGGGGATCACTGGCTCAAAGAATCTATAGCTGGGAAGGATCTTGTAGATAGATCATCAAGTTCAATCCTCTCATTTTATAGATGAGGAAACTGAGGCCCAGAGATAGGAAGGAGCGTGTTCCAGGTTGCACAGTGAATAAGTCTCAGGCCTGAAGGTCCAGAGGAGAACACACATTGTGCATACCACTTCATCCTCAGCATCTGCTATAGTACCTGACATAGTCAGTGCTGCATAAATGCTTGTTAATTAATTGATTAGGGATAAAACCAGAATAGGACAGGATGAGACTGGCCTTGTGATTTCATTGGAAATGAAAAGTCCCAATGAGGAAACACCTAATAATTCAAGATGCTCATTTTAACAATTTATAATCTTGGAGAGTCACTTGGGGCATTGGGAAGTTTAACATCTTACCAGTCACCTTGGTATTCCTGACTCAGTTCCAGTGCGTCATGCTGTTACTGCCTCTCACTACAACTTTAATTATTCCCATTTTATGGATGGGAAAACTGAGGTATAGAGAGGTTAAATGACTTACCCAAGGTTATGTAGCTATTAAGTGTCTCATATCTCCCTGATCCCAAATCCAGCCTTCGCCACACTATGTCATACTTTCTTGGAGTCAGAAGAGACCTAAGTTCAAATCTGCCCTCTGACACTAACTAGTTGTGTGATCATGAGTCCACTATCTGCCTCTTAAACTCATCAGAGTCTCAGTTTCTTCATCAGTAAAATGGGGGTCATAGATGGTAGATTTAGATCTGAAAGGGACCTTAAATGTCCTTCTATAAAATAAGTGGGTAGGGACCCTTTCATCCCCAAATCTATGATCCTTAAAAAAGAGGCAGCAGGGCTGTCTGTCTAGGCACATCAAGTAAGGACTTCCTCAAGGCAGATACTCATCCTGTCAGAGAAAGCTGAGAGGAATTTCCTCTTAGATATCCCTCAAGACAAGAAGGGCCATGCACCTCCCTGACATTTGCAGATGTCCCATGTTCTGTTGGACTCTTGAGGGCAGGCTCCTCCAGCCCCTACATTCCTGCCTATTTTCATTTTCCATAGTGGGAGGTGTGACTCTTCCATGAACCGATTCCCTCTCACTATCTTCATTTCTATTGCACTCTGCCAAGGATACCAAGTACCACTTTGGTTCTCTCCTACTCCCTCCCTTCCAAATCCTTTAACTGCTTGGTGCGGCCATCTGCTCCAGCTCCATGTTCTCTTCCTATCCAGTCATGGGAGAGCTTTTACATTTCATCCTCTGTTACTCTTCTGGCTTTGAAGTTGGCCAAGCACACACCATCCTGAGGGGCCTTACTCTCCATCCTGGAAAAGTTAACTAGGGAGTCTGCTGGGGTGGAATGGGGAAAACCTATGCATGCTGCTGAGAGCTAAGAACAAGTTCTCCTTCTAAAGTGTTTTCAGGTTCATGAAGCATTTTTCCTCTTGGCCATTTTGTGTGGTAGATTGTTTAAGAATTTTTTTACTCTTTTTACAAATGGGAAAACCAAGGTTTGGCATAAATAGCATAGTGGATTATTGGAGTCAGGAGAATTAGTTTAAATTAGTTTGACAACCAAATAAGTGCTTTAATAAATGTATGTTGGTTGATAGGCATTGTGCTAGGCACAGGAACTCCAAGACAAAAAAGTCTGTCCTCAGAGAGCTTACCCCCTACTAGGGAGATAACAAGAGATTATGTTCTCCCCTCATTTTCTAGAAAATAGGTTGGTGGATTTAGAGCTGGAAGGAACATCTCAGGGGCCATCTAGTCCAATGTCTTCCTTTTAGAAATGAGGTCCAGAGAAGTGATGTCAGTCACATGCCCAAAGTCACATAGGTAGAAGAGGCAGAGCCAGAATACCTCCCCTCCCCCCCCAGTAGAAATGTGAGCTTCTGAGAGCGAACAGCCACTTTTGTGTTTGTATAGTGAGAGCTATCCCATGGAACCCAAGGAAGGCTTCTTGCTTCTTTCTGTTTCTGATCATGCATTGACTCAGGTCTAAAGAACGTGAGTGCTTTGAAATGGGAGAGATTCTCTCTTTGGCTTATAAACTGGTGATGCCAATCACTCAGTAAAATTTGAAAAAAGAAGAGAGCTTCCTCCTCAATCCTTTTTTGGGGGAGAGGAGATGTACCCTAAAGGTGGCAAGACTTTTCATGGAAAAGAGGGGAAGGACTGGCCCATCTCCACCCTGGCACATAGTGATCTTATGGCTAAAAGTGAGGGAAATTCAACAGGTGAGTTTGTGCCTGGGTTCTCAGGGGCCTTTTTTACTTTGTCTCTTCTTTCCTGGGAAGATGACTGACTATTAGCTTCAAGCTAGATGTGTCCAGGCTTAGAGACAACCTTATGAATTTTAGCAGTCTGGAAGTATATTGGGTCTACGAGGTAGAGATAGATGCCTGTTAGCCAAGGGAATTCTTCAACAGAGATTACCACCAGTAAGATGATGACTTTAGAAAGCAAAAAAAATGTGGCTACACATGTTCTGTGGTCCCACAATCTGCTTTATGTTCTGATCATCATCTACCTCATGAATTATTTATGTCCATGAATACTAATCAAGCTTTTGTGGCCTTTAGCATTTCTTTTGTTTGGAGGAATACCTGTCCCATACCTGATTCATAATTGTATAATGAGTACTATTCTATTCCTTCACATCTTTTGGAGACACAGACATGAGCTGAAACCCAAGTCTGAATTTGTACCTTAAGGGTCTGGGGTAGGTGGAGTGTTTATGAGTCAGAGTGTGAGAAAGGAGAGAGTAAGGTCTCTTCTCAGCACAGTTAAGGATCCTCTCGGCTGAACCTATCTCTTGAGGGGGCCTAGATGGGTCCCAAGCAGAGGTTCTCCTTGGTGGAAAGGGAGTGGTCACAGTGCCCCACCTCACTGTGCCCATCAAGTTAGGTAATCACACAGCACAATGATTGGTACAAAGTGATAGGGACTGTATCTGTGACTTCATTGCCAAACTCCTATCAGCACAAGTAGGAATCTTCGCCAAAGCCCCTCTCATTTGTACCCTCAGCATTGAGTACAATACTTGACATCTAATAGTAACTTAATTGATGTTTGCTGGATTGGATTAGATATTTGAATCTTCATAGGAACCATTTAAAAAATATGTTTTGTGTGTGTGTGTGTGTGTGTGTCTGTGTGTCTGTGTGTCTGTGTGTCTGGCTGGGATCTAGATGTGCCAGCCCCTACTCTCCTTCCCCCCAGCCCCTTACCCCAATTGTAGTTACTCAGGGCTGACATCTCCCAATCCCCCTAAAACCACCACCGAATCACAGAAAATGGTAAAAATTCTGTCAGATTGAGCCTTCTTCCCACACTCCTCCCCAAAGCATGGGTTTCCATCAATGCTGACTGATATTTGTCATCATTACAGAGCTCAGCTGGTCTTCTACTTCAGGTAGAACGAGAGTACTTTTTCCCTCACCAGGGGCTTTTAAGATTACTTAGGAATGTTAGTGGTAAATACTCATTCTGATTTCTGCAACTACTATCCTTGGGTCAATGGGTAAGGCAAAACAAACTTGGAAAAAACAATTCCTAATCTCTTAAGGCTCTGTCTGCATCTTTGAGCCACCAGAGAGCAAAAGTCAGACTCCCATATAATACCCATGATAAGAATCATCTAATCCAGTCTTGTTTTGGGGGGAAGGAGGAGAGAAGACTGACCTATAACTCCATCTGGGTAGGGAAATCCCACCAGGAAAACCTTTACCAATGCAGATCAGCAACTGCCTTGGCACTTCTAACCTTAGGGCTTGGGGCCTTAGAAGTTACAGGACTTACCCGAGGTTGCACAGTGAGCAGGTGTCTCCTTTCTCCATTGTAAAATCAGGGGGGTTGGACCAGATGACCTCAAAAGTTCCCCTAAGCTTCCTTTAAGCTCTAAATCAGTGATCCCCATTTTATAGGCATCAAAAAAGGAACCTGGGTCTTTCTAATGGAAGTCACTCCAATACCCTCGTAGGGGAGTCAGAAGACTTGTTCAACTTTGACCAAAGAGTTAGAGATGGAAGAACGGGTCTCGGAAGTGATCCTGACCAGCCTCTTCATTTTACAGTTGAGGAAACTGAGGCCCAAGGATGTAAAGTGACTTACTAGGGAAAAAGCACTTTATTCTCACAGGTTCAAATTCTGACTTTGCCACAAAACACCTGTGTCAACTTGGACAAATCCCTTTACCTCTCTGGGCCTCGGTTTCTAATGAGGTTGGGTTAGGTGACTTCCAATACCCTCTCTAGCTGTAACTCTGATGAAAGGTCACATGGCCAGTGATGCCAGAGAACAGGTCTGACTTTTTGTGCTTTTCTAAGTAGGCCACACCATCCAGATGTGGTCTAAGGCAGATGTTTCTGCTCTACACTCCGTCCTGGAAACACCCCCCCTGTCTCACCTACATTTTGCCCACCAGCTTCAGGTTTCACCACTTGATTAACAGGTATACTCCTAACTGAAATGCGGGCTTGTATCCACATGAGGAAATCCCCTTGAGAACATCCATCCCCTCCTCGGATATCTTCAGTGCCAGGAAGCTCATTACCTCCTGAGACAGTTCACTCTATCTGGAGAGAAGGGCTCCTCTCCCCTCTCTTTCTAAGTATGGAGGGAAGAGAAATCCAGAGAACGGTGGGAGTTTTCAGCAGTCACATAAGTCCCAGTGGGTTGTAGGAACTCAATCCAACCCCCCTTCAGAGTGAGTGGCCACCCTCACCTGCCTTACCTGTATAATCGATTCTCTCATACCTTCACACCTACAATGTCTTCAAAATCCCTGGAGTCTCTGCTCTAGCTCTGATGAGCACACAGGCTAATGGCAGGAGGCCTGTCTGGTCCCTAGGCAACAGCCCTCCTGAGTTGTGCTCAGTGGTTGCCATGGAGACCACAATGCCTAAGGCTGTTACCTTCACTGGATGGCTGACCCTCCCAGCTCCCCATCCAAAGGGACAAAGAGGAAGGGGATAGGGCAGTCTCATGAAGAACAGTGGAAGAATGGTTCAGGGGGTAGAGTCTGAGATGGGTCAGTCTGAGTGTGTTATCACTGAGGCAGTGATGGGGCTAGCAAGGGAGCTAGGGATGTAAGAATGGGATGGACCTTGGGATTCAAACCTCAGTTCTTCTATCCCCAAATCTAGCAATCTTCCATAGATACAGAATTGGAAAAGACCTTGGAAGCCCTAGGCCTACTCCATCTTTTATTTTTACAGCTGACGAAACTCTCCAGGGAGGAGAGAAGTGGTTTGACCCAAGGTCACACAGTAGTAATGTCAAAGACAGCATTTGAACTTAGGCTCTTGGACTCCAAATGCCATGATTTCGAGCATGGACAAACCATTGGCCAAACTCAAGGGCTCATGGGATAATTTACACAGGCATATCATGTAAAGCGGGAACTTGGAAGTCTAATGCCTTTATTAAACAGGTAAGGAAAGTTCAGCCTTGATGGGGGAAGTGACTTGTCTAGGGCCACACAGGTAGCTTTCTACGGGTCCTTCCTTTCTGAGTTTCAGCATCTGGACTGAACTGACCTCTAAGCTCACTTGTGGTTCCTCACTAAGGCTCATCATGAGGAAAGTACATACCCACTGGGATGAGGAGTCACCCAGTGACCTCTATACCTCCACCTCCCTCTTGGTTCACAAATACCATTCTTGAGATGGATGACTGGAGCATCCTCAAGTTTTGGGTTCAAATTCTGCCTCTTAACACAGACTGTGTGACCCTGGGTAAGTTACTTAACTCCAGATGTCCTGGGCAACTCTCTAAATCAGAGTTTCTTAACTTGGGGGTCCCCTTTAGGGATCCATGAACTTAGAAGGAGAAAAATGCATCTTTATTTCAACATAAGTGTCCTTGGCAATCCTATACATTTGATTTTCTGCCTTTAACAAGATAATTTGAGAAGGTGTCCATAGGCTTCACTGGACCTACTGCCCAGGGGTCCAGGATACACAGAATGCTAAGAAACCCCACTCTAAGGGTATCTTAAATAGCAGAGAAATCACTACCTTCCTCATGGGTAGAGAATTCCCTATATTGGTGAAATCGCAGGTCTAGGTTCTGTGGGTAGCTTGAATCACAATGACTGTGCCCATGATGGCAGCTGGGTTATGTCAAGTGAACTCCTAATCACAGCAATTCAGAAATGAAAGACATATGAGAGGCCCTTTTGACCATCGATTACCTAAGCAGTAATCCCCTTAGCTCTGTTTGAGTGATCATTTCCAATTTTGAGCATTTCCAATGCTCACTATCTCCAAGGGCAGTCTATTCCCCTCCCCTCCCTGAGATAGCTCTGTCTAAGTGTTAGGAAATCCTGCCCATAAAATCCTGAGACCTACTTCCCTCCCTGTAACCAGCACCCAGTGCTCTGGATTCTGTTTTCTGGAGCCAAATAAACAAAACTAACACCCTGAATGACAGCCTTTTGGATAACCTGTAGGCTAAAGACTTCTTTCTATCAGGCAGGAACTCCAAGAAGGTCTTTCTGTTGGTTTTAGTTCAAGTGTTTCAAGTAATATTCCCATTTTACATTGGAGGATGAGTCTGAATAAGTGACTTGCCCAAGGTCACATATGTAGTACATATTGGAGGTGGGATTTGAGCCCACATTAACTGCCCTTTCCATGACCACATACTTTCATTTCCCTAATGGTTCAGTCCAGGAAGAGATTTTCAAACAGTTTCTCAGAAAGGGGAGAGTTTATTCCAGAGCTGACAAAGGAGAATGAAGGAAATCTTTACATAGCTACCCCAGAAACTCTTCAATCTCATTACAAAAACTGGTAAGGAAAAAAAAAGTGTAGACCAAACATTATTTCAGAGAGGATTGTAGGTAAGGCAAAGATAGGCCCCTAGATCCACAATGCCCCCACTGGTTGATCTAGGAGAGGGCAGAAGGCAAGGAAAGGGTCAAGTCTCATCCTTTCCCCATTCCTACTCAAGCTTTCCCCCCCTTCCATTGTGAGACCCGAAGCTTGGGGGGTGCCCTTCGCAACCACTCAGACCAGGAGCCATCATACACAGCTACATCAGGCTTGCCACACAGGTAGGCAGCAAGGGCGATGTGGCAAGCGGTCACCCCCTTATGGCAGGTGGCAATGAGTGGCTTCGAGAGGTCCACTTTCTTCTCCTTGAACATAGCCCGGATGTCCTCAGGATTCTTCTCAAAGCCTTCTGCCGTCAGGAAGTCAGTGAAAGGCATGTTCAGGGAGCCAGGGATGTGGCCAAGTTCCAGGTCTGAACCAGTTCCAGGAAGAGACCAAGGAAACAGCAAAAATGGAGGAAAGAGTTAGAGGTAATGGATGGACTTCAGCAATTAATCAATAAGCATTTATCAGCACCTGTTATCAGAGACTGTATGGCATGATGGATAGAATGCTGGACTTAGGAGGCAGGAAGGCCAGGGTTTATAGCCTGTCTCTAACACTTACTAGCAGTGGACAAGTTATTTAAACTTTCTGGGGCCCATTTTTCTCATCCATAAACTAAAGAGGTCAGGTTCCTTTCGAATTAAATCCTATGATCCCCATTTGTCAGGTAATGTAACAGTCACGAGGGAATATAAAAATAAATCAAAAGAGACACCCTCAAGGAGCTTATTTTAATAGTTAAATGGTGGAAACACCTACATATAGTAACACAAAAACCCAACAACAACCAAAAACATACAAAAGAGTTATCAGGTAAATTTTGGTGGGGAGAAGGTACTAGTAGCCTTGGGGTGGTGGTGATGTGGCACCAGCAGAGACTTCATGTAGGAGGTGACGCTTGACCTGAAGCCTGAAAGAAACCAGGAATTCTAAGAGGCAGAGGTATTCCAAGAATCCAGGACAGTCAGTGCAAAGGTATGGAGGTGGGAGAACGAATGTCACATGTGAGGAACAGCAAGAAAGCCAATTTTGAATGAAAGAGAAAGAGAATAAAAGAATTAGAACTAGAAGGATTTTGAGAGCTACTTAATTCAGCCTATTCATTTTATAGATAGGAATACTGAGGTTCAGAAAAGTTAAATGACTTTCTCACAGGACATCAGTAGAAGAGTCTCAGTTTAAATACCAGGTCTTCAGACCCCAAATCTAGCTCTCTAGACTAACACTGATTTCCAGATTAAGAACCAATCATCAATTCTGTGTTAAACATATTCTATGGGCCAGGTATCATGTTAGACAGTGGTATACTCTGATAAAAAAGATACCATCTTTGCCTTCATGGATCTTACATTTTATAGGAGGAGAGAATCCATCTACATATAAGTAGATATAATATAAGAAGTCAGGTAGGGATGAGTCAACATACCTGTTTCCATGTTATAGACCAGCCCCCACCAGGTAGAATGCAAGTTCCTTAAGGACAGATTTTCCTTTTCTCTTTATTTTGTTTTTAATTTGGAAGCAATTGGGGTTAAGTAATTCACCCAGGGTCATAGTCATTGTTTTAAGATTGGATTTGAACTCAGGTCATCCTGACTCCTGAGTCTGTGCTCTGTCCACTGCACCTCCTAGCTGCCCCTCCCTTCTTCTTTGTAACCTCAGTGTTACTTAACTTAATGTTTGTTTGATTGTATTACAGTAGAGGTTAGTGGCAAAAAGCACAAGGCATGAAGAAAACCCAGGCTCAAGTTTTAGTACTTATTAGCTCCTCCTCCTACTTAGAGCTAAGTGGCCATGACATTTACCCATACTCAGCCTTAGTTACTTCCTTGAGGTAAATAGATAGGTAGATAGATAAATGAATGAATAATATATGGATGAACGGATGAATGAATAAATAAACAAATGAGGAAAATAAAAAGTGGGAATTGGATACAATCAGCATCATAGATTCTCAGGGATCATCTAAACCAAGCTATCACAGAATAGAATTCCCTCTATAAAATATGTGACCAATCACTTGAAAACCCCTAGTGAGTCATGATTTCCACTTCCCAAAGCAGGGCATTTCACTTGGAGAGAGCTCTAATTAAAAGTCTCCTTTTACTGAGCAAAAAAGCATGCCTTCCTCTAGCTCCCAAGCATGGTCCCTAGTTCTGCCTTTGGAGTAGAACAGATCTAACTCTCTCCCTTAAAAAAGTCCTTCAGGTGAGAGACAAAAATGAAAGATAACTTGCTTAGCAAGTTTGAGCCCTCAGGGATCCCCCTGCACCGGGGATGTTTCTCAGATGGAAGCCACATTAGACATTGATACAAATGACATCCTCAACATTTCTAAGAGTACAGGCAAGGAGATCACCACTACCCATGGCAAAGATCATCTGGGCAAAGAAGATATTGAGTGTCCAGGAGACAGAAATACAAGGCTGAAGATGAGAAGCAGAGAGACATCTTCCAAGAATTTTCTTGAATCTTATACTTTAAACATGAAAGCTACCATAGAAAGTGAGAAACTGCAAAGCAAAATTGATGATAAAAACAAACGGAAGATCCTTGACAAATATAACTAAATGACCAAAGGGCTAGATAAGAATCCAACTGCTGAGAAGAAAGAATTTGAGCATCAACAGAAAGAACTTAAAAGTCTGCAACCTCATCATTACAGGGTGCCAGGTGGAGCAACCCCATATGGAGGCCTTTCTTCTGGACCCACCATTGAAGGGGTTAACTAAAAACACCAGAAGAAAGAACATTTCACCCATGGAGCTCTCCAACAATTGAAGAACTCTAATTTGTAGCCAAGACAGCAGCAGTTTAAAAGTAACATTTGAACTACTGTGTAAATCTGGGTGTTCTGAATACTTGAAATGGTAAGAGAAGGAAATGAACAACACCATGCATTGTACTGTAAACAAGCAGGAATATAATTCTTATCCTGGAGAAAAAAAAATCTATTTAAAATTGGCATCATTAAAAAAAAAAAAAGAAGGACCTTCAAATACTTGGAATCCACGATCTAGGACTGGAATCGACCTTAATGGCCATCTAGTTTAACCCCCTCATTTTACAAAGGAGAGAACTGAGACCCAGGGAAAAAGAGACTTGCCCAAATTCATACACATAATTAGTGGCAAAGTTAGGATTTGAACCCCATATCCATATCCAATTCCATTGCTCCATGTCTGATGTACCACAGAGCTTTTTGAAGCCAGTTTTCCTATCCCCTGTAAATCTTCTGTTCTCTAGGCTAAACATCCTTATTAACGCCCTTTCTAAAGTGTAGCACCAACTTAGCTTGTGCTGAATTTTTTAAGGATTGCTCAGGAGCCTTTATTCTGTATGGCCACGTCACATCAGTTGATCTAAAAGGAGGATTGAGTCTGTGCCCCTGAATTGATCCAGAATGTGCCTTTTGAAGTGCAGCCGGGTCTTTAGCATTCCTAAGAGTTCCTTCCATAGAAATTTCATGCATTTAATGAATTAGTGACAATATCCTTTTCTCTTGTAGACAGGATTCAGGAAATGGGGAGTGTCAAAGCTTAGCACAAACTTTCCAGATGAGTAGAACTGACCAATTTTTTATAGGAATACTCCCTGAAGCCACCAGTTATAGAAACTCAGAAGTGTTTGGTTCCAGGGTGTCATTCTCTCCCTCCAGCATTTTTATGTCTACAGATGATCTGATGATGTGTGTATTCATGAGATTTTCCCATTGTATACATTTAATAAAAACCTTGAAACAAAAAAAAAATCAATGAAACATGGCACCAAGAACTGAATGCAATGGTCCAGGTGTGGTTTGACCAGAAGGAAAGAGAAGAGGACCACTACACCTCCTCTCCTGTTCTGGATACTATACCTCTCTCCCCTATGTGGTGAAGACTGGAGGAGCTTTTTGTGGCTGATCATCTCACACTGTTGCGTCAGGCATCCCCTACAATCCATTAAAGAGACGCCTTTATGAACTGAGCTATAAAAGGTAACCGTTAAAATGTCAGCTACCACAAAAAAGGCATGTATCCATAATATTTAACAATCTTCTACCCCCTTCTTCATGTCCCAATGTGCCAACCAACTGAGAAGTCTTAGGGGTCAATTAATCAACAAGTATTTGTTCAGTGTCTAGCCTGTGCAGGGTACTGGGGATATGATCAGGGAGTGAATTTATGATTCTGTTGGTAAAGAGAACTCTGTGCTTTGCAAGGATGTTGAGGGAAGAGCTTTGGGAACCTTAAACTTACAGAAAGGGAAACTATGGTGTAGACCTGTTGATTGAGTTACCTAAGAGCAGCTGGGTGGCACAGTGAATAGATAACCAAGTCTAGAGTCAGGAAGGCCTGGATTCAAATCTGGCCTCAGACCCTTACTAGCTGTGTGATACTGTGCAAGTCACGTAATCTGTCTGCCTCAGTTTCTTCATCTGTAAATGGGGATAATAATAGTATCTACTTCCCAGGATCATTATGAGAAGCATTGTAAAGCCCTTAGCATAATGCTTGGCACATAGTTCAGCAGTATGTAAACATTAGATGTTATTTCTCTTATTGTAACTAAGGATGTGGTCAGTTGTATAAAGAGCTGCCCAGCTGCCCAGCACAAAGGACAGGGACTAAATTTATGACTTCCTCGGTTGAGGGAACTCCCAGGTGAAGAAACTCCCTCTATCAATATAGGTCAGCACTTGCTTGGCCACATAACCTCATAGAGTTTCCTAGAGGTGTCAAACAACACTCTCCACAGTGCCTCCAAAACCAGCTTAAAATGTATTTGAGAAGCATTTGACAAAATAAAAACCACAATAAAACATAGATAATAGGTGATCTTCTTGATCAATATGTAGCCCCATTTCTATTAAAGTTTGGCCCCATTGGCCCAAGCACAGAAAGGATGTGGTTTGTCCAGAGACACTCAGGCAGTATGGGCCAGAGGTAAGATTTGAACCCAGATCTTTGGGATCAAAACCCTCGCTTTGAGACCAGCTCCCTACTCACTACCCTATCCTACTTCTCTAGCCTAAGATCATCACAAATAATAAGTACATTGACTTAGAAATGGCCCAAGTAACCTACACCACCCTAGAAGACTGAGTCCTTCCTTGTGGTCTGAAAGCTTCTTCTCCTGGGTAATACTATGGGTAGGCTTAGAGTCAGGAAGACCTCAGTTCAGATGTCAACTCAGACCCTTAGTAGCTGTGCAACCTAGGGTAGGTCCCTTGACTTCTCTGGGTCTGAAGTTTCTTATCTATAAAATAAGAGGGAATGGACTAGACCATTAAAGAGAGAGAAGAAGAAGAGGGAAAAGAGAAAAAAGGAATTGGGCCTGAGAATGGGACTTGGGCTTTTTAAGAGCTCCCCCTCAGTCAAAAAATGAATGGTTGCTATTTGTCCTTCATTCTCGAAGAGGCCCATGACTTCAGGGAGGTGATGCCTTGATATACAAGTGATTAGGATTTAAGTGAGACAGGGCTGAGCAAAGTCATCAGCCCCACTTTCTCCTCCTGAACCATCAGAGTCCATTGACCAGATGTAGATCAGGATGACTGGAGATGGCCCAGGATGCAATGGGAGACCTTGGCCTTTTCAAAGAAAAGGTCTCAGTTTGACAGAGCAATGCTCATTCAATGATTAAATTAAGACTTAATAAGAAACAAAGCAAAGAATGGCCTCTGTAATAAAAAAAAAGATCTGGGAGGGAAAGACCCTCAGGGTTTCTGGTCAAAACAGAAACAATTGTTATTTACATTCATTCTGAACCAAACAGGGCCCAAACAAGGACCAAAGAAGGGCTTGGTCTATAGTCCACTGATCAATTAAAGGCCAGCCTTAACCCCTAACTCTAAGGTATAATTCTGAATTGGTTGGTTGGTTGGTTGTTGTCCTTCATTCTTGAAGAGGACCAAAAGGACTGTGCTAGAGTCCAGTTTCAGTGTGTCCATCTGTGGCTGGTCAAACCAATCTGAGCTTGGAATGCTCTACCAAAGGTTGGGCACAAATAGTCCATGTGAACATTTGGGCATTCTGCATTTCCTTTGAGTGGTTTCAATTCTGCTCTGGTCTACCTTCTCTGATGTGGACACACACCATGCTGAGCAGTCCTCTGCCAGTGTCTCCTATGTCATACAATCAATTCCAAAATTCTTGAGAGAGATCTTGATAGTGTCCTTGTATCACTTCTTCTGACCATCACATAAATGTGTGAGTTCTCCATTGTCTTTTTGGCAAGTGTACATTTGGCATTCAAACAATGTGGCCAGCCCATCAAAGTTGTGCTCTCTGAAACAGAGTTTGAATGCTTGGCAGTTTAGTTCGAGTAAGTATTTCAGTGTCTGGTACCTTATCCTGCCAGGTGATCGTCAGAATCTTGTACATTTGTAGATAATTCTGAATATTTATCTTAAAGAAGATTATTAAGGAAGGCTTGAGGTTACTAGGTGTCACGCCCAGAGTGATTTAAATGGAACCTGTCTTTCAAATTGATAATAACTTGTAAAATACAGAGGAGGGCTATGGTGGGAGGGGAGAACAAAAGTGGGAGGGATAAATTAGGGGAGAGTAGGTCTTTATCTAACATGAGACTCTGAGGCACCCCTCCTGGCACTTTGGGCTTCAGTACTATATTTGGACAGCTCCAGATATTCATGATAACATCACACATAAAAAGAATAGCTAACACACATATATAGTGCTTCCTATGTGTTGGGCACTAAGCTAAGTGTTTTATAATTATTACCTCATTTGATCCTCACCACAACCCTGAGAGGTAGGTGCTATTATTATCCCCATTTTACAGATGAGGAAATTGAGGTTAAGTGACTTGCTCAGAGTCACACAGATAATAAGTATCTGAGGTCAAGATTTTAACTCAGGCCTTCCTGACCCCAGGTCCCACACTCTGTCCACTGAGCTACCTAGCTAGCTACAATCTGTGTTGTACTTTCACCTTTCCTCAAAAGAATCCTGCATGGTAGGTTCCACCAGCACTACGGCCTTTTTACAGATGAGAAAATAGGCTTGGAGAGACAAAATGACTTGCCCGTATAAATTTGTGGCAAACTCATTGGCTCAAGAGCTGTATGAGAAAATGCAGAAATCTTTTCACTGCCTGATTCCCCTTGACCTCAGAGCAAGGGGTGGTCTTAATCTATTCTAAATCCAAACCCCTTTAGGCAGCCAGTTGGGTGAAGTCTAGGTAATCCTCAGAATCAGATTTTAAATGCATAAGATATGTAAACAATACAAACCAATTTCATTGGAAGAGTTATCAATATTGTTTTTGAAAACCAATTTCATTACTTTTTTTTTTTTGCTTTTTGGAAGAGAAAAGGCAGGACAATTGGGGTTAAGTGACTTGCCCAAGGTCACACAGTTAATAAGTGTTAAGTGTCTGAAGCTGGATTTGAACTCAGGTCCTCCTAACTCCAGGGTCAGTACTCTATTCACTGCATCACCTAGCTGTCCCAATTTCGTGACTCTTGAGTGCAAATTGAAGCTGACTTTTTCCCTTAATTTTTTTGTGTGCACTTCTTTTGCAACATGGCTAATGTGAAATGTTTTGTGTGACTTCACATATATAGTTGATATATTGCTCGCTAAAAATATATATACACCAAGGGGTGGGAAGAAGGGAAAGAATTTGAAGCTCAAAATTCTAAAAATGAAACATTTTTCTTTCTTTCTTTTTTTTTTTTTTTTTGCTTTTTGGAGGGGGTAAGCCAAAGCAATTGGAGTTAAGTGACTTGCCCAAGGTCACATGGCTACATAAGTGTTAAGTGGCTGAGGCTGGATTTGAACTCAGGTCCTCCTGATTCCAGGGCTGGTGCTCTATTCACTGTGCTACCTAGCCACCCCAAAATGTAAAAATTTTAAAAATGTAATTAGAAAACATTAAATGAAAGAAATAAAAATACATTTGAAAAGGAAAGAAAGAAAAAGAATTCCACGTCCTCCAAATTGAGAACACTTAGATTAGAGAGACATTGCTCCGGTCACACTGTGCAATTCTGACTGCAGTAACCTGACACTGAAAAAAAGCCAGTCTAGTCCCTACATTCTCTTTTATGATACTTAGAATGTCACGATTCCCCTGCACCCTGGTCACTGGCCATGGTCAACTTTGCCCTCCCCATAATCTCTCTGAGGAACATGACACCATTCTGAGCCTCAGCTCAGTTTCCTGGCCCTCCCTCCCCAGGGACTGCAAGTCTATGAAGTGTCTGATCTGAACTCATGTGGGTAGAAGTTGATTACACTTTCCCTTAGTCATTCTGCTGACATACTACCTGCCCTGTGGATGCCTACTGCCGCCTAGTTAACATCTCACCATTAAAAGCAGGGACTGTCTTGACTTTCTGTTTGCATTTCTAGCAAATCACACGGTATTTTGCTCAGAGTGAGTAGTTTATAAATGCTTTCTTATTCATTCATTCAGACATTCATACTTTTTGTTCCCCCAACTATAGAGATTTGAGGAAAATGTGTTAAATACCTGTTCAGTAGCACCACATATCTTTCCTACTGGTGTATGAGGAGTGAATGGAGACTGTTTCATAGAACTGCTTGTCAATGGTCACTGATGAGTCTTCTGTGTTTTAAGCATATCATTCTGCTTGTTGTCTTCTCCACACAAACACATTAGAATGTAAGCTTTTTGAGGGCAGGGCCTGGTTTTTGTCTCTTTTTGTATCCCCAGAGCTTAGCACAGTGAACAGTGGGTGCTTAATAAATGTTTATTGACTGACTAATTAGAAAATTCCTTGGCCATTCCAGGGTTGGGGATAGCATATGAGGAAAAAAACCAATACTTTTCTTTGGGGTCAAGCTCCCTCTGGGCTTGAGTCTGGGTTGATTTGAGCCCAAAGCTGGACTTCTTTTCAGGTAGGGCCATCCCCTGGGCCCCTAGTGACATTTCCTGTGCCTACGAACAACCTCTACTCTCCCACTAGAATATAACCGCAAAGTTTGGAGCCATCTCACTTTTCTATCTGTATTCTCAGTACCCACTACAGTATCTGGCACACACTAGGTGCATAATAAATGCTTGTTGGTTGAGTGTTAGAGAGACAGAGCAGAGGTAGTGGCCTTGCTGTTATTAGAAGGGGAGATCTACATTTAAGATGTGACTTGATTAACTAATAATTGTATGATTCTGGGGAAATCATATCCCTTTGTCTGACTCTCCATTTCCTCATCCATAAAATGGGGTGAATATTTGCATTCCCTACCTCAGAGATTTTTGTGAGGGAAGGGTTTTAAGCCAGGATAATGGAAAGTCAGGAAACTAAATACTATTAAACAACAACCTCCCCATCTCCTCACTGGGGATTCAAACATCGTACACACATTTGGATTTCTAGGAGCTGGGGGCTCTGAACTGAGTATAGGCTCCAAGCCATTTGTGTTCAGAGAACTTCCTTTTATGGTGAGGCAGGTTAAGGGAATGGGAAGAGCACTGGGCTTGGAGCCAGGGGTAATGTAGGCAGTCAAGTGGTGGATATGGTCATTGCAAGGCAGTGTGATAGGACAGACAGAATGCCGGACTTGAAGTCAGGAATCCTGGGGATTAAATTCTGCCTTGAACACTTGGGTCACATGTGTGATACTACCTTGGCAAGTCATTTGAACTCTCCAGGCCTCAGTTTCCTTTTCTGTAAAAAGAAGGGAATTGGAATATATGACTTCACTGCATGGATCCTTTCCTTCTCTAAACCTATGGATCTATCTGTTAAGTGCCAGCTACCATGCTAAGTGACTTTTCCTTCCTTACTCCATGAATCCACTTGAACACTGGCCCTGGCTCTAACAAAGGCTAGTGCCTATTTGGAAAGCAGGGCAGAAGACTGAAAAGGGTGCTAGATAAGAACCAGGCCCTCTGATGTGTGGACATGTGACTTTAGGCAAGCTATTTCCCTCTTGGTCTCATCATCTAAAAAAAAGGAGGGCATTGGATTAAGGTGAGTTCTGATGTCTTTCCCAGCTCTAAATCTATGATCATGTGGAGTTACTTCTCTTCTCTGGGCTTCAGTTTCCCCATCTGTAAAATGAGGGAGCTGAACCAGATGACCTTGGAGGTTCCTTCCAACTTTAGATGGAGGATTCTATGGTTTCAGAGGCCATATACCCAACTCATCCCTGAATCAGTCAATCAATGAACATTCATTAAGCTTCTACTATGCACCAGGAATTTCACATGAATTCAGTGTGCTTGAGGACTGAATTTGGAGTCAGAGGACATGGGCTTTGAATCTTGGCTCTGCCACCTCCTATCTACATGACACTTAACCTTTTTGGGTTTCAGTTTCCTTATCTGTGAAATGAGGGTATTAAGACAATATTATAGATGAGGAGCTGGATCTCAGTAGCCACCTGTTAAATATCCCTCATTTCCTAGATGAGAAAACTGAGTCTCAAATCAATTAAGTGTCATTGTCCAAGGACTTAGTGTGTATTGGAGGTGGGATTTGAATCCAGGTCCACTGACTCCAGGGCCAGTGCTCTTTCCTTTTTTTTTTTGTTCTATAGTAAAAACTGACACAGTAGTATCATAGTGCTTTTATTTATTTTTTTAAATTTTATTTTAGTTTGCATCATTCATTTCCACAAGATTTTGAGTTACATATTTTCTCCCCATCTTTCCCCTACCCACCA
>CM053581.1:406974015-406989122 GCA_028627135.1 Pseudochirops cupreus
TGATTTTCTTGCATCATTCTCATTTCTCTTCCCAATTTTTCCTCCCTTTCTCTTATTTGGTTTTCAAAATACTTCTTAAGCTCCTCTATGGCCTGTAACCAATTCATATATTTTTCTTGGAAGCTTTTAGTGCAGGAGTTCTGACTTTGTCATCTTTCTCCCATTCCATGCTTTGATCCTTTTTGTCCCCCAAAAATGAATCTAAAGTTGGATTGCTGTGCTTGCTTTTCTTCCTTTGTTTGCTCATGTTGCCACTCAATTACTTGACTTTTGAGCTTTTTGCCACATTGGAACTCTGCTTACAGAGAGGAGAGCTTTGTCCCAAATCATTGGGGTTTTTGCAGCTGCCAGAACTATTAGTTGGGTGCCCTCTCTGAAGCCTCCACAAGCTCTGGCACCTGGTCACACATCCCAGGACCTCCACCCAAGACAGCAATCCAGATCCAAGCAGGTTAAAGCAAGAGCAATTACCCCTCAGAATGGATGCTTGGTCCTCTACAATCTGCAGGCCAGGAGCTCTGAAACAGCCACTTGGAGGTGGCTACAGACTGCCGCACCTCCACCACTTCTAACTCTGGGGGCAGGGGGCAGACTACACTCTGTTCCCCTCAGTTCTAACAGAGTTCTACACTGACCTTCTACATTTTGTCTTTGGCCTTTATGGGCTGATAATTCTGGAAACCACCACAGCTGCTGGTGATTCAGTCTTCCGAAGTCTGCTGCAGCTGCTTGGTGGGGCCACCCTGGGGCTGAAACCACAGCTCAGGTGGGACTGGGCTCATCTCCGAGCATGCTATGATGAACCCTTCCTGTCCACCTGCCAGGCTGCCATTAGTGGCAGATTTGTTTCTCTCTGTCACTTTGTGAGTTCTGTAGCTCTAAAATTTGTTTAGAGTCATATTTTATAGGTATTTGGGGGTGGTTATGGGGGCAGCACATGGAGTTTTCATGCTTCTATGCTGCCATCTTGGCTCTGCCCCTCAATATTCTTTTTTAAAATAAGTTTTTGTTGACATTTTTCATTGCTTATATCACCATAGTTATCCCATATATTCACTCTTTCCTACTCCTAGAGAGTCATCCCATTAGACAGTATTTTTTAGAGAGAAAAAAAATCAACATAACTGACAGATACATCAAAAAAGTCCAAAATATGTGCAACATGTAACCACTGTGGACCTTTCATATCCACAAAAGGGCAGCTTGGGAGTGTCTTCTCTTATCTCTCCATCCGAGTCCTGCTTGACTTTTATACCTTTGTTATATTTACCTTGGACTATTTGGTATGTCACTGTTCTTTCTATTTATGTTGTTATAATTACTGTGTATCTTGTTTTCTTGGTTCCATAATATACTCTTAGATGCATTCATTAAGAGCTTACAGTACCTAAGAGGATAACAAACCTATAATGCTTCAAATATATACATGCTTGTTGTCACAAAGGAAAACTATTTTATAACATAATTAGGCAGTTATTTACTACTTAAGGTGCCAGGAAGGAATTTTTGACATGAGTCCCTTGGGCTATCATTTTGAATCTCTTAGGAGTTTGAAAAGCACTAAATCAGAGCCATTGTTTCAACCCATCTCTGTATGGCGTCAACCAAAATGACATTTTCTCCATATCCCAGGGTCATAACATAATTTTTTAAACCTGTCTCAAGAAGCTTTATGGTAGTCATTATTACTGATCCAGTTATTTTTTAAATGATTTATTTTATTAAATATTTCCCAATTATACGTAAAAAAAATTTTTTAACATTTTGAAAATTTTGAGTTGCAAATTCTCTTCCTCTCTCTCCACCCCCCTCCTTGAGAAGGAAGTCTGACCCAGTTATTGCCCAATAAGAGGAAATGTCAGAGACAAAGGAGCAAGTCACCCCCACTTCCTGGCTTCCCCTCCTTCAATTCTTTGTCCTAGGCAAAGGTCAAAGGTATGACATTGGGCAACACTTCTATAGGGGAGGGAAAGCTGGAATCTCTAAATGTTGATAAGAACAGAACAAGGAAAAGGAGGGGCAGATTCCTGCCATGTCTTTGGAATAGAATCGAATAGAATCGACTGATTACTCTCTTGGGGTTTGGATTAACTGGCCCCACTGCCTTGCTCCAGGTTTTCATAAAGCCCTCAGTTGTGCTGAGTCAATAATCATCACTGTTTCCTTCTCTTAACTCTGACCCAACCAAACCCTGTCAGTTTCCAGTTAGTCAACTCAACAGAGAGGAGAAAGATGCAGAGATTTCTGATGGGGGTGGGGGGTGGGGGAGAATCCAACACCCATCTCAGAGAGAGGCTTGGAGCTAAGGACCCCAGTCCATGCCTCCCTTTGAAGAATTCAATATGAGAGCTGAATTTGGTATCAGATTCACCAGCTTAAACCCTGGTCTCAACATTTACAGGGTGCATGAAACAGACATTTAACTTATATAGGTCTTGGCTTCCTGAAATTTGAAATAAAAATCATGGTGTTTTCACGGCCCTCATCTGGACTTTTTTTCCCATGATGTCCAGTGATACAGAGCCCACTTGCCTCCTGAGGTAGCTTAATCTACTTTGAGATAAGTGTTTGGTTAGAACAGACATAATAGAATTGCCTCTCTGCAATTTCTGCTCCTCCTTCCTCCCTCTGAAGCCAAGAAAAAACAAGTCTTGATCTCTTTTCTATCTGTCAGCCCTTCAGAGAGCTGAAGTCAGCTTTCTTGTTCCTCCTAAGCTTTCTATTCTAAAGAAACTTCCCCAGTTCCTTCAATTGAATTAAGGAGACAAGGATTTTTTTAAGTACCTACTAGGTGCCAAGTATTGTGCTAAGCATTTTACAAATCATGTATCATTTGATCCTCACAACAACCCCATGAAGTAAGTGCTATTATTATCTCCATTTTATAACTGATGAAATTGAAGCAGATAAAAATTAGGTGATTTGCCCAGGATCACACAACTAGTAAGTATCTGAGACTGGATTTGAACTCAGGTCTTCCTGACTTTCTCTCTCCCTCTCTCTCTCTCTCTCTCTCTCTCTCTCTCTCTCTCTCTCACACACACAAACACACACACACACACACACACACACACACACACACACACACACATGCACACACTTCTCACCCTTGAGGTTCACTCAGCCTCTGAACTTCTCATACGTTTGTACTTATGGTCTCTTCCTCTGATTGATTCCTCATATACCTTCATTTTAAGGATGGTGCTGGGGCCAGTCTCATGTTTGTGCCTCTACAGGCTATACTCCTGACTCAACCAGGATTTTCCCAACCTTGCCCTCAGTGGGCATCTTCTCCCTCCCCACTTTTCTGTTTCCTTTTATCAGTTATCTTCCCCCATTAGAATGCAAGCTCTTTGATGGTAGGGATTGTCTTCCTGCTTGTCTACCCAGCACTTAGGACAGTGCCTGGAATATGATGTTGTGTTCAGTCATTTCAGTTGTGTCCAACTCTTCATGATCCCATTTGAGGGTTTTTGTGGAAAAGATACTGGAGTGATTTGTCATGTACTTCTCCAGTTTACAAATGAGGAAACTGAGGCAAACAGGGTTATGCGACTTGCCAAGGGTCACACAAGTAGTTAGTGTTGAAGGTCAGATTTGCACTCAGCAAGATGAGTTTCCCTGACTCTAGAGCTGGCACTCTATCCACTGTGCCACCTAGCTACCCTGCCTGCAACACAGTAGGTGCTTAATAATTTTTTATTGGCTGACTCGTAAGGTCTCAATAAATGATTATTGACATGATTTAACTTAATATTATCTCATCGTCTCCCTGACATCATTATTCCTAATTTAAAAATTGAGAGATAGAGACCCAGAGAATTGAATTGATTTGCCTAAGGTCACACAGCAAGACTGGATCCCAGGTCTCTTGGCTCTGAACCTAGAACTCCTTCCTCTCTACCACCTGATGTTCCTTCAGTGAGTGAGCATTTAAAGACTTTCTTAAAAGCCCCAAACTATATTTAAAAACATCCAAAGGAGACAGGCAGGAAGGGATTTACCATCCGTGCCCAACATCCATGACACTCCAGAGCAAATGATGGCGATGAAGATGATGATGAAGATAAATCAGAGTGTAACCATAGTGATGAGGATCGTTAACCAACACTTCAGTGGCTGAACAACATTTTTTATTGTTATTATTTCTATTTCTCCATTGGAAGGGCTTGGGATTTCCTGACATATTCTGACGCTGACAAAGACTAGGAATATGGCGCTATTGGATAGATTATAGTATCACTGACCTGGAGCTAGAAGGAGCCATAGGAATCATCTGGTCCAATGCTAGCATTTTACTGATGAGGAAACTGAGAGGCGAAGTGACAACTGAGGTCATACAGTGACTATCATCTGGGCTGTCCGACTCCAAATGGGAAAGAATGTCATGTGCTGGATGTTGTGGCTCAGTCATTCCACTGTCTGGCTCTCTGAGACCTCGTACACCATAGCACACCTGTGCTGCCCATGGGGTTTTCTTGGCAGAGATATTGGAGTGGTTTGTCATTTCCTTCTCCAGTAGATTTAGGCCAACAGGATAAGTGACTTGCCCAGAACCATAGAATGTACTAGTGTCTGAGGCCCAGCGCTTTATCCACTGAGCCACATAGCTGCCTCCTATGCGGTGGAAAGAACATTTGATTTGGAATGATGAAGAATTCAAATGCTCTGAAGTGTGTGTGACCTTGGGCAAATCATCGAACCTCTCTGGGCCTGTTTCCTCATCTGTAAAATGATGGAGTAGGACTCAGTGCCATATAAGATCCCTTCAACTATACAGCTATGACTGAAACCTGATGTGATATAGTGGAAAGATTTAGGTTCAGACCCTCACTCTAATGGGCACCTCTCAGTCTCTGTTTTATTATATGTAAAATGGGGACTAAATACCGAAGTACCTTCCCTTTCAAGGCTTTTGACACCAAATTAGACCAAAGCCTAAAAGCACTGAAGCTCACAACGAACATATCAGGAAAAACCCTTGCCACTCCTAGCTAAGTGATTCTGAGAATTTGAAAGAGTCATTCTATCAAAACCCCGGGAACCAATCAGGATTATATTAAGAAGTGATTATTAACAATTCAGTAGTATGAGAAAAGTACTGAAAATATACTTTATTAACTGTTGCCTGGGGCTAGAAAGTTTTTTGACTACTGAGCAGAAACAACTTTGCATGGCAGTTTCAAACCCTGAAGCCTCACTGCTAACAGGGATTACAATGGTTACAATGTTCTGTGACCCAGTTCTCTCCCACCAGCTTCCTCACGTGTTGTATGTGCATTTGGCTGCAAAGACCGTTGGCATTCTTTTTTTTAGCCCACTTGCTAGATGCTGAAAACATTCATGGAAAATACCTCACTTGAGGAAAACTTTCAAGGACCTATTTTGGTTGTATGGTGATCGGCTATGAATGATTTAGCTATTCTCAGCCACATAATCATCTAAGACAATTCCGTAGGACTTATGAATGCTATTCACCTCCAGATAAGGAACTGATGGAGATTGATGGAAGCCTACTTATTTTAACTTTCATTATTATTCTGGGGGGTTTTTTGGTCTGCTTTTTTCTTTTGCAACATGGCTAATATGGAAATGTTTTGCATGATTGCACATGTATAATCTATATCAAATTGCTTGCCTTCTCTAGGAGGAAGAAAGGGGAAGGAGAATTTGAAACTCAATTTAAAAAAAGAACTTTAAAAATTTATGTTTACACATCATTAAGGAAAAATAAAATAAATACATAGCATGTTGGGGGGGATCTATATTGTTCTGCCAAGTTAAAAAAATAATTAATGAATAATAAGCCCAGCAGGCTCATACAACCTCTGATCCTTTTAGTCATTGTGCAGATAATGTAAAGGTCTTTCAACTGTGGGAAATTATCTGCAAAAGCCAAGGTTATTCTTATTTTCCGTGTAGACCATTTTTATAAAGATTCCATAGAGGTGAGAAAGCAGCCATGAGACTTCTTTGCCCTTTGTTGTAAAAGTATTGTCTGAGCCCACAGTCACACCATGGTTTTGAGGCACAGGTTAAGTTAGTTTGGATCTAAGAGTATCAATCATTAAATTAGTATTTGTCGATGATCTAAGAACTAAGAACTAAGAATGCTAAACACCCTCTTTCTTCTTTGACTTCTGTTGGCATCACAGGATCAGAATCATAGAGTGGGAAGAAACTTTAACCTAACCCCTTCATTGTACACAAGAGGAGAACAAAGTCCCCAGAGGTGAAGCCACCTGTCAGACATCACTTAGGTAAGAAGGTACAGAGCCAGGATTTGACCTCAAGTCTTTTGACTCCAAAGGACTTCCCATTCTACCACAATGACTGCCCTCACAGTAGAAAGAGAAAGGAACCAAAAAGGACTATGGAACATTTTGTGTTTTTGCTCATTGCTTGGGTGGCTGTGCTCAAAAATAAAAATCAGTCTAAAAATCCATCCTTTGCTGGCCAGCCTTCTGGCAATGACCCTCCCTGCTCTTAGCAAGGTTGCCCTTGGGACAAGACATGAGCGCCATTGTCAGGTTTGTACTCAAAACCTCCCCAGCTTGGAAAAGGCCACCAGCATTTGTGATTCGCTAGCAAGAGCCTTCCCGAGCCAAGCTGAGGCTTCAGGGGAAAATGTGGGTAAATGCCAGAGGAATTCTGCTTGGTTATTTCCAAAATGAGCTCCCTCCTCACCGCCCCCCCCCCATCTTCCGTCCCTGTTAGAACTGCTCTCTGTAAACAAAACAGTAAAATCATTTGGTCCCTCCCTCTGGAAAACTCACTGATGAATTCTAGAAACTATTGCACGAGACATGCAAGAAAAACAGCAACAACAAGGCTTTCACCAATCAATCAACCAACAGAAAGGGCTGAGCCTGGAAAGTAGCCCCTGCCCAATGGAAGCCTGCTGCCCCCTGCCCGTTCATCAGCAGTTCCCAGCCTGGCTGAGCCTCAAAGGCACCGCGGGAGCCAGAGCAGGCACCTGTTTTCTTCTTTTTTTTCCTTTTTCCCCCCCAAATAAGGAGCCAGGTTCTGAAAGTATGGAAAGGACTCAGAAATGACCACAGCAGGAACTGGGGACCCAGCAAATCAGAGCAGAAGAGCCCAGGCCTCCCCCCTCCCATCCTGCTGGCTCTAACTTCCTTTCCAAAGTGACCCTGGACAAGAGACTACGTGTCTCTAAGTCTATTTCCTTGCTTGTGGAAGGGAAGTGATAAAGGGAGCATGGGGTAAGAACTCAGAAGATCCAAGTTCAAATCTTCCTAGCCATTGAACTTTGACCTTTTCATTTTCTCCTATGTAAAACAGGGGCATTGACCTAGCCAGGCTCTGCCCCTTCCAGTCCTGGATCTGGGATCCTATGATCTTTCTGGGCCTCATCTGTAGAATGAAGGGGTTGGGCTCAGAGGTCAATGAGGCTCCTTCCACCTCTCAATCAATTATCCTATGGTGGCTTCCTCTCTGGGCCTCAGTTTCCTCAATTGTTAAATGAGGACCTTCTACACCTACTCTCTAAAATGCATCCTAGCTCAAAAGTCTGGGGTGCTATCCTACTTGTACCTCTCCTCCCAGAGGGTGCTGACCTTGTAACAGACCAAGAACCCTCTGACAAGACCAGTTCTACCTAGATAGCCAACCCTAGCCCCATCTCCTTTGTCCTCCCCTTTGTTTAAAGTCTCTTAGGGCAGAGAATAGGACCATAGATTGTAGATTTAAAGCTGAAACAACCCTCAGAGGCCATCTCATCCAGTCCTCTCATTTTACAGATGAGGAAACTGAGGCCTAGAGAGAGGGAGTGACGTGCCCAATGTCACACAGAGAATAATCATCAGATATGCTCTGATATTCTCTGGTCTAAAGGAAGCAAAGAGCAATCTACATGGATGGAGCTCCAAACCATCTGTCTCTCAACTCCACCACTGGGCTGCTTTGAGGGTGATGCTGCAGATGCTCAGCTGTTTATTTCATTAAGGCTGGGAAAGTTAGCATGGTAGCTGAGAAACTGGAGCAAAACACTGGCTGGGCTTCATCAGGTCCAGAATGGGGAAGGTGCCAGTGGAGAGGATCATTGGCCTCCTTCCCATCCCATCCCTTCCCCTCCCTAATGAATGGTGCTTCTCAAGGGGCCGTGTTGTAGACGTGAAGATCGTCCTCCTGCGTGATGTGGAGTTTCCAGGGGAAGAGACGCTTCTGAGAGGGTTGAGCCCAGGCCTTCTTCACCATCAGCTCCACGTCCTGGTCTGACAGCAGCCGTACCAGGTCTCCCTGGCTGTCCCGGTAATTCAGAGCAATGTCATTGCGTTTAAACTCTCGCCTGGTGGGGAAAATCAAGGGCAAGGGCACAAGGCTTAGGGGTACTCCAGACAGTGGCCAAGAGAGAAACATGAGGAAGAACACTGGATTTTGGATTAGAGGACCAGTGTTCAAGCACTCTGATCCTTAGGATTTTTAGATAATAAATACAATATATAATATTAATAAATATAGGAAATATATTATATAATAAATATATAAAAAATCAATAATATTAATAAATGTTTATTGATTGAGTCTAACTTCATTGTTTGGTATATGGGAAAACTGAAGCCCAGAGAAGAGATTTGCCCACTGTCTATCACACAAGGGGTCATTAGTGGAACCAGATCTTCTGATGCCTATTTCATAACCTTCCTGCTACATTACCTGGATGCTTCTCATGAGATATCCTGACTCTGGTATTTTCATTCTACAAGGCCTTGGGCAAATCACTTCATTTACCTGTCAAAGCCTGCTTCCTCACCTCTGAAATGGGGATAATGGTGCCTGTACAGGCTACTTCATGGGATTGAGAAGAAAATTATCTATAAACTTTAAAGAATGTGAATAAGTAGGATTTCCCCATTGAACCAGCATCTCCCCAAGCCCACAGTTGGAGAACTAATAACCACCTAGTTGGCATCTTGCTACCACTACACAGGGTGTGATTTCCCTTCTAGACTCAGCTTCTCACCAGGAAAGTCTTCCCTTCCCACTACTTGAGAATAGATCTTAAAGAACAGAAGTTCACCCTGCTTAAAGAAGGCAGAGTCCATGACATTCCAATTCTTCCAGCCTCAGGACTCTTAGTCTGAAGGGCCGGCCTGGGGAGCTGCCCTCTCCCATCTCCCGGACCTCAGGTGACTGAGATGTCTGAAAAGCATTGCTTTTGCCCTTTCAGGGGCCCTCTCACCTCATTAGATCCATCAGGTCTTTATATAATGGGGTGCTCCTGAGGTCTTCTTCTATAGCAATGTCCCTAAGAAGGTGACAGAAATAAGAGATCTGTCAGCACAAGCTTGTGAAGGATGAATGCCCATCTATCCCTATGTCCTCCTCCTCTGCCATATTCTACCAAACATGGAAGAGGGCTTAGCTTTGGTCCCTCTCACCCAGGTGACACAACCAAGAACAATGGGCAGAACTGGCCTCTTCTCTGTACCCAACATTCTGTCTCCCTCCTCCATGGCTTTGCCCAAACTGTTCCCAATGGCTTCTTGGAACCCTATGCATCTTTCAAAGTTCAGTTCAGATGTCACTTCCTTCAAGAAGGCATTCATCCCTGATTCCCTCTGCTCGTCCAATCAAATAAATGTGCAATTACTTTGTGTGAGAGATGTACAGTCACTAATACCCTCTTGATGTCAGAAGAAAATGAGGAAGGCTTCCAATACATTGGGCCTGGGCAAGAGTTAAACAGGAGAGGCAGGCAATGGAGGGGTCATCATTGGCATTGTTGGAAAGAACTCCCAAACAGAAAAGACCACATATCCATGGGAGCTTTTCAGCTGACTTCTCTGCAAACATGTTGTACTCCCTGTTGCCACCATTCCCCACCCCCCCACCAATGTGGGGCTTTTTAGGGGCAGGGACTGTCTCACATTTTTATTTGTATCTGTAGTGCCTGGAACAGAGCAGGCGAATCAATCCACCTATATGATCAACAACTGTTGATTGATTAAGTTGCAAAGAGGGAAAGTCAGATTTGGGGTCAGGAAAAACTTCCTACTAGTTAGGGTTGTCCAAGAGTTGAGTTAGTTACCTAGGGAGGTAGAAAGTTCCTTCCCACAGGAGTTCTTCAGTCAGAAGTTAGATGACCACTTATCAAGTTGGTTATAGTGGGGATTCCATTTCAAATCTGGATGTTTGGGTGCCATAGGGATATTGTAGCCACATGTGGCATATAGCAACACTATGTTGACCCCTCCTGGTCTGCTCATCTGCCATTTCACTGGTGCCAATGCTATCACCATCCTCAATCCAGAGGGACCTCACAGCTGACATTCATTTAGCAAATAGTATCACCCAATCACTCTTAGGCTGAGATCTAATCTCCATTGGGTACCATGATGATCCTTCTCCCAAAGAATGAATGTATGATTCAGCATTGGTGGCTAAGTCAGCAGAAAGTGACCAAAGCCTCATTTACTCCTAACACTAGGCAGGTGGGGGCATGTGAAGTTCAAGCACAAAAAGACTGAAATTTCTAGGAAACCAATTGGATTGGGTCAGACCAAGTGCTCACTCCCTCTGCTCCCTACATTTTGGCTTCCTAATAGTCAATTCAACAAAGAAGACTCTCTAGCAGTATCATGGTCCAGGGGACAGAGCCCTGGTCCTGGAGTCACATATTGTGGATACAACTCTCACCTCTGAGGCAGATGGTACAGCAGGTAGAGTACCCTCTCTCTTTCCTTGCAGTTATGAACAGCTGAGTTCAAATCCTGCCTCAGACATATAAAATATGTGTGACTCTGGACAAGTCACTTGACCTACATCAGCCTCAGTTTCCTCCACTGTAAGTCTGTGGTGAGGATCACACAAATGAGATAACAAAATCCCTTTGCAAACAATGTGCTCTGTAAATTTGGATTGTTATTATTATTATTTCTAAATATATGATCTTGGACAAGTCACTTAACTTTTCTGTTCCTCAGTTTCCTCAACTGTAAAACGAGGAAGTTCTGAACTCTAGGACTATGATCCTAGTTTTCTTCAAGGTTCACTTAAAACACCATCTTCTAGATGAAGTTTTTCTGACTCCACCCCCTCTACTAGTGCCTTACCCACAAATTACCTTGTCTCCACTTGGCTTCTACCTAGATTTGCACTTAGAATCTCCCCCATCTGCAGTGGAAGCTCCTTAAGGATGACTTTTTCTTTGCCTTGACATCCTCAGTACCTAGCACAGTACTCTTTCCCACTGGCAAGTTCCTTCCTCCCCATTGCCACTTCCAGACTCACTGTTACTGGGCAGTAGTCACCTTTCCTCCTTTGATACTCACTTCCCTTATCTATGGCTCCAGCTCCCTCTCCCTCCCTTCTAGAGGAATTCAGTACCTGGATCACAGTCCCCTCCCCCTCCAACCCCACTCCATGCTCTCATTCTGGGACACTTCAAAATGTCAAATGACCTCCCCTCCAGCATCCTCTTCTACCATCCATCCAAGTTAGCAACTTCCTCACTTCCCATGACCTGTAATGTGAATGGTGCTTAATAACTAAGAGTCAGTAAAAAATAGCTAGCATTTGTTTATGGTTTCAAGGTTTGCAAAACCCTTTACATATGTTATCTCATCTGATCCTGACAACAACCTGTCAAGTAGGTGCTATTATTATCCCCATTTGCTGATAAGAAAATCAAGGCTGATAAATGTTAAGTGACTTACTCAGGGTCACATGCTAGTGAGTATTAGGGACAGAATCTGAATTCACCTACTTCCAAGTCCAGAATTTTATTCTTCTATCAGACACAAAATAATAAATGCCTATTAATTGATGGATTAGTGGATTGCAAAGCACTCTGCTAGCCAGATTCCCAGGACTTGAACTATCTGATCAGCAAACTCTTCATCTACTCTTCTTAGCCCCTTAGATCACTGAGCCTGGAAGCAACTCAGTGTTCTCCCATCTACAGTCTGACTTCCTCTGTTCCAAATGAGGATGATGTGGGTATTTCCCTAATTACTCCATTGAGCTAGCTCCATCACCTTAGAAGGGTCCATACTTTTAACAGTACAGTGGAGAAAGGGGAGCACAGGATCATCTTCACTCTGTCACCATGCCTGTATTAGCTGCAGGTCCAGATGAGATTAGGGTCACTATCTGAGGTCATTGCATACAGTAGAGTTTGTGGGCCCAGCATCCTGGCCTTGGCACCACTCTCTGACCTCTGAATTGCCCCATCAGGAGCTATGGGGGCTGCTTTGGCAGAGCAGAAAAAAGAGGTCAGAAAAAAGTTCTGCTTTCTCAGGGCTCAGGGGAGGTGACAGGGGAGGACACCAGTACCACTGGGAACTGAGAGCAGGAAGGGAAGGTCAGGGACCCCAGCTCCTGCACCACAGTACCTGATGGTGCTCACTGTGTCTTCATAATAGTAGCATCGCAGCCAGTTTGTGAGGTTATCCTCCTCTTCTGGGAAGTCCTTGATGATCTTCACAAAGGAGACTGGGAAGATCCCCGTGGCTCCATGGGTAGTGCCCTGGAAAGATGAAGAGAGCATGGAACCCTGAGAGGCCACACAGCTGCCTGGCCAGAGTCACTGATCTGAGGTTCTGATGCAGGCCCATAAAAAGAGAGATCATGACCAAGCATCTGACCTCCAAGGCTTAGTTTTCTCTTCTGTGAAATAGGGAGACCAACATACCCCTATGTGCACACACCCTCCCTGCCTCACAGTGCTGTGCAGGAAGTGTTCGGAAACCTTCAAATGCAACTAAAATCAGAGTTGTTGATTTCTCCAGCGTCTCCTGCACCAGCTCATGCTCGTCCATACCAGCCTCAGTCACCCCTTTAATGGTCACTTTGGTGAGGTAGAACAGTGAATGTGGAGTTGTGGGGCCCAGGGTCAAACCTTCCCCTGCAATTCACCTCCTGGAATGCCTTCAAGCAAGGCAGTTCACTTCCCTGGGCCTCAGTTTCTTCATCTGCAAAATGAGGTGGTTGAACTCAATGGTCTTGGAGGTCTCTTTCATCTCTAGATTTATGAGCCTGTGCTTTATTTACTACCTGTGCAACCTTGGTCACATTTGAACTCAGGTCTTCCTGACTCCAGGTCCAGCACTCTATCCACTGAATCAGCTAGCTGCCTCAAGGCAAGTTCCAGGACCCCCCAGGTCAAGAACCCCTGCTCCAGAATATGTTTTTAAAGCTAGCATTTGGGGAAGAGCCAAAATGGCAGAGTAAAAACAGGAACTCTGCATGGCTCCTTCTCCAAACACCTCCAATACCTATAAAATACGACTCTAAACAAATTTTAGAGCTACAAAACCCACCAAGTGACAGGGAGAAACAAAGCTCCCGCAAAGGCAGCCTGGGAGGCCGCAGGAAGGGTCTATCATAGCACGCTGGGAGCTGAGCCCAGCCCTGCAGGAGCCCAGGGTTTTAGCCCCAGGGCGGCCCTAGCCAGAGGCTGCTGCAGGCTTCGGGAGGCTGGATCACCAGCAGCTGTGGCAGTTTCCAGAAATATCAACCTATAGACACTGAAGAAAAAGTGAGAGGTCAGTGGAATTCTGTTGGAACTGGGAAGGATGGAGTGTGGTCCAGCCTCTGCCCCTGGAGCTAGAAGTAGCGGAGGTGAACCTCCACATGGCTGCTTCAGAGCTCCTGGACTGCAGTTTGTAGGGGGGCCAAGCAAACATTCAGAGGGTAATCATTCTTGCTTTAACCTCTCTGGATCTGGATTGTGGTTTTGGGTGGTGGTCCTGAGATGTGTGACCAGTGAGCCAGAGTTGGTGGGGGCTGTAAGAGATGGTGCCCCCAATAGCTCTGGCAGCTGTGAAAACCCCAGTGATTTGGGACAAAGTTCTCCTCTCTGGAAGCAGAGTTCTACTGTGGCAAAGAGCTCAAAAGTCAAATAATTGAGTGGCAACATGAGCAAGCAAAGGAAGCAAAGCAAGCACAGCAATCCAACTTTAGATTCCTTTTTGGGGAACAAAAAGGATCAAAGCGTGGAATGGGAGGAAGACAAAGAAGTCAGAACTCCTGCACCAAAAGCTTCCAAGAAAAATGTGAACTAGTTACAGTCACGGAGGAGCTCAAAAGGGATTTTGAAAATCAAGTAAGAGAAGTAGAGGAAAAATTAAGAAGAGAAATGAGAATGATGCAAGAAAATCATGAAAAGAGAGCCAATAACCTGAGTGAATTAAATAACACCACAGCCTCATTTCTAAAATACACAAAGAATTGAGTCAAATTTATAAGAATACAAGTCACTCCCCAGTTGATAAATGGTCAAAGGATATGAACAGGCAGTTTTCAGAAGATGAAATTAAAGATATCTATAAGCATATGAAAAAATGTTCCAAATCACTAGTGATTAGAGAAATGCAATCAAAACAACTCTGAAGTAACACATCTCACCAGCCAGATTGGCTAAGATGACAAAACTGGAAAATGATAAATGCTGGAGAGGATGCAGAAAAATTGGAATACTAATGCACTGTTGCTGGAGCTGTGAACTGATCCAGCCATTCTGGAGAGTAATCTGGAACTATGCCCAAAGGGCTGTAAATAAATGTATACCCTTTGACCCAGCAATACCACTTCAAGGGTTATATCCCAAAGAGATCAGAGAAGTGGGAAGGGGATCCGTATGTACAAAAATATTTATAGTGGCTCTTTTTGTGGTGGCAAAGAATTGGAAAACAAGGGAATGCCCATCAATTGGGGAATGGCTAAACAAGTTGTGGTATATGAATGTAATGGAATACTACTGTGCTATAAGAAATGAGGAACAGATGGACTTCATGATAACCTGGAGAGACATATAAACTGATGCTGAGCGAGAAGAGCAGAACCAGGAGAAATTTGTACACAATGTATGTGTGATGACTAACATCAATAGATGGGGCTCCTCTCGGCAATGTAAGGTTATGAGAGAACTCCAAAAGATTCATGATGGAAAGAGATATCCACATCCAGAGAAAGAGATGTGGAGTCTGAATGCATATTGAAACAAACTACTTGCTGTGTTTCTCTTTCTTTTTTGTTTTGTTTCCTCCCTCCCACTGATCATTTCATCAGTCATAATCCTTTTTTACAACCTGACTAATGATTAATGTGAAGATATTTGTAGATCCTATTCAAGTACATGCTGC
>CM053581.1:406989622-407112805 GCA_028627135.1 Pseudochirops cupreus
GCATAGGATCTAGCAGCTTCTACATTAAGGGATTAAAGAGCTTGGAATATGATATTCTGGAGGTCAAAGGAGCTAGGATTAAAACCAAGAATCACCTACCCAGCAAAACTGAGTATAATGTTTCAGGAGAAAATATGGTCATTCAATGAAATAGAGGACTTTCAAGCATTCTTGATGAAAAAACCAGAGCTGAATAAAAAGTTTGACATTCAAATACAAGAAACATGAGAAGGAAAACAGGAAAAAGAAATCATAAGGAACTTATCAAAGTTGAACTATTTACATGCCTACATGGAAAAATTATCATTGTAACCTGTGAAACTTTTCTCAGTATGAGGATAGTTGAAGGGAATATAAATGTGTGTGTGTATACATACATATTATGTCTAAATAGGAGGGTATATGTGCATATGAATACATATATGAATGTGTATATATATATACATATATATGTGTGTGTGTGTGTGTGTGTGTGTGTGTGTGTGTGTACAGGTATACATAGACAGAGGGCACAGGATCAATTGAATAGGAAGGGATGATATTTAACAGGTGAAATTGAGAGGTGAGAGAAGAATATAATGAGAGGAGAAGGGGAGAGAGAATGGGTAAATTATCTCATACAGAAGAGGCAAGAGATAACTGTTACAATGGAGGGGAAGAACAGGAAGGCAAAAGGGAATGGGTCAACCTTACTCTCATTGAATTTGGCTTAAGGAGGGAATAACATATACACTCACTTGGGTATCTTACCCTACATGAAAGTAGGGGGGAAGGGGATAAGAGGGGGGATGATAGAAGGAAGGGCAAATTGGGGGAGAGGATAGTTAGAAGCACATACATTTGAAAAGGGACAGGGTCAAAGTAGAAAATAGAATAAGTGGGGGGCAGGATAAGATGGAGGGAAATATAGTTAGTCTTTCACAGTATAACTACTATGGAAATGTTTTGCATAACTACATATGTACAACCTATATTGAATTGCTTATTTTCCCAGTAGAGGTGGGTGAGGAGTAAAGAAGGGCAAGAAACTGGAAATCAAAGTTTTAAAAACAATTGTGAAAAAAAAATTAAATAGTATAGATGAAAAAATAAAGCTAGCATTTATATAAGATCTTAAGGTTTAGAAGGCACTTTACATCATATTTTTAACTGAAATATTGTAATGGTAATAGAATTTGGAGATGCCCCTGTATTGGCTTGGTTTTTGGGTTGAGTGTTATAACCCAGAGCTTGTGAATCCCACTTCTGGGATGGACTTGTTGACGTGAAGAGAGAGGGCTGAACTAGGAGTGGATGGCCTTTTGTGCTCTCCTGCCCCTTTTGAGATTCAGGGTGGGAAGCCTTTGATTTTTTTTGTGCTCTGCGATTGACCAAATGAATGTACTTTGTTTATGATTGGAGACTAATCTCCATTTGAAAGGAGAGACTTTGTTGACTGACTAAATGTGCTGCCCAGGAGTGGGCTACTTTGACTAATGTACTGGCCAGGGGTGGGATACTTGGACCTTGGTACTTTGCAATTTAATTGAGAACTTACTTCCTAAATGAACAAGTTACACTGTATTTTGACTTTCTCTGTTCTGTGAATATTTGCTGAATAAATGGGGTTTGCTATGCTGGTAATCCAAGCCTTGGAAGTTGCCTTTGCTTGGCATTACAAATATATTATAGACTCAGAAAAGTTTTACTTAAAATAAAATTTTTCATAGAACAGTTCATGTCATGTCTCAGGCTTTTAGAATATAAGTTCCTTGAGAACAGGGAGATTCCTTCATTCTTTGTCATTTCTCCAGTACCAAGGACAGTTTCTAACATAGATGGCATAATAAATGCTTATGGACTGATTGACTGATTTATTGGGAGGGATGGAGGGAATAAGCATTTATATAGCATCTACTATGTGTCAGGCACTGTGCTGAGCATTTTTTTCCATAAATATTATCTGGTTGAATGATTAAATCTCTGGTGTGGGTATCTCTCTGTCTCTCCTCTCTCTGCCTCTCTCTCTCTGTCTCTCTGTCTCTCTCTCTGTCTCTCTCTCTCTGTCTCTGTCTCTCTCCCCTCTGTGTATCTTTCTTTCTGTCTGTCTCTGTCTGTTTCTCTCTCTGTCTGTGTCTGTGTATGTGTCTCTGTCTCTTTCTCTGTGTGTGTATGTCTCTGACTGTCTGTCTCTCTGTGAGTGTCTCTCTGTCTCTGTCTGTATCTGTGTGTGTGTATGTGTTCCCACACTGCAGTGCTCCCAATCTCCACACCTGGCTTGAGCAAGCTCACACACAAGGTTCTGAGCTGGGCAACTAGAACACAAAGACAAATGGAATAGTCTCTGCCCTCAAGAAGTTCACATTCTACTGACAGGGAAAGAACATATTCATGGCTAAGTTAATACGAACTATTAACCAAGTTGTATTTCTGGGGCTTCTTATAATAACTCAATCTCTCTCTCACACGATGGCCCTTCAGATCTCTGAAGATCAGTCAATCAGCAAGTGTTTATGGGCTGTTTGCAACTACAATGACAAGCGACCAAGCAATCTGCTCCCAGGGAGTTACAGCGATGTCCAACAGTCCTTCAGCCAGTAACTGAGGCCCCTCGGGGCTCTCAAGGGGCACTCATGGAACATTGTTTTGAGTTGCCTTATCATCTCCACTCATTACTTTCTTTCTTTTCCTTAGCTCATCCTTAAATAGTCATTGCAAGGCCAACTTACCTCCAGCCAGTCCTTGTTGACTCGGCTCAACAGGAAAATCATGTCTTTGGCCTTGAATGTCAGCTCCAGTTTGCTGTTTCCAGTAAAATCGAACAAAGCCTGAGAAGACATGAAGGTAGGTGGGACAAATATGTGAAGACATCTTCCCAAATATCTATAATTCTTGGGAAAGTGGGGGAAGCAAATAAGCATTTCTGAGGAAAATCTAAATGTTACCATATAAATAATAGCTAATTCTGGCTAATTCTGTTTTAAGAGGTTTAGGTACTGAATTTGGGTTCCACGTTATATAAGTAAGAATGCATCTCTTAATTGTCTGATTTCAGTTAATCTCTAAGAAAACCTACCCTAAAGGATCGGAACTAGTCTGGGGACCTTGATGTTTAGAATTCTGAAATGGCAGCAGCAATGCTGACAAACGATATGGCTCTGCTGTAACACACAGACATCATGGGACAGTGGAATGTTTGCTGAACCTGAAGAGGCGAGTTCAAATCCTGCCTTGGCACACTTAGACTGCTCTAGTCACTCAGTCTCTCTGAGACTCAGTTTATTCATTTGTGAAAGTAGAAGGTTGGTGATCTCAGCACCAGAACTATGATCCTACATGTCATCTGCCCAACTAGGGTCACACACTAGTAACTGACATCTGAATGAATGAAAAATCATTTATTAAGCACTTGTTTAATAATTTATAATAAAACACTCTAAGGATCTTCTTGTTGTTTTTCAATTGTATCTGACTCTTTGTGACCACATTTGGGGTTTTCTTGGCAAAGATTTTGTCCTTTCCTTCTCCAGCTCATTTTACAGATGAGGAAACTGAGGCAATCAGGGGAAAGTGACCTGCCCAGGGTCCCACAGCTAGTGTCTGAGGCCAGACCTGAACTCAGGTCTTCCCGACTCCAGACCTGGTGCTCTATCCACCATGCTACATAGCTTTATGCACATTATCTCATTTGATCCTCACTACAGCAGTTCCTGGCACCCAGTTGACAATATTCTCATAGTTTAAAGTTGGAAGGGCCCTTGGAGGCTATCTAGTCCAACCCCCTCATTTTACAGAGGAAGAAACAGGCTCAGGACCATTGGACCTCAGGGACCATGTAGTCCAACCCCCTCATTTTCCAGTAAAACAGTTTTCTGAATTGAAAGGATCAGATAAGTGACTGAAGGCAAAGTGCTTCCCAAACCTTAAATGGCCATAGAAATATCAGCTGTTACGAATAACAACTCAGTGAGGTAGGTTCCTATTTTACAAATGACTCAGCTGAGATGGGAGAGAATGAGTGACTTACTCCCCAACACACTGCTAACTAGTGTCAGAGGCAGATTTCCAACTCATCTCACTTGACTCCAGATTCAGTTTTTCTCACCATATTATGCAGCCTTACAGTACAGAGCCCCCCAAGCCCTTACACTAACACATCCACACTCCCACACATAGTACCAGAGCACAGGAGGCACTCAATAACAAATGTCCTTAGAGCAGCAGGTCACAGGGGGTGCCTAAGACCATCGGAAAACATATATTTCCGATGGTCTTAGGAACCAAGACACCGCTCCTCTATCCGTCTCCAGGCGGGTCCGCCCACACGCAGATACAACCATATACGAGTATTAAAGGGTCACGGCATTAGGAAGGTTGAGAACCACTGCCTTAGAGGGACTGATTGGCTGAAAAGGCACTCTCCATGGTGGAAGTTTAGGAGTCTTATAGGGGAAGGTATGAAGGCCAGGGGAACACATACCTCAGCACATGGGGTGCCCAGACGGTTAAAACCAGGAGCTTGAGAAGAGATGTTCTTGCTGTAAAGAGAAAAGAGAGGCTCTATGCACACTTTCTTTGTTCAAGGTCTATACGAAGGACAAGATCACAGGGCTCCTCCTCCCGCTAGAAGATGCTTCCCATCTGATCAAATGGAGATTCTATTTGAATAGAAGCTCTTTGAGGACAGAGACTGTCTTTCTTTCAGCTTTTTTAAAATCACAAGGCCCTGTGCTTAATAAATGATGATTGACTGACTGACAAAAAGACGGACTAATCTGCATGGCACCTGGAAAGGAAGCATGGATGGCTGGCCTCTCCTTTGTGACTTGAGAACAGGACCAGTTCCAGGCAAAATATAACGAAAGGACCTTTTATCATTGACTCCAAACCACCATCCCTAGGGTTAGTTGGATTCAGAGCTGGAAAGGACCTTAAATGTAGGCATCACACTTTAGGAAAGATGTTAGTGAGTGAACATCCATCTAGAAGATGGTGAACAGGTTGGTAAGGGACCTCTCCCCATACCAAAAAATCACCATGGATCTATTCTGTGTATACCTATTAATGCATATGATGTCTTCCCTTTTAGAATGTAAGCCCTTTGAGGGCAGAGACTGTTTCATTTTTGTATTTGTATACCCAGTGCTTAGCATGGTGAATAGGACATAGTGAGAGTTTATGAATTTGTGTTGATTGGCATAAGTGTACACACATGTGTATATATGGTATGCAAATATTTCATGCCTGTGTGCACACACGTGTATATGTAGGCATATAGTGTGTGTGCGCACCTCTATGTGCATGTGGAATCCCCTGTCTTAGAATGTAAGTTCCTTGAGGACAGGCAGCTTTTACTTTTGGCTTTGTATCCTCAGTGCCTAGCATAGTGCCAGGTATGAGCAATCACTTAACAAATATTTGTGGATGAAAGATTGGTTGGAGACTGTGTCATATAAGGACTGGTTGAATAGATGGGAGATTTTTAACCCAGAGAAGAGGAGACTGTGGGTGGACATGACAGACGGCTGTCTGTGAAGAGGAATCCAACTTATTTGGTTGGATGTGAGGTGGCTCAGGGGAAAGAGTGCTGGGCCTGGAGCCTCCGATACCTACTAGCTGTGACCCTGGCCAAAATGGGGGCCAATAACAGCACCAACCTCCCAGGGCTGTTCTAAGGATCAAATGAGATCATTGTAAAGCACAGTGCCTGGTATGTAGTGGGTGCTTAATAAATGCTCATTCCTTTTTTTCCCACAAGGTACAAGGAGCAATGGGTGGAGAGAACGAAGAAGAAGATTTAAGCTGAAGATTTCCAAGCAGAGCTGTCTGAAAAGAATGGCAGCCTGGGGAGGTTCATAGGAAATTAGGATTTAGAACTGAGGGGGACCTTGGAATTTGCCCCTTCCAACCCTTCCATTTTACAGATGAGAAAACTGAGGCCCAGAGAGACTATATGATTTTCCCAAAGTCACACAGGCAGTAAGCAGCAGGGCCAGACCCAATGTCCTCATACTCTGCACTGCAACACAAGCCTCACAGGCTCACATCGATCCTGGAGCACCAGGGTTCTCTTCTGTAGCATTCACCCAGCACCTCCTTTCCCTGCCCTCGCTGCAGCAGAAATCTTCTTTCAGTGTCTGCAACACGTGGGCACCTAGTCTCCTCTTAGGGATCCACAGTGATCCAGAACTCACTACCTGTGTGATACTAGGAAATTCACTGGGCCTCTCTGGGCCCCAGTTTTTCATCTGTAAAATTAGGGGATTGGACTAGATCATTCCTCAGGCCCCCTTCTGTTCTAAATCACATATTTCTGTGGATTTCCTGAGACAGGCTAAGATAGCACAAATCGTTAGGAAGGTTTGATTTTCTTTTACTTTTTTTTTGCCTACAGACAAGCCTTGGATCTGCCTCTGAAATGTCCCCTGATTGCTGGCTGGGGCCAAACAAGAGAAGCTTAATGCCTCTTCCAAGTGACATCCTTCACATAATTCAGGAAGTCATCTCAGGCACCCCTCAGACATTCTCTTTTCCAGACTAAATATTCCCATTTCCTTCAACCACCCCTCAGATGGCATCATTTTCAGTTCCCCTCACAATCTTCATCATGCTCTTCTGAATTTCTGCCTGGTTGTCAGTTTCCTTCCCAAAATCTGGTCTCCAGGACTGAACACACTACTGCAGATGTTTCCTGGCTGAGGTTGAAGACAGCAATGGAATCCCACTCCCTCCTTGTGAACACAATGCCTCTATTAATTCTTCCATGTTAAGGCATTAATTGGAGGCCACTACAGTCTAGTGTGGGCCACCAATCCCTGGGAGGTCTCCAAGACCCTAGGATGCCCTCATGGTCAAAACTAATTTTGTAATTCTACAAAGACCAAGTCATTTCCTTATTAAAATATTTTTTTTTCTCTTCCAAGCATATATTTGTATGAGAACAGATTTTCTTCATATACTTAAACCAAAACAACATTAATTGAATGCAGAAGTAGATATGAGAATCCAACTGTTTTATTTTAAGTTAAATATTAAAGACATTTGCAAAAAGGCATAAAACAATGCCACTCAGCTTGCTAATTTTTTGTTTGAGAAAATATAGTTATTTTCCATTAACATGTGACATTAACATGCAATGGGTTTTTATTTTTAGAGAAATCAATAAGTGGTTTAAATTTTTATCACTTTTAATTTCTAATAGAGTAAATATAAATAGATATAATTCATAACAACAAAAGCTCTTTGAGGTCCTCAAAAATTTGTAAGTGTGTAAGGGGTCCTGAAGTCAAAATGTTGGTGAACCACTAGTGGGAAAATAGCCAGCCAGCCTTCAACAAATAAAGACGCCATGCCAAGTCTCCCTTTGACACATAGCAGCTGTGTGACTCTGGACAAGTCCCTTAACTTCTCAGCTACTTTGCATCAGTGAGGCAGCTTGTGGACTGAGCCTTCTTGACCAAGAATTAAGAAGACCTGAGTTCAGATCTAGCCTCAGCTACAAGCTGAATGATCCTAGGCAAGTCACTTATGTTTTCTTCCTCAGTCTCCCCATCTCTAAAATAGAAATGACAGTATTGCCTGTCTCCCAGGGTTGTCATGAAGATAAAATGAGAAAATGTTTGTAAAGTGCTTTGCAAACTTTAGAGTGTTGTATAAATAATAGCTATTATCATTATCAAAGGGATAAATTCCCACACTGTGTGCTTCCCATAGCATGAAACACGACCAAGACCTTCTCCAAAAGGGAGGCAGTGTAACTGGGACAGACCTCACCTTGCCCACCCACAGAATTCATGCCATTCATTGGTCCTCTTTGAGAAGCAAGAAACAACAACAGAGGACAAGGGCTTCCCCAGGGAAGTGATGCTGTAAGGGGAATCTTCTGGAGATAGACAGAACCCTGTAGAGAGATTCTAATGCTGGCAATGGAGGGTCTTTTCTGCCCCTTCAGAGCCCCAGCTCTGATATAAGGGGCTAGAAGCTGGGTGGGGTTTGCCACTCACACTTTCCGGGTCCGAGGCCGGAGCCGTCTTAATGCCTGGGGGATTTGCTCAGAATCATAAGAAGACTGGTAGAAAAAGATCCGAACGTCTTCATCCATCAGTACCCAAGGAGGCAGGCTGAGAAGTTTCTGAGTTTGGAAAAGGAAGAGGAGGTGTTATAGGAAGCACAGAGGAAGTCCCAAACGATCCCCTTGAAATGTCTCCATCCTTCTCACCCTGATCCTTCTTCCCCTAACAAAGGGAATATGTGATTAATACACCAGATGAAAGACACTATGGGAAAGGAGGGTGTCTGCTTTGAAAGGCAGGGATGAAATCATACTAGGGACAAAAAGGATCCCTACTGATAGCAGAAAAATTACTCCATTAGGAGCCGAAAGATCTAAATTCAAATTCTCGCTTTTCCCTTCTTTGGGCTTTATCTCCGCTAACACATCCAGGACCCTTTGCAACCTGCAACCTTCTACAAGCATTCCTTTCTAGGTAGTTCAGTGGATAGCACCCCAGGCCTGGAGTCGGGAAAGCCTGCTTCAAATGCTTATTAGATGTGTGACCTTAGCCAAGTCACTTAACTCCAGTCAGCCTTCATTTATTTCCTCAACTGTAAAACGGAGATGATAATAGTAAGGGGCCTAGGTGGCACCATAGTGCATAGAGCACTGGGCTTGGAATCAGGAAGACTCATCTTTCTGAGTTCAAATCTGGCCTCAGACACTTACTAGTTGTGTGACCCTGGGCAAGTCACTTAAATCAGGTTGCTTCAGTTTACTCATCTGGAAAAAGAGCTGGAGAAGGAAATGGCAAAGCCTCCAAAATTCCACTGTACTTCATAGTGACACCCAGAGAAATAAGTGATTGACCTACAGTCATAAAGGTCATACAACTCAAAATGCAAGAAAGCCGCTGATATAAACTTTAAACATTTAGTGCCTAAAGCGCCAAGCTATAATATTTGGATTCGTGCATTTTAGTAACAAATTAGTATTTCACAGCTTTATGCAGATTAGCTTTGTGTTTGCTGTTGTTGCATCGCCCTCTGCTGGAGCAGCAAAGCCATCACTGTTGATGCCCGCACTTGCCTCCTTTGGGACTCAGGGAACATCAAACAGCTCCAATCCTTTCTGGAGTCCTAGTATGTCCAACCAAATCCCATGCCCATAGAAGGTCAGGGTCGGAGTCATTGGGTCCCAGCGTGAATCTGAGTGAATTTGAAGTGGTGTGGCAGAGTGACAAGAAAGAAGTATTGTGGAAAGGGCACTTGGATTTGCAGGATCTAGATTCAAATTCTGACTCTGAAACTTACTGTATGTTGGGAAAGTCCCTTTGCCTCTCTAGTCTTCAGTTTCCTCTCCTATAAAATGAGAGATTCGCACTAGAAAACATCTAAGGGTCCTTCTAGTTTTAAATCTATAACACTTTGGAGAGAGAGACGGAAAGAGAGATTCCAGTTTTCCTCCCAGCTGATTGCCATTAATCACTTTTGGTGTCTTTCCTCTCCTGACTATCTCCTGTTTAGCCAGTCTACATCTTGTTTACACAAAGTTGCTGGCAGGTCATCTTCCCCATTATACTGTGAGCTTCATGACATCAGCCATTATTGTATTTTTGCCTTTCTTTGGAATCCCAGCACTGAACACAATGCCTGGCACACACAGTAGGTACTTAATAAATGCTAGATGACATATTGCATTTGACTAATTGTAGATCTTTGGGCAAAGCCCTTCCCCTCTTATCTACCATCATAGACCCAGAGCTAGGAAGAGCCGTAGAGGTTAGCTAGTGTGACCCTCCCATTTTACAGATGAAAAAACTGAGATCCAGAGAAGTGACATGGCTTCACATCCTCTAGTTTTCCTGCTTCGTCCTGGCTCTAGCCCCACACTAATGTCCTTGTGAGTGAGGCCTTCCCATCCTCTGCTCATTTTTTGGACCTGAAACAGCAGCTGGAGCAGGTACTGGCAGTTCATGGACATTCAACCAATGTTTGGGAGGTGACTGGAAACAGACAAATGATCAAACACTGGGCAGGCAGGTGGTTATTTCTGGCATGAATTGTATGGAGCCAGAAATAGAAGACTGTCATCCCCACCATTGCCAGGGGAGAAAACTGAGAGTGACAGAGGAAGGACTGGTCCCATCAGCCCCTCCTGCTAGGTCCTTGAGCTAATCATCAGAAAACGTTCTCTTCATGGAAGCCAGGGAGTGGGTCTTTCTTCTTCAGGCTTGGAGCTGATCAAAGTCTCTTTGGATATCTCGGTGAGTTTCTTTCTTTTTCATTATTTCCACAAGCTTCAAACTGTGCTAATCACCATGACCCTGGGACATGAAACCAGAAAATCACATCTATATCGACAAATAAGAGGAAATGATGATGGACTTACTAGAAGGAATTTTTACTTAGTACTTTGAGGATTTGGGGTATGAAGACACCCCCTCCAATGGCTCTGATCACAGCTTGTCTAACACTTGCCAGGAGGTTGGTCTCTGAGAGTTATCATGATCTAAATGGCCTCCTCCACCCCCTGCCCTGTGGCCAATCTCTCGACAAGTCTCTCTGAGTTTAACTGAATAAGGCTGAGATAACAGATAAACAAGCTCTGGGCTGTTAAGAAAACAGGAACATGATATAATGGAAATGCCATCAATGGTGGTGCCAGAAGTCCTATGTTTCTGATATTTAATGCCCAAGGGACTTTGCCTTCATGGCCCTCACTTCCCTCATCTGTAAAATGAGGGAGATGGACCAGAGGACGTCTGAGGTCCTTTTTAGATTGAGATCTAAGATCTATGCAGGACCTTGGCCAAGGCACTCAGTTTCCTTATCTATAAGATGATAGAAATAGACCAGTTGACTGATGAGATTCCTTCCAGATATAGAACTATGATTCTCTGTGCAACCTTGGGCCATGGGCCTCAGTTTCCCTCTAAAATGAGAGCAGTAGATTAGATGGCCCCTGAGGTCCCTGCCAGTTCTATCCATAGGGTCCTACTCTGATCCCTCATTGCAGAGGGGCCTGACACCTCCACCTTCAATTACATTTTCCTTCACTGCCAAAATTCCTAATAACAGCTCTGCCTCCTTCATGGAATCATCAAGAGCTGGGAAGGTTCTTGAAGTCCAGCCTTCTCTCTTCCCCAGCCATCTTCAGGTCTTCTCCAGAGTTCTCAGCTTTTCCTCTATTTACTTTCCTTTGTCATTTTTGTCTCCCTAGCTGGGGTACACTCCAGCAAAGGACCCCGAAGATCCTTCTCCTCTACCCCCCCCCCCCACACACACACATCCCTAAGTGTCTGGGAAATGGAGTCCCGGCCAGTTCTCAGTCTGGCCTTACACTAACAAGCCCTTTGGACCTGCACTGAAAGGAGAACTAAGTGATGTAATGTCAATTGTGTTTTTAAAATGAAATTCACTGAAAAACACCATATTAGATGTGTTCATCCTGAGGCCGGTATGTATATGACTTCCCCTTTACACCTTCTAAACTTTCTTATTTCTGTAGCTGCTCTCCCAGGTGCCCAGGTTCATCACCGAAAAGTTGTGTCTGACTCTGCCCTCTCCCTCACCCTAAAGCACCTCATTAGGGACCAAGGACTGTCAGTCTTAACAATGAGTTACTATTCACTATCTAAAGAGAGCCTAGCACTTTACAGTTGTCAGAATATATGACATGACATTTCAGCTTATCCTCACTACAACCTGGTGAGATCCGTGCTACTATTACCGCATTTTACAGATAAGGAAACTGAGGCTAAGAGCCATTATGTGAAGTGTCCAGGGTATCACAGGTGGTAAGTGTCTAGACAAAATATAAACTTCGGTCTTTCTGCCCTTAAATCTACGATGCCATCTAGCGACTAAGTTCTAGTACCACAACATCCCTCCTATCTGTCCTCTTCTCTTCATTCACATGGTCACCATCCCAGCTCAGGTTCTCATCCCTTTTAGCCAGGACTATTGCAATAGCTCCACCATTTATTTCTATGCCTTAAATCTCTCGCTACCCCCAATCTATCTTCCACACCATTGTCAAAGTGATTTTCCTAAAGTGCAGGTTTGATCATGTCACTCCCCTCTTCAAGAATCTTAAGTGACTCCCTATGGACTCCAGAATTAAATATGAGCATACTCTGCTTGTCATTTACTAGGTGGTACAGTGGATAGAGTTTTGGCTTGAAGTCAAAAAGATCCTTGTTCAGATCCTGTTTCAAACACTTATGAGCTCTGTGACTGTGAGAAAGTTACCACACCCTATCTGCCTCGATTTCCTCATCTGTAAAATGGGGCTAATAATAGTACCTACTTTGCAGGATAGTTGCCCACAAGCAAAGCACTTTGCAAACCTTAAAGCATGCTTTAAATTCAAGCTATTACGACTGTTGCTGAAGTTATTTAAAGCCCCCCTCCAGTCTGGTGCCAGTCTATCCTTCCAGAATAATTTCATATTATGCCCCCTCATATACTCTATGCATGCTAGTCCACTGGCTTTTTGTGTAGCTTCATAAACTTGGCATCTCCCACCTCCTGCTCAGGGCTATCCCCCATTCCTGGCATGCTCTCCCTTTTTCCTTCCTTCCTTTAGAATCCTCAGCCTCACTCAAGGGTCCATCCAGTTACCACCTCCTACAGGCATCCTCTGCCAATCCCAGTAGTTGTTAGTACTTTCTCCCAGATTAACTATAGATTACAATCCCCCAGTAAGATACCAATTTGAGGGCAGGGACCAGTGGGTTGGATTTTAGTCCTTTTATCCCCAGCACCTGGCACAAGACCTTTAACACAGCTTGTTGAACTGAAGCAAGAAGGCAGTCCAAGCAAGTAGAAAGTATCTCTATTTTGTATATAAGGTAAATGGGATTCAGAGAGGTTAAGCAATTTACTGAAGGTCACACAATTCTTTCCATCACATCACCCTGCCCTTTTCTCACTACAGCTCCCTGAGGATGGTGCAGTGGAAATAATGGTGGCCCTGGGCATAGAGGACCTTGAGTCCAAACCTCTCATTTTACCAAAAAAGGAAACAGAGGCAGAGAGGGAAAAAGATCTCAGATCAGAGATTCTGAGCTGGGAGGAGACCTCAAGGCCATGCAGTTCAACTCTCTCATTTTACAGAAGAAAAAACAAGTCTCAGAGACATTAGATGATTTGTCTAATGTCACATAGGTAGGAAAGGAAGGAAATAAGCATTTATTAAGGACCTACTGTGTACTGGGTACTGTGCTAAAGGCTTTACAATATTATCTCACAACAATCCTGGGAGACAAGTACTATTATTATCCTCACTTTACAGTTGAAGAAACTGAGGCAGATAGAGGTTAAGTGACTTGTCCAAGTTCAAAAAGTTCGTGGTAATAATAATAATAAAAGTCAACATTCGTATTGCTCTTACTATATACCAGGCACTGTGTTAAATGCTTTACAATCTCATTTGACCCTCACAGCAACCCTGGGAGATGGGTGCTCTCATTATCCCTGTTTTACAGAGTAGGAAACTGAGGCAAACAGGGTTTAGGTCACTTGCCTAGGGTCACACAGCTAGTAAGTGTCTAAGGCTGGATTTGAATTCAAACCTGCCTGACTCCAGCACTCTGTCCTCTTAGACACTCAACAGCTTTGGAACAGGCATCTGAGGTGAAACCTGTCTTAGTTCCATTGTCCTCCTTCTGCTAATCATTTCCTGTTTATTCATTATATAGCTTGCTTTGCATATATTTGTTTACATGTTATGTCCCCTATTAAATTGTAAACTCCTTGAGGGCAGGAATTGTATTTTGCCTCTTTTTGTATCCCCAGCACTTAGCAGACTGCCGAGCACATAGTAAGTGCTTCATAAATATTTATTGAATGAGAAAGAGACAGAGACAGGAGGGAGAGACAGAGAAGAAAGACAGAGAGGAGAGACAGAGACAGAGAGACAGACAGAGACAGGAGAGAGAGAGGAGAGACAGAGACAGAGAGAGAGAGAAACAGAGAGAGACAGAGAGACAGAAAGAGAGAGAGACAGAGAGACAGAGACAGAGACAGAGAGACAGAGAGACAGAGAGAGACAGAGAGACAGAGAGAGAGACAGAGAGAGAGAGAGAGAGAGATGAAAGTATTCTCTCTACTACTCCCTCAAATGAATGCAAATAAGCATTACTGAAACAAAACAAAAAAAAAAGCAAGATACCATGGACAATTCTACGCGCTCCATCCCAATTGCTTGAGAATCAACCTCAAGCGTTTACTGAGAGAGCTTCTGGAGCATTCATCGTGCTTGGATGGGACGGACAAGGTACTAGGATCTAAAACTCCGACGCCTTCACTCCTGTGCCAAGGGGAGAGGCGAGTGGCCCCAGCACTGATGGGGTTCAGGCAGCTGCCGGCACCAGCCCCTTGGGGCACTACTTGCCAAGCGGGGACCTGATCCCTCCCTTTTGCCTAATGCTCAGAAATACCTTCATATAGTAGTTGAGGGCTGGGATCCGGCTCTCAGCGATTTCCTGCTTGACACCAACGTAAACCTTAGCTGGACGAGAGAGCAATGATTAGCGCTTCAGGATTTGTCCTAGACCACAATAAGGTGAAAGGAGAAAATACTTCAAGACTCCAGAACTCTAATCAATCAGTAATAACCAACGGTGACTCGACAAATCTGCCTCTTGGTGGAGGGTGATGGAGGACAGGTGAGGAATGAGGCATACATTATCCTGTTTTGTGTGGATGGAGGGAATAGAACTATTAAAGATATTTCAAAAGGGGAATCAGTAACTTTTTAAAATAGTCTAAGATTCACGGACAAAAACACCATTTTTCTGGACTTTAGACACCATCTGACTCTAATCTACTCAAGTTACAGCTAGAGAAACAGGTCCAGACAAGGAGAGTGATTTGCCCAGGTCAAGGAAAGAAGGAATTCCAGAATTTCCGATGTAGAAACCCAAGAGGCTACCGACCGAGTCCTTGAGAAGTGGGCACCAGTCTCTGGGAGGACCTCCAATGAGAGAGAACTCATTACTTCCCAGAGCAGCTCGTTCTACTTTAGGGTAGCACCCCCAGAAAGCAGTCATTCAGGCTCTTCCTTGAAGACCCTTCAGCGACAGGGATCTCACTACCTCTCAAAACTGCCTGGGTAGGGGCGGTTAGGTGGCGCTGTGAATAGAGCACCCGCCCTGGAAATCTGGCCTCGGGCAAGTCCCTTAACCCCAATTGCTCTACCTTCCCCCCTCAAAAAAAAAAAAAGAAAAAGAAATCAACTGCCTGGGTAAAGCTCTAAACTTCAGAGAGTATTTTTTTGCTGAAACTCGACGTACTCCAACTCTACAATCCCCTTCTCTCTATTTCTGCCCCCAAAAGACAAACAGATCAATTCTAAGACCGTTCCATGTGAGAACCCTGGATAGAGCTAGAACTAGAACTCCGGTCCCCAGATTCCCAGCACAGCATTCTCCCCAGTTGACTACAACAGAAATGCTCTGGTGCCCAGAACAGTTTGAAGAATAAGACTGTCCAACTCGAGCATCCCAGAATCACTCCCTGTCCCCAAACCCCTATACCACCTTAAAAGGAGAGAGTGAGACCGGGGCAGCCAGGAGGGTGAAGGGATGAAGGCGCTGTTCAAGGGTAGGAAGAAAGCCGCCAATAGCCTACCTGACAGTGCGGAGAGGGTGCAGGCAAAGGGGGCGGGGCCCACATGGCAGTACTGGGAGGGTTCAGGCAAAGGGGGCGGGGCCCACCTGGCAGTGTAGGCAGGGTGCAGGCAAAGGGAGCGGTCTTGCTCTCAGGCCCAAACCTCTCCTCCAGTTTGATCTGTAGGGCATAGAATTGGCGGTATCGGCGGTAAATGAGGTACTTGGCTCCCCCTTTCGTCTTCACCTCAATGACAAACACCTGAGGAGGGACAAAGGTTCAGGGGCTGGTTCGGAGGCCACGGGAGAGACAACCGAGAAGACAGAGCAGAGGAGGCTTAGAGAGGGTCTCAGAATCACAGACTCAGAGTTAAAAGAGAACTCAGAGGAACTTAGGTCAACCTCCATTTTGGATAAGAAAACGAAGGCACGGAGAGGGTAAGCAATTTGCCTAAGATCACACAGGAAGTGAGGTAGACTTCAAATTCGTTGTTCTTTCTCCTGTCCCGGGCTCTCATTTGGATGGTTACATTCTGTGATTCTGGGGAAGTGGGGTGTAAGGCACATGACCAAACCGTCCTTCTGAGTGTTCCTTACATGTAATATTTCATTTCCCATCTCCACACCTTTACACAGTAATGCCCTTCCTTCTCAACTCCACTTTTTAGAATCCTTGGTTTCCTCTGCTCAAGCATCACCTTTTACATCAGACCTTTCTTATTTGCCTCCCCCAACTGTGAGTGCCTTCCTCCCATCAAATCATCTTATATTTACGTATTTATTCTGAATATACTGATGCATGTACATGGTATCTCCTTTACAAGTACTGTCTCTTTTGTCTTTGTATGCCCAGGGCCAAGCACAGCACTTGCCGATTGACTCATTAACTTGTATCTTCCACTATAAAACTGTTACTGCATCTGAAATCCTCTAGTTAGTTTGGACCCTGAAGGCCTGAGCTCTTTGTGGTTTAAGGCACAGAAGGTGCTTCTAACACGTGGATCTGTTCTGGTCACCAGCACTGTGGAGTGCTGGAAATTTTGAGCTGGGGGATCTGAATTCAAATTTTCTTTGTGCTGTTCACTGTGTGATCTTGGACAAATTACTGCCCCCCCTGAGCCTCCATTTCCTCTTCTGTAAAATAAGAAGGTTAAGTGAGCCAGCCCCTATCCTTAATATCTCTAAATCTATGACTCCTAAGAAGATGCATGAAGCCATTATCAGCCATCTCCGATTTCTTTGATGACTGATGGGTTTCATTCATCTCCAGGATGCAGAGGGGCTGGGGAGGGGGAGGGCACTGGAAGAGTAAATTGAGTTTCAGTTGGGGTTGTTGGCAAACAGAAGGATCCTCTGTGCCCCCTGTTCAGACCAAGACTGACAGAAGGGGAGCAGAGGGTTTTGGAGGACCATGGGCTTCATCAGTGACCCAGGAGCTTGTCCCCATTGCCCCACACAATGCCCCCCCCACACACACACACCCCTGCCCTGCCCAAAGCAGGCTGGATGCTCTGGGTCAGGAGTTCCAGAGTCTCTCTTACAAAGTAGCTGGTGAAGCCCCTCTTCTCTTCGATGTCAGCAATGTTGGCTGATATAGGCACATCATCTGGGAGCTGGTCAAAGTCACTGAGGAAGCAAAGAGAAAAGGTCATCAGGGCCATGAGGCCAGAGATCTCAGAGAACCCTCACTGGGGGTCAGAAATATCCATAGATTTGCATTTATTCAAGAAACATTTTCTGGGTACCTACTGTGTATAGATGCTGTGGAAGATACAAGGATAAAGAAGACAGTCAATGCCCCCAGGGAGTTTATACCCCAACAGTCAGATAAAATGGGTACATGATGAGCTACAAAGGAGAAAGGAGTAAAGTATATGATGCTCACCTGAATATATATTGTATTAGAATCATGGGCCATGTGAACTGGAAGAGCTGCTCTAACAGAGAATGTTAGAAGGAGGTCAGGGGTGGGAGGGACCTGAAAACAGGGACTGTCAGAGCTGGGAGGGGCCTCAGAACAGGGGATGTCAGGGCTGGGAGGGGCCTGAGAACAGGGGATGTCAGAGCTGGGAGGGGCCTCAGAACAGGGAAGGTCAGAGCTGAGAGAGATATTAAAAAATGAAATGTCAGAAATGGAGGAGATGTTAGAGATCATCTAATCCAACCTCCTCCATTTACAGAAACCAGGGTCCAGAAAGGTCATGTTGTGGTTAATTGAATATTCTAGTTAAGAATTCTATTGCATTAATAATAATTCTTTAACACTAAATTCCATTGAACTTAATTGAATTTTTCTCTCTGATTCAGGAGGCCTTTCAGAATCTTGCAGGACATGGAAATTGTCATCATAAAGATCAATGTTCATCGTACGGGACTGAGATTTCAAGTGACTTCAGCTCGGGGGTTGCTCTCTTTCTGGATGAAGGGGGATACCCTGGAATGCCGTTATCTTACTGTCTTCTCCTAAGTAGAAAGAGCCTTGTGCTTGGAGTCAGGAGAGGACCCGGGTTTGATTCAACTCCCACACATCCCGACTGTGAAACCCTGGTGGAGACACAGCACCTCAGTTTCCATGTCTATAAAGTGGGGATAATATAAGCTATATACCTGCCTCATGGGATATACTTCTATTCCACGGGGTTTTTTTTTAGCATTAATTTAACACATGTGAAATACTGGGGATAAGGAGACAGAAACAAAACCAGCCCTGTTCTTAAAGAGCTTACATTCTACTGAGGGGCTCTGATGTTTATTCGGATGAGTTTAATACAAAATATTCAGTGAAGGGGGGCGGGGAAATAGGTATCTGACAAAATGTCCTAGGACTATCTAAGGAGATTTTCAGGGATCAAAGAAGGCAGAATGAAAGAGGAAGTGCCTGAGCTGAGGCCCAAAGGAACCACCAGGACTAAGAGGTGAAGGTAAGGAGTGAAGGCACTCCAGGTGTGGGGCACAGACTATGCAAAGGCATGGAAGAGGGAAATGCAATGCCAAGTTTGGGGAGCAACAAATCAGACTGTTTGACTGGAAGGAAAAATGCATGAATGGGCGTGACATGAAAAAACTGCAAATGTAGGTGGGAGCCAATGTGCTGAAGCCCTCAAAGGGCAGGGTGACTGTGAAGAAAGCACTTTGAGAAATCTTCAAGCACTACAGAAATGTAAAATGGGGGGGTGGGGAGAAAGAGGAGGATTCTTTGGTCCAGATCTCTGCTTTCATTAGTGAAAGGAGGGGGTCTCTCCCATGAAGGGAAATCCCTCTACCAAGGCAGGTCAGCTCCTGCTACACAATTTTTGGTCCTTAAGAATTGCCTGGGGCTCTGAGAAGTCCAGTGATTTGCCCAAAGTCCTAGGACCCAGAGATCCAGAGTTGGAAGGGATGCTGGAGTCCATCAAACCTAACCTCCTCATTTGATATTTAAGGAAATTCAAACATTAAGTGACTTGCCCAAGGCTACATTGACAGTATGTTTTAGAGTTGGGACTTGAGCCCAGGTCTCCCTCTGTTCAAGACCAGCTGTCTACCAACCCCACTGATTCTCCTCATTAAGAAAACTGATGGTGGTGGTGGGGTGGCAAGGACGACCTGGATGGCCTCTGGGCTCCCTTCTAGACTATGATTCCACAAAAGTCAGAGTGGTTAAGCAGCCTACCTGGGGTCACACAGCTGATCAGTGGCAGAGCTCCAGCTCAGAGCTGCTTCCACTCTGATCACAGGAAGCAGCTACTTTCTTAAAAGATTACAAAATTTGAGAGACAGGTCTAGCCTCCCACAAGAGCAAAATACTTCCCTGACTCAGACAGCACCCAGGTCACCCAAGAAAAAACAAGTATTCACTTATGTTGTGCTGCTTTGACCAAAAGAACTTTTATTTCCAAAGTGTGTGTGTGTGTGTGTGTGTGTGTGTGTGTGTGCATGTGCGTGCATGCTTGCGTGAATCTACTCCTCCATGGCTCCACTCACTATCCCCATAATTTTCCTCATCAGAATATCCCTCCCTAGTCACCATTTCCCTTCATGCTTTGAATCTTCTTAGCTAAATGTAAGCTCGTTGAGGGCAAGAACAGTCCTGCTTTTTGTATTTGTACATCCAGTCCTGAGCACAGTGCTCAGAACATAGGAAGTGCTTGATAAATCCATGCATCCATTTATTCAAATGTGGTTTTTCTAGTACAACAAGACTAGACTCCTAGTGTTGTGACCTGGAAGGGCCCTTGGAGGTCACTTCCTCACAAGACAGATAGAGAAGTGGAGGCCCAGAGAGTTTCAGTGACTTGTCCAAAGTCACACAGGCAGGAAGTCATGAACCCTGACCTGCTCATTATTTAGGGCTCTTTCCACACCAGACAAGTCAGGAGGGGAGAGGGGCCTTGAAAAGAGAGATGCTCTCAAAGACCAGTGAATCTGGCTGTTTAAAAGACCAAGTCTGTTCTCCTCCAGGGAACCAACTCCTCCTGCCCACAGGGAGCCCTCCCCCCTCCAATCTTCTCGTTGTAATTGTCACCACTACTGAGCAACTCAGCAATGTTTTCATCCCGTGTGTGCATGTCTTGTTTCCTCTCCTACAGGCAGACTGTAAGCCTCATGCAGGTAGACACTGTGTCTTCTCTCCAGTACCACCCCTCCCCAGAGAGCCCCCACAGCCTTGGGAATATGTGCCTGATAGAAATAACTCCAAGTTTGTGAGGACACACAAGGAAAAGAACCCATGGGGTCAAAGAATCAGAGCTGGAGACATGGTGCAGACTGTAATGTCACCCTTATAGTACAATCCTGTGTTATGGAATAATAGATTTAGTGCTAGAAGGGACTGAGGCCAGGGAAATGAAATGATTTGCCCCAAGAATGCCACAGGCAAGAAGGGGCAGAGGGAAGATTCAGGTTCTTGGACTCTAAATCAAAGCCTCCGTTTTCTCATCTGTAAAATGGCTGCTTCTGCTAAAGATCGGAGATCTTTGAACACAGTATTCTAAATGACAAAAAAATATAGGCTTACAAGCAAGAATAGCATGCCTTGCAAAGCTGAGTATAACCCTCTAAGAGGGGAAGGGAACAGAGGACTTTGAAGAATTTCTGATGAAAAGATAAGAGCTGATGAGGAATTTGGAAATACAAACGTAAGATTTATTTGAGCAAATTAGAAAGAGCTACATTATAATGTCATGCTAATTTTCTAATAGGAGAAAGAGAAACAAGTGTCCCTTCAGAATCATGATGTATTTGAAGGTTGTTGAAGGAAAAGAGGTATTGGGGAGATGGAATTGGTTCTGTTTTGAGGGCTTGAAGGGAGAACAGTCTCTTACGAAAGCAATGAGCAACCATGTCTCCAGAAGACCTCTTACAAAGCACATTCCTCACAGCCTGAGCGAGGGGATGGACACAAGGCTCAGGGTCACATTTCCGGCAATGGCCACGGAGTGGGTTCATTTTGCTTGATTATGCGTATTTATTACAAGAACACTTTTCTTTCTCCGAGTTTTTAATTGGGAAGTAAAGGGAGGGTTAGCAATTCTGATTCTTTTAAAAAGGCCATGGTAAGATTTTTTTTTTTAATGCACAGAAGAAAACAGAAGGAAATTCAGAAAGAACAGGTGGCAGGACAGTTTCAAAAGTAAGATGTAGAATTTGGAACTTTTTTTAAAGCAAGCTTTATGAAATGGAGAGTCACTTTCATATAAAACTCCTTTTTTGAGTTCTGCTGGCTGTATGGAAATGATCTATTCATTGTTTCAGTTGAAAATGTAAATAAATCAATTTAAATAGCATATTTTCACAAATCTTAAAGTAAAAATGTCAACTATTATTATTAAATATCAATAATTCCCAAAGTTTTCCAATGGATTAAGATAGAAATTGTCATGGAACAAATCTCAATCACACTATTATTCTGGTACATTTAATGGTCTGCCTTCCATTGTGCCTGTGGATCAAATGGCTATTTTTTTCCTTGTTGTTATTGTCTCATCACTTTGTTCAATGACATTCAGACAACAAAGACTCCTGAGACAGTCACTGTGTTTAATGTTCTGCAGTCAATGGCATGGGCCAATATCATTATCATATTACTATCACTACCCATCATCACCACTTCACAGGACTGTCGGGAAGAAGGTGCTCTGTAAGCTTGAAAGCTGCTGTGGACCATCTCTTAGATCTGGCGGTCTAGTTCAGGGCTGGACAAACAGTAAGTGTCTAGTCTTTGACCTTGCATTGGATTTGGACCCAGAAGACCTGAGTCTGTCTCTTACTGGCTATGTGACCATGGACAGATCACTTCCTGCTCTAAGCTTCAGTTTCCTCAAATGAGAAAGCCAGATAAGTCAATATCCACTTCTAACTTTCCATGATTAGTACATTAAAAGGCAGTTTCTATCTTTAAAGAAAACTTACCAGAATCCCTCATTCACCAGATAGGCTCTGACTCAACCTGGTCTTCCGTAGCTTTGCCATCAGTTCCCTCACCAGAGTGACAGAAAGCTCACTACAAAGAACCTTCAGGGGATAGAGGGAGATTTCTACCCAAAGGACAAGATCAGAGGCTGTGCTAGAGGTCCTTGTCCACTTACCTCTCCTGTCGAAGCTGTCTGGGCATAGACATGGCTTTGGATAGTTGGGGGAAGAAGCTGGAGGCCAACGAGGCCTGGGAGACTCAGGCTGCCAGCTGGAGCCCAACTTCTTACTTCCCTCTGGTTGCCTTCTTGGTCTGTGTGTGAGCCTTGGGATTCCCCAAGGCTCCTTAGCTCTGTCTGGTGATCCCCAGGGTATCCAGAGCCCTAGGAAATCTGAGAAATTCCTCCTAATCAACCCCACGTTGCATCCAGGGCCCACTGGCACACTTTCTATCAATCCCAGAAGCCCTAACGCCTTTTGGGGCCCTTCCTGCCTCTTTAAGGTTGGTTTCCTCAAACCCTCCCCTTTCCCTCCCCCTTCCCCCACAATTGGGGAAGTGCCACTACAGATGTGTTTACTCAGGCAGACAGGCAGATTCATAAATTATGAGAGCTGAAAGGGACTGCCTAGAAAGATGTTCTACTCCAACCACTATATTTCACATACAAAGAAACTGAAGCCAAGAAACATTAACCCAAAACCAAATGGATGGCTGAGCCAGGACTGGAACCCAGGTCTCTTAATGCCAGAGCTCTTTCCCCAGAAATTTATTTCCTGGACTCTGTTTTAGAAGCAAAAACTTGCACCAGGCATAGAATGAGGCAAGCCAAGGTTTGATCAACCCTTCCTCTAAACCCCAGGCATCCAGAGCTCCTACCCCATTGGCTTTCCATCAGTGAACTTAGAGACAAACCCACTAAGCCTGAAAAGGAAGGGAAGGAAACTCTTGCAAGGACAGGTTGATGGAAGGAAATAGATGGGGGAAATAGCATGTGTTAATCCATCATACCCATGGCAGCAGTTGGGCCATTACCTCCAAGTGTCTTCACATCTCATGGAACTTTTTTAAAATTAATTTATTTATTTTCTTGTTTACACCATTCATTTCCACGAGATTTTGAGTTACAAATTTTTTCCCCATCTTTCCCCCGCCCACCACCCCAAAACAGCCCTATCCCACTGTATAATCCCTCCCCCAATCTGCTCTCTCCTATGTTCTCCCCCATCACCCCTCTGACTTTCTGGTAGGGCAAGATGGATCTCCCTACCCCAGTGCCTATATATTTTAATTCCCAGTTGCATGTAGTTAATAATAATAATAATTATTATTATGTATATATACATTTTTTTAAACATTTGATTATAGAATTTTAAAATTTTAGATTCTTTCCCTTCCTCCCTTGTCACCCACCCCCACTGGAAAGACAAGCAATTCAATACAGGTCATGGAACTTTTTTTACCCTGCACTGATTTGGACTCCCAACTCCTGACCACTTCATCACTGAGGATCATAGATGTAGAGATGGAGATGGAGCTGTAGGAGAAGTGGGATTGAAAGCCCACTCGGAAAGATGGGTTCGCATTTTTATATTATTGATAATTGGGAGCCATTGAAGATTTCTGGGTCAGGGATGGAGGGTGATATGGTCAGATCTCTATTTTCTTTCTTTTTTTTTTTAAACAACTGGTGTAATGAGATGATTTCCACACACTCTACATGAAGTTCATAAAGGTCACCATTCAGTGAAGTACAAAACATTATGTTACAAACAGCAGCAGAGGTGGGCAGTGTCCTCCCCTTCCCCCTCCCCTGCCCTCATCGGTGGCGGTGGCAGAGGCAGGGAAGGGGCCAGGCTGCTATGAAACCAGGCCCCTTGTTTCCATGTACAGAAGAATTACTCTGATCAATATTAAATTATACTGAAAACCAACTAAAAAGCCTACTATTCTATGTGGGAGATGAGTGCTTTGAAGCAGGAAGGGGAAGCGCGAGGAAGGAGGGAAAGGCTCTGTTGCTGCAGCCCCAGACATCTCTCATGTTGCTCCATTTTTACTTTGGGTGGCCTCAGGAAGGTCCGATTTTTCTTCTCCTTTTTTCCCCTTTGTGTTTGCCCGGAAATTTTACCAACTGTCCACACGCCCATCTCGACTTTCCTCAAAGTTTTTCTGTCCCTCTCGTTCTCTCTTTGCTTTTTCTTGTGCTTCAATCTCTTATCTTTCTCACTTCCTTTTGTGCATTTCTTTAGCTTCTCTCTCCTCTTACTCTCAGATAAAAATACGGAATGCTTCCCGAATTTGAGCGTCATCCTTGTGCAGGGGCCATGCTAATCTTCTCTATATCATTCCAGTTTTAGTATATGTGCTGCTGAAGCGAGCACCAGATCTCTATTTTCAGAATATAAATATGGCAGCAGTTTGGAGGATGATTTGGAGACATGAGAGATTGGAGATAAGGAGATAATTGGGAGACAATTACAGTCACCCAGGTGAGTGCTAATGAGGGCCTGAGCTAGAGTGGTTCAGACTACATTTTTTGTCTTTCTTTGTATTCTCAACATTTGGCGCAAAACCTGACACAGAGCAAGCTCTTAACAAATGCTTATCAACTGGTTATGGAGTGAATGGAGAAAGGAGGTCAGATATTAGAGGTATCAGATTAACAAGACTTGGCAACTGACTAGGTATAGGGATATAGAACTTCACAGAACAAACTTTGGATTCAGTTAAAGAGGAGGACCTAGAGGGCCATACATGGCCTCAAGGCTGTAGGCTCCCCACCCCTGACTGAGAAGGGAACACTTGCCCTTCTGAACTACCAACTCTAAGATGTCAGTCAGTTCTTAAACCCCTATGCATTTGTATCCCCTGACTCTTGCACAAGGGTAGGCACTTCTTGAATGAATGTGAGCTCAGCTGCTTCAGAGACCACGATGCCCCTGACTGCTTCTGGCTATATATGCCTTAGAGCTGAAGGATCCAAAGTGAGATGACAAAACCACGTCCTCATTGGCCTCTAGGCAGGATGAGCCAGTGACCCAGTGGATCTCTCAAGGGGATGGCCTATCTTCAGGTATTCTTCATTTCTCCTGCTAGCTAGGGAACATGTGAGTTCTATCCTAAGCTCTCAGTGGAGATACGGATGGCTAATAATGACTAAACCAAAATGGGGGGGGGGCCTCAACTCTGAACTTGAACCTGGGCCCCTGGTTGCCTTTTCTGCTTTTTGTTTCCCTTCCAAAGTAGGCGACCAAATAGTAATCTTAAGATAGAAATGACCAGGCTGGAAGCCAACCTTGGGAGTTTGAGAGATCTGGAAATTCTGATTCCTTAGGGTGGAGACGGTAGAGCAAGTTTTTGCATCAGGAAAGATGCAAAAGGGGTTGCAGAAAGGGGTTTATATATCCACCACCCAAAGCAGCAGAGCTGTAATTCTACATTTTACCAAACATTACTATAAATCTTTCTGTCAGCACAGGTTTGTAAGTAATTTGTGTTTAATATTTCTTTTGCTCATAGGAAAGAAATACTTGTTCTATTGCTGATTCATATTATACAACGAGTAGCTCTATTTATGAGTCAAAACCTAAGATTTAAGTAAATTGTCCTTGGGCCAACGGGATGGGGATGTAATGATACCAAAAGTGTGAGAAAAGGGAACCTGACCTTCTCATTAGAGGCTAGGCTCCCCAGGAGCTGAACTGAGCCAGTGTGTGAGTCCAAAGCCCAGGAGCTCCTTAGCAGAAATGGAAAGAAGACTCTCCCTCCCTCTCTCTCTCTCCCTCTCTCCTCTCTCTCTCCCTTACCCTCTCTTTCTCTCTCTCTCTCCCTTCCTCTCTCTCTCTGCTCTCTCTCTCCCTTCCTCTCTCTCTCCCTGTCTCCTCTCTCTCCCTTCCTCTCTCTCCTCTCTGTCTCTGTCTCTGTCTCTCTGTCTGTCTGTCTGTCTATCTCTCTCTCTCTCTCTCTCTCTCTCTCTCTCTCTCTCTTTCTCCCCCTCTTCTCCATTTCTTTCCTCTCTTTCTCTCAATGACAGATATTTTGATATTTTGTTTTTGTATAAACAAAATACTGATAAATATATCATTGCATATATCATTTCTCTATAAGTAATCATCTAACATATATCTCTTCATATAGAGAAAAGCAATCATGCATCCTACATAATTTTTGTCAATATCTTTTATTTACCTTCCCTTCCCAGCATGTCCCACTCCTATCCCCTCTAGAAAGTTAAGCAACATCCAATATACAATGTTTCAGCCTCATCATCATTCCCCACCTCTTTGGGTACCTTTGGTCATTATAATTATACACCGTTTGGTGTTTATTTTTTTTTCTTTCCATTGACATTGTTGTGGTCAATATATTTATTGTTTTCCTGGTTCTGCCTTCTTTTCTTTGAATTGGTTGGTCATATTCGTTGTTCCTTATGGGACAATAATATTCCATTACATTCACATATCACAATTTATGGATAACACAGTGAATGGCATATGGAAGATACTTAGTAAATGTGTCTGTGTGTGTGTGTGTGTGTGTGTGTGTGTGTGTGTGTATGATTGTCTTATCTTCATTCATCTATGTTGTCTTCTTACCGTAGAATTACAAGGTCCTTGAGGGAAGGGACAATTTTCATTTCGGTCTTTTTATGCATAGTGTAGATATTTAACATAGTAGATATTTAATAAATATCTACCCAGGACAGGCATGTTAGACCCACTGAGAATAGGTGATGTTCCCAAGCTCCCTTGAAATTTATTGGCCCAGACAGAGATACTGTTCATTTCTCTTTCACACTCATGAAGTACAATGTATTGGAAAGAGCATCGGATTTGAAATCAGAGGAGATAAATTCAAATCCTAACCCTTACTACATAGTAGTTCTAAGACTTTGGGCATATAACTTAATCTCTCTGGTCCTCAGTCTCCCCATCTGAAAGTGTAAGGAATGGGCCTTTGATGTATAAAGTCTTTTCCAATTTGTTTCTTATAAACAGGTAACAATCAATTGCCTCAAGATTACACTGGCCAGCAGGGGGCAGAGTATGTCAGCATGAAGAAATAGCTTTCGAATTCTCACCATCAAGTCAGCCACTAACTTGATAAGAAGTTAGGTAAATCTGCTTCAGTTGCTAAGTTGGTTGATTGGATGGTCCTTGCTATGCTGAGTCATTCAGTTAAATGTAGTGTGGGCATGAAATCATGAGACTGATTTGCCCATATGATTCATTAAATCAGGTTTGCTATCTTCTGTAACAGACTAGATTCTATCAAGGCATATAAGACAGAATAATTTGAATACCAAGTCACAGAATTTCTGAATCATTAGCGCTGAAAGGAATCTTAGAGATTACCAAAGGGGAGGGGGTCTCCATATCCAGGCATCCACGGCATAGACTCAAGGGGTGACCAATCAAAGAGTGGGAAGACATGTCTCATCTCACTCTTTTCACATTCGCCAGTCAATAGAGGGAGAGCAGCATAGTGGATAAGGCACTGGGTGTTGAGTCAGAAAGACTGGGAGTTCAAATCCCAACTCAGATACTTGGTAACTTTAAGACCCTGGGAAAACTCTTCACCTCTCTCAGCCTTTCCTTGTCTGTAAAATGACAGTGTTGGCCTCCAAGGATCTTCATACCTCTAAGTCTAAAATCTTAGGATCTTAGAATAGTCAGTTGTGGTGCTTGGCTCCAGCACAACCCCCCCCATCTTAGCCTGCTATCACCCATCACTTCTTATCTACACTCCCTCCCTCTGCTATGTCTCCCAACTTTTCTCCTTCTGCTTTAGATATCATATCCTCAAGATGGTTATAATATAACAGTGACCCAGGCAAACCCCAAAAACCCAACTGCACAGGTAAAATTCCTCCCTGACCCAATTAACTCCCTACCCTTGTCTGCCCACTCTCCCACATCCCCTTTCAGGTGTAGCAGGTGACCCTTGGGGGAATTTGAGCTTCTGGGTAATGAAGATGGTGAGTAAGAATCCTGCCCTGCCCATTTCATTTTTTGGTGGAACCAAAAAGGGATGAGCAGATATGGATGCAGTGAAATCTGTATTACACATCTCATTAAATTATCTACTAAATTCACTTCTCTTCTGAACATTCTAATTTCTGCCAAGGAAAGAAGGAAACAAGCACTTATTAAGGACCTACTATGTGCCAAACACTACACTAAATGCTTTAAAAATATTATCTTGTTTGATGTTCACAGAAATCCTGGGAGGCAGGTGCTATTATTATCTCCATTTTACAGATGGGGAAACTGAGGTAAACAAGAGGTTAAGTGACTTGCCCTTCTGATACCTTTCTGAGACCAGATTTGAACCCAGGCCCTCCTAACTCTAGGTCAAATGTGCCACCTAGGTGCCTTGCCACTATCCCCACAAGGCACCAAGGTTCTCAACCTTTATTCTTCATTCTTTCCACATCAGCCATTCAATTGCCAAATCTTGTCATTTTAACCTTCATAGTATCTTTTCCTCCTTTCCATTCCCACAGCTATAACCCTAGTTCAGAGCCTCACCTCCCCTCACTCTGATGACTGTTCAGTAATTTTTCAATTGTGTCCAACTCTTTGTGACTCAATTTGGGGTTTCACTGGCAAAAATATTGCAGTGCTTTGCCATTTCCTTCTCTAGCTAACTTTACAGATGAGGAAGCTGAGGCAAACAGGGCCAAGTGACTTGCCCAAACTCACACAGCTAGCCAGTGTCTGGGACAAAATTTGAACTCAGGTCTTCCTGATTCCATACCCCATATTCTATCCACTGTGCCATCGAGGTGCGCCTGATGACTGTGGTAGCCTCCTAACTGATTTCCCTGCCTCAAATCTCCTCTCCAATTCATCCTTGATACAGTTGCCAAAATAATATTCCTAAAACACAGGCAGGTCTGATCACATCACTTCAGAACTCCATACCCTCCAACGGATCCCTATTGACTCTAGGTCTGAATATTATTTCATCCTTTTCCTTAATATGTTTAAAATTTCTATTTCCAAGCACATTCTCTTTCTGTTCTTCATGCCTAGAATGTTCTCCCTCCTCATCTCGGCTTCCTACCCTCCAAGCGCCAATTAAAATCTCACCTTCTACAGGAAACCTTACTCTTAGTCCTTTCCCTCTCTAGACAAAACACCTACTTGTCTTTATCTTGTTTGTGCATTGTTGTTTGCATGTTGTCTCCCCATGTGAGCTCCCTGAGGGCAGGGACTTTTTTCTTTCTGACTATCCTCAGAGCTTGGCCCAATGCCTGACACATAGCATATAAAAAATAATATAATAATAAAGGATAGTTGATTGACCAGTTATAATGTACACAATTATTATTTATATAATTTATATAGTTATAAAATTATAACATAAAATTGTATCATAAATAAGCAAACATACAAATATTGGGGGTGTACATTCAAAATCTTTTTACTGATAGGGCAAAAGACAAGAAATTTAGAGACTAGTCCAACTTCCTTACTTCACTAATAAACTGAGGTTGAGAAAGGAGGAGTGAATTATGTAAAAGACAAAACAAGTCAGAGCCAGGGCTTAGAACCAGCCCTTCGGACTCCCAATTCCTTTCTAATCCAAGAAACATTTGTTAAGTGCAATTTACAAGGAAAACAAAAAACAGTTCCTGCCTTCAAGAAGTTTACGTTCTACTCAGGGAAATTGAAAAGTACAAAGATTATTAAATATAAAACCATTTGAAGAGGGAGAGAGGCTAATGCCTGAGAAGGATCAGGAGAAGCTTTTCACCAGAGGTAACACTTGAGATAAGCCTTGAAGAAAACTAGGGATCCTGGGAGGGAGGTAAGAAAAGAGTACATTCCAGGCATGGGGGACAGCCCATGCAAAGGAAAGGAGGTGAGAGATACAGAATGCCAAATTCAAGGGTCAGCAAATAGTCTATTTTAGAGTACACAACAGGGAATAATAGGAAATCAAACTATAGGGGTAGTTGGAGTCAACGTGTGAAGGGCTTTAAATACCAAATAGAGGTGTTTTCTCCTAGAGAAAATGATTGTATTTTCTTCCAGAGGTAATAGGGAGTTACTGACGTTTCTAGAGCTAAGGAGTAACATGGCCAAATCTGTGCTATTAGAAGATGATTTGGGGGGTGACTAGGTGGCACAGTGAATAGAGCACCAGCCCTGGAGTCAGGAGGACCTGAGTTCAAATTCAGCCTCAGACACTTAACACTTACTTGCTGTGTGACCTTGGGCAAGTCATTTAACCCCAATTGCCTTGACTTCCCCACTCCAAAAAAAAAGGAGGAGGAGGAGGAGGAGGAGAAGGAGAAGGAGAAGGAGAAGGAGAAGAAGAAGAAGAAGAAGAAGAAGAAGAAGAAGAAGAAGAAGAAGAAGAAGAAGAAGAAGAAGAAGAAGAAGAAGAAGAAGAAGAAAGTGATTTTGGTGGAGGGATGGTTGGAAAAGAGAAAGATGGGAGGAACCAATGAACAGGTACAATCATTCAAGTGAAAGGTGATGAGGACCTGAAGTTGGGTGGTGAATGATGCTCTTTCTACTCACACTCCTGGCAAAGAAGGCTGTGTCCTTAAAAGTCAGGTCAGTCGATGAGTTGGGATTTATTGATCCCCTTCTGTCTGCCCAGTCTGATGCTAGATGCTGGTGTTAGCAACAAAATCTATAATTCAGCTGAGACTGAGCACCAGAGAGGAGTGGACAGAGGAACCTGGTTAGGATCAAAGGGAATATGAAGGGGAAAAAGGTCATCTGAGGCCATGTAACAGAAAGGAGCATGCAGAGTAAACACAGAGCTAGGAGATATTTAAGCCAGCTCTGTCCTACTGCCTTCTGGGCAGGTGTACCCAGGGCACACTGGCCTGGCTCTTAGATTTTGAGTTCTGAATATGAGGGAGGAGGGAGGTGGAAAGGTGGTAAATCAACAAGAAGCCCTCAGCTCAGCTGGTCTTCAATGCTCTAGGACTCCCCCACCCTCCCCTGCCATGACGATCTTTCCTTAGTATCGTGGTATGTGGCCCTTCCTGCCTGCCTTCAGGGGAGCTGTCAGCTTGAAGCTCAGATGACGTCTGGTTCCCTGGGGGTCTTCTGTGGTCCGTAGCCAGGTCCTGTACTGCTTGGGAGCCAGGACACAGAGTACGTCCAAGAGGGCATTTAAGCACCGATGATGTATCCTACAAATTTGGCCTCTACTCAGATACTTGGCTCACAGCTAAACTTCCCCATTACTGGGTGAGACAGTCCAGTGAGGGGCTATCATCAGGACGATAAGAAGGAAGACAGAGGCAAGGATCAAGAGAGAAAAAGATATAGTCTCCAGCCCCAAGGAGCTCATAATTAGAGGAGATAGTGTGGTGTAGTGGAGAAATTAGGAGACTTGATTATAAATCCCACTTCTCATGTTTATCTATCCTTGAAGAGCCCCTCGGGACTAGAGGTCTGGATCCTGTGTCCAACTGTTGTGTTTTATGAACCAGATTTTATCCTGGGTAAACATGATATTAGGGAGATTAGGCTTTCCATTCTCACACCTCTGGTATACTAGAGATGATGTTAATTAGAGTCAAAGTTAACAAATGGAGGGATTCCCCAAAATGTAGAGGTGGGAATAAAAAAGAAGTATCCAATGCACAAAATAAATCAGATAAGATTACTTTCATTTTTAGCTTTTTTTTTTCATTTTAAATATAGTTGATTTTTATTTTTCAATTTATAAGTATTTTTAATTAATCTGTCCTTCCCACTACCCACCATTGACCAACTTTTTAAAAAAATATATAAATCTCTCAAAATACATCCATTTGGTCTAGCAAAATAAATTCTCACATCAGACATACCAAAAAATGTATGTCTCTGCATTTTAGGTTCATCATCTTTTTGTTAGGAGTTGAGTGGGATTATTCATCTTCTGTCTTTTGGACTTGGGGTTTTAAAATTGCTTTGTTCTAGTCTTTCCAATTTGTCCTCCTTTGTAATGGTGTTAGTGGTTAAATTGTTCTCCTATTCCTGATCACTTTACTCAGATAACTTATTCCTGCACAGAAAGAGATGCCAAACACAGAAACACAGTGCATATTAATGGAGTAATTTAAACAGGATTCAGTAACATGACTTATAACTACTGCTAATATCTTAGGAGGCCAAATAGCCATTTTATGTTTCACATCTATTCTACACTGTCCAGTCCACATGTGGTACAAGCTTGCTGGTGAGATGGCTGAGTTCTGCCAGTTAACCAGTATTGGTCAAGGTGGAGAGTAATAGAGTTAGGGGCTGGTGCCAGGATCCCTAGATCCAACCCCCCTCCCTTCACTCTCCTCTTACACTGTCTATCTCAGGCTCTGGGCTTCATAGGAGTTAGTAAATGCCCATAAGCCATAGTCTCTTCATCCATACAATGGGGATACTGGATTCTTTACCACTTTACTCTATCATCTGCCTTTTGAAAGAATCCTTCACTCCTGGGGCAGGAAGGGGCTTTCACAATAATACAGCTAGGTCCCTATTAGTGTGAATAAGGAACGCCTTGAATTGGTTTCAGGTATTTGAATTAGCACTATTTAAAGTTATAATTGTGTAAATTATACACAATTTAATGTAAAGTTATAATTGTATAAAATAAGATAATTAGTTCCAGCCCAATGGAAATGTGCAGTGTTAATTTGAATAATGCAGCTGCTCAATGCCTACATTCTTCTTCTTCTTCTTCTCCTCACCCTTCTCCTCCTCTGTCTCTCTCTGTCTCTCTCTCTGTCTCTCTCTGTCTTTCTCTGTCTCTCTCTGTCTCTGTCTCTCCGTCTCTCTCTCTGTCTCTCTCTCTGTCTCTCTCTCTGTCTCTCTCTCTCTCTCTCTCTCTCTCTCTCTCTCTCTCTCTCTCTCATAGAAGATGCAAACAGAGATGCAGCTTGCTGATCTGGTCATAAGAATCCACTTCTGCACAGTAATCTCATGGTATTAGCATCCAATAAATATTTGATTAATAACTTTAATTAATTAACTAGAGAGGAGGGTTGGCATTAGGACCATAGAGAGTATCTAGTTCAGTGCCCTCATTGATAGTGGGGTGAAATGTTGAGGTCTGGAAAATGAGGGCCAACTGAATTCCCACAATAAACAGTAAAGCGGGGAATCATCACTCAGAAAACAGAATAAGCTTAAAGGCAGACAGCCTCCCCACTCTGGAACTTCCCTCCACCACTGCCACCCTCTTTGACTACTGGGCTTCCATTTTAGGGAAAGCTCCAGGTTGACTATCCTTCATTCCTCTCCTATCTCTGCTTCTGAGTCTCTAGACTTTGCCACCATGTACCACACAGGTACCTTTCCCCTCCACCCTCATATTTTCAGTTGTTCTTTTGTGTGTTGGATTCCCTTATTAGAGTCTAAGCTCCTTGAGGGCAGAGACTGCCTTTTTGCTTGTGTCTCTATCCCAGCACTTAGCACAGTGCCTGGCACATAAGCATTTAATAAATGCTTATTGACTGACTGGCTACCACTTACTATAAGTGTGTCCTCAGTCTCCACATCTGTAAAAATTCATGAGAGATGCCTCTGAGGTTTCTTTCAACTCTAAGTCTCTTGACCTCTCTGGGTCTCAATTTACTTATCTATAAAATGAGGGGATTGAACTAGATGGCCTCTGAGGTCCCTTCTTCCTCTAGAACTACAATCTCAAAATACTATCTGCACCGGTTTTCTCATTTGAGGAGACTGGGCTATATGGCTTTTAAGGTTTCAAATTTATGATCCAGGGCAACTAGGTGGCACAATGAATAGAGCACTGGCCCTGGAGTCAGGAGGACCTGAGTTCAAATCCAGCCTCAGACACTTAACACTTACTCGCCATGTGACCTTGGGCAAGTCACTTAACCCAATTGCCCAGCCTTCCCCCCTCCAAAAAGGAAAAAAAATTAATTCAAATTTATGATCCATTGCCTAGAACACACATTTCTTAGACCATGGTATGAATAAACAAGGGCTTTTCCTGGTCTCTGTCCAATTACTTTAAAATTTGGTTGAAGACTGTTTGCCCTGTAGGTAGGAAAGGAGAAAAAAAAAGCAGAAACCTGCTAAACTTTTCACAGCCTTAAAGGTAGAGGGGGCCTCGGATGTCATCTAGTCCAATGCCCTCATTTTATAGATGGGGAAACTGAAGCCCATAAAATCTTGGATCTAAAATAGGAAGGGGTCTGAGAATCTATCTAGTTCAACACTCTACATTTTGCAGCTGAGGAAACTGAGTCCCAGAGGGGAGAGATCACTTAGAACCATAGATCTAGAGCAATGGTTCTCAACCTTGCTAATGCCGCGACCCTTTAATACGGGTATGTGGGTGTATCTGCATGTGGGCGGACCCGCCTGGAGATGGATATAGGGGCATTGCCTCGGTTCCTAAGACCATCAGAAATATGTGTTTTCCAATGGTCTTAGGCAACCCCATTCGACCCCCAAAGGGGTCGCGACCCACAGGTTGAGAACTGCGGATCTAGAGTGAGAAAGAACCTCAGAAGTTATTTGTTCCAATACAGAGGAGGTACTTAGGTCTAGAGGTAGAAGTCAACTCAGGCCATTTCATCCCCCCTCATTTTTACAGGTAGGAAGTACCAGAAACCAGAGTTCCTCAATTAAATCAGAATTGATTCTGTTTCCTCACCCCAGTACTCAAAAAATTGCTTACACAGTTTAGGTGGCATTGGGACCATGAGGATTTCAAAGACCTTGTTGATTGGTGCCAAATCTCTATACTGGTTCTATTGAGAAAGAAGGTGATGGGGAGAAAGCAAGAAAGAGAAGATTCATCTTTAGTATTGTGTAGGTGGGGAAAGTGACCTTGTCCTATGAAATCAAGTGTGAGAAAATGAATTCATATAAGTATATAGATGTGTGTAAATGAGATCACATGTGTGTGCGTGGAGAATCAGTATTATTGGACAGCATGTGCATTTATGAGATGGTTATGGCAGGTGGGTGGGTATCTGAGGCTCATACTGTTTGTGGGTATATGGGATTGTTGCATGTGGGGCAGTGATTGTTGTATGGTATGTGTGTTACTGAATTGTGGCAAGAAATAATGGTTATAGTGAGAGACAGTGCCAAGTAGAGGAGTAGAGAGCTGGTCTTAGAAACAGGAAGGCTTGAGTTAAGTCCTGCTTCTGACACACACCAGCTGGGAGATCCTGGGAAAGTCACTGACTATCTCATTACCTAGGATAACCTCTCTAGGCCTCAGTTTCCTCATCTGTCAAACAAGGGGGCCAGGTTGGGTGATGTCTGAGGTCTCTTCTAGTTCTAGACCTTTGATTAGCCTCTTGGTGACCCTAGGTAGCTCTCTAATATGATAAATTGAAGGATGGGTGCCCACTGTATTGGGGAGAGGGATGCTTTCCTCACTAGGAGCTAGTTCTGAATACCAGTGAAATCAGAGGACCAGACCAAGATGGTGGGTGGGTAGATGCATAGGTGTTTTTATGTGCCTTGGTATTGATAAATTGGAGGGGGAGAGGGGGAAGTCTGTGCTCATTCTAAATGAGGTGTCCCTCAACATAGTTAACCTGGGGACTGTGGACTTGGTTTTTAAATGTTTTAATAACTATATTTCAAGATAATTGGTTTCCTCTGTGTTCCAATGTATTTTATGTATTTAAACGCATGATGTTTAGAAGGATTTCCCAGCTTCCCTGGACTGCCAAAGGGGACCATGACCAAAAAAAGGTGAAGAATCTGTTATAAAGGGAAGATATGAGAGGTAACAACCCCCAGAACCCACCTTACTGGGCCAGCCCAAGTCTTGCCTAGGATCTATCCTATCTCCCATCCCTCTCCTAAGCTGCTCAGCCCAGGTCCCCAAACTCAGGTTCATGTTCCCCTCTTTTTTTTGAGCCATTTTAGGACCTGGCCCAGTGTGAGGATGGGCTGCGCATTCCTGCCTACTCTGGCCCACTTTCTCCTTCCCTTCTCTCCTTCCCTCTGCTCTTCTCTCCTCCTGCGGTTCTGCTGAATGTGACATTTTTTCCCCTGATGCCTTGTACACAAAACACTGCTTCTAATTTTATGCCCAGAACTCTGATCCTGTGTAATTTGAGGCCAGATGCTCTTTGAGTGGTTGCTGTGCCAGCTCTGAGGGCTCACACCCTCCTCCTCCTCTTCCTCTTCCTCCTCCTCTTCCTCCTCTTTTTCTTCTTCTTCCTCCTCTTCCTCCTCTTTTTCCTCCTCCTCCTCCTTCTCCACAACCTGATCATCTTCCCTTTTTACCCCTTCCCCAAACCTTCTCCCTCCCCTTCTAATCTTTCAGTGTGAAATCTAGAAAGCCACTTCCTCCAGGGAGCCTACCTTGACCATCCCACTCTACCATGATCCCTCCCTTCCCCCATTCCTCCCGGCTCCAACAACACTTTCTCTAGCCCCTCCTTGAATAGTCTGGCAGCTGGGGGTCCTATAGTGGATCAGACAGTTGACTTGGGAACACCTGGGTTCAGATCCAACCTCAGATACTTAATAGCTGTGTGACCCTAGGCAAGTCACCTTGCTTCTGTCTGCCTCAGTTTCCTCATCTGTAAAATGTGGATGATAATAGTCCCTATCTCTAAGTGTGTCAGCCTTTGTCTACCTCATTTTCTTCATCCATAACATGAGGATAATAACAGCACCTGCCTCTGAGGGTCACCGTGAGAATCACATGAGATCATACACGTACAAACATTTTGTAAACCAATGAAGGTTGTCGTGAGGATCAAGTGAGATAATCGTTATAAAGCATTCAGGGCGCATAGTAGGTGCTGTGTAAATTCGGGGCGCATAGTAGGTGCTGTGTAAATATTATTATCACAAACTCTCATTAAGCACCCACTCGGTGCCAGGCACTGTGGCGCTGTGCCCTGTGTATGATCACTGCATTTCACCTCCAAGGAAGGGCAGGGACGGAGTCAGTCAACAAGCATTGACTAAGAGCTCACCACGACTGCGAGTCACAACGTCTAACTTCCCAGTTCTCTAAGCAAACCTCTGAGAAGGAGCCAACTGCACTGGCAGAGGGAGCTTCCTGCAACAATGACATCACCGCTTCAGGCCCTGTCCCCTTCCCTATGTGTCACGTACTGTGCTAGGCACTGGCCACCCTGCCATGAAGAGCCTACATTCTAAAGGGGAAGACAACCTGGGTATAAACGGGGACATACAAGACATGTGCAGAGGAGATACAAAGGAATCTTAGAAAGGGAGACCCAGTAAGATGAGGGGACCAGGAAAGACCTTCTGCAGAAGCCAGGGAAACTTAATTTGAGGGGAGGATAGACAGCATTCTAGGAATAGGCAAGAGTCATTGCAAAGGTCTGGAGGGGGAGAAGCAGCAGCACGGGTGAAGACCAGCAAGGGTCTTCTTTGTCCTTGTATCCTCCACAGTGCCCTGAACAAGGCTGGTACCTGACAGACGCTCTCCTCCACAAAGTAGCTATGTATGTTGCGGAAACAAGACTGGGTGTGGAGGCGGGTGATTTAGGTTTGGGTCCTAATTTTTCTACTTATTGGCTGTGTGGTCTTGGCCAAACCTCCTCCCCTATGTGGGCCTCAGGCTTCTCACCAGAGAAATAGAGATAAGCATCTTTTTAATACCTACTTCACAGAGTAGCACAGAACTCACTTTTTAAGCCTCCAAACACCACTGAGATGTGAATTGTCAATATGGCCTCATCCTTTTCACTCTCTCTGGCCAGGACTAGAAAGTCGTATCCCAGACTGAACAAGCTCAAGGCTCCCAGGGAAGCCCAGGCACCACATTCCCAAACCGTGGCCCACATGTGTCATCTCGAATCCTAATTTACGAGGAGAATTGCTTTGGGCCAATTAACTGGGTCATAAATCTCTTTCCTTGGCCAAACCTCCTGAGTGTCAGGCACTTCTGGAGGACAAAGGGAATGGAGAAAGAACGGAAATGAGCTGAGACAGTCTTCTTCGAAGCCCCTTGAGGGTAGAGCCTCAGGTTTTCCCTTTTCTTCTTCCCCACAATGCCTAGCACAGGGCTGGGCACACAGAAAGTACCTATTAAAGACTTATTGCAGGAGTAAGTAACAAACCTACCACCAAAGGCCATCTCTCAGACAGAACCCTTTCTCCCATGTTCAGCCCTGTGCCATGAAAGAGCCCTAGATTTGGAGTCAGAGAACCATGATTCTAGTATCATCCCCCTACCATTAATTGTCTGTGACCTTGAACAAAGGTTCATGGATATAGAGCCTGGAGAGGACCTCAGAGGCCATCTCAGCCTCCCCCCTTAACAGATAAGGAAACTGAGGCCCAAGGAAGGGAAGAGACTTGCTCAAGGTCACACAGAGAATTTCAGAGGTGGCATTTGAACCTGGATCTTCTCATTCTAGAGCCAATGCCCTTTCCAAGTCACTTACAGTAATTTCTCTGGTTCTGGGTTTTTTCTACACTGAATGAGCTTCAAGGGCCCTTCAAGATCAAAACAAGAATTGCTCACATGGAATCCATGGATGCCCAAAGGGTTGGTGGATAGATTTCAAAGGATCTCTGAACTTGGAACTTTTAATATATTGATAACTATTTGTTCAGTTTAATTTTTTCAGTCATGTCTGACTTCATGTCCTCATTTGGAGTTTTCTTGGCAGAAATAGTGGAGTATTTTGCCATTTCCTTCTCCAGCTCATTTTACAGATGAGAAAACTGAGGCAAAAAAGGTTAAGTGACTTGCCCAGGCTCACACAGCTAGTGTCTCGGACAGATTTGAACTCAGGAAGATGAGTTTTTTCCTGACTTCAGACCTGGTGCTTTGTGCACCATGGCACCACCTAGCTGTTAGACTTCACCAGAATGACTGTCAAAAGGACCATTTCTTTCTCCCTCCCTCCCTCCCTTTCTTTCTCTCTCTCTCTTTCTCTCTCTCTCTCTCTCTCTCTCTGTCTCTCTCTGTCTCTCTGTCTCTCTGTCTCTCTCACATACACACACACACACACACAGACACACACACACACACACAAGTTAAGAACCCCTGTTCTAAAGTCTATACTCCTCTGATCTTTCCCAGCATTGTGAGTCCATTCATTCACCCAGCAAGTATTTATTGAAAGCCTGTTGTGTGCACAGGATGCTATTAGGAGTAGAGGGAATATACCAGTAGTGAGGTAGAAAGAATGATGCAATTCAAGAGCTGAGTTCTAATCGCAGCTTTATCACACTTGTTATGTGACCTTGGGCAAGTCACTTTCCATGACTGAGCTTCAGTTTCCTTATCTATAAAATAAAGGAGAACAAGTCAGGTGATTCCTAAGGATGCTAAGATTCTATAGTCTCCTCCAAATCTTTTCTCCAGGATGAACCTCCTAAGTTTCCTCTGCTGACCTGCTGACCCTTCTATAGTCTAGTCTTCTGTTACCCACTACTCTGATGGCATTCCTCTGCCTGTAGTTTGCAAATGCCTGACCAAAATGTGATGCCCATAACTAACCAATCAACAAGTACCTACTACTACACGCGCCCACTATGTGCCAGGAGCTGAGATAGGTACTGGAAACTTGAAGACAGAAATGAAACCGTTGAATTTATATTCTGTCAAAAGGGCATGTGTGTGTGTGCGTTGTCTGTTGAAGAGGGCTTGTCAGTGGCCTTTGAAGGATCTTGCAACTGAACATAATACTCAAGATGAGGAAACTGAGGTCCCACCAGGAAACACAATGCATAATGTGGGACTACAGTGTATCTTATTCTGGGTGTTTATGCTTCTAAGAAGACAGGCTAAGAACCAATGATGGAGTGAATGAGGAACTATTCTTAAAGTTAAGAAGTAACTAGTTCAAATACCACCTCATGCACTTATTAGGCAATGGGGGGGGGGCAGTAGAAAGAGTGGCCAGGAACACCCGAGTTCAAATTCTACCTCTGCCTCTTCCAAGGAAATGAAAATAATCCATGGCCAAACAGCTAATAAATGTAAGATACAGGATCCAAGCCTAGTTTTTCAGACTCTGATTCAAGTGGGAATTCCAAATGGGAATAATAACAGCACCTATCTCCCAAGGTGGTTGTGAGCATCGACTGAGATCCCATTTTGAAGCCCTTTGCAAACCTTAAAGTGCCATATAAATGCTGGCTGTTATTACTAGTTTTGTGACTCTGGGCAGGGGACATAATCTTTCTGGGCCTCATTTTCTTCCTCTATAAAAGGAGGGGGAGGCAATGGTGACAATGGCTATGGTAGTGAGAATGACTGTGATGGTGATTGTGATGATTCCAGAGATAGTGGTGGTGAAAGTGGTGAGGGCAGTGATGCTGCCAATGGAGATGTTGGTGATTTCAATGGGCACTTTAATACTTCATCCTTTGATGGAGCTTCCTTTACCACCACAGACCCCAATTTCTCTTCAACTTAGTAGAAGGCCTTCCATATATGGCTAAGTCTCCTTCCTACCTCTCGTTTTCTGTGGCTGACCTGCTGATGGGGCTCTCCACAAGAACTCAGCAAGGTTGGCCCTCCATCTGAGATGGTCTGGGAAGCCCCTCCAGCTGTGAAGGACCTGCCCAAGCTTGGATCCACTGGCCAAGCCTTTGAGAAGCCAGGGACTGTCCCCTCCACACCCTAAGGGAGCATCTTAGAATGACCTCCATGGATCATATTATTATATTACATTTTCCTCAGTTGACTGATCCAGAAACTTTGAATAACTTGTCCAATGTCACACAAACACTCTCTATACCTGGGACCCAGATTGCCAGATTCTTCCTTGAGAATAAGGCTATTTTTAAAAAGAAGAAAAAAAAGCAAGGTGGAGGGAGGGAGAACTGGTGTTGGTTCAGAGAACAACCTAATTTGGGGGGTACCGATTTTGGTATTATTTGCTGGCTGCTCATTTAATATCATTGGGGGCAGGCCCCTCTGCCACTGCTTCCTGGGCTTCCAAAACTGGGGATCATCTTGGTCGAGTCCCAGAGGGCACATGGATCATTAGGCAAAGACCCGAGACAGACAGGAGGGTCAGATCACTTGAGACAGACAAGCAGCAAATATGGGGGAAAGAGGTCAGCCAGGCCTTCCCACTGATTTCCAAATGAAAAACCATATAATTGGGCGGGGCAGGTGTGTGTGTGTGTGTATGTGTGTGTGTGTGTGTGTGTGTGGCTCATTTGGCATTCACCACACTAGGAGAGATAACACCCTCTTAGGATTTCAGGATTTAGAACTAAAGGGAACCTACAGGGAAATTAAATCTAATCCTCCCTCCCTGTGTTCTAGACTGGGGCACAGAATGGGATCATGGGATCATAAATAGGGAGCTGAAAAGGATCTTCGGGGTCATCTAGTCCAACCCCTTTATTTTTAAAGGAGAAAACTGAAGCTTAAAGAGTTAAGTGACTTGCCCAAGGTCACCCTGGGAGTAAGTAGCAGAGGCAGAATTCAAACACAGTCCTCCAGCATCAAACTCATTACTTTTTCTACCATATCAAAAAAGTAGGATGTTTGAGGAATCAGCCATGGAGGACATCAAGGGAAGGAGGATAGCTACCAAAATGCCTGGTGGTCTGGAAAGACCACTTGAATGAGAGTCTGAAAAACTAGGCTTGGATCCTGTATCTTACATTTATTAGCTCTTTGGCCATGAATTATTTTCATTTCCTTGTTGTCTAGTTTCCCTATTTATAAAATGGAGATAATAACTGTCAGTCCCTCAACCTCCCAAGGTTGAAAATTATTTCTAAGCCATAAGGTGTCCTAGAAACCTGAACTATTATTATGACTCTCAAGCACATGGGGGAGTAGAGGGAATAGCAAGAATTTTTAGGTTGTCAATTACTAGCTCTGCGACCTTGGGTAAGTCACTCTAGACCTCAGTTTCCTCATCTATTAAATGACAAAGTTGGAAGACCCTTCCAGCTCTAATACTATGATAAAAGGCACTCAGAAAACCTGAGGAAAGAAGTAATATTTCCAAATAACAAAACAGAACAATCAACCTTTCCCTGGGGGGGAGGATTGTTCATCCCCTCAATCCCCCAGGAATGGAACTGTGGTATCATCAACGTGGGCATTGTCCCCCTCCACCTCCACCCCTTGAATTACTACAGATCACAACTCATTCAAGACTTCTCCCCCCTGCCACTCTTGGGTATATCCTTCCATTAATCCCCCACAAAGAATCCATTCACCAACTTGGCAGCCATCCTCAAGGTCTTTCACCCTCTGCAAGCATTTGGGCTATCCATCTGTCATCTCTTGCTCTTGAACCTCTTTTCCTGTCATATATGACCTTGACTTTGAGAATGCCTCTTGGGTCAAAGTCTCAAGCCATAGCTGTCTACTTTTTTTACATCTTTTCATTGTCTTTCTCTTGTCTTTTCAATATACTTGTAGTTCAGATTTTTCCAAGCTCTTGAGGTTCCATTAAAATGTATACATTTTAAAATTTTAATATGAGACTACAGTTTTATTTGCTTTCTAGTTTTTTGATGACTGAACTGTTGCAAACTATGAAGAGAAACTAGTAAAATCTAGATGTCTGGGATCAAGCAACTAACAAGCGTTTTTTAAAATACATTATAGGGGCCGCTAGGTGGTGCAGTGAATGGAGCACTGGCCCTGGAGTCAGGAGGACCTGAGTTCAAAGCCAGCCTCAGACACTTAACACTCACTAGCCATGTGACCTCGGGCAAGTCACTTAACCCCAATTGCCCAGCCTTCCCCCCTCCACAGATCTAGAGGAGTGGTTCTCAACCTTCCTAATGCCGTGACTCTTTAATACGGGTATGTGGGCGTATATGTGTTTTCCAATGGTCTTAGGCAACCCCATTCGACCCCCAAAGGGGTCGCGACCCACAGGTTGAGAACTGCGGATCTAGAGTGAGAAAGAACCTCAGAAGTTATTTGTTCCAATACAGAGGAGGTACTTAGGTCTAGAGGTAGAAGTCAACTCAGGCCATTTCATCCCCCCTCATTTTTACAGGTAGGAAGTACCAGAAACCACAGAGTTCCTCAATTAAGTCAGAATTGATTCTGTTTCCTCATCCCAGTGCTCAAAAAGTTGCTTACACAGCTTAGGTGGCGCTGGGACCATGAGGATTTCAAAGACCTTGTTGATTGGTGCCAAATCTCTATACTGGTTCTACTGAGAAAGAAGGTGGTAGGGAGAAAGCAAGAAAGAGAAGATTCATCTTTAGTATTGTGTAGGTGAGGAAAGTGACCTTGTCTTATGAAATCAAGAAAATGAATTCATATAAGTATATAGATGTGTGTAAATGAGATCACATGTGTGTGCGTGGAGAATCTGTATTATTGGACAGCATGTGCATTTATGAGATGGTTATGGCAGGGGCTGGGGAAGGCCTCCCATAGAAAGTGGGGTTTGGGTTCGGATTTAAAGAAAGCCAAAGAAGGTCATAGTCACACTCAGGCTGTTAGGAAAATCATTTTGGCAGCTGTGCCTATGATGGATTGGAATGTGGAATAACAAGACAGGAAGACCAATTAAGAGATTATTGCAATAATCTAATAGTCAGAGATAATAAAGGCCTTAGTTAATCATTTCCCATTTATCCTGTGCATAACTTGCTTTGCGTATGTTTGCCTGTTGTCTCCCCCATTAGATTGTAAGCTCCTTGAGGGCAGGGACTGTCCTTTGCCTCTTTTTTGTATCTCCAGCACTTAGCACATAGTAGATGCTGAAATAATAGATGCAAGGGTAGAGGATAGCTTAACCCTTCATAAGCTAGGCCATACAGTGGATAGAGCACTAGGCCTAGAATTCACAAGTTCAGATAGCTAATCTCTCTCTGGCCCCTCCCCCCCTTCAATTCAATTAAGCTCAACTCAGCTTTCGTGGGCTCCTCATTTTATGAACTGGAAAATGGAACCCAAAAGAAATGAAAACACTGGACTAAGCCCCAAACACTTACTAGCGGTATGACCCTGGAAAAGTCATTTAACCCTGTTTGCCTCAGTTTCCTCATCTAAAAAGTGAGCTGGAGACAGAAATGGCAAACCACTTTCGTACCTTTGCTAAGAAAATCCCCAAGAATCAGACATGACTGAAATGACTCAACAACAATATAAAAAGCTACAGAGACTTCAGGCAGCACCAGCAAGTCCATGGGGGAGGGAGGGGATGAATGAATGGATGAATGAATGAATGAATGAATGCACAAGTATTTGTTCAGTGCTTACTATGTTTCCAGATACTATGCTAATCTCTGGGGATTCAAATAGAACCAACAAGACAATCTGCCCTTGTGTGCAACAGGACAAGACAACACATATAAGGGGGCTGGAGTTGGAAAGGGTAGCACAAAGGTTTTGGCTCTGGCTAAACAGGGATATGGAGGCCTGGTTCCAGGCTGGATAAATTGACTAGTCATTTAACCCAGCCCAGAGTTCCAGGGTTCCAGGATGCAGAGTCTGTTGTGCCCTGTCCTAGTGAGAGTAGCTATAGTATATCTATTCTGTCTCTTCCATTGGGCCGCCATTAACAGGGTGAGGCTTAGACATGACCTGATTTCAATAAGTTTTTGTCATGAATTGACTATGATCCAGAAATTGCCAAAAACTACTTCTTATAAAACAAACAGATCTATTACCTGTTTAATTGATATAGTAAATGCCTCTAGCAATGCAAGCCAACACTTTCTCTGTGGTTTACTATCTTGAAGAGTTCCTCAGGAATACTGAGAAGTGAAATTAGTTTTTGTAAAGTCAGTACATGCCAGAGGAAGACAAACTCCAGTTTGCCTGACTCCAGGGCAAGCCCTCTAGTACCAAACCACCTCTCTAGTGCTAACAACAACCAGAATTGGCCAAAAGTAAGATGACTGCCTTGGGAAATTAGTTTTTTATCAACTACACCAGGTTAAATAATAGAGCAAAGAGTATACTCAACCGGTGGTCAGGAGACCAGGGTTCAAGTCTCAGCTCTGCCACTAATCTGCAAGGTGAACTCAAACAAGTTTTTTCGTCTCTTTTGGGTTCCATTTCCCAACTCATAAAATGAGGAGCCCATGCTAGTTGAGTTGAGCTTAATTGAATTGAACTGGGGGCCAGAGAGAGATTAGCTATCTGAATTTATGGAAGAAGCCAATTGATCCTGAGAGACCATACTGAGGCCAATTACTTGTACAAGTTGGCTGATCCTGTACTCCAGGGCTGAGATGCCTACCAGAGCTTTGCCAGCCCTCAAGATTTCTCACTCTGGAGTAGTTTTAGGAGTGAAAACCAAGGCTCAGTCAGCAGTGTGGTATGTCAGACCAAGAGATGGCTGGCATCTAATGATCTGACTGGCCCACAGGGATGGTAGAAGTCATCAAGGAAGATCTAAGCAATGAGCCACAGGAAGAGATCAAGGCAAGTGGACAGTTGGCATCAGAAAGGTCTGACAGACATCTTCCTGGCAGGCCTGAGGAACATGGTGTTGTCAGGGAGTCTGGCACCAGAGATCAGGCAGAAGTCCAGGTAGGCAGTTGCTATTGCGGGGGTAAGAAAGCAGAGAGTAGGGATCCAGCCAGAGACTGGACTTTACAGGAAGCACTTAGGGATAGGAGTGGAGGAAGGGCAAAGCCTCATTTGTAGGCTCATGGGTTCCTTGTTCTTAGCACTAAAGACTTAAGCACTAAACCTCTCCAGTTTCTGTTAGACCCGTGTAAAGCTCTGATCTAGCCCAGGGATGGAAACTCAAACTCTGTTGGTGGCAGGAAAGGGACTATCAGTTTAAAAGAAGAAAAACTGTTTCTGTACTCTCTTTTCACCGACAGATGGTATTGAAAACCCTAAAGTATCTCCCTGGACTTTCCATGAGGTGTAGGGGAGGGACCACCTTTTCTCCAACCCAGTAACATGTTGACTGCAAGTCCATAGGAACTATAACGTGTTAGCTTAGGTGAGTCTGAGATTGGATCTTAGAGCCCTAGCTGCTTTTTCTACCTTACATCCTTTCCTGAACATAGGTAACTGAACAGTAATCCTGAGATGATGGTCTTGCAGCCTTGAGGGAACCTTTGGAGGCTCAAGAGGTCTATCGCTCTTGGGTTCCTCAGCTCAAGCTCAATGGAAACAGAGGGTAGGTTCTACTACACTCTTCTCAGAGCAAACTCTAACTTCTAAGGGAAGTTGAGCCCTCGCTCTGTTTGGTCTGGCATTGGCCAAGAGCCTTGGAGCTTGAGGGCAGCAGAACAATGGGAATATAAAATGGCTCTTTAGCAGCGTTGCAAAATGCTTCATATTTGGATGTTTTACATCCTAAGAAAGTAGAACACATGTTATGTTACTATATTCTGTTTTAAGTTTTGGTCAATGTGAGCTTTCGTGCTGAGCATTTCTTTTGTGTTGAGGAAGTACATTCTTGTCTTCATTTACAGGCACTTTTTTTACATGTCCCTTCTGGAAGGGCCTAGACTTCAGCCAATTGGAAGCTTTAAATGATTTTCCCCCAGGGCTCTGGAGTAACCTCAATTGTTTTCATAGATCCAGAGCTGAGAGGGGCCCCTAATAGAAGGAGAGGGTGAGCTCCCAGGCTGCCTGGGCCCATGCATATGTTGTTACACATAAAATGAAGGCCACTGGAGTACCAAGGAAAGTCCATTGGCTGAGGAGTAAGATGTCAGATCATGGCTTTACTACCTACTGCCTGTGTGACCTCAAGAAAGGTCTCTGAGCCTGTTTTCTCACATGTCAAATGAGAAGGCTGGACTCTATGGTGCTAAGTGCACAATGCCATGGCTCCTAATTCTTTTCTGGCTCTCTATTGTAAGATGGGGATAATAATTCTTGTACTACTTCCTTCACAAGGCTATCCTGAAAAAGTAATTTTAAATCTTAGAAGCCACATAATTGTAAGCTTTTATTATTACTACTACTGGTTTTGTGACCACGGGGAAGTCACTTAACCCCTATGGGCCTCAAACTCTTCCTGTGTAAATGGGTCCTCTGAGTCCCCGCCATTCCCTTCCTTTTCCCAAACTGAATTTGTCCCAGGTACAGTTATGGGTGTTTCTGGTTGTGTACATTCTGCTTTTTGTCTCCCCCTCTTTGTTATTAGATCATATATTTAGAGCTGGAAGGGATCTAAAAGTCCAAATCCCTCATTCTGCAAATGAGGAAACTGAGACATAGAGAGGGTCACACAGAGAGTGAGTGTCTGAAGTAGAATCTGAGCCCAGGTCAGTGCGCTACCTGACTCTGAGTGCACTGCCCAATCTTCTGTAGCACCAAGATATTTATGAAGGATTCTTTATGTGTTTTTAAAGCAATGAAATGTGGCAAATGAATTTAATGTGTTTGAAGAGTCCTATAGCATCTGTCCAGCAAGCATCAGATTATATAGTATGCATATTATACAAGTCAGAAAAAACCATTTGCCATTGATGGTTCAGTTGAAAAGAAGCTTTTTGAGCAGCTGAGAGTTTGATCCTAAAAGGCAGAAGATAAGCCTCTTGGCTTCTTGAGAGGCATCAGAAGCAAAAGGGAGACCCCTGTGTCCAGGGTGGTGGGCCTCCTTGGAGGTTTTTTCTCAGTTTTTTCTCTGGACCTTTGGTCCTCCTGTGTCTTTGAAAATGGAACTGTATTACACACACACACACACACACACACACACACACACGCACGCACACACATACACACGCACACACATACACACATACACACGTGCACACACACGCGCACACACACATACATACACTCACACGCACACACATACACACGTGCACACATACACATACACACACGCGCACACCCACACGCACACACACGCGCGCGCATACCCACACCCACACACACCCACACCCACGCGCGCGCGCAGCGCGCGCACACACACACCCACACCCACGCGCGCGCACACACACACACGCACACTCACACACGTACACACATACACACGCGCACACACACATACACACATGCACACACATACACACGCGCGCACACACACACATGCACACACACTCACAAACACACACACACACACACGTACACACGCACGCACACACGCACACACACGCACACGCACACACACGCACACACACACGCACACACACATACACACACATACACACACATACACACACATACACACACACGCACGCACACACACACACACACACACACACACACACCCCAAAAGTGAATGTTATAAAATTATGAAAAGCCTGGCTCCAAAGAAGCCATGACAGCCCTGTCCCTGCCACCCTTCCTTCGCAGAGGTGGGAAGTCCATGAGTGTGTCACATTGCATATATTTGCAGACTTTTTTGATGTATTGATCAATTAATGCTGATTTCCCCCTCCCCCCCCTTTTCTCTGGCTCTTTCCTCTTTTTTTGTCCTTAAAAACATTCTGTTAGATAAGATAGTTCTCAGGTAGGAAGAAGGGGAAGGCTGCTGGAAAAAAGACATTGATGCAAAAAAAGGACATCAATAAAAACTTATTTAAAAAAAAAAGGAGAAAAGGGACTTGTACTATGCCCCATCCCCTTAGATTCTCACTCTCTACTAAGTGACCAGCAAGCTAATCAGATGGTCTGATTCTGTTCTCTCACTAACTCCCTCCCGTTTAGAGCCCAAGCAGGAAATAAACAAATGTTTGCTGACGGCTACTCTGGGCACTGAGGACCGGAAGACAGAGCAGGAGAGTCTCTGCCCTCAAGCTGCTTGTGTTCTGTAGGAGGAGAGGACAAAAAGGTGCCCGTATATAAATATATACGGAATTTCTGCAAAATAAGTACAAGAGTTGGGAAAGGGACTTCCAGCTGGGAGGGAGAGAGCAATCAGGGAATGCCTCATCTGGGCCCCGTGTCCTCATCTTTAAAGAAACAAGATCTCCACGTATCATGATCTCAGAAGGAAGTTCCCAAAGAGGAGTCCAGCAACAGTATCATTGTTGGAATAAGTGTGTAAGTATACAAGAGAACTACTTTGAAGGCAAGCACTCATTTAGTCATATAAATTCAGCCTAGTTTCATTTTTTAAAAAATAAACGTAATCTCTGTTTAATATAGGCACATCCTGTCTAATGTTAACTGGTTCCATGGAAACGCGACGTTAGGCGAAACGACAATCCGGAGGGTAGTTAATGCCACAGCAACAGTGTTATAAATGGGTGCTTGGCTTCTGGACAACTGAGTTACAGAGTTACAGCAGTTTCCCAACTTTACCGAGGGGAGGGGGCTAGTTATAACGTATTATTGGTGTTCTCAAAAAAGCACCGTGGCCAGGGCTGCCTCGAGTTTGGGCTGCGGTCTCACCTTAACCTTACGCGGCTTGTTAGAGAAGCCGGTAGCAAGGAAAGATGACTCACTGGTCTGGCTGTCAGGAGATACACAAGATCGAATCTTCCCTCTTGTCATTTCATAGTTTGTGCCCCTGAACGAGTTAATTCACCTGAGCAGTAAAATTGGGGGGGGGGGGTGGAGGGAAGAATATCTACCATCCCTCCCTCTCTGGATTGTTGGAAGGAGCAAATGAAATAATGAATGTAAATTGCTTTGCAAATCTTAGATCCCTATATAAATACTGGGTTTTGTTTTTATTGAAAGTGTTAAAGAGCTCCCTGTCAGGGCTTGTTCCTCTTGGTTCTGGAGGACAGACCTAGGAGCACTGGGTTTCCATAAAGGCATAAATAGGCACATTTAGTCTCTGGATAAGAAAAAGGCTTCAGAAAATTTAGAGCTGTCCCAAAGCAAAACAAATAGTAAGTTCCCTGTCCCTGGAGTTCTTCAAGTGGAGGTTGTATGCTCACTTGTGGGTATACTGCAGAGGAGATTCCTGCAAAGGTACAGTTTGGACCCAGTGACCTCTGAGATCTTTTCCAACTTTGAGATTCTGTAATGCAGAGTAATATTAGCCGACTCCAACCTAGGCAAGGCCAGGGAGGGCACAGAAAGATGGGGGGAGGGGGCTGGGGTCAGGCAGTAGGGGCTCTCACATGGGAAAGCCCTTGTCTTTGGTATTTGCCCAAGGTGAAGAGGGAGAACTCTGTTGGACAAAGGGACAGCCAAATGAGAGTCCCTTTATTGGGGTGGGGTGGGGAGCAGCTATTGAGAATGGATTACCTCACAGAAGGAACAAGGCTAGCCCTGAAATTCACGAAGCAATCAATAATTGTTTTCTTCCTCGGATCAGCATTATTTTCTACCACCATCCCATCATTTCTCCTTCCCAGGAGATGCTTTAAAAAGTCCCTCTCTGAGAGGTTTGCATCTCCTTTCAAGGCAGCTTTCAAACTCTGGTCTGAGTGTTGCTCTCCCTCCCCATCCCCATCTTTAACCTCCTTTTAAGGAACTATTAATCTTATAGGTTCCTTGATCCCCCAACTAAATTTACCAGCTGTTGATCACAGCCAAGAGTTAAGCTAAATTAAACTTTGGAGACTGGAGGAGAGTGTATCAGATGGACTTCAGTGGAGAGCAGGGGTGTAGCCATGTCCTGCCTGTCCAAACCATAAGAGGCAGTGGAGAACAGGGAATAGAGTGTTGGACTTAGAGTCAGAAAGACCTGAGTTCAAATTCCATCTCAAATATTTACAGATAAGGAAACTGAGGCCCAGAGAGGTAAATTCACTTGTCCAAGGCAAAGTAAGAAATGAGGGGTGTGAACCTAGGGCCTCTGACTCCAGAGTCAACAATCCCCTCTGCCTTCATTCCCAATATCCCCTCTGCCTAGATTATCTCCCTCTCCCTCTCCTCTCTGTTTTGCATATCTTGCCCATCCTTCACAAGTCTCACATTCCAACTTTCCCAATCACCCCAAGCCTACACTAAATTTAATACAATAAAGCATTTATTAAGCACCTATTTTGGGTAGAGCACTGTGCTGGGTGATTGGGGAAAGATGATCTTTGGGTGAAGGAGTTTCTCCCCTTAAGGAGGTCCAAGTTTAGTAGGGAAATAAGACACCCATGGAGAGAGCTGTAATACCTGATCAATTCCCTACTGTCTGGATGTATTTATATGGGCTATTTGTGCCTGACCTGCGGTAGAGCCTTCTGAGCTCATATTGGTCTGATCAACCACAGCTGGACACACAATACATTGACCCCAACATAGTGATATCATTTTGGTCCTCCTAGAGTATGAAGGGTGACAACCAACAACAACCACCGAAATGTGTGACCTCTGATGAATCACTCCTTCTCTCTGAACCTCATTCTTCCCGTCTATAAAATGGAGACAATAATATCTGTACTGCTTATCCTGATGGGTAAGGATATGAATATCACACTATAATAAGATTTTTCTCTCACAAAGTGCTATGTGAAAGAAAAATATTATTATCTATTATATTAATATTGATTATATACTCTATTATTAGATAATATAAAATTATATATCCTATCCTTATTATATTATATCATAGCACATCCCATCACATCGTGTCATATCCTGTATTATATATTGTCGAATACTACTCTTACTGTCTCAGCCAGCATTTTTCTACATTGTCGTCTCTTTTCTTTACCATTTTTGTTGCCATTTTACTGACATCTTTTGCTTTTTACATCTCGTGCTCAGAGACCTTTCTGTTATCAAAATAACATTAAAATAAACAATATTTCAATCAAAGCAAGTAAGGCATCAGCCCTGTGTGACAAAATATGCAGCGTCCACACCCCAGGCTCCCACACAGCTGATGAAGCGGGAGCTACCTTATTACTTCACAAATGAGTCATTCTTATAAAAAATCCTTGGCATAGAAGGATAGGACATACACATTGTCTTCATAACTCAAAAACTCTATAAGTAGGGTGTGGATACTGAAAAACACAGCGAACAGAGGGATGTCATTGGTATAGAGATCTCCTAGATGAGGAAACTCTACCAACGCAGGTTGGCCATCTTCTCTGGAACACAGTCTCAAAGAGCTGAGAACTAAAGTGACTTGTCCAAGGCCATACAGTCTGCATGTCAGAGGCAAGATTGGAGCTTAGCTCTTTCTGGCTCCAGAACCAGCTCTCTGGCCACTACATCCCACACAGGTACAAATTAGAGTGTACCAAGTGAGCAAAGAAGCACAAAGTGTTTTTGGTGGCTCTGTGGATGGAGCACCAGACCTGGAGTCAGGAAGACCTGAGTTCTAATTTGACCTCCCCTACTAACTGCGGGATCCTGGGCAAATAGCAACCTCTGGTTACCTTAGTTTCCTCATCTGTAAAATGGATCAATAGTAGCACCTACCTTCCACAGTTGTTGTGAAGATCATATGAGATAATACATGTAAAGAGCTTAGCACAGTGCTTGGCACATTGTAGGTTCTCCATAAATGTTTAGATTTCTACAGACAACCCTAAATTGTTGTTATTGTTTTTATTAGTACTTTATAATTTTTATTAATTTTTTTATTTATTATATAATTATTATTATTACTATTGTATTGTTCCATATACATAGAAGATAGAGCTGTCAAGGACAGGGACCATGCCTCTTTTTATACCTGCTAAAGTGCCTTGTACATAGTAGGTGCTCAAAAAATGTTTGCTGATAGCATCAGTAGTTATAATAATATACATTTTAGTCATTTAAAAGTGTGTTGAAACCTATATCATAGAGGCCATATTAAAGAATAATTGCCCTTATCATCCTGTGACAGAATAGAGTTGGGAGGGGCCTTAAAACAGGGAATGTCAGAGCTGAGATGAGTCTTAGAACAGAAACTGTCAAGGACCATAGAGACTATCTAATAATTATCTAATCAATATCATCATCATATCTAAACTTCCTCATTTGAAGTTCCCTGAGAGATCCAGAGATGAGAGATGACAGGTATAAGGTCACATAGTCAGTTAAAGGAGAGAAAAAGATTGACCCTGGGAAGAGAGCCATGAGAGATACACCCTAACACTTAAATGGTGGCAACATAAGAGAGACATTAATATCCTCTCCCCACTAAAATCCCCTACAAGAGAGGACAGAAACCCATGCTGACCCTAGGCAGCCCCGTGCTAAAAGCCTCCCTCGGCATCTCTCCTGTTTCCTACAGCAAGGCACAGCAAGAAGTCCAGCCAAGCCTTCCCTCCTAAAGCCATGAGGGTTACCTCTGATTGAATTACATAATGCAATTTATTTTCATATACTGACTGGAGCTTCCCTCAGAGCCAGCCTGGAGAAAGAGCTTCCTTGGAGAGGGGGAACCCAGGCGCTAGAAGGGAAAAGCCATCTGTCTGGGTTTAGGACAGACAGGGTTGGCCTAGCGCCCTAGCAGAGAGGCTGGCTGACTGCAAGGCATTGTTTAGGGGGCCTGGAAAACCACCCTGCCTTCCAGCTCCCAGCTCAACTGGATAAGACCTGAAATCCCTTTCCCAGGGGTCAGAGCCCCTGATTACCCCCCTGGCCCACACAGTGAGAGCTCAGGCTTAGAATTAAAACCTCCTCAGAGAGGGATAAGCCATGGACTGCCTTTTAAACAAAATCAGAGACTTCAAAAGCAGGAATGTTAGGTAGAGAGGAGAGACAGCAGAAAAGCACTGGACCAAAGAGAAAAAACAAGAAGTCAAAAAAGGGACTAAGCCATACAAGACCGCAAGGGATTAGAATGAAGATAAGCAGCAAGGTAGCCCTGTGGATAGCACATCAGGCCTAGAGTCTGGAAAACCTGAGTTCAAATTCTGCCTCAGATACCTACCAGCTGTGTGACTAGATAAGACATTGTCCCTGACCTAATTGGGTGTACGGTCTAGTAGGGAACTATGACAAATAAACAAATAACTTAACAGAAATAATGTTCACTTAGTGCAATCCAGGTTTAGACTCTGGCTCTGGGTCCGTTGGCATCCCTAGCACTACAATGTCTGGGGGCTCAGAGCTGGGACTGTCTGAGTCTCTGCCAGGAATTGTGTCATCTTCGTCACCAGATGCTAGGACCATCTCAGAGGGGAGGACTAGGACCTAAGCAAGCTCTGCCTCAACACTGGATGCACGAGTTGTGTGAACTTCACCCAGCACCCTACTTGAGTGGTACTCTGCTACCAATTAACACTCTCCATTCCAACCTTCAGGAATCCACACCCAGAAAACCCCACAAAACCAATGGGGAATCAATGCACTATGCCCCTCAAAAGGCCTGAGGATATGTACCCAGACAAATCCCCTCCCCATTGCTCACAAACTCTCAGCTTTCATACTTTTTTATTGTTCAATTATTTGTTATCTATCTCCAACTCTTTGTGACCCCCATTGGAGGTTTTCTTGGCAAAGATACCAGAATAGTTTTCCATGTCCTTCTCCAGCTGATTTTACAGATGAAGAAACTAAGACAAGCAAGGTGAAGTGATTCGCCCAGGGTCATACAGCTGGTAAGTGTTGGAGGCTAGATTTGAACTCAAGAAGATGAGTCTTCCTGATTCTAAGTTCACTTTACCACCTAGCTGCCTGATAGCATACTGTCAGGTCAGCCTATGTCCCTTTCTTTCTTTTACTAACTTCTCACTTCCATTCACTCTCTACATAACCCAAATCCCAATCTCTTTCTCTCTGTCTACGGTTTACTTCACAATCCTAAGGATCCCCCCCCCCCCATCCCAGTGATTAACAATGTCAGAAGAACACGGCGCTCCCTCCCTCACATCCTCACAAAGAAGTAATCACCAATGACAGGCCCCATCAGTTTCCGTGCACAGCCGTCTGCCTTTTCAAGTCAAATATCACAAGAGTCTAACAAGCAGACTGGATGGAAGCAGAGGACTAAGTGAGGTCCAAAGGGAGATTCCTGCTGGGAGCAAGGTCTCATGGAGGAAACTTCATAAGAGTTGGGCCTTTATGGATGGATAAGAAGGTAAGTGAGTACATTCCAAACAGGGAATATCATGGGCAAAGGAACAGAGGTGGAAAAGCTTGGGGGTGATTGGGGAGCAGAGTTTCTCTGGTGCATAAAGTGAGTGCTGAGGACTGATATGTGATAATGCTGGAAATGTAAAGTAGCAAATTACTGAGAAGGGCCTTGACAGTTTAGAATTCACTAGCCAGAAATATGGAGTCCACTACAGCTTTGGAGGCCAAGGCGAGACCTGACCAGATCTCTGCAAAAGGAAGATTAGTTGGGACACTTAAATGAAAGAAAAGATGTCTTGACCTCAAGAGTTTATATTTGAGACAAGCAGAAAAGACAGAAACACATAAACCAATTAGGAAGAGAAATAAGGGAAGACATAGGGTAGACATAACTGGTGCCTGGGGACAGGTAAACATGATAGTACACAGAACACCCGGCCTGGAATCAGAGAGAGTTCAAATCCAACCTCAGACACTCACTAGCTGTGTGACCTTGGGCATGTCACTTCACCTTCTTTGTTTCAGTTTTTTCATCTGTAAAATGAACTGAAGACGGAACTGGCAAACCACTCCATTATCTCTGCCAAATATCTGACCCCCTAAATGGAGTCAGAAACAACTGATAATAACTGAACAACAAGAAACAGGTACCTCCAAGTTCAAATGCAACTCACATCCTTATCAGTTGTGTGGTCCTGAGCAAGTCGCTTAACCTCTTTTTATTAATACACTTTCATTAAGCACCTTACAGGCTCTCATATGGAACAGAGGTCCACACTGTTCTACTTGGCCCCAAAGGACAGAACTATAAACAATGGGAAGAATTTGCAAGGAGACAAATTTCAGGGAAAACCAGTAATTAGAGCCACCCCAAAGTGGAGGCAGTGGGCTTCCCCTTAGGAGAAATCTTCCATGAAATTCAATGAACTCTTCTTGAAACTGTTATAGAGAGGATTCCCATTCAACCAACAACTGGACTCAGCAGCCTCTGAGGTCTTTTCCAACACTGACAGCCTGTGATTCTCCATCAAACAACAAACATTTATTAAGCCACCTTCTATGTGCCAAGCACTATGCTAAGTTCTAGAGATAAAAATACAAAGAAAAAAAAACAAATCCCTTCTCATAAGGAACTTATATTCTAATGGGGAAGACAATAAATACATACTAATCTATACAACATGAAGTTAATACAAATAAAGTAATTTGGGAGAGAGAATACTATCAATGGGGCTTCCAGAAAGGCTCCACACAGAACACGGGAATACGGCACCTGTAAAGCAAGAGAAGGAGTCACATACAGAAGCCAGAGAGAAAGTGTTGTGAATGATGAGGATTATTTAGAGAATATCCTCAAGATAGTAATTCAATGCTTGATTGTGACAAGCAGGTTATAGACACTGAAGAGGTTCAGAAATCTCCAGCAAAAGGTCAGCATGGTTTGGAGTAGTCAAAAACTCCTAGAAGACCGGATGAAATTCAGAGTCAGAAAAGATGGGGGATGGCATGAGCAAAGACCAGGTGGGAGCAACAGGCCTAACATTGTACAGGAGGGAGAAGAGGAAAGAAGGGAGGAAGGAAGGGAAGTGATTTTTCAGTACTTTGGCCTGTCGTAATGGGGTTTCCCCATGTTGGCGGAAGCCTGGTGAAAGGCTCTTGGGACACTCCAATTACCTCCCCTGTCCTGAGACTCAAAGTCCTCAAAGTTGGGTTCTGACTTCATCTGCTTTGCGGATGAGACATCAGGCCCTGACCCCTTGGGGTCATTCAAAGAGCCAGCTCATCTTTCACTGGCCTGCTAAGAATAACACTTCTCCCTCACTCAGGATGTTGCTTTCACTCTTAGAAGGAATCCAAGTGCTAATTGGGGGGTCTTAGCCCCCTTGACCTGGGCAAATTCCACTGGGTCTCAGTTGTCTGTTTCTGCCTCTATCCACCATCACACCCTCTCCCCTCTCCCCCCACATACACACAGACACTACTCCTTTCTAGATACAACCGTGTGCTACTTGGGTGAGTGGGAATTGTATTTCTCTTGCTTGCTTCTCCACCCAAACCACTTTAATAATATAGCTGGTGATATGGGTGGTGTAGAGTGACTTTTGAGTATTCCAGTAAGTCAATATAATGTGATCCCTACCCAGGGGTTGGAGAGGACACTGGGAGTCATGGAATCTTGGAATTAGAGAATCTTAGTGGAAAGTGTTTTGGATGTGGAAATGGGAGGGATCTGGGTTCAAATCCCATCTTCAGTGCTTACCATCTATATAACCATGGGGAAGTCAAGGGTTGGTAACACATGTAGCCTTCTAGGTCCTCAGGTGCCGCCTTTTGACTGAGTCTAACTTTTACAGAACAAATCCTTTTATGAAGGGGATCTGTTGTATGAAGTTTGGATTCAGTCAAAGGGCCAGACTTGAGGACCTAGAGGGCCACATGTGACCTCAAAGCTGCAAGTTCCCCACCCCTGGACAAATCATTTGATTTCCATGAATTGTTTTGGGGTTTGCTTGGTGTCTTTTTTTCACCCTCAGCACTTAGCACAGTGCTTGGCACATAGAAAACAACAAATGCTGTTTCATTTGTCAAAACAAACATGAAATCAACAGATATGAAGCTCACGTATGCAAAACAACATGGGATATGATCATGATAAATCACTCCTAGAATGCCCAAATGAGCAGCTGCTGATACATAAAGTCAGTCTACAATCTCTGGGAATTCATCTCTATAGATGACTACAGTTTTATATCTTTAATAGATCAGGAGATTAGAGAATTACAACCAACAAGTTCCAAATGGGGTAAATCACACTGCTAACTCTATTCTATATACATATCCCACCCACCATCCTTATTCCCATCTATAAAAGCTCTACCTGTACTACAAAGTCCAACTCAATTGTCAATCATCTCCTTTACTAGATTGTAAACACCGTGATGGTAGGCACTGTGTCTTAATATCTCTATATCCACCTACTGAACCTAGTTTTGTGATTTGCTAAGAGTAGGTACTAAAGAGAAGTATGTTGAATGAATAATTGAATCTCTCATGCTTCATGAAACCTCCTCTAATTACCCCAGCCCTGAGTGATCTATTGCCGCTACAGGTCTGTAACTAAGGCAAGGTGATCAGGGATTTTCCCATCAGAATTTAGAAGGTGCAAAAATTTAATATAACTCCTTCAACATAAAAAAATATTGTTTAAGAGAGTTTCAGTTTGGAATATTGGTCCATATTGGCATTTTATCCTCTTGAGGGTCTTCTACCAGCTATCATCAGAGGTTGTTGGATGAAAAGGGAAAAGGGGGGTTGGATTCTGTTTAGTTCTTCCTTTTCTCCCTCTACCCCCATAAAGAAATCCCTAACCTGCCCTGCACCCACTAAAGTATTTCCCGTTCCCTCCATCCTTTCCAGATGGATCTGCCTCTTTTTCTAGCAGTGGCTCTCGCCTCCCTCAACCCTATGGTGGATAGTACCAATGCTACCTTCCTTCCCACATACTGTGACTTCTTGAGTATAGAGCACAGGACCCCCAAACCCCAGTAACTGGAAAGGTTGCCATGTAAGGTTACTTCCATTTCTGAGACCCTATCTCCAAAGTCACTTAATAGTTAATTAATTCTTCCTTCCAGATAACTGAGATTGCCTTAATTTGTTTCTGTCTTTTTTATACATCAGTAAGTATAAGGTTGAGAGGCACCATGTTATGATGGCTATGGAGCCCACCTTGGCCTCAGGAATACCCAGGTTCAAGTTTTACTCTGACACACGTTGGCTGTGTGACTCTAGGCAAGTCATTTATCCCTTTGGGCCCTCAAACAACTTCCTAACTACAAGTGTTAAAGAAGATTCTGATCTGCATGGATAGAGGAAGTTCCTCACCAATAGCTCGCTATCCTGATACAACCACAACTCTGGTGAAAACACGTAAAAGTAACTTGTTGCTCAAGTCAAACAATGTTTGGCCTGGAGAACAATATATCTAGTTAAGACTCTGCTCCCCTGAACTCCCCTAATGCCATTCTGATGCCTCTTCTGTAGCTTCCTTGAATTTTAATTATTTACAAATGTAATCCATTTCTTCTACAAGGTTAGAAATTAGCAGAGGAAGGGGACCCTATCTTCATCTCTATATCACCCACCTGTGCCCCGTTCAGTCATTCAATCAGGTATCTATGAAATGAGCAAATCAAAGTTCCCCTATGGCGAGAACAAACAAAAAGAACTACATAGCTCAGACTTAGGCTGATGTAGATACAAGTAGAGGTAGTTCACAGCTGACATAGCCAGCCCAGTCTGAGCAAAGGGCTGGCTGCAGAGGAAACTGACATTCAAATGGAAAGATGGTTAAGTTATAAACAAAAGCTCAGTCAGTGATCAGGGTGGAAGACGTTGATTCAACCTAGCTGTCAACAGACACACTTTCCTAAACAAATAGAAGTCTCTGTTTCAACCCGATCACTGGATGTTTTGTTTCTTTCCAACTGATTAATCATAAAGACGAAAAGTACTAGTCTTGGGGACAGAAGGCCTGGGCTAGCCTCCTAGTTCTACTATGGACTCTCTCTCTCTCTGGGTGCTGCTGAGCCTCAGTTTCCTCATCAGTAAAGCAGAGGTGATTATACTTGTACTAACTACCTCACAGGGGTATTTTGAAGATCAAATGAGATAATGTACATAAAAGTGCTTGGGTAAGCCTCTTCCCCTCTACGGACCTCCATTCCTCCTCTGTATAATGAAGAGGGTCAGACTAAATGATCTCTGAGGTCCCTCCCCAGCTCTAAATCTATGATCCTATGCTTGGGAAGTCTTAAAGAGTTACATAAAAATGAGCTATGAGTATTATTATCACAACTATTATTAGTATTATTATTTATGAGCCCAGTAATATTTTATAAACTAATTGCTACATGGAGGGAAAGAGAGAGAGAGAACCCAAAATAAAACCTTCACCTTGACTGATTCTCCTTGGCATGCTTCCTGGAGTGCTTAGAAACCACTGTGGATGTCTCAGACTATCTACTGAAGGGGATGCTGGTACAATAGGAGGGGACAAGGAGAGGAGCAAGCAAAAGGAGGGAGCCAGGGACTGATGGATGGGGAAATATTTCAAAGGCTAAGGATCACGTTCTGGGGCACCAGCATTGGGGCCACTGGTCTCCTAGTGAATCCATCTTTTTCACTTAGTCAAGATGAATTAGGCTTGTGTTGTAGCCACTCTCCTATATGAAGGGCTGCCTGTCTCCCCTTGCAGAGAGCTCTAACACTGAGGCCCAGGACAGTGGAATCCTGGCTTTGATACTATGCAGTACTGAAAATAATTCATTCAATAAACATGTCTTCAGCCTATACTGTGTGCAATAGCAAAAATCCCGTCTTGTTACTCTAATTCTCTAGAACTTTTAATGGCTCCCTATTGCTCCCAAGGATAAAAGACAAACTCTTTAGCTTACTATCAAAAACTCTTTGTAATGTAGCTACAGACTATTTTTACAGACTTACACATTACCTTCTTTCATGCACTTTACATTCCAGCAAAGGAACTGTTTGCTATTCCCCAAACTCTTCTCTTCATCTGAAACAGAGAAAGTTAGGTGACCGGCCCTGGGTCATGCAGCTAGCTTAGGAGTCAGGATTAGAACCCAAGTGCCTCCTGATTCCAGGCCTGGTATTCTTTCCACTATAATCTGCTACCTTTACGAAGTACTATCCCAGATAGATTTCATTTATTCCTTATAATTCAATTCAATTCAACTATCATTTAATAAGGCTCTCCAGAGCCAAGAGGAAGAGGTCTCCTCAGGTACTTGAGAAGCGGGGGAAATGTGCTAAAGCATCCTAATTCACCATTTCTGAAGCCAAATGGTGAAATTCCAGGCAACTGTGACTCCTTGGTCAGTTCCATAGCCTAAGCGTGCCTTAAATGCTCCTACTATGGGCAAACCCACTGAACCTCTGGGTAAAATTGATCCTGCCTCTGAGCATGGAGCCAGGAAGCCTTGAGTTGAAATTCCACCTGAGACATGTCCTAGCTGTGGGACCCTGGGCAAGTCACTTAACCTTTGTTGACCTCAATGTCCTCAACTCTAAAATGGGGGTAACAATAGCATCTCCCTCTGTTTTGAGAATCAAATGAGATCATGTTTATACAATGCTTAGAACAGTACTGGGCATATAACAATAATACCATCATTACCATCGTTGCATTGGTATAGAACAGGCAGAGCAGCCAGGCTCTCCCAGCCTCACCCAGGCAACCCTTAGAGGTGTGACCCAAATTCTGGAGTTCTGGAACATAGTTCAGATGCTTGGATTGAGATCCCCTGGGAGCTCGCAAATGTTTCAGAGCCTAAAGCTAAGAAGTGTCTCCTAACTCCTATCAACGATGCTTATGGCCTTGTGGCCAGTCAGTTGAATTCATCCATCCATCAATCAATCCACAAGCTTGATAAATGCTTGACAGGTGCTGGCCTGGGTGCTAGGAATATGAAGACAAACTCTGAAATGATGCTTCCTCACAAGGAGCTTATACTTTGTCAAGAGAGCTAAAATGGAAAGATTTCCTAAAGCAACTTTTTCTTCATCACTCTTCTGTGACTGGCTAGCATCTCTGGTCCTGCCCTGCAATGATTTTATATACTTGAGTATATCATCATCTAGGCTGTACCCAAATCCCAATCATCTCCCATTGCTAATGGAACAATGGACAAAGGAAAAGTACTAACAGAAAAAAAAAATTCCATACCGCTTATTCTTCCCTCCAACCCTTCGTTCATTTTATTTTTATTTTTATTTTTATTTTCCTCTTTGGAGGGGGGAAAGTAGGGCAATTGGGGTTAAGTGACAGCTAGTAAGCATTAAGTGTCCAAGGCTGGATTTGAATTCAGGTTCCCCTGACTCCATCACCACCTAGATGTCTCTACCTTCATTCATTTCAAAAATATTTATTTTTAGTTTGCAACATTCACCTTTACTACAAGATTTTGAGTTTTAATTTTTCTCCCCTTCCCTTCCTCCTCCCTCCCCAAGATAGCATGAAATCTGATATAGGCCATATAAATGCAATCATATTAAACATATTTTCACATTACCTAGTCATGTTATAAAGAAGGATTAGAATCAAAGAAAAAAAAGGAAAAATAGTATGCTTTGACCTGCATTCAGACTCCAAAGTTCTTTCTCTGGATGTGCACAGCATTTTCTATCACGAGTCTTTTGAAGTTGTCTTAGATCATTGCATTGCTGAGAAAAGTTAAATCTATCAAAGTTGGTTATCGCACAACGTTGCTGTTATTATATACAATATTTTCCTGGTTCTGCTCAACTCACTCAGCATCAGTTCATGTAAATCTTTCAAGGTTTTTCTGAAATCTTCCAGCTTATCATCTCTTGTGGAACAATAATATGCCATTAAATTCATATACCACAACTTACTCAGCCATTCCCCAATTCATGGGCATCCTCTCAATTCCCAATTCTCCAGCCCTTCATTCTCTAAATGGTCATGGTTGCTTGCTTAATTTCTACCCCAGTCCTTCTGCTCTTCTGTTCTTTCTGTTCAAGGCTTTATGGAGAGGCCCAATCAAACTGTTGCATAAATATAAACTCTTCACAAATAAGGAAACTGGGGCTCAAAGAAATTAAATGGCTGGCCATGCAGGTAGTGTGTGGCAAAGTTATGCCTCAACCCACGTCTTCTGACTCCCACTCACAGAACTAAAATTCAATAAATATTTACCACTTGGCTCTGTGCAGAGCACTGTGCTGGGGATTGGCTAACTCAGATGATGCCGCTGTATAGGCCACATTCCACTTTAAGGGCTTCCTTCCAAATATTTTCCCCAGTGAACTCATTAAGCAACTGCAATGGGAACCAGCCAGCTTGTGTATTACAAGGGAACCTACAAAGGCAAACAAGGTCTCTCGTACCTAGGAAAAGTGGTCTCAAGATGGTTGTTTTATGAGCACAAGAGGACAGGCTGAAAACAGCTTTGGGGAAATCCAATTCAAAGTTGTGTCAGCTTAATGGTCAAAAGATGAGATGCTGAATTCCCACTATGGAGACATTAGAAGATTTAATTAAGGATTTGCAAAATGGAAGTTAAGAAAAAGTTTTAGGAAAGCTCCAACATGCTCTTCAGGAGGCCAAGCACTCCAAGCACTGTGGCCTCCCAATCACTACCACCTACAGCATATAGTGGCAATCACACTGGCATATCCAGGATAGCTACTAGCACAAGTTCTTAGATATGCTTTATTAGGAAAGATTGAAAAGACTTTTCAGGGGAAAAGTCAGCCTGAACCTCAGAGAAAATACAAGCACAAAAATAAAGACCAACAGACAGGGCTCTGATTGCCTGAATCAAAGCAATATTGCTATATACTTTACATACATCCCTGGATGGAGAGAGCCTTTACCTCTGAGCAGTTGGGGAACTCTAAACATAAGGCCACTCAGAATCTCATCCAGGGAATCACAAGATCCCTCTCATAAGCAAGCCCCCAGAGCAAAATACCAACTCAGAGTATATATATACTTCTCAGAGCCAGAAGGCATCACAACCCTTGTAACTCAGTGCCCAATTAGAAATTAGCAAAAGGTGTGAAAGCCTTCCTACAAGCAAGCCTCCCCTAAACAAGTTTCCCTTAATGAGCTCCATGTGAGGGGCCCTATTATCCTATTAATGGGTCGGGGAAGATCTTATATCCAATTAACATTACACAGAATTATAATCATCAACAACTCCACAGAAGCAACCAACTCCTAACAGCCACCCACCACCACCAATGCCAACCCATTACCACCAACCACCATTATTCCTCATCTTTCAGATGTGCTTAGAATTCTCAAAGGTGTAGATTCTTAACAATCTTTGTGTCATGAGCCCCTTGGACAGTCTGGTGAAGTCAATGGACTCTCTCAGAATAATGTTTATAAATGTATAAAATACATAGGATTACAAAAGAAACCAATTATACTGAAACATAGTTATGAAAAAGATAACTGCCCCTCATGTACCTCAGGTTAAGAATTCTTGCTCCAAAGGTGCCTTTGTTTTTCTTTTCTTTTTCCCCCTTTATTAATTTAATTAATTTATTTATTTTTAGTTTTCAACATTCACTTTTATAAATTTTTGAGTTCCAAATTTTCCCTCTCCCCTCAGCTTCCCCTGCCCCAAAATGACATGCAATCTGATATAGGCTATGCATGTACAATCATATTAAACATATTTCCACATTAGTCATGTCATGAAAGAAGAATCAAACCAAAAGGGAAAAACCACAAGAAAGAAAAAAAGAGAGAAAATAGTATGATTTGATCTGCATTCAGATTCCACAGTTCTTTCTCTGGATGCGGATGGTATTTTCCATCCTGAGTCTTTTGGAATTACCTTAGATGATTGTATTGCTGAGAAGAACTAAATCTATCAAAGTTGGTCATCACACAATGTTGCCAGTACTGTGTACAATGTTCTCCTGGCTCTACTCATTTCACTTACCATGAGTTCATGTATGTTTTTCCAGGTTTTTCTGAAATCTGCCTGCTCATTATCCAAAGGTACCTTTGGTACCTATCATGAGTCTTTTGGAATTGTTTTAGATCTCCATCTCATCAGTATCTTCTGTCTCTCTGATGGAAGGTGGGGCCATGAACTCCAAACCACAACCCTACATAGGGTACCTTCCCCATCCCCCCTCCCTTTTTTCAGATTCCTTTTGTGTTTTGTCTTCTGGCATTAATGTGTAAGCTCCTTGAGCTTAGGGACTGTCTTTTTCTTATATTTGTATTCCTAGTACCTAACACAGCACCTAGTACATCGTAGATGCTTAATAAACATACATTGACTATTATTGGTATCATAGATGTTTGATAAATGCTTTTTGATTGCTTGAGATAGCTATGATGCTATCAGCCTGGGCCCCCACTGATTCTGTGTTGTTCCCCATTCACTACCACTACTAAGTGAATAACCCCCTAGGTCTAGGTAATCAATAAACATGAGCTAATTGTTAGAAGGGGATATTTACTTTGAAGACAGAGCCAAAACAATAGGACAAACATGTCTCCCAACAACCTGGAGGGCAACACGCTCTCCCGCTTTCTAGAGATGTCACTAGCTATTGGAGCTGTCAGCTCACACCAAGCCTTTCATGGTTGTTATTCCATCTCGAGTGGGTCAAATCTTGATTGATAACTTGATTTAGTTGCTGAATCTGTACAGAGGAAAACCAGAGGCCAAAGGCTATGTATGTTCTGCTTGATTCAACACAAGAATGTCCCAGGTGGCAGCCTAAGAGTTTCAAGGTACCCTATTAGTTCTGGAAAACTTTGAACTGTGGAGAACATTAGAGAATTCTGAGATTTTTGTTCAGTATGCCTTCCTTACCACCTCCTCAATCACTGAAGTGGGATGGAGAAAGGTCTACAGCTGAGGTCTAAAGTCCCCACTTAAGAGGATGTGCCTCAAATGGTCCACTATGATGATGGCAAAAATTGACCAGGGGGGAAAGTCTTCACTTAGTAAAGTACTGGTCGTAACATATCTAACAGTCCACAGAGGGTTAAGGAGAGTTCTCTAGTAAAAGGTAAAGCTTAGGGCAAGGTTGGGGAACTTGTAGCCTAGAGGCCACATATGGCCTTCTAGATCCTCAAGTGTGGCCCTTTGATTAAATCCAAACTTCACTGTGAATCATTTGGATTCAATCAAAGGGCCACACTTGAGGACTGAGAGAGTCACAAGTGGCCTCGAGGCTGCAGGTTCCCCACACCTTAGAGGATTCAGGGAAATATACCAAGGAGCTTTGGGTACTACTTATTGCCTGTGCAACCTTGAGCAAGTCATTTTCCTTGTGGGCACTCAGTTTCCTCACCTGTAAAACAAGGCAGTTGAATTAGATGCTCTCTCAGCTCTTAGTCACTTGTGTTTATGGACAGAGGAAGCATCATGCTGGAAGCTAGGAGATATGAAGAGGGTTGGTTGGTTGGTTTTTTAAGATCTTGTCCCTGACGTCATGGAGTGTAAAACAATTCACTAGGGCCAATCCATGGCACACGCTCTATTTTTTGCATCTATATCAGTAATATTAGCTGACATGTATACAACCAAAGCATTTTATATATGATACCACGTTTGCCCTCTGAGCTAGGCAGTTATCACCTTCCCCATTTTGCAGAGGGGAAAAATGAGGCTCAGAAAGGTTGAGATTGGCCTAGAGCTGCAGAGCCAGCCTCTGTCTGAGGTGAGGTCTGAACTCAGATTCTGCAGGCTCCCAAAGCCAGCACTCTTTACTCAACAGCAAAGAACTATGTTTAAATGTCAATGAAGGGAGAAAGAAAGGAAGAGCGAACAATGAAAATAGCTATCATTTGTAAAGCTCACTTGATCCTCATAACAACCCTGGGAAGCAAACAGAGCAGGTCTCCTTTATGCTCATTTTACAGATAGGAAAGATGAGGCTTGGGAAAGTCAGATGATTTGTCCTGGGTCACACAACTGGTAAGGTCTATTTGATGGGTAATAATGAAACTATTCCTGTAAATTCAGGTGTGCTGGCATCTATTTGTGGCTTTTTAACCAATTCAAGCAGTAACACACTCAAGGTGTACAAAGAAATATGATTGAAAGGGTAGGTAGCTAGCTACATATAGCTATAGGGAGAGAGACAATCAAAGCTTTTAATTGAAAAATTAAATTTAATTAAAAATATTAAAGGAGCCACTGGATGCCACCCTATGGGAAAGGTCCAGGACAACCTCTGAAGTCCCTTCAGCTGCACCTCTGAGTTAAAAATAAAAGTTATCATGACATTTCTGTCTTAATACAATAGATGCATAGGTCAGACAATTGTCACTCTCCTTCTGGAAATTCCTGGGGCCCCTCTGGCCTCTAGGATAAAATGCAAACATCTCTCCCTGGCATGGAAAGCCCTTCCCCGTCTGGCTCCAGCTGGCCTCTCCTGGCGAGCTGCACATTACTCTACTTCACATACTCTGCATTCCAGCCAAACTGGCTGCTTGCTGTTCCCCACACAGGCAGTTCCCTCTACCAGCTCCTGCCTTCGAGCAGGCTGCCCCTACCCCTTCTGGAAAGAGCTCCCTCTTCACCTCCCCCTCCCAGGAGCCCAAGCTGCCTTCAAGGGTGAGCTCTAGGGTCACTTCCTACAGGAGGCTTTTCAGGATTCTCCCATTGCCTAAAGAAAATGTAACTTTGGATATGTACATGTGTACGTGTATATCTGTGTATACTCATCTATGTCCACATTGTTGTACGTATAAGTATGTGTATGCATGTAGGTCTATGTGTGTCTATGTGTTGATTTTGCATATATGTGTATGCCTATATGTGTATATAAATATATATGTCTGTGAATATCACATGTGTGGGGATATATATGTCTTTATAGTATATGTGTTGTATATGCACATGTATAGGCATGTGTCCCTTTCTATATATGTGTATGTGTGCATAAGTATATATCTATGTGTATCTATATACCCACTCACATATGTCTATATGTGGACATGTAGCTGTACAGGTATATTATATTGGTATGGGCACCTGCATATACACACATGCATGTATATGTATTGGTGGCATGCACACATGTATACACACATAAGTGCATGTATTAGCTTGTGCACACACTGTGTGCATGTGTCTACATATGTATCACATGCATGTGAATTATAGGCACATATATGTGCACACATATTGCATGGGGTGTGTACATATGTATGAACAACATATAATTGTATTATAGGTGTGTGTATAAGTACATATTTATGTGTGTCTTGTGTTCATATGTGCACACACAGGTGAATAGGCATATGTGCACATATATGCACATGTGCACATGTATGTCTTGGCTGTGTGCGCATGCATATACACATGTGAGTGTGTATGAGTGTCTATGTGTCTGTGAGTCTACACATGTACATGTATCTATGTGTGTACTGTATACATACATGCATACATGTGCATGCATACATGTGCATACATGATACATTGCATAAGGAGGTGTGTACATATGTATAAATAACATATAGGTGTATTGTAGAGTGTGCGTATGTTTGTATATATGTATCTCTATGTCTCTGTGTGTACATATGTGTGTATAATGTATTTCTATGAGTGTAGATACATACATACATACAATATACACATGCATGTATATGCATGAGTGCATCTGGATGTGCCAGCCCCAGGAGAAGGAAGCTGTCCAGGGCAGGGGCCATTTCATTTCCATACTCATACCCCAAGCACCCAGCTGTGCCATCCCCAGAGCAGGCATTTAGTAAACATCTGTTGAATGAAGTGGCAGAACCAGATTTAGAACTCAGCTCTCTCAACATCAATCAACAAGCTTTTGTTATGTCCCAGGAGCTGTCCTATGTGCTGAAGGTACAAAGAGGTACAAACTCCTTTCCTCAAGGAGTTTCTATTCTAAGGGGACAGCTTGGGGGCGGGGGGGGGGGGAGGAGTTGGGGAGAGATCTGGCGATCCACTGAATGCCTGCCTATCAGGAAAGGAAAAAAGCATTTATGAAGTGCCTACTATGAGCAAGGCACTGCACTAAATGCTTTACAGATATTACCTTATTTGATCCTTACAACAACCCTGAGAGGTCAGTGGTATCTTATGGGTTGGTTTTTGGTTTGTTTTTTTTTTTTATGGTTCCAGAGACTGAAATGAAGTGATTTGCCCAGGATCCCACAGCTAGTAAATGTCTGAGGACAGATTTGAACCCAGGTCCAGTGCTCTCCCCCCTGCCCCATCTAACTCCCTCTATTAGGGATAAAGCTGTGACTCCAGCACCCAGTGAGGTTTCAGACACAATTCTTATACTCTTTCTGATGCTCTCTCAATGGAGTCAAAGGAAGAAGCTTTTCCTTTTCCTCTTCTGGGCCAAGAGAATCAAGGAGTACATCAAAATACCCCAAGTACAGACACTAGTTTAGCTGTTAGCTGTGAAGTCACTCTTAGAGATAGTACTAGAACCCTCCCTCCTCCATCAGATGTGGAAGGTAGGAGAGTAGTATGACCATCAATTATATTGGGTAAGTGGGAGCCTGCGGTGATTGGTTGGAATGGTGGGCCCAGGTGAAATATGAAACAGAGACAAGATCCTGGGGTGTAGACTATCAGAAGATGAAGAATATAGCAAGTACCTGCCTCCCAGGAGGAAGAATCCCTTCCCAATTCTCTAAGATATTGGCACCCTGGGACAAAGCCCTTTTTTCCCCTTGCTAGTTACAGCTCTGGCCACCCTCAAGGCACTAGGGAGTGGGTCTATTAATGAAGAAGAGAAACCTCACAGAGTGATTTGGGGTTGTTATGAGACCTTCCCAGCTGAAAGGTTAAAACAACAGATAAACACAAACCCACAACAATTTTCATAATCCCTACACTGAGCAGTGGAAAGTCAAAGATCAAATCAGGCACACACCTAACTCTACAATTTAAATGGGGGATGGGGGAACGTGGTTTGAGACATATAGCAGCGCGTGGCAAGTGGCAAAAAGAGGCCCAGATGTAGGCTCATATCCTAAGAGTAGCTAGCCAGCGGTTCTCAACCTGTGGGTCGAACAATTCTTTCACAGGGGTAGCCTAAGACCATCGGAAAACACATATTTCCAATGGTCTTAGGAACCAAGACACCGCTTCTCTATCCATCTCCAGGCGGGTCTGCCCACATGCAGATATGCCCACATACAAGTATTAAAGCATCGGGGCATTGGGAAGGCTGAGAACCACTGAGTTAGAAGGAAGTTCTGCTGTCCACTCAAAGGAAACAATGTGTGCAAACCACTTAGCACAATGCCTGGCACGTAGTAGGCTCTATAGAAATGTTTGGTGTTATTGTTGTTGTTAACAGTCTAAACACCACTACCCCCATATAGGAAATGAAGGAGTCTTAAATGGCGTGCCCAAGGTCACATAGGTAGCAAGGATCAAAGGCAGTCTCTGAACTCAGGTCCTCTGACTCACAATAATGACCAGCATTTATATGATGCTTTGAGGTTTACAAAGCATTTTGCAAATGTTATCTCATTTTTTTTTTATCACAACAAGCCTGGGAAGCAGGTGCTATTATTATCCCCATTTTACAGATAAGGAAATTGAGGCAGACAGAGGTTCAATGATGAACCAAGGGTCATGCGGCTCGTATGTGTCTAGAGCTGGATTTGAACTCGGTCTCTGACTCCAGGTCCAACACTCTCTCCACCTAACTGCTTCATTTAGCAGACTCCAGACAAGGCCCTCTTTCCAATGCACCTCACTATGTGAGGCAGAGAAAGGCAATGAGAAATTTCAAAGAGAAAGACCAAATTCAAAGGGAAGGAGGGGAAAGCTAGTCAAAGAAGATTTCCTGGAAAAAGTGTCCTTTGTATTGGGTCTTGAAAAAAGAGAGGATATAGATAATGAGGAGAAAAAAAGGAGGAGGGAGGGGGAGGGGAGGAGAGGAGAAGAGAGGAGAGGAGGGCGAAAGGGAGGAAAGGAGAGGAGGGGAGAGGAGGGGAAGGGAGGGGAGGGAAAGAGAGGAGGGGAGGGGAGGAGAGAGGAGAGGGAGATTGAGAGAGAGAGGGAGAGGGAGAGGGAGAGAGAGAGAGAGAGGGAGAGGGAGAGGGAGAGAGAGAGAGAGAGAGAAAGCAGGATGAGAATAGAATATGGAAAGAAATCTTGTTTGGTCAAAATAGAATTATGCAAAGGAAAACAATGAAAAGTAAATTTAGATAGACAGGAACCAAATGAGGGAGAGCCCTGAATGTCAGGATAGTTTGCATTTTGCTCCTCAGGCAATGGGGAACCATTGAAGGGTTGTTTTTGGTTTATTTTGTTTTAAATAGAGAAGTGACATAATCAGAGGAGTGCTAGAGGAAATTTTTCGAGCAACTGTGTGAAGAGTAATAAGACCAGAGGCTAAAACAAAACCAGGACTACAGATTTAAGACTGGAAGGGACCATCTTACTCAATCTCCTCCTTTTACAGATGAGGAAATTGAGGCCCAATGGAGGTAAGGTGACTTGGTCAAGGTCACACAGGTAGGATGTCTCAGAGGATGGACTTGAAGCCATATCTCCTTACTCCAGCACCAATACCCTTTCCACTGCACCAGGGAAGAGATGACATGGTGGAGCTGGGGAGATCTCCATGGGAACGGAGAGCAGGGGAAGGTAGACATCACAGGACTCAGGGCAGGGGAAGGCTCAGACAGTCCACACGGCCCACTTCATGGGTATCATAACAACTCACAGTCTCTGCTGACTTGGTTGGTGACCAAGAAGTGATGAGCTCTGTATCCTGTTCCCTCCCATAACAGGTGCAAATAGTGTGAACTAATGAAATATTGCAGAGAAATTAACAGCTGACAGTCCCTTCTCCCTGCCTGCCACTGCTGAGAGCCAAGTGACCTGCACACCCTTCCTCCTACACCTCCCACCTCCCTCAGGAGAGGGACATGAGGAGGGGGAGTGAATGGAAAGGAGGGGATCCTTCCAACTTGGAGTGTGTTTACTAAGTGCCCACACCTGTGCTAGGACTATGCAGAGGAGATAGACAAAACATAATCTTGCCACTGCTTGCCACTCCAATGTAGGATCTCATCATATCTTAGCTGGATTGTTGCCTTAGCCTCTTAATGAATGTCTTGAGCCTACAGTTTCTTCCCCCTTAATTCATAATAAAAATTATAATTGTGTATTATTATATTGTAATAATTATTATTACGGTTATTTTCTCATTCTGCTTGGACCATCATTTCCCCTTCAGTAAACTGGGATTTGATAAGTGAGATTGTGCCTTATCTTGCCAGGACTTGGGCCTCCTCACCATGTCCCACTCCTTTTCCAGCTCCCCTTTATGTTCAGATAATCATTAGATTACAAATTCCTTGAGGGCAGTTTGTGTCGTATTGCTTGCTTGTATTTTTTTCCCCAGCACTTATCACATAGATGCTTGATTATAGTAAATACATCCTCCCCTCCCTCCTCCCCTACTCCTCTCTGTCTCTGTTTCTCTCTTATTTCCTCCCACCTCCCTTTCCCTTTTTCTCTCTTCTCTTTCTCTCACCCGTTTCTCTCTAACTTCTTTATCTGTCATTCTTCTTATCTTTTTTGAGGGCACCCAGCCATAAAATGAGTTACTATCCTGCTATTATTTTTTATGTTTCACATTCTGTAGATCCACACAAGTGGATGAAATCACTACTCTTTGGAATTGAGTACAAGGATTGCAAAGTAAGCTCATCCTTGGGACAACTTCAGAAGCAGACAGGAGGATGAAGGGGAGATGCACTTCATCCTGCTTCTACATGGTTTGGGTCTCATCTGTGAAATTATTATGGGTGTTTTATTATTGACAAAACTATTGTCAGATCTAACATTGACCCATAAAAATTTAAAAGTATTTGTGAGAGATGCTCATAGCCTACAAACTACATGAACTGAAAAGCTCTCAAAATATGATTACTAAACTGCTTATATACCCTGTGACTGAGCAATTCCTCTCCTAGAACTAAAAGTTTAGAGTTAGATTGGCAACTAGGTGATACAGTGAATGGAATGCCTAGCCTGGAGTCAGAAAGACTCATCTTCCTGACTTTAAATTCAGCCTCATATAAGTCTATGTGTGTGACCCCTGGGCAAGTCACTTAACACTGTTTGCCTCAGTTTCCTCATCTGGAAAATTAGTTGGAAAGGGAAATGGCAAACCCCTCCAGGATCTTTGCCAAGAAAACTCCAAATGGGGTCATGAAGAATTGGACATGACTGAAAATGACTAAACAACTATTGAATTTAAGAGGCCATCTAGTCTAAACTGCTTTTACAGAGAAGGAAACTGAGACCTAGATAGATGAGTTAACTTTCCCAAGGTCACACAGCAAGAAGTAGAGCCAGAAACCAGACCCTGACCCTTGGAATCCAAATGCAGCACTTTGTGATTATACCATGTTACTTCTGGGCCTCTCTCTGGGACTCAGTTTCCTTATCTGTAACATGAGGTGGTGAACTAAAATGGCCTCTGAGGTCCCTTCCATCTCAAAGTCTTGTGATCTCTTCATGTGCACAGAATGAATCATTCCACAGCAGTTTCCAAAAGATCACCAGGGCATCAAAGGCTTGTGGTGAATACCATCCAAGAGGACTTTACGACATGCCTCCTATGTTTAAGTCGTCATGTGAAGAATATAGAAAATCAACAAAATGGAGAATGAGAGAGGTGGCGTGATTTGCCCCGGATCACACAACTAAGAGGTGCCAGAGCCAGGACTAGGACCCAAGTCTCCTGACTTTCACTCTAGTGTTCTTTCCACAAATGCCAATGGGAAACAGTCCTGCATGAGACAGAATGGACCAACATATTCATGGATACTCAATTGCTCAGGTGAGTTTTTGCTTTTACCTGACATTCTTGACTTACCCTCATATCCCCTTCCAGGTATGTGTCCCTCAGTTTTAGCCTATGAAGAAACTTCTGGCCTCTCATTGTTAGTGGGAATTGTACACAGTGCTACCCACTTCTTCTCAGAAAGGTGACTCGGGACTCAGAATAGCTGACTGGGCAATTTGGTTTGTTACAAGGGATTTATGTCTCTTACCCCTCCCACTCCATTGTGAAGGATGATGGAAAAACAAGAATGAATAAGGATAAGGGAGGAAGAAGAAGAGGAGTTGTCATCATCATCAGAAGAAGAAGGAGAAGGAGGACAAGGAGGAGAAGGAGAAGAAGGAATATTAATAATAAGGAAGATAAGTGAATGTTTTTTAATCCAGAGGAAGACCAGTAAGAAGCCCAGACAAGCAGGACAACTTTGAAACTCAAATTCTTTGTATATGAGTATAATATACTTTATATACTTATTTATAATAAGCATTATATACTTATTATATGCCTATTTCTATACTTATGAAATTTATTACGCACTTTGAACTTATTATATACTCAAAAAGTAAAGCAAGCTATACATAATAGAGATGTAGACTTCAATATACAGTGTCCTTTTTCTGGTCTTCTATCAATATGAAAGTGCCCATCCTATTTAGTATTTAAGTTCAAGTTTTTTGTTGTTCTTTTTCTTAAGGGGGACTATATATGGGTATGACTGTCTGTGTGATCAGTACTGTTTAGAAGTTAACCCATGAAGGGCTTGTGACAACCATCTAGCTGGCAAGGAAGTAGCCGAAGCCAGCATTGAGATAGGGCCAGACAGAGTAGCTGTAAAACAAACTGGACTAGGAGGGAGGGAGGGCCAAGTACACTGAGATGACCTCACCCCCTGGGGAGTTTCCCAGAAGCCCACAGGGGATGGGCATGCAGAAAAGCCAGGCCAGACTGAGATGTTTGTGAGAAGGGATCATAGGAGCAGGGATTTAGAATTGGAAAAAGCTTTAGAGATTATTGAGTCCAGTCCTTTCATTTTTCAAATGAAGAAACTACGGCCCAGAGAGGAGAAATAATTTTCGCAAGGTCACATAGAAAATAACAGAACTGAGATTCAATCCACATCTTCAGATTTCAAGCCCAATACTCTAACTGTCTCATTTTACAGAAGGGGAAACTGAGGCAGAGAGGTCAAATGATTTTTCCCAGTCACATAGGTAATAAGTGGCAACATCTAATTTTGAATCCAGGTCTCCCTTCTGCCTTCACATCCAGCATTCTCCCCAGTAAGTCATGTGACAAGAGTCAAAAGTTCTACCTCCTGTTACTTGTGACCAAGTATTTAGGAAAATACCTCTGCTCTAAATTCATTTGTCAACCTGGAATAAACAATGACTGACCTTTGTCTAGCTCAAAGAAGACTATGAAAATGTCCTGTATACATTTGGTTTCATTTAATAATAGATAAGCCAAATACACAGTTCCCCTACAGAGGTATATAGCAGGTAGATTGCTGGACACGGAGTCAGGAAGCCCTGTGTTCAAATTCTTCCCTACTCCTTCCCTCCTAAGTACTCATTGTGTGACTATGAGCAAGTGACCTAACATTTCTAAGGCCCTAGTTTATCATCTGTAAATGTAGATAAGACCTGGAATAACTCCAGAATAACAGCCATGCCAACCTTGAAATACTACCCCAATGTCAATTATTATTCATAACCAGGGTTTAGAAGATTGGAAATATTGGGTGGGAATGGAGCACCTGGCATAACAGTTACATTTCAAATCATGAAATCATATTTGCTGCTGTTGCAGCAGCTTTGGCTATTTTTCCAGGCAACCAGGCTCACAACCCATAGTCATCCCCAACTCTCTCCTCTTCCTCACCCTATTTATCCTAATCACTGGCCAAATCTCTATGGTTTCTCCTCCATCCACTTCTCTCCACTCACACAGTCACCATCCTCACTTAGGCCCTTTCCACCTCTCACCTGGGCTATTTCAAGCCTCCTCTTTGGTCTCCCTGCCTTCAGCCTGTCCCCTCTCCAATCCATCCACCTCCCAGATGCCCAATGACTCTTCCTTAGAGCCCAGATCTCACCAGGGCACTCTTCTATTCAAGAAGCTCCTGAGCCTGCATTTTGCCTCTCAGATCAAACACAAACTCTTCTGTTTGGCATTTGAAGCCTGGCTCCAGCCAACTTTTCCACATTACTCCCCCTCATACACTCGACATTCCATCCAAACTGGCCCATTTGCTATTCCCCATACACAACATTCAATCATCCATCTCTGCGCCTTTAAACTGGCAGGCATCCTCCACACTTGGAATACTCACACTCCTCACCTCCACCTCATGGAAGCCTTATGATTTTCCTTCCAAACTCAGTTCAAGACTGACCTTCTGCAGGAGGTCTTTCCCTGTCTTTCCAGTTGCTAGTGCCCCCACCCCCTCCCCCAACCAAAATCTCTTTGATTTCATTCTGCAAACATTTTGTGCTTTTTAGTCTGTGTGGCTTTTCCCACACCAGAATGTGAGCTGCCTGGTGGCAGCTAGTCCCAGTACCCAGCACATAGTAGGGACTCAATGAGTATTTGATCATTGATTGTTGATTTAATGGATTGACTTTGTTGGGGGTGGGGGACAGTCTAGGAAAATACTTTTGAAAAACCCAAACACTGGTTGGGAGGAGCATCCGCATTTATGCCAAGGGAGTTAATTGAAATATCCTGGAAGCCAGCCATGAGTCAAGATGACAAATATTTATTAAGCATGTACTGTGTGTGCCAGGCACTGTGCAAATACTGAGCACATAAATATAAGAAAAAAGACAGTCCCTGCTCTCAGGGAGTTCTCTGTCTAATGGGGGGAGGGACATGGTATCAAAGCCTGGAATGTCAGAAGCAAAGCCAATGGGGAGATGAAACCAGACTGGACCCTTCCTCAAAATGAAGATCTCAGGAGGAACTCACCAACTGGAGAACCTGCCAGCACTGGGGAGGGACAGCCAGGATTAGAAGGTCACAAGCACTTAGGCATAAAGGCCAAGTCAGAAGCAAGGCTGAGAGAGGAATACGCTGAAGACAATGGTAGAGGGATAGAAAGGACTGCCACTCATCAATGGCTCACTGCATTTGGGGATGCCAGCCAGTAGTGGATAAGAACAGAACAGAAAAGGAAGAAAACCTTGTAGAGGGCTTAGGTAGAAGAGAGGGCTCTACAAATGGAACCCTTCTTTCCTGTGGTCTCTAAAGAATCCGGCCATGGAGCAGCTTGGTGGCACAGTGAATAGAGCACCAGTCCTGGAGTCAAGAGAACCTGAGTTCAAACCTGGCCTCAGACACTTAATACTTACTAGCCATGTGACCTTGGGCAAGTCATGTAACCCCAAATGCCCCCTGCCTTTCCCCCTCCAAAAAGAAAAAAAAAAGAATCCGGCCATGAACCTCAGGGCACTCTGGACTACATCACCCTTATTAGGAAGGTCCATTTCTCAACCACTCAAACCCAGATTCATGACTGTCAAGATAATATAAAAATCACAGCTATGAGACCCCATTGATACATCTCTTTATATCAGAACAAGATAGATGAATTCAAATTCAATATGAATTCAAAGTAAATTTATTTAATTAAAACAGATTAACAAACTAATAGCAAAGAACTGTATCAAATGTTCTTAATGTTGGTTTTTGTTATTCAATCATTTCAGTCATATCCAACTCTTTGTGACCCCTTTTGGGTTTTTTTTGGCAAAGATCAACTGCAGTGGTTTGCCGTTCCCTTCCCAGCTCATGTTATAGATGAGAAAACTAAGGCAAAGGGAGTGAAGTGACTTGTCCAGGGTCACACAGGTAGTAAGTGTCTGAGGCCACATTTGAATTCAGGTCTTCCTGACTCCAGGCTTGGTACTCTATCTACTTAGCTGCCCCAAACCTTAATATTCATTCCCAAATCACTGCCACCCTCAGCATGTGTCCCAGGAACACTATTCAGCTCCTACTGAGTCCTGAGTTAACTTAATAACAACTTAGTTATTTACCTTAGTTACTTAGTAACTTAAGTTATTTTATTTACTTAGTTACCTATAACTTATTTAGTAACAACTTAGTTATTTACCTTAATAACTTCTTTACTTAGTAACTTAACTTGGTTATTTATAATTTATTATCAACTTAGTTACTTCATAACTTAACTTAGTTACTTACCTTACTTAGTTACTTCTTTACTTAGTAACATAGTTATGTTAGTTATATACTTAGTAACTTAGTCATTTAACTTACCTTTCTGATAAATAGGTGATATTCCCAGCTCTCCCTCTCCCTCCCTCCCTCTTCTCCCTTCCTCCTTGCTTTCCCTAGAAAGACTCTAGTTGGTAGTATTACCCCACCCAAGTTATTTCAGGTCACTAGGGATAACAACTTTTGACAGACAACGTGTCTGGCTCACCATAAATAGGGGGATGACAGAGGTTGGAGGGGGGTTGGGGCTGGCCACCAAGAATTCATTGTTGGACAATATCATGGTGGTCCAAGTATTTGCTGGCCACAAATCCCCTTCACCAGTTAGTTACTTGTCGTCATTCCTCAAAGCTCAGATCTTGACTCTCTACTCTCTCCCCTCCAATAACTTGTCTGTTTTCAGAGCTTCAGAAATCCCCTCTATGCTATAATGCCAGGATCTATCTCTAGTCTTTGGCAACACCACTCCTGTATCTCCAACTAGTCCTAGAATGTTCAAATTGACTATAAGAGGTCTTAGTCATCTCTTTTTGAACATCTCCCTCTTATATCACCCTCAACTTGTAGGCTTGGCTGTGACACTAACTCACTCCAGAAAGGGATGGCCAAGATCTTGAGGAATCTAGAAAACATGCCATATAGAATCCAGTTGGAGGGAAATGGGAATATTTAGCCTGGAGAAGAGACAGGTGGACAGGATGCTTTTCTTTTCTTTTCTTTTTTTTTGCTTTTTTTTGGAGGGCAATTGGGGTTAAGCAACTTGCTCAAGGTCACACAGCTAGTAAATGTTAAGTGTCTGAGGCAGGTTTTGAACTCAGGTCCTCCTGACTCCAGGGCCAGTGTTTTATTCACTGTGCCACTTAGCCACCCCAGGATGCTTTTCTTTAAGTTTCTTAGGAACTGTCCCATGGAGGAGCCATTAGACTTTTTCTGCTTGACCTCAGGAGGCAAAACCAGGACCAATGGGTACAGATTTTTTATTCAAAATAAGGAATAACTTCCTAACAGTTAAGGCTTTTAAATAAGGCAATGGGCTAATTTGTGAGGTCCATCACTGGAAGTGTTCAAACAAAAACAGGATGGCCACTTTTATAGAGTAAATTCACACTTCAGATAGGGGTCAGACTACATGACCAAGCCAGGCATCTATGGTCCTTCCACTTTCAAGATTCTATGATTTTAGGTGGACCTTCAGCTGGGCCTACAGTTTTAGGTGCTGGAGGAAGGCAGGTGCCAAGGATTATTAATAGGCCCTACTTGATCAGCCCAGAGAGGGTGAATGTGATACAGGCACCAGGCACCAGGCACCATGGCCTAGGAGTATCTGACACCAGTGGGGGAGGGCAAGAAGAGAGGGAGAACCACTTGCCCAAAATAGCTGGACCCCAGGAGCCTATATAGGAAGAGATCCTGCCTTGGGGCTTAGCTTCCCTTGACCACCTCCTCTCTCTCAACCTTTCAGTGCCTTGAGTCAGCTTGTGCTCCCTACCCCAATCCAAGGTGAGTGGAACAGCCACCATAGACTGGAGGAAGTGATTGGAGAAGGGAGCGGGAGGATTCTGAAGGATGGGGAGCCTGGATGGGGAGGATAAAGGAGTCTCCCTTTATCTAGACTCATCTAGATGAAGGATGGAGCAGAAGTGACTCCAGGCTCAATGAGCCTAAGGGGAAAAAAAAGCAGAAAGTAGAGGTGAAAGGAACAGAGAAACAAGGCAGTGAGAAATAGTGGAATAGAGGTTGGTTGGGTGTCAGGGCAACTTGGGATCCAATATGGGTTCTACCACTAACTTTTGAAGGGGCAGGAAAGTTGCTTCCTCACCTATAAAATGGGAGGGGGTGGTGAAGCCAGAGTAGGTGATTTCAAAGGTCTCTTCTTATTCTTGCCTTCTATGGTTCTATGCCCAGCTCCAATAGATGTCTAGGCAGTGAGGTGGCCTGAGAGGATATAGCTAGGGAAAAAGCATGAAGTCCCACAGAATGGCAAGCTGGATAGTAAGGAGAGGGGGAAAAAATGAGAAAAAGAATAGAGGGATGAAGAAGGCTCTTTCCCAGTTGGGTCTTTGGGTGGATGTATATCAGAGATTTTGTAAGTTAAAGTTGTCTAGGAGCTCCAGAAAGGGCAACAGTGGGTGTCCAGTTGTAAGGGGCTAAAGAACACCTCTGATTCCTCCAGCTTTCTCTTCTTACCCTTCCTTCTAGGCCCCTCACAAACTCCCTAGGACTGACTCGAGCTCTAGATAAACTTCATGGTATTGTGGAATGAAAGCTAGTCTGGGAGTCAAGATGGGGGAGATGGGCTATCCCCATGTGGATAGGGCTTGCACAAGGCACTTCATCTCTTGAGTCTCAGTTTCTTTTTCTGTAAAGTAGGGGGCTTGGAGGGGATGATCTCTGAGGTCTTCTTTACCAGCTGTCACATTAATTGCTTCTAAGTAGTGATTGAGGTAGGCCTGTGTGGGTAAAGAGGGGGTTAAGTAGAAGTGGGGATGGGGTGCAGTAGGTGACCCCTCCCCACCCCTCTCTCTTGGCTCAGATTCTCTGTGGTTCCAGAGGAGGTTGGAAGAGGGAACTGGAGGTGGTGTTGGTAGCAGCTACGCCGCAGAATTTGGGGGAAAGGCAGAATGCCAAGGGATATCAGGTCAAAAGCTTCAGCTTGTGCCCCATCCATGCCAGCTGGCTGGTCTGGTAAGGTCCAAAGGGGCTGACTCACCTCAAGCATGCCTGACAGGCAAGCTTGCTAAGGTTCCCAGTTCAGGGCAGCTGTCCAGTGTCCTAGCACTGGCAGAGGGGAGGGGAAGGGCCAGGCCAGCAAATGGGGAAAGCACAAGATCTCAGTCAACCCACCAGCCCCTTCCCCTCCCTTGGGCTTTCTTGACCCTTTCCCCCTACTATCCCTCATCCCCCAAGGACAACTTGGGAAAAGGTTGATAGACTCATAGAGAAGTATATGGGAGGCCATCATAGCCACCCCTCCTCATTTCACAGGTGAAAGAACAGGGACCCAAAGAGATCAGTGAAATGCTCAGTCAGGGTCACATGTTTATAAGCATCTACAGTGGGATTTGAACCCAGGTTTCTGACTCCAAGCCTAGTGCTCTCTCTAGTACAGTATGGTGCTTCCTCAAAATATGGTGTAAAGCGTGAACATCCTTTTGGGATCTCTGATCCTGCCCAGAGGTTCAGCACTCATAAGAAAGACCTGGAAGTCAGGAGAACTTGGGTGGGGGGTGGGAGGGTGGGGCTGGAATGAGCCTGAGAGACCAGCTAGTTCAACCTCCACATTTTTCAAATGGGGAAACTGAGGCCCAGAAAAGGGCAATGACTTGCCTAAGGTGGGTCACAAAGAGTGTTGGCAGCAGGGTCAAGACAAGGACCTAAGTCTTTTCCTTAGGTTAGGAGAGGAAAGGAACCCAGTTCCCAACACTCCGAGAAGCAATGGATAAGGGCTGAAGACCGTCTCTCTTTGAACCTTATGTCATTCTGTAGACAAGTGGAAAAACAGAATTTCAGGAGTCAGGAGGGTGTCCTCCACCAGCTGGGAAGGAGCTCTTTTCTGGAGGGCATTGTGTTCCCAAAGCGCTGCAACAAGCAGAGAAGCCCTGCCTCTGCTGTCCCCACATAAGTATCCTTGTCCTGTTTGGGGGAAGGGGCTTACCTACCCACAGGATGGAGAAGTAGATTGGGTGTAGCCCAGGTTGGAAGACTTGGGGCGGAATTGCAGCTCCATGGGCTCAGGGCCAGTGATTTCCTTTCCCTTCTACCTCTAAACCTTATGAGGTCTCTGAACTTCAGTTTTCTCTTTGGTAAAAGGCTGGGACTACACTGGATCAGCTCTAAATTTCCTTCAGGACTAAATCCTATCATCCTATGATCTCTCAGAGCCTCTATTTCCTTATATGAAAAGAGGGATTTGTCCTGGCTGACTTCCTAACTTTCTTCCATTTTGAAGTGCTTCCATACCACCAACAACATGCTTGCTATAGACAGCCCTCTCTGTAGGCAGAAAAAAGGAGGGGAAGCCTTCCAGATCCCCAGGAAGTGATTAGGAGCATAAATCTAGTGTGGAAAGTTAACTACCTCACTTTGCAGAAGAAATTGAGAAAAGGCCAGCGACTTGTCCAAGGTCACACAAGAACCTTTAGAAGAGGCAGGCTTAGAACTGAGATCCCAAGACTCCAGATTCAGCTTGTTGCGCTCCCACTAGGATCAGCAGGTATTGGAGAAACAGACCCCTTTAGTGAACTATATTCCCAGACTCAGAGGAAAGGAGTTTAGGGAGAGGATTGGAAACAATCTACTGTCCCTGAGTGCCTGAGTGTGGATCCCAGGACAGGAGGGGTAAAGAAAAGAGAGCATCTTCAGGTTAGAAAGAAGTCTTCAAATTTGCCCCTAATGAATGATATAAAGACAGACCATAAAGGCACAGAAGAGCCGTAAGAGGGGGATGGTAGGGAGGAGAGGGGTGTCTGAACCTGGACTCCTCCCCATCCCTCAGAAGTAGTAGTAGCAAGTCTCATTTTGAGGTTTTGGGGGGCCTTGGGACTGGCAGCTGCAGAGGCCAAACAGATTATTGAAGCGGCCCAAGGCGGGCAGAACGCAACCAAGCCGGGCAAGGGGCACGGAGCTGCCCAGAGGCCCAGACAGGATGGTCTTCTTTCCAGGATCCTGCTCCGGCTCCTGTCTTAGCCTAGCCAGGGGGACCGGGAGTGGAAGGAAGGAGTTGAGGAGAGGGGAACTAATGCGGACTGGGAGGGGGACTTGCTGCAGTCTTGGCGCCCTCTCTGCCCACTGAGCCCAGGGACAAGGCGCCCCGGGGGCCGGTCCAGGTAGGGGAGCAGGGTGGTCTGCTCCAGATGGTCCAGGGTAGCACCACCTCCATGCCCTTGATCGAGCTGTGTTTGGTGTGCCCGCCTGGGCTCCTCCCAGCCCCTTAGGAAGGTGTCGAGGGGCCAGGGTCTCTCTCCCCTTTCCTCGACGCCCCGGGGCTGGGCCTTGGAGGAAGCCTGGCCCAGTGCCAGCCTCCCGCCCTAGCCCTCCCCGGCGCGCGGCCTCGGCGCAGCATTGCAGCGCTGGTCATATGAGCAGAAACGCCGAGGGAGGCACTTTTTAATCTTTTCGTACTTGCTTGTCTAGCTCGCTCCGACCCACACCGGCAGCATGTCGATCACAGACTTGCTCAGCGCAGAGGACATTAAGAAGGCGGTGGCTGCCTTTGCAGGTGAGCTCTTCTTCCCCACCCGTTCCCATCCTATCCCTCCCCACCCCATAGCCTTTCCCCCATGCCCCATCTCCTCCCCTTGGCAGCCCTCTGCCCCAGCATCCCGAGCCTCCTTGCCCACGTAGCCCGGCGATGGAAGGGACTTGGGTTGCATGCTTGAGCACTCCTGCAGGGAGTTTGGAAAGGGAACCCGAGGACGCAGTAGTGCTCGGGACAAGGAGGACCCAGGCATCCCCAGGAGCGCGCTGGGGACCTCCATGGGTCCTGTCTTGCCGCGAGCTTCTAAGAAACTTCCTTGCACTCTGGAGGAACTGAGCCCCGGGTTCGTGTTCATGTCGATACGCATCCCTAGTGAGTGCCCAGGTTAGCTTGGTCAGGAGTTCAGGGCGACCCCGCTCCAGGCGTAAGGGTGGGGACCAGAAAGGGGTAGAGTGGGGGGAGGGGGGCCGGGGCCAAAGCTAAACACTGGCCCCATCCCAGGATGAATTCAGCCCAGATGCAGGAGCTAAGTAGATGCTTTGAATTCTCATCTCCACCCAAGTGACATGGAGGAGACAGTGTTCAGCCAGGGAACGGAGCCCCTTCTCCTTTCTAGCAACTCAAGAACTACAATTCCCTCCATTTTTTTCACCATGCACCCCTTCCTTCATCTCAGCTCTCAGTTCCAGATACCCTCTCCTTTCCTGAGCTAGGTACCCTAATCTTCTACATTCACAAAGAAATGTTTGAGGGTTCATCTCTTGCACACACACACCACAGCGTCCCCTCTCTTCTGGCTGTCCAAGACTGGCCACTAGGGAGATGACCTTCCCAAAGTAATTGGAGCTTTGAGCTCAGCTAATACATGGACTGTTCAGGGCTATACTCTTAGTACTCAACTTTTGGTCCAAAAAGGATGGAAAATGGGTTGGGAGTTCTCCATGCCTGTACCCTCTTTCTCTTCCCAACTTTTCCCAGTATAGGAAGTTCTGACTAGCATCCTTGAACCTTGCCCCTTATTCAATTCTGAACCCCCCACAACTTTCTGCCAGGACCCCTAAACCTCTACACCCACCCACATGCATCCTCCCCCAGCCTTTCCAGGGGTGGAGACCAGGTCCAGATGGTGGGCACCTTTGCCCTGATGTCCTGGCCGAACTGCTCTCCAGTCTTTTCCTATCTAACTCCCAGATCACATAATTGTGGCTACCCTGATTTCTCTGGTACCTCCTCAAAAGCCCTGTGAGAGCCTAGGAGAACTATGACTTTGGCTGAGCCCAGGATGGGGCTCTCTCTTCTCAGCTTCATCTCCTAGCTTTACTGTTTGACCTTGAGAGAGTTGCTTGCCCCCTCTGTTACTATTTTCCTCACTCTTTCACAGGAAGCAAAGAAGTCTTAGCTCCTTCCATCCCATCCCAAAAGAGCCCTGGATTCAGATTCAGAGGACCTGAGTTCAAATACTGCCTCTTCTGCTTAGTAGCTGTGTATCCTAACCTTGGGGAAGTCATTTCCCTTCCCCTGTGCTGAAGATGAGGGGAACTGGACTACATGACCTCTAAGACTCTTTTCAATTCTCAATCTACGGTCCTATGATCTCACCTTCAGCCCGACACACACACCCCCAATTTTTTTTTTTATTGAACTGAGATTTTTGAAGTCAAAAAAGTCTCCAGGTCCCCTTTTGGTTAAGCTCCCTTTCCCCCATACACACCTCCCCATCCATGTAGGGCACCCTTCAGAGAGCAGTCCCCATTGCCTGGGCTAGGAGATGCTGCCTGCTGCAGAACACCATATGTCTCCTGCCTCCCGTCCTGATTAACTGCCCTGCTCCCTGCAGCTGCCGAGTCCTTCAACCACAAGAAGTTCTTCGAGATGGTGGGTTTGAAGAAGAAGAGCAAACAGGATGTGGAAAAGGTGTTCCACATCCTAGATAAGGACAAGAGTGGATTCATCGAGGAGGATGAGCTGAAGTGAGCCAGCCTGCCCCTCCCCCACCCCCAGGGCTGGGAGGCTTCTAAAGGGCAGTGGGGAGGTGGGGGGGGGGGCCTGCTTCCTGGCTAGGGGCATCCATGAAAGATGAGCCTGGCCACCTCCGTCTGCACTTTTCTGTCAATGACCAGCCCCACCACTGCCGAGGGAGCCAGACCTAATGGGCTGGAAGACAAAGGTTTCCTCTCCCTTCGGTTTCAGGGAAGGCTAAGGTCATTGGAAGAAGGCAGGACTAACTGGGTTAAGTTGGAGGCATTTAATATTTCTAATGGAATGATGTTGTTCAATAATTAAACACTCCTGAGAGCTCAGTTCTTCCTTAAGAGAGCCTGAGAGTCAGGAGAGTCTCCCTTTGGTTCCAAGTCAGTTTCACTGTGTCAGTAGCCCCCACCCCCACTCCCACCCCTCACCAAGCCCCTTGGTTTGAATCCTAGCCTTGCCACTTGCTAGATGAATGACCTTGGGCAAGTCACTTGTTTTTTTCTCCATGCCTTGATTTCTTCACCTATAAAATGAGGGGAGTCAACTCAGGTCCCTTCAGGCTCTACATCTGTGACCCTTTGACCCAATTCTGATGCCACCATCAGTCGAAGGTAGGTGAAGACTCAGAGGTTATTTGGTCTCATCCCTGCATTTTACTAATGACATATGTAACTGAGGCTCATAGCGCTAAAATGCCCTGTGCAAGGTCACCTAGCTAAGAAGGCACAATGCTAGGAAATGAACCCAAATCTCCTCACTCACACACAGGCTCCAGACCAAGGCGGTTTAACCTTGGCTCTGTGAACTTGAGTTCTTTTTAAAAATCAATTTTTATAAAGGCATTTCAATATAACTGGTTACACTGATTAAGCGACTGCTGTGTGCCAGGCACTGTGAAAGATGATAAAGGTAGATAAAAACCCTGTCCACAAGGAGTTTACATTCTATACATATACATTATCCCAGTTGTTACCGGGGGTTCAGCTTCTTGGGGAGGCTAACACTGGAACAGAGGTTGAAGGACAGCAAGAGATTCCAGGAGGTAGAAGTAAGAGGGGAGAATGTTTTAGACATAGGGGAAGAGCATGTACAAAAGCATCGAAGTGGGATGTGGGAAATAGCAAGGAGGACAGTTTGGCTGGAGCATAGAGTATGAGGGGAACAATGTGTGATTAGCCTCCAGAGAGTCTGGAGCCAGCCCACTTAGAGCTATGGGTGCCAAACAGCAGGATTTGTATTTTATCCTAGAGACAATAGGGAACCTTGGGCTTACTAAAGCTTAGTTTAGAGAAGGAGGAAATGGAGGATCGGAGAAAGGAAATTATTTCCCTGGGGAATTAACTGCAGAAAGAAGACTGAAGTCTGGATCCTCTGCCTCCAAAGCCCCTCCTCCTTCCACCACACCCTTCGGTCAGTCTGGCATGCATACTTAGGGCCAAGACAATCTCAGCCTGACCCTTCTTCTTCTCTGCCTTCTCTTTGCTTTAGATTCATCCTGAAGGGCTTTGTATCCGATGGTCGAGACCTGTCAGACAAGGAAACCAAGGCCCTCCTGGCTGCTGGGGATAAGGACGGTGATGGCAAAATTGGGGCTGAAGGTGGGTAGTGATGGAGGGGATGGCACCAAGCCTGCCCTGGGGCTCCTTAAGTGCTGCCCTTTGGGAAAGGAGTGGAGGTCCCTGAAGAAGAATTCCAAGTCCAAAGGACAGATTTTCTTGTTGCTCAGAGATCAGAGAAAACAGAAATTACCCCCCCTTCCCCAAAGAAGCAAGGGGGCATCATGGATAGGGGGGAAAGCATTGGGCTTAGAGTCAGATGGCCTAGAACTGAGACCTGGTCCAACTCTGTGACTAAGCTCTCTGACCTTGGGCAAGTAATGTCCCCTCTCTGGCCTCAGTTTCCAAGAAGATTGGACTCTGTGACTTCTGAGGTCCCACCTACACAAACCTCCCAACAGTCCTATGGGGTAAGTCATGAATTATTATCTACAGTTTATAGACTAACACATGGAGGCTTAGACTAGTTATATGTCTTCCGATAGTCTCAAGGTTACTAAGAATAACAGCACAGACATGAACTCAGGTAGTATCCAACCATATCTCCCAACTCCTAGTTCACCACTTTGTCCCTTCCACTGTTCTGCCTCCCTTCATTGTGCCTTTTGCTGTCCTGATTGTTTCTTTTTCTTTTTTTTAATTTATTTTTTTGGAGGGGGGAAGGCAAGGCAATTGGGGTTAAGTGACTTGCCCAAGGTAACACAGCTAGTAAGTGTCAAGTGTCTGAGGTTATATATCTTGATTATTTCTGCAAGAAATCATCCATTGCTTTTCTAGGAAATGGGGGGGAAAGCCTATCTTGGCTTTAGTGGCCAGGCTTGGTTTTGGAGTGGCCAATAATGGCACCTCTCCACTTCAGACTCTGGGGATATTTTTACCCTCTTTCCCCCAATACCAAAGTAAAGAAGCAGAAAGTATTTACTATTTGTGTGATTTTGGGCAAGTGGCCTCACTTCCATGGGCCTCAGTTTCCTTATCTGTCAAATGAGGACTCTGAACTTGATGAAGTCTAAGGTCCCTTTCAGTGTGAAATCTATGTTCCCAAATGAGGGAACCAGCCCCAAAGGAAAGCCTTAGGTTGGTGTCTAATTTTTGATTAGTTGTCTGACCTAGTTCCCTCCCTATTGGTCTAGGCTTCCACAAAAACAGAGCTAGCCCCAGCTTTCCAGTTTCTCTGCAGCTCTGTCCATGTTACACTTGCCTCACCCGCCCCCCCCCCCCCCCGCCCCGTCTCATCGGCAGCGCATTTGGGCTACTCAGAAATGCTCAGGGAGGTTAGAATGGTTGACTGGGCATGAGTGGTTTCTATGTGCTACCTGAGAGAACACAGAATGAGTGCTCGATCCACAGCCTGCTCCCTCCCTCTCTCTCTATCTTATGCTTTTGATACTAAAGACTCATTAATCATTTGGTGACTAGAGTGAAATTCTGCCTACTGCAGCTGCTTGGGAGAATGAATCAGATATCCCTATCAGAGAAACATAAAATGGTAGACCTGGGAGGGGCCTCAGAGATCACCTGGTCCAAACTTCTCTTTTTAATGGGAGAAACTGAGACCCAGATGGAAGGAAGAGGTCACCCAAAGTTACAAAGCTAAAAAGTAGTAGCATGAGGATTCAAATCCAGGTCTTTGGCCTCCCCAATAAGGCCTCTTTCAACCATGCCCTGCTGCTTCCTTCAAGCCATCCTTCCTCAACTTCCAAACTTCTGAGAGCAGTTCAGGAGATGGAGACAAAAGGGGACCTTGGGCAAGTCCCTTACTCTCTAGCCCCCAGTTTCCTCCTCCTTAAAATGAGGGCATGGATCTAAATGACCTCTGATGTCCCTCATAACTCTGAAATGATGGTTATATGACCCTAGCTCCATCTCCACCTTGACTTCCTAAAGGTCTCAGATTCTCTAGAAGATCCTGGGAGCTCACAAACATGCTTCAGATTAGGATAGTAGAAGAAAGAGGATGCTGATGCAGCCCATAGTTCAAATCCTGACTTCACCAACTGCTACTTAAATGCCTTGGGACAAGTTGTGTGACTTTGGGCAAACCAGTTAACCACTCTGTGACTCAGTTTCCTCATCTGTAAAATGATGAGCTGAACTCCATCAGGTTCTAGGACCCTCCTAGAGCTAAATCTATTTCTCAATATTCCTAAATTATTTAACCTCTCTGAGACTCAGTGTCCTCATCTGTAAAATGAGGAGGATGGACAAGATGGCCTCTGATGTTCCTCCTTCTAGAGCTGTGATATTTTAGGCTTGAAGAACAAGGTTTCATCTTTTTTTCTATGTCAGTGCCCTTGAGAAATATCCTTCTTTTAGGAGACAGCTGGATGGGAAGTGGTGAGAGCAGTAAATTGGGCTTGGGAGGCTTGGGTTCAAGGCCATCTTCTCCTACTAACTGGCTCTGGGGTTCCGGAGGTGAAGGGAAAGGAAGCAACCCGAAGGCCTCCTCGGCCTCCTCATCTGTAACTTCAGGGTTTCAGATTTAAATGGTCTCTAAAGGCCCATTTAGCTCCCACTTTCAATCATTGTATAAATGATCTAGCAGGTATACAGCTAGGTAAACAGCAAACTAATTAACATTCCCCACTCTGCCCCTCACTAGCTTGGCTTGTGACCTTGGACAGGTGGTGCCCCCTCCTTTCCCCAATCCATGACCCAGTTTCTCCAACAGGAGGAGGAGGTTGATCACATTGGCCCACAGACTATATCTGTGATGCCCTTCAGTTCTCTGAAACCTCAACTTCTGCAGATAACCCCTATAAATTAGGGGCTCATCTCTATTCAGTGGTCATTTTCAGGAAAATGACAGTCATTTGCAGACATGCTTTAGCAATGAATTCTCATGGCCTGTTCTGGGAGGCAGGTCAAGACTGGGCATACAAGTATTCTGAGTTTAGGGGAAGAAAAAACTGAGATATAGAGAGGGAATTGGTCCCCAGTTCTGGGGTGGGAATGGGGCGATCTGTAGGGAAAAAGAAGACTGGAATTGGAAGTAAGAGAATCAGATTCAAACACTAATTTGATTGGTAACTACTCTTATGACCTTGGACAAGCATTCCCATCTCTGGGCTGAGTTTTCTCATCCCTAAATTCAGAAGATTGGCCTAGATGTCTCTAAAGCACTTCCTAGCTCTTCACATTCCACACTGTAAATATTCAATGTCTTTGAAGGTCCTTCTCCTCCCCCCAGCACTAACATTCTTGGTTCTAAGGTCCCTTCCCACTCTTCAAACACATTCTGCATTTTAAGGTCCCTCCAAGTTCTGACACTCTCTGTTTTATGATCTCTCTAGTTCTGACAAATCTAGCCTAAGGTTCTTTCAACTCAGAAATTCTACATTCTAAGGTCTCTCCCAAGCTCATTATTCTCTTTTCCCCTTCCAGTTCTGACATCCCATTTTCTAAGTTCTGACATTGTGTGTTCTCAGGTACATCTCTACCATTTTGTTCTAAGGCTGGCATCACAGGACCCAGGACAGGATTTTAACCCCTAAAATCAGTAGCATCCAAAGGTTTCAGGCCCAGAGCATCTTCTTCTATTGGGCAGCACCCTACATATTTTTCACATGAGGGTCCTATGCCCAGAATCTCAAAGCTGGACCAGACCTCAGAAGGCCTCCAGTCCTATATGTATCTGAGTATATAAAGGTATGCGCTCTCTCTCTCTCTCTCTCTCTCTCTCTCTCTCTCTCTCTCTCTCACTCTCTGTCTCCACCCCCCCCATCTCTCTCTCTGTCTCTCTCTCTGTCCCCCCTCCCCTCTCTCTCCTTTTCCTCTTATCTTCTCCCCCTACCCCTCCTTGAACAAGGGGTCAAATTTCTGCTTCAAGAGCCCTAGTGAGATAGAACTTTTTAGAACTTATGACTGTCTCTAGGCCTCAGTTTCCTCACCTCTCAGAGATCTACAGAATGAGGGGGCTTCCCCACTATAACAGTCCACATAAGGTATTCATTTCCTTGAACAATAGCTAACAGGTATTCAGCATCTAGTGCATGTCAGGAACTGCACTAAACACTTTACAATGATCTCCTTTGATCTTCACAACAACCCTGGGAGGTAGATAGTTTTAATATCCTCATTTTACAGTTAGGGAAACTAAGCCAAATAGAGGTTAAGTGACTTGCTGAGAGACATACAGCTGTATCTGAAGCTGGGTTGGAACTCAGGCCTTCCTGACTCCAGGCCCAGCACTCTGTCCACTCTGCTATCTCACTGCCACAGTAAATACATAAGACAGTTATAAATGCAGCTCAAAGAGAGTTGGATGAGGGGATCTCTAAAGTCCCTTCTAACGCTGAGATTCTGAGAGAGGGATGAGGAAGGAAAGCCATGTAACTGTGGGTAGTAGCTAAACCCTTGGGCTGTACAATAAATAGCAAGAATAATAATGCCTTGTTTGTGTGTATGTTATAAAATCTAATGGAGAGAGAGACAGAAGAGGAAAGGAAGAGGGGGGAGGGACGGGGGGGGGAGAAAGACAGACAGACAAGGGGGAAGAAGAGAGAGAGAGAAAGAGAGAGAGAGAGAGAGAGAGAGAGAGAGAGAGAGAGAGAGAGAGAGAGCATATTGACAGAGGATCTTTGCATCCTGCCTCTCTTTGCAGTGTAATGAAGCCTGTGGACCTCTTTCAGAATCATGCTTTTAAATAACTGGAAGAAATATTACATTGCAGTCAGAGGTCAGTGAAAGTAAAACTGTTATTTTTCCCTCCCACATTCATGGACCCCCTGAAGTCTATCCACAGACTCCTTGAGGGTCTGTGGAGCCCAGGTTAAGAACCTCAATCTGGTCCAATCCCTTGAGTTTACAGATTAGGACACAGAGGCCCAAGGAGACTGAGTGGTTTGTCTAAGGTCACACAGGCACTGACTGGCCAAGACAGGATTCAGATCCTTGTCCTTGGACTCTAGATTGAGCTTTCTTTTCAAAGTATCCTGCTGCCTCTTCTTTCATGGCCTCTCAATCACTTGGTGAGGTGGTCAGGGATGGGGATTCTTCTACCCATTTGGCAGATAAGAACATGGAGACACAGCAAAGTCAAAGGATTTCTCCAAGGTCACACAGTCAAGTCAGAAGTGAGGCTAGAACTCATATCCTCTGACTCCTTCATGCCTTCCACTGAGGCAGAGCCTAAATTGGAAAGTTATTAATGGCTTAAGTGCAGAGCTGGTAGCTCATTCATATTCCCAGATGGACCTGCATTCAAGACAACTTGTCTCTGCATCAGATAAGATGTAGCAGAGGGAGCAGAAGATGTCATTATGTAACTAGCCTATGGTTAAAAAAGTAGCTGAAGTTAGGAGGAATGAAGGCACTTCCTCTTTCTGTACTGCTTCCCCAGTTCCTTCCAAATAATTAAGCTAATGGAATCATTTGTCTCAGGCACAGCGAGCCTCAGAGTTTTGTCCCATCAGAAGCCAGAGCAGGTGATGGGGGATTGTCATTATTGTTGTAATTGTTTTGATCCTGCCATTGTCTTGGGTAGATGCATTCTCCTCTGCTTCTCTGGAAAAATCCTTGTTTGTGGCGGTGCTAACTGACATTTAAACATCATGCATCCACTCATTTTTAGCTTTACAGCCAGGTTGGGATTCTATGAATATGTCTGGCCCCATTTTACAGATGAAGAAAATGGAGCTCAGAGAAGGAAATTGACTTTCCCAGGGTCACACATCTAGAAAACAGTACGAGTTGGAGGTGAATCCAGATCACCCATCACTGTAGGTCTAAACACTGTTATGACTGCCTCTAAGGAGGAGAAAATGCTCCCCTTTCTATGGTTTATAAAGGACTTTTATTGCAGTGGTAATCATGTAACATCAAAGTAATCTAAAAATCATGGTTAGCATTTATAAAGCACTTTTTTTTTGGAAGGGGAAAGGCAAGGCAATGAGGATTAAGTGATTTGCCCAAGGTCACACAGCTAGTAAGTATGTCAAGTGTCTGAGGATTTGAACTCAGGTCCTCCTGACTCCAGGACCAGTGCTCTATTCACTGTGCCACCTAGCTGCCCCAATAAAGCACTTCAAGGTTTACAAGGGCTTCCCATTGCTCAATTTGATCCTCATTGCCACCCTGGGAGGAAGGGGCTATTATGATCCTCATTTGACAGAAGAGGAAACTGAAGCTCAGAGCAGTTTAGTGACTTGCCCGGGATTGTGCAGTGAATGGCTAAGGCATGACCTGATTCTCCCCATCAAATGCATAAAGGCTTTTTTAGTAGGATGCTGGCACAGTTGCTGATTATGGTCATGGATGATTGAACACAAAGAAATAGCCTTAACTCAGAAAAAGGATTGTGGATTTTGATCTGGAAGGATCCTACTCCTACTCCCTCATTTGGCAAATCAGGAAAAAGAAGCTCCTTCGAACTCAACTCTCCCTGACTCTAAGCCTAATGCTTCTAGCCACTAGACCACAAAATGGCAGAACTAACCCTTCCAACCCATGTTTGCATCAGAGTGTTGTGGGGAAATCACCAGATTTGGAGTCAGAATGTCATAGGAATATAGATTCAGAGTTAGGACTTCAGAGGCCCCTTATTTTACAGATGAGGAAACTGTGGCATGGGTACCTTTGTTCAAGTCACAAATGTTGAAAGTGTCCAAGGTGGGATTTGAACCCAGGTCATCCAATTTCTGCTTTAAAAAAAAAAACAAAAACCCTGTGTGACCTTGGATAAAGCACTTTACCTGAATCTCATTTTGCCAATCTGTATAATGAGAGGTTTGGACCAGGTGATCTCTGAGGGAACTTCCATTTCTTATTTAATTAATGGCAATCTCCTTATCTCTTACCTTAATCTCCTGTGAAATCTCCTTATCAATGAGGAAACTAAGGCTTTGGGGGAAAGTAACTTTTATCAGGGTCTTCCAATGTCAGAATGCATTATATTCTAATCATAAAAATATACCAAGATTTTGTAGGAAGTGGTAAAGGAATGTGGTGCAACCCTTCTGCCCATTAATCAGAACTCAGATATTTACTAGTTGTGAAGCCCTGGACAAGTCACTGGGGCCTCAGTCTCCACATCTATAAGATGTCTATAAGATGTAGAGATCAGGAGGTGGGACTAGATAGCTCTGGGTCTTAGCCCAGATTCCGGGATCTCGGGGGATCCTGGGACTCAGATAAAGAAGATGAAAGAATGGGCACTTTCCCACCTCAAAGTCTCTTCAAAGTTCCAGGCCCTCACTTTCAGCTAATCCGCCTGTCAATAGCATCTAAATTTGTCAGATCTGCACAAAGACTGGAAGAAGGACACATAAAATTAAGCTAATTTCAGTTTCCTAAGAGACAGTAGACAGTCTCGTGATTCTTCTTCTTCTCCTCCTCCTCCTCCTCCTCCTTTTCCTTTTCCACCCACCTTCTTCCTTCAGGGCCTTTATTGATTGGGAGGATGAGGGTGTGGGGAAGATGCTCCAGGAAGGGAGAAGTCTCCAGGCTTTCTGCAGACTATGGTTCTTAGGTTTATTCTGGGGGATGGCTAATTGATTAGTCAATTTCCCTGAAGGAAGATTTGCCCACAGCCTGTAATAGTATAGACTAATCACCACATATAATACTTGCTCTATACAGCTCATGAGAGAGAAAGCCAAGGGTGGTGAATTAAGCCAGTTTCAGGGTCAGGAAGACCCCGCTTCAAGTCTGGCTATGTGACCCTAGGCAAGTCATCTAACTTCTCAGTGCTCCTAGGCAACCCTTTGAGACTTTTAATTGCAAAAAAGGGGCTCACCTGCATTGGTGAGCTCCATCAAAGAAATCACAGGACCTCCCCCCTAAAAAAATCCCCACCATAATATATTGGCATTCTATATTATGATAAAATATTAGACAGCAGTATGTTCTTATATCAGCAAATTACATTACAATATTTTATGCAAAACAATGTCTTTAACATCTCCATTGGTTTTCATAAACATTTTCCCAAGTGGAACCAGTGGACCTTGGTAAGAATCTAAATCTTGCCACATGTTACCTGTGTGATATGAGGGTGTCCCCAGACCACCATTTCCTCACCTAGAAAATGAAAGAATTGTTGTATATGACCTCAATGATTTATCCACCCCATAACCTATGAGGTAGATAGATTCAGATCTGTGATTTCAGCCAGGAGGGAACTCACCAGAAGGAAATTTACTCCTGAGATGACTTTGGTAATTCACCTGTAACTTAGAGTCCTAGAGTATTGCCTGAGGGCATTTCTTCTTTGTTTTATCTTTACAACATCCCTGGGAGATAGGTGTTATTATTATACCCATCTTTCAGATGCAGTGAAGGTTAAGTGACTTGCTCAGGTCACTTCAGAATAATCCAACCCAGGCCTTCCTGCCTCTGAAGAAAGACAAGCTCCTGTTTATGCCACTCTGACTCTCCTGTGAGACAGATAGAAAGGGTTATCGGCCTATGCTACCATGACTTTGGGTAAAACACTTCTACTTTCTGAACCCCCAAAATCACTTTCACTTTCTGGGTTTAATCACAGTGGCTCATTAATGAAGATTCCCAAAGTGTTTTCCTCAAAGGGAATGTAAGTAAATGAAAGTAAGAAGTGGGTCTATGACTGTCCTCACTTTACAGAGAAACCAAGGCTCAGAAATGGAGTGATTTACTCAGGGCTACACAGCTGATAAGCATCACATCTAGTCAAATCTAGATCTGATTCAAAGGCCATTCCTTAACTTTTCCACCAGCAATCAGCATGCATATGGCACCTGGGACTCTCAAAGACTTATTCAAATTAGCTTGCTTGGTCCTCATACAGCTTCAAGAGGTAGGTACTCCAGGCATGACTATCCATCCCCTGTTTGACAATCAAGTCAACTAAAGTTCTGAGTGATTTGATCAGGGTCACAAAACTGGACCTGAAGCCCACAGCTTCTGAATCCACTATTGAGTATCTTTCTATTACCTAGCTTTTTAAAATTTTTTTAAAAAATTTTTTGTCTTTTTGGAGGGGGGAAGGCAGGGCAATTGGGGTTAAGTAACTTACCTAAGGTCACACAGCTAGTAAGTGTTAAGTGTCTGAGGCTGGATTTGAACTCGGGTCCTCCTGACTCCAGGGCTGGCACTCTATTCACTGTGCCACCTAGCTGCCCCACTACTAGCTAGCCTTAATCACTAACAGGGTGTTGTCTCAGGCAAAGTAAGACCTGTTAAAGCCCTGAGGATAAAAAGATCAAAGTCTCCCTCCAAATCCTGGGTCATCTCCAGTCATTCTGATCCATATATGGTCACTGAACCCAGATGACTCCCAAGGAGACAGTGAGGCCAGTGACTCTGTATAGCCCTCCCTCACCTAAATACAATTTACTTACATGTCATGGCATCACCTCCCTCATGTCATGGTTCTCTTCAAGAATGAGATGAAGGACATGCTACAATACCATCACCCTATCAATCTATCAATCAATCAACAAATGATTATGAAGAGAATCGGTCCTACTATGTCATCAGTGCTGAGCACACTTACTGGCACACAGTAGGTGCTTAATAAATGCTTATTGACTGGCCCACTACTCTGGGCCAGGTACTTTGCTAATCACTAGAGATACAGGACAAAACAGTTCCTTGACTTAAGTATCTTACAGTCCTTTGGGGAAGACAACACAAACTCCTATAGGGAAAGGGAAGGGAACGTGCATTTGCTAAGCGCACTGTGCTAAGGCTTTATGGGTTTTTTTCTCATCTGATCTCAGCTGGAAGAGACCTTAGAGACCCATCCCCTCATTTTACAGATGAGGAAATAGAGTTAAGTGACTTGCCCAGGATCATACCATTGGTAAAGATCTGAGGCAGGATTTGAACTGAGGGCTTTCTGATCCCAAGCCAAGAACTTTATTCACTATGGTGCTAGCTGCCTTGTGTAAAACATCTAGAAAATAAGTACAGAGTAATTGTGGGGACAAGGCACTAGCAGTTGTAAATGTGTTCATGTGGGATGTGGGAACTGAGCTAAATCTTGAAGGGAAATAAGAGCCCTAAGAGGCAGAAGGGAGGATGGAGAACATTCTCTGAATGGGGGACAGGCTAGGCTGTCCATATGACAGGAATGGAGTGTTGCTTATGAGACATATTGGGAAGAAAAGTTTGGCTGAATTATAGAGTGTGTGGGTTAGAAAGGTAGGTCGAGGCCAGATTGTGCAGAGCTCTAAATACCAAACTGAGGAAATTATTTGATACGAGAGGAAATAGAGAGCTACTGAATGGGGAGAAAGGTATAACATCATCAACCTCCCTACCAACTCCACTCTTAGTTCCTTGAAATTCACCTGCCATCTACCCAGATCCTACTTTCTTTTGACATTAGTCTTGTCTGTGTATAGCAAACATGCAGCTTGATGTAGCCCACTTCCTTGAAATGAAGATATTGGCCAGCTGCTTACTGTCTGTTTCTAGACAGGAAGAATTCTTTGTATCTTTTCTTTGAGGAATTCACCAGTTCCCCAAGAATGCCTATCTACCCACACCTAGAGACTGATGATTAATAAATTGCTGTTGACCTGAAGGCAGTCCTCTACAGATGCGCCACAGGGCTCTTGCCTTGGTCTTGTCCTATAGATTGCACAAAGCTTAATGGGCTAGTTTATGTGTTGAAGGACACAATCAAAATCCAAAAGAATTTCAACAGGCTGGTATAATGGGATGAATCTAAAACAAGGAAGTTTAAAAGGGATAAACGTGAAGTCATGCACTTAGGTCCAAAAACCCAATCATATCAGTACAGAATGGGGGACACATGGCCGAGTAGAAACAAAGTCAGAAGAGTTGATGAACTACAATTTCAGTGTAAGTCAGTAGTATAATATGGAAGGCTCTCCTCCCTACCCCCCAAAAAAAGTTCTAATTCCTTTTTAGGTTTTTATAGCAGAAGTTTAGCATTAAAAGGAGGGATATGATAGACCCCTGTTCTCTGCCCTGTCCAGACTATGTCTTTCAGGAAACCACATTTTAGAAGCAGCATTGAGAAACTAGAGAAGAAAATGAGTGGAATGGCCTTCTTGGACCCAAATCCCATGTGAATTGGTTAAATGAACTGGGGAGTATTTATCCTAGAAAGGAGAAGATTTGGGGAAGAGAGGATCATTGTAACCATAACTTCTACTCACCCCATCTCATTCTGGCCTCTGGAACCCCCAATTCTACTATAGTCCTAAAGATAATGACTGTAAGCTTCTTGAAGGCAGGGACTACTCAATTCAAAGCAATTCAATTCAATTCTGTCTTCTTAAGTTCATCTATATCTTTTCCAAAAAAACTCAAATGGGGTCGCAAAGAATTAGACAAAACAGATAGATAGATAGATAGATAGATAGATAGATAGATAGATAATGTGGGTGTAAATATATAGGTGTATATAGAATGTTGAAGACAATGCCTTGCACATAGTAAGAGCTTTACTTAAATTCAGCAAGTAGGTCTCCTTCTCAAAGTCTGTTATTGAAGGTCTTGGTCTTTAGGGAAAAGATTTGATCTGCACACCAAGAACAATCACACAAAAGAATATACAAACGCATTCTAGAAGTTAATCCAATTTGATTTATAGAACCATAAAATGCTAAGTTTCCGGAGACCTCTGAAGATATCCAGAACAAAACCCTCATTTTTCAAATGAAGAAAATGTGACCTAGTCCTACAAATGGGAAGGATGTTATTTGAGATTTAAACCTAGGTCCCCAGACTTGAGAATCAATGATAGTTCCACTCTACCACACTCAATAAGCATTTATTAAGCACCTTATTAAGCACATTATCAAGCACCTATATACCGGGCACTGTGATAGGTGTTGGGAAAATATATAAAGTGAAACTGTGCCTGCCCTCAAAGAAGTTATATTCTGTTAGAGAAAAAAACATAGACAGATGCCCCAGAATAGATAGTAATGGGGACTACACATACATGCATCACAAAGGACACTTGGATCCATTCTAATGTCTTCAAAAGGAGTGTTAACCTAAACTTCCAAATGAAATGCTGGGGGGGGGGGGGGGGGAGAGCGTATGGATATGACCAATGGGGACAGGGGACAGCAAACAACAAAGGCTTCCTGGAGGAGGTACCATTTGAATAAGGTTTTCAATTGGGTGGTAATTCAACAGATGTCAAGGGGATGAGAAGATAAAGGGAGGAAGGTGAACAAGGGAACAGAGAAAGGAAGTGGGAAGGGTAGGGGACAGTGAATACTTCAGTTTGACTGAGAGAATGGAATGTATTGAGGGGAGTAAGAGGAGATTATAGGGTTTAGACCTGATAGGGACTCCAGAGACTAATCCAACCTTTTCATTCTTCAGAGAAGGAAAACCAAGGTTCAGAGAGGAATCATGGGATACTAGCTGATAGGATCAGAGACCTAGAGCTGGAAAGATGTCCCCTCATAGGCCGTCTCATCTGAGTTCATTTTACAGTTGAGGACACTGAGGCCCAGAGAGAGAAAGGTGATTTACCCATTATGATATGTGATCATGGATGGAAAGGCCCTCAGGACCCATCTGATCCAACCTCCTCATTTTACAGAGGAGGAAATTTAGGCTAAGAGAAGTCAAGTTCAACTTGCCCAGACTGATGAGGTTACTATAGCTAGACCTGACATGCATATGGATGCACAAATGGGAGTAGATGACATTGCCATGGGGAAGGAGGATAAAAGCAAAGAGTTCTAAAAAGAGAAACTCACATTAAGGGGTCAGGGGAAAGATTCAGAGTCATTTAAGGTCACAGAAGGAAGAATTGGAGAGAGAACTATCAAGTATGTCATCTCTGAAACCAAGGGAGGGGAGTATACAGAAGCGGGAGATGGGGAAGGGCATTGCAAATGTCAGCTGCTGCCGAGGGCTTAAGAAGGGTAAGGAGTATTTTTCAATGCCCTTGGATTTGGTAATTGGCAAGTTATTGATGATCTCAGAGAGAGCATACTTGGGATAGGATGGGGGACAAAAATCAGGGGAGTATGGTGGAAAGGGTATTGGCTCCAGAGACAGAGGACCTGGGCTTGAATCCTACCTATGCTTTTTACTGCTTGTGTTACCTTGCCTCCCTACATCCCAGTTTCCTCATCTGAAAAAAATGAGAAGAAAGACTCAGTGGCCTCAAAGGTCCCCTCCAGCTTTCAATCTATGGCCCTTTGATTCCTCCTGCCCTCATCCCTTAGCTTCAGGCTTGAAATGACTATACAGTGTAGTGGACTGGGAGAGCCAGGAAGAAAGGGAAACTTGGAGAAAAGAGCATTTCATTAATCAGCACATTAACTGGATGCCAGTAGGTGCACAGCCTGTGCCAGGTCGTGTGAAGAATGCAAAGAACTATAAGGCGCAATCTTTGCCCTCAAGGAATTTACAATCTGACTGGGGAGTCATGAAGTAAGCATGAGAAAAACTGAGTAGCAAGTTAAGAGTTAAAAAGCCAGGCAAGGCAACAGCATCAGAGACGTCATGATGCAGCAGATGTCTGCTACGTGCCAAGTGAACAGGACAGGCGATCACTGCTACGCTCTCAGAGAGGAGAGAGGGCACAAGGTACAGAATGGTCAAGGATGGCTCCCTGGAGGAAGGAGCCTTGGAACAGTAGATCGGAGAAGAGAGCTCAGAGCTCACCAAGATCAAACCCCTCATTTTGCAATTGGGGAAACTGATGCCAAAGATGTCACAAGATTGCCCAAGGTTACACAGCTCCAAGTGATTAAAAAAAGCCAGGTCCCCCTATCCCATGCCAGAATGCTTTCCATTATACCAGGTTGAGCACAAGATTTTAGAAACAAAAGAGCTGTCATAGACTATCTAGTTCAACCCTTTCACCTTGTTGATGAGAAAACAGCCATCCAGACTGATAAACCAATTTGCCCATGGCCACACAGACTCTAAGCAGCAGAGTGAGGATTTGTTAAAAGATCATTTTTATTGTGTAGCTCTGTCAGACTCTCCATGACCCCATTTGGGGTTTTCTTGGCAAGGATACTACAGTGGTTTGCCATTTGCTTCTCCAGTTCATTTTACAGATGAGGAAACTGAGATAAACAGGGTGGAGTGATTTGCCCAGGGCCACACAGCTAGTAAGTGTCTGAGACCAGATTTGAACTGAGAAAGAAGAGTCTTCCTGCCTCCAGGTTGGACACTCTGTCCACTTTACCACCAGAGCTGGAAGAGACCAGAGTCCTGCTGGTCTAGTCCCTTCATTTTGCAGATGAAGAAGCCTGAGGTCACATAGGTCATACTCAGCAGAGCCCAGACTTGTCAGAGGATAGTTGGCTTGGAGCCCAACGGGACTTCGGAGACACTTTAATCCATCTCCCTCAGCTTCATCTCAGAGCAGTTAGGTTATCTGCCCAAGGTCACGCTGGTACGAAATGGAAAACTTAGTCTCTGAATCCAGTTCCTCTGACTCCCAACCCAGTGCTCTCTCCCTACGTCGCTTCAGTAATTCCTGAGCTGGACATGGAGATTTGGAATGATGTCTGAGGGTCACCCCTCCCCCCGTCATTTATTAATTTTATTTTAAAAATAGTTTATTTTCTTCTTTTCCGCAGACAGAAGCCCATGAGCCCTCTGGCCTCCAGGTCAGGGTCAGGTCTACTCCAGGGCTTGTGAACAGCAGTGCCCCTCAGGGGGCTAGGCCCAAACACCCCCCCTTCCCCTCCTTTGCCAGCACCCCTTGATTCATTGCCCTTTGTCTCTCCTCTGCCTGCCCCCTCTGTCCTCGTTGTTTCTTGCAGAATTCACAGCTATGGTGGCTGAATCATAAGCGGCTCTGACCCCCCAGGCCTTTCGACTGCCCCTGAACGACCGGACTCCAGTCTCATCCCGCTGACCTCCTTGGTTTCTCTCCTTTTTATTTATGCTATTTTTTACTCCAACTGTTCCCCACAGCCCTGTAACTCTATCACTGCTCTGGAAAACGCTGGTAGAAACAATAAAGGTCAAATCCACCTGACTCCTGATACTCTGATGAGTCAACCCTCTCTTGCTTCACATAGGGCTTGCTTTTGGTTTGGAGAGGGAGGTTTCTTGGGGGAATGATGGGGAGTGGTTTGGGAAATGCAAGACACAACTCAGGCTTTGCAAGATTCTTCATGTGTGCTGTCTTATTTGGCCCTCACAACACCCCTCAGAGGTGGCTAGTATAAACAGGTTATCTTCATTTTACAGTTCAGTAAACTGAGGCCCAGAAAGGTGAAGGGATTTCTGGTCATAAAGCTCTTAAGTGCCAAAGCCACATCTCCTCACTTAAAGGATGTGAAACTGAAAGAAACCTTGGAGAACATCTAAGCCTATGCTAAAGTGGAAGGAGCTCCAGTTTGGAATCAAAAGACAAGGGTTCAAATCCTTACTTGGCCACTTACTATGTGACCATCAGCCAGTTGCTTCACCTCCCTGGGCCTCAGTCTTCTCATCTGTAAAATGAAAGGTTGAGCTGAATGATTATTTATGAAGTCAGTAACCTCCTCAAGTCTCAGTCTTCTCATCTGTAAAATGAAAGAGTCAGACTAGATGACCCCCAAGGACCCTTCCAGCTCAAAATCTGTGATCTTAGAGAATGTTAGGGCTGGAAGTGGCATTAGAGTTCATCTAAGCTAACCGGCTTAATAAAGGGGCAAGCAGAGGCTCAGATGGGTAAAAACCACTTGTCTATGGTTACATAAATGGCCATTGCCCAAAGTCAGCACTTCTCCCGTTTCCCATTCTCAGGGCATTGCTGTATTACTATCACCCTCAATTTTTAGGTGGGGAAACCACAGCCCAGAGAGGTTAAGCCACCTGTCCATGGTCACATAGCTAGTAAGAGCAGAGGAAATGGTTTTGGTTGCTATTTTTGACACAACTCTCCACACGTCTTGGAACATATCCCAGAATTCCTTTGAGAATATGCTTTTAGCTCTAATGGATTATCTATCTCACCTGTTCTTAATCAACATATGTTTTTGACTGGGCACCTGTCCTTAGCACTGTAGGGGAGGCAAGAGAAGACAGTCCCTGTCCTCTAAGTTGCCTACATGCAACTGGGGACAGAGATGAGATACACACAGAACAAAAAGGAGAATCAGATGAGAAGTCTTTGAAATGACCCTGTCACGCAAATAGGCATTGATGTTCCCTGCTGCCATCACACTGACCAGGAGTGTCACGGTCCCTTGACTACTGAAAAAGGTGCATACAAGCAGAGGTTTCCCCCAAGTGTTGTCATGAGTGCTCTGCTGACTTTGCAACACAAATTCATCATCTCCCCAAACACTAGGTATTTTCTGTTCCCAAGACCTCAGGCTTCTCAAAGCACAATCAGATACGTATGACTTCCCCAGGGACACAAGCAACTCAAATACCCAAACACCTGGAAAAAACAACTGAGGAAAACCAAATCTCTAGAATAAAACTCCACTGCTACAACATAAACATGTAAGACCAAATTCCTATAACTAAACTTCACCCACCGCTCCTGTTCTCTCTCGTGTTGAAACTGTATTTAAAGCCACAATATAGGGGACAGTTGAATGAACACCAGCCCAGATGTTTTGGGTCTCTGTTTCCATCTACTGCAGGCAGCCTTGGAGTAAGCAAAATGCTGGATGCCCTCATTAGAGGTATTGATTGCTCCCTTCTTGTCCCCTTGGCTTAGCTATCCTGCCTCCGGGTTTTTTGTTGTTTTTGTTTTATTTTTGTTTTTTGGTCACAGGGAGATCATGGCCTTTCTCTAGTTCAACTGTTAAAACCCAAGCCCCTCTCCACCCTAACTGGAGACCAGCCCATAGCTGACTGTTCGTAAGCTGCTCTATTCTTTACCTTTGTCTTTATTGGAGTCTGGCCAGTAAGAGGGTGGGGAGCCCCCATGGAATAAGCACGACAATAACATGTTTTCCTGGAATCTTCTGTCACAACTTGGAACACACCTGTCCCTTCCTTGCTGGGAGGGGAAATCAGCATGTTTCCATGAGGAGTGTCAGACTCAGGGATAGGAGGAAATGAGAGGCAAAAGTAAAGCTTCATCACAACCGCAGGTTAAAACAGCCAGAGATTGATCAGTCTCTGGAATGGCAAGAGAGGTCAATTTGCCCATTAGATAAAGTAGCCATAGAGTAGAGAATTTCAGAGAAATTGGAAGACACGTCAGAAAACTTGCCGCCCAATCTGTGAGTGAAAAGGTCCATCCTCTACCATATCCCCAGCTACAGGTTATGGAACTTCCAAGAGGATTCCACAGTGATGGAGAGAGATCACTACTTCCCCAAACATTCTACTCCACTTGCAGATAGTTCTAATTATTAGCAAGTTTTTTTCTTTATGTTGGGCATAAAACTGCCTCTCTGTGCCTACAGCTTAATTCAGCAAACATTTAAGTACCTACTATGTGTTGGTACTGTGCTAGGTGCTAGAAATACAAAGACAAAAATGAAATCACTTCTGCCCTACTAGGAGATTATATTTTTTAAAAAATGTATTTACTTTTAGTTTTCAACATTCATTTCCACAAGATTTTGAGTTACAAATTTTCTCCCCATCTTTCCCCTACCTCCACCCCAAGATAGCAAGCCTACTGAATACTCCTTCCCCCAATCTGTTCTGTCTTATATGCTCTTCCATCCCCCGCTAACTTTCTAGTAGGGCAAGATGGATTTCTATACCCCATTGCCTGTATATCTTATTTCCCAATGGCATGTAAAAAAACATTTTTTAACATTTGTTTTTAAAACTTTGATTTCCAGATTCTTTCCCTTCTTCCCTCTTCACCCATCCCCACTGGGAAAACATGTAATTCAATATAGGTTGTACATGTGTAGTTACGCAAAATGTTTCCATAGTAGTTATATTGTGAAAGACTAACTATATTTCCTTCCATCCTGAGCAGAACCTTGGAGGAAGAGGAGGATCCTAAGAGGTAAGAGTGAGGAGGGAATGCATGCTTGGTGTAGGAGATGGGCCATTTAGAGGCACAGAGATGGGACATGCAATACCAACTTTGGGGAACAGTTTAGCTGAGTGACAGTGAGTGATGTGAAATCAAATCTGGAAAGGAGGCTTAGGGCCAGATTGTAGAGGACTTTCAAGGTCAGGGAAAGAAATCTGTATGCTATCCAAGAAGAAACAGGGAGCTATTGAAAGTGTTTTGGGGGGAATGGGTAGGGGAAAGACAGGGAGAAAATTTGTAAATCAAAATCTCATGGAAATGAATGATGTAAACTAAAAATAAACAAAAGTTTAAAAAAATTTAAAAAAGAAAGAAAGTGTTTGTGCAGGAAACACACAGACTGCTGTGACTTTTAGAAGAGTCCTGACAAAAGATGATGAGGGTATTAACAAAGGCAGTGGTTATATGAGTGGAAAGGAGATTTGGCACATTGTAAACTGAAAGCAAGCACTTGCTGATTGATTGATTTATGCAAAGGAAATCTGAGAAGACTTGGAATACATTGAAAATGGAGGACAAGGAATAGTGAAGAATCAAAGATGAATGGAAAGATTGTAATGATTTACTATCTGTGTGACCTTGGCAAGTCACTTAACCCCAATTGCCTTGCCCTCCCCCCTCCAAAAAAAAAGATTGTGATGCATTCAACAAAGACAATCAAATCTAGAGGAGAGGTGGGCTTGGGATAGCAGAGAGAATCCGAGTTGAAACTAGGGTGAGGCGATTAGAGATTAGTCCCCAGGGTGCTGAATTTAGGGGTTCTTCAGCAATGTAGAAATAAGAGTTTAGCAGCAACTTAGCAAGAGTAATTAGTTAAAGCAAAAAGATTTCAGATGTCAGGCACTTCTCTCAATCACCCCTGCAGTGATCTCCTGTCAGTATCCTGAGATCGCCTTCGATGCCAGCCAAAGGATATAATCCCTGACCATTATGTGCTTTATATCACCTGACCTAGCCAGAGTTTTCACTGCTTGACTAAGGAACAAAGATTCCTAGTTATGGCCCTGAAGAAAATGAGTTTACTTTTCAAAATGTTTTGTTTGAGATGCCAGTGCAGCATCTAGGTGGAGAAGAGCACAGCCTGAAGAAGCACAAGACAGCAGTCATTAAGGCATTAGTGATGAGGGTTAGATTCACGAGAGAGATTTGTTATTATTCAAAAATTTCAGTCATGTCTGATTCTTTGTGACCCCATATGGGGTTTTCTCGGCAAAGATACTGGAGTGGTTTGCCATTTCCTTCTCTAGCTCATTTTACAGATGAGGAAACTGAGGCAAACAGGTTTAAGTGACATGCCCAGAGTCACACAGCTAGTAAGTGTTTGAGATTATATTTGAACTCAGGATGATGAATCTAATTGACTCCAGTCCAACACTCTCTCCACTTCACCACCTAGGACTAATAAAAAGTTGGGGGTCATCTGAATAGAGATCACAATTGAACCCCTGGGAGAAAGTGAGATCACTAAGAGAACAGAGGGAAAAGAGATAAGGGAAGAAGGATCAGGATAAAACCTTGTGGGCTACCCGTTATTGGCAGGGGGGAGAGAAATGGATGATGATTTTAGCAAAGAAGACTGAGAAAGAACTGTCAGAGAAGCAGAAAAACCAAGAAGGACCAGTGCCCTTGAAACCAAGGCAGGAGGGAGTATCCTATCAGAGTGAGTGTTAAAAAGAATCAACAACTACAGAGAGGTCAAGACAACTGAGAAAAAGAGGTTTTAGCTAAGCGATGTTTAGAAACCTTGGACAGAGTGGTCTCAGACACCAGATTACCAAGGGCTACATAATGAGTGGAAGGAGAAGCAGATAGTACGTGTGTGTGTGTGTGTGTGTGTGTGTGTGTGTGTGTGTGTGTAAACAAGTGGCTGCCATGTTGCACTGTTGCATCATACTGAGGTTGCAATTCTTTTTTACGTGAGTTTCTCAGTAGCCATGCCTCCTGTACTTAGAAGGTGGATTTATTGATCCTAAAAGTATGTAGTGGGCATGATCAAAGAGAAAGTCCCTAAGACTTCATTTCCCACAATGCTTAGGGACAAGAGAGCATTGCTCCTTGGGAGAAATCCTGTACTACATTTCCCAGAAAGCTGTACATCTGGCTGCCCAGAAGAGATGTCATCAAGGGAAGACTGATTAGTGGAGAATGCTCTACAAAATTTTGGGGTGCTAGTGCTATATGGAAAAAGGTTGCAAACTGGGTGGTGGAGGAAGAAGGCACATGGAAAAAGAAAAGGAGGCAGCGAGATGAGGAAATGGAGAGGCAGCTGGGCTCAGCATGAGTGGACTACCTAACCTGGAGACAGAACAGTGTCGATAGGAGTCTAAGGACTGGTACTACCATGGCATCTCAGAACCCAGTGCTTTGGAGCTAAGCCAAAAGGCTTCAGCAGATGACAGCTTGCTAAGGGATGTTAGCAAATTCTTGTGCTGCTCATTCAGCACCTGCTTAAATGAGACAGGAACCATTTGGTGTCTCCTTTCATCCTTTTTGCCCACATATGATGAGGGAAAGTTTTCCCACCCTTTCTCCCTTCTGCAGAAGCTTTCTATCCCATCCCCCACACGTGAGGAGATATGAGAGATTTATGCCCCTTTGTTCATGGGGCAGAGAATAACTCTACAACCGGATGAGTTTCCTGACACTGATACTGATTTATTTGTTTGTCGATTTATTTATTTATTAAATGTGCTCATCATTCAATTTGTGTTTCCCTTGTATGATCTAGTAATAAAGAATGTACCAAACACAGTCTCAACTCATGAGCTGTATAACTGATTTCCCAAAGCAGCCACACTGAACCTTGGACATTGAGGTGTTCTACAGTCATAAGGGCCCCATGCTACACATAGAATATTACATGTATTACTGTTAAATTTCATCTTGTTAGCTCTGTCCCAACATTGTGACCTGGTGAGAACTTTTCATATCATGACTGTCATCTAGGCTATCAACTGTTTCTCCCAACCTTGTGTCTTCTGCACCTGTAATAAGAATGCTATGTCTTCCTCCAAATCATTCTCTACCATGTTGAACCAGTGACAGATCAGCAGGACACTCCACTAGGGAACTCACTGTACAACTCATCATAGATCTAATTAGGACACTCATTTGGATCTGATTAGTTATTCATCCAATTCCGAACCCACTTATTGCACAATTGTCTGACCAAAGTCTCTCCATCTTGGCCACAAGAATAGCCTGAATGATTTTGTCAAATATTTGGCAGAAGCCTACAATATGTTCTCTAATCAGTCTTTTGACAGTCTAGTAATAATATAACACAGTGAGATTAGTCAAGCATGACCTTTTTTATGAAGTCAGGCTTACTCTTTGTGATCATCACTTCATTTTTTTAGCTGTCTAGAGTTTCTTTAATAAAACCAGTCAGAATCAGTCAAGATCAAGAGTGAGTGGTCTATAGCTTGAAGAATCTGCTCATTTCTCTTTTTTGAAAACTGGGACACCACCTGCCCTTCTCCAGTCCTATGCCATCTCTCCCACTCTCCAAGATTTTTCCAAGATAACGGCCTCAGCAATCACACCTGCCAGCTCTTTTGGAACTCTGGGGTGTATTTTATCCACACCTGGTGACCTGAATTCATTGCGGTCAATGAGGTACTTTCTTACCATCTCCTCACTTATCTTGAGTTTCAACTTCCTGTTAATCACTTTGTTCTATCTTTCCCCAACCAAAGATCATTCTCCTTGGAAGAGAAACCCTACAGGAGTAGGGCTACAAGAATTCATTGAATAAAATGCAGGAGCTCATCCTGACCCCAGTCCTCTGGTACAAAGTTGGAGGCACAGCAGGTTTCAGGCTCCCCTAGCTGGTGTGAAAGGGGAAATGTCTACCCCTGCCACAAATATCAGCATCCTCAATAGCCCTCCCTCACCCTTGGTTACCTACTTTGCTTTGGAGACTTCTTTCCAGCTTAGGGGATCAGGATGGGCTTTGGAGGCCTAATATTTGATCTGAGCCATAAGGCATGATCAGGAGGTCAAAAGGCAAAAATGGCGAATGGGCTGCCTTTATTCTTTTTTGTACCCTAAATACACACTCTAATCTGCAAAAAAGGGGTCTCTCTATATTCTAAATCCTGATTTAAATTTTGGATTAGAGGAAGGAAAAGGAGGGGCCACAAAGTGTCATTTATCCCTCTGAGTCTGCTAAAGATGGCCCCTGTGGAATGTATCTTCAGGGAAAGAATTATAGAACATATACTATCACAAATGAAAGAATCAAAAGAGGTCTCAAAACCCTCTCATTTTAGTGATGAAGGAAATGAGGCCCAGAAAAGGGAAGTGATACAACAAGTTAGTGACATAGCCAGGAAAGAGACCCAAGATTCCTGATTCCCAGTGGTAAGAATCACACTTGTTCAATACCACTGGAGACTGAGTTACAATCAGCAGAGCCTGCCAATAGGTGATGAAGTGAAGAAGTTTCTCTTGGGTGCCTCCCCTCTTCTTTCTCCCTCTCCCCCGCTTTAATAAAGTCTCCTTCATCCCCCTTCCTTATTTTGGTAATTTTTCTTTCCTCTTTCCTCCTCCTCACCCACACCATGCCCACCCTCTTTATTCCTGCCATCAAACTCTGCTCTTAGGAAAAAAACTGATTGACTCATTCACACTTGGGTTTAAATGACTGTTAAGACTTATGTTACGTCTCCCAGAGGTAGCTACAATTCGATAATACTGAAAGCTCCCATTCCTATAGAATTTTCAAATTCATAAAGCCATTTCTCACAATTACTCCATATGACCCCACTCTCTTAGTCTATATTCCTTGCTCTTTCCTGATTTTCCACCCTTCACGGTCTTGACCAGGGGTGGGGAAATCTGTGGCCTTAAGACCACATGTGGCTCTCTAGGTTCTTAAGTGTGATCCTTTGACTGACTCCAAACTTCACATGACAAATTCCCTTCATAAGAGGATCTGGTCTGTAAAACTTGGACTCAGTCAAAAGGCCACACCTGAGAACCTAGAAGGTCACATATGCCTTCGGGGCCACAGGTTCCCCATTCCTGATCTTGATCCTTTCATTACTCAGTTCAACTATACTCTATCCTCCACCCTTGAGTCCCTTGCCTACTTATCCTATTGCCATGTATTTCTTGCAAAACTCCATCCCTAGGTCCCCCCCTCCTCCTTTACTGACAGAGGAGTGCAACTATATTAATTGGGTCCCTTGCAAACATACACAATTTTAATCTCAACTGGGTCCTCACTACTGGCATCTTTTTATTCATCTCTGTTTGATTTTCTATTATACTGTTCACACTATTGCAAATCTTCCCTCTTCGAGCTACCTAAACTACCTTCTGCCCCCTTTCCTTTCAACTCTCAACAGAGTACCAAGGCTCTTATTTTACTGAGAAAACAGCCACATATTGGGATCTCCCTCCTTCCCCCTATTCTATGCCTCATAACCCTTCACCATCAACCCCATTTCTCTCTTCATTTGTTCAGTGAGCCTGCTCCTTACCAAGGCTAGCTTTTCTACTTGGGCCCTTATTTCCATCCCCTCCTAACTCCTTCATTTCTCTGGTGCTCACCCCTTCAATCATTCCTTATCCCTTCTCCTTCTACTCATAAGCCTCTCCTTTTCCATTAGTTCCTTCCCTGTTGTCCACAAATATGCCCAATTCTCTCCCATTCTTAAAAATTTCAACCTAACCCTACCATCCCCTCCAGGTGTCATAGTATATACCTCTCCCCTCTTTCACAGCTAAACTCATAGAAAGAGTGGTCTCTACCCCTTGCCTTCACTTCACCTCCCACTCACTTTTCAACTCCTGGGAATTCATCCTACCAGTAAGTAAACCAATCTCTCCAAGATTATCAGATTAATTAATTAATTAATTAGATTAATTAATAGATTATCTGTTAAATCCTATGAGCTTTTCTTGGTCTTCATCTTTCTTGACCTCACTACTGCTTTTGACACTGATGACCACTCCCTTCTACCTGAATCCTCCATCTACCCTGTCTTTTGGGATCCTCCTTTCTTCTGGTTCTCCTCCTATCTGTCTAATTCTCTTCAGTCTCTTCCATGGAATCATCTACTCTTCTTTCTTTCCTGTTTCCTTCTCTTCTCTCCTTCTGTCCTATTTTCTTCTCTTCCCTCGATACTCTCTTAATTACTTTATTTAACTCATTATTTACTCTCTTGGTGATCTTTGCTTCAAGTATCATCTCTGTGCAGATAGTGTCATAATCACCTTCAACTTTCACCTCTTTACTGAGCCCCATCATCTGTTCCCTGCTGATCTCCTCTACTTTGAATGTTCCATAGGTGTCTCAAACTCAACATGTTCAAAATCAAACTTGTTATCTTTCCCAGGAGAATGAAGTTCCTTTAGAGTAGGTACTATCTCATTTTGGTATTTGTATCCCCAGGGTCTGGCATGTAGTAGTCACTCAATAAATGTCTATGATTTACCCCTTAATCTACCCTTCCTCCCATCTTCATTATTTCAGGGAAGGATACCATTGTCTTTCTAATCACATCGGTTCAGGGGTGTCCTGGAACAAGCTATATCAAAGGTTTCACTCCATTTTCCTTCTTTTTTTTTTTCATTCTCCCTGTCCCCATAGTGGAATGGATAGGTTTTAATTTTTTTAATTTTTTTATTCATTTTAAACTTAAATACACAATGAGAAAAGAAAAAAAAACTTTCCATGTACACAGCAGAACCTAAGAGAGGATTCAACGTAAACAACAAATTTCCATTTCAAGATAACCTATGTAATAAATGCTACACATTGTTTTCAAAGCTACCCAGCTTTTTTGTGCTTCATATTAAGCTTCCTTTTGTTCTCTGCTGTGAGCTTTATATTATATTTTCTCTCCTCACCCTAGGGCTACAATTAAACACAAATGAATATATATGTGTGTATATGTGTGTGTGTGTGTGTGTGTGTGTGTGTGTGTGTGTGAATATTCACCTCTCTGGAAGTGAATAACATCCTCCTTCATAGGTCAAGGTCTCTGTATGTTTTTCTAAATCAACAGCTCATCATTTCCTATATCCCAGTAGTATTCCATCACAATCATATACACATAGCTTGTTTAACCATTCCTCATTGAAGGGCATCTATCATTTTAGCCATTGACTCCATTTTCAATAAATGCTAGTTACACAAAGATCACCACCAATAGTGATTAGCAGATTCTTTCATCAAAGCCAACAGCAAACAGAAATCAGAGGTAGTGCAGATTAGAATATACCAGACAAGATAGTATAGAAAGTCAATGAGTTCTCCTACTGATAGTGTCATAGTTCAACCAAGAGAATATATTCCTGATCTTATCAAAAAGATGATCCCCAAAGTCTCTAGTGAAATCAGGGATGTGTTTAGAGTGCTGGCTCTTCTCTATATTGGCTTGTTCTCAAAGTTTTTCTCTCCCTCCAGGGGCCTCTCCCCAAAGAGAGCAAGGGACCACATTTCTCCTTTCTCAAAGCTAGAGGGTAGAAGAGTTTTTCCTTTTCCAGGCTCTGAAGCCTACTTTGCCCCTCATGCAAGAAAACATATTTGAATAAATAATTCTTTCCAACAATGAGGAGTGTCTTAAGTGAATGTGCCAGACTTGAACCCCAAGTTACCAACATTATACTCCTTGACACATTCTATCTTTTTAGTCAGAACATAGAATCTCTAGAAAAGTCATAATTAATTTTGGTCATTAACATTCTTCCATCCTTCCAAATACATAGTGATACACTTTAAAACCAAGCATTATTTTACAAAGTTCTTATAGGTCTTGGAAAGTCTTTCACAACCACCACCACCCCCTAAATAAAAAGAAAGAAAGAAAAGAAAAAGAAAACCAAGCCTCCCGTCTCAGAGGGAATTCTGGTTTCCTTGTTGTTCCCCAAACACAGAATTCTATTTCCTCCCTCCATTCCTTTGTAAGACTGTCCCCCATGCCTAATATGTTTTCACTTTTCACCTCTGTCTCTTACAAGCCTGAGCTCCCTTCAAGGCTCAGATCAGTGCCACCTCTTCCAAGATGCCTCTCCTGATAACCCTGGTTACCTGGTTAGAATATTCTCCCTCCCATGAAATAATTTGGTTTTTCACTTGGTATAACTTCATATTTACTTTCTACGTACATATTGTATCCAGTAGAATGTAAGCCCTTAGGGGATAAGAATTATTTCATCTTTGTCTTTGCATTGCCAGCACATAGTAGATTTTCAGTAAATGCTTTTTGAGTTTAATTGCATGTTGTTATTACCATTTTACAGATGAGAAAGTGGGCAGAGAGGCTAAGTAATTTCCCCAGCTAGTAAGAGTCAGGGCCAGGATTCATGCAAACCCAGGTCTTCCCTGATTCCAAGGCCAGTCATCTTTCTACTGTGCCCCACTGGCCAAAAGATTTATAGAATGTGAAGAGTAACCAGACTGACTCCAAGTAGGAGTAATTTTGACAATTAGAGCAAGTATGACAAATATATGCTTATGAAATCATAAGGACATTTATGAGGCAAAATGCTTTAGAATGAAAATGTCTTTCTAACAGAGTTAAAGTAAAAATATGGGAACCATAGAATGCAGCATCTTTGACATTTCCCACTGCTTAATCCATTCCTCCTCTAAACCTATAAAAATGCAAAGCTGGGTCATTTAGAATTGTAACAGTGGTTGGAGCCATCTGACTCAACAGAGCTAGACTTGTTAGAAAGTAAAATCTCTTTTGGAAGGGACTATTTTTCTTGGTCTGGTTTTTAACAACTATAAGATGTGAGATCATAGCGTCTTAGGCCCAAAGGAGCAAGGGGCCTTAGAGGCCATCAGGTCAAACATCCTCAATTCAGAGATGAAGAAGCTAGAACAGAAAGAGATTAAGTGATTTGCCCAAGGTCTAGGAGGTAGCAGAGGCAGGATTGGAATTCAGCTCTTCCTGATTCAAATTGCAGTGTCTTTTCCAGTAAATGGTGCTGCCTCTTAGATGGGAATCTTTGAGCTCATTTGGATCAATCCCACCATTTTCTACATAAGGAGAGTAAGGCCTAGAAAAGGAAAAATGACTAAATCCAGTGGACAACAACAAGCATTGATTTGGTTCAATAAACAGCAAGAAGTTTTTATTGAGCACCCACTGTATACCAGGCATGGTCTAATTAGTGGGGATGCACAGAAAGGTGAAAACATGGTCCCTGCCCTCAAGGTGCTAATGTTCTAATGGGGGACACAAGCAGAATTATGTACATGCAAGAGAGGAAAGGATGAAGGATGGCTTCCAGGAGGACGTGGTGGCTGAGTTAGATTTTAATGGATAAATAAAAATTCAAATGTGAAGGCGAGTAGAGAAGAAAAAAGAAAAAATAGCTGACCCTTCTGTAGGACAGTTATTGTTGCGTCATTTCAGTCACACCTGACTCTCTGTGACCCCATTTGGGGTTTTCTTGGCAAAAATACTGGAGTGGTTTACCATTTCCTTCTCCAGCTCATTTTACAGAGGAGGAAACTGAGGCAGACAGGGTTAAGTGAATTAAGTGAATAATAGTGTCTGAGGCTAGATTTGAACTCAGGGCCAGTACTTTATCCACTGTGCCCCCCTAGCTTCCCTTTTCTGTAACACTTAAAGTTTTTATAAAAAGCACTTCCCTCCTAGCACCATGAAAGAGAGTTCTTGCAAATATTATTATCCTCGTTTTAGAGATAAAAAAATTGAGACCCTGAGAGATGAAGCCAATCAACTGACAAGCATTAACCAACTCTGTGCCAGCCAGTGGGGATAGAAAAGCAAAACTGAAAACGATCCCAAATTCTCTGTCATCCATGAGTCAGCCATCTATTCAACTGGACAAGCTCTAAAGGTGTCCATTCAGGCGTATGTTATAATCTGGCCAATAGACGTTCTTCATCCACTTGGTTTCTCTTGGGTGGGTGGCCAGGCCAAATACCCTGTGAGTGATTACAAGTCTCTTCAGGAGATTCTGCAAAATCTTGAGGTTTGATATAACTAACATACTGATCTCTGCAAATAAGAGCATCCAAAAGACTTCACAAAACACACAGAATCCCCCCCCCCAACAGAGATTCTACCCCTCCGTCACAGTGGTAAATCATTGTGGCAAGCATACTTCTCCTCATTTATGCTCTGCCTGATAGTTATTATCAAGAGGCCATTTAACAAAGTGAATTCTGTTATTACATAAGCGCAGTAAGATCTTACATTTTCTACATCTTCCAGTCTGAGTTGATAAAAATGCGGTCTGTTGTTGAATATCATTTGTGAAAACCTGCTGGTTCCCTATTAATACCCTCATTGAGGATGTCCTCAATATATAGGTTATTAAAAAGATTTTGGCTAGATAGGAGAATTAGACATATGTATGAGTCAGTAGTTGTTAATATTTTCTTAGTCTTCTTGTCAACAAGATCTGAGATTTTTTCCATGCCTTTTGTGCCTTCCCCTCCTGTAGATCTTATATTTACCTTATAAATTTTGTAAAAAAAAAAAAAATTTATTTACCTTGCAAATCAGTACTTTAATACCCTCCCAATTTTATCACCTCCAGCCTGGATCTCTTTCATATATAATTGACTTTGCTGTCTTTATTCTCTTTCATGACCTTTCTGCTCCCCCACATGTGCCTCAGAGATTGTGATGTTAGGGTCCAAGTTTGATGCTTTCCCTGTTTTTGATGGAGAGAACTTTTGTTATAATAATTTTTGTAGATTAAAATAAGTTGAATATTTGCTGACTAGAGCCTTGTCTCAGCTTTTTGGACTCCTTGCTATTTTATAGCAATTAAATTAAATTGCTATAAATAAATTGTATCAGTTCTGGATGAAATTATCATTGTTAATATTGACATCATTTCTGTTGTCCATTTCCCATTTTTAAAAAATTTTAAATAACTTGTTTAAATAATTTAGGAATAACTTTTAATATACTTTCCTCATTACTATTCTTTTTTCTCATTTATTATAAATTCTGATCTTAGCTCCTATGAGTCAATGATCTGCACAGACAACTGACTCCAAGCTAATTCAAATGCTCATAATAAGTCTTTTTATGTCTATTTTTTAAAAAGTAAGTTTCATTGCTTGTGATGTAATTTGGTACTTGCCACATCCAGTCCCTGTCCATTCTTTTCTGCAGAACATGTTCATGACATTGCAGAGTGATACTTCTCTTCTGAAAGTTTCTACCCCATCTTGTTTCTTTCTCCTGAACTGCATCTGTCCAAATCTCTCTCCTAAGCCTTATATCTTCCCATTTTTGCACTGATATTACCAAGTATCAAAGTATGGGTTGATTTAATACTGAAGGTCTCACTCAGTTTTTTCCTAGAATTTCTCTACTCCTTCATCCTAAACCAGTGTTAATGCCTAAGCCACAATTATTTTCATGGTATTCTTTTTACAACTACTTATCATTCACATTAGTTATAACCTTAACTTTGAGACTAACTCTAACCCTATCCCAAATCCACCTCCAGCCCTTAATATAACCCTAATCCTAATTCTGATTCAAACCCTTTAATTGCAATCTGTGACTACATTGCCACTTTTGGCTTCCATATCACAAGGTTAACTCCCAGTGACCTTGAAATAAGCTAGAGTTCCCAGATGTTTTTCACAAGTTGTTTTCTTGGTCATGCCTGCCCCCATTCTCCATCTTATTCCCTACTAATACCCTCAACAATTCCCGTAGTTATTTTTTTAATCCAAGTGTTCACATTTATCTCTATTTGAGTCCATTATTCTAACCTATTATAATATATTTGCATTCTGATTCTGTCAGTGAATGCATTGGTCAGCTGGAAATATGAGTATGACTGTCACTTAATGTCTCAGGGCCCCAGTTCCTTGTTTATTAAATATAGAGGTTGTACTAGGTGGTATCTACAATATCTCCCAGCTCTAAATTTATCTTATGATCCTTTTATGCCTTTATCTAAATCACTGACAAAAGTGTGGAAAAGTACATAAAGGTAATAGAATATTATTATGTTGTAGGAAACAGTAAATACGAAAAGCAGGCATTGGAAGATTTATATGAACCAATGCAAGTGAAATAAGAAAAACCAGGAGAACAATATGCACAATGACTTCAACAATGTAAATGAAAAGATTGACAATAACAACAAAATTGAAATGAAATACTGTATAATTATAATGACCTGGTTTGTCCCCCAATAAGTGATATAAGAATGCATCTTCCTCCTTTCTTTTCAAACATGAATATGAATATGGAACACTATATATAATAGACCTGATTGGTGGGTTAGTTTTGCTGAACTGCTTTTTTCCTCTCCTATCTTATTATTTTGTATAAGAGATAACTCTTGGTAAAGAGGGGAAGGAGGATATTGGAAAAATAAATGATGGAAAAATAAAATATAACATGGAAATGAAAAAGTGTTGAATAGCCCAAGGCCAAACACAGATCTCTGGGGCATGCCAGTAAAGACCTCCCTCCAGGTGGATACTGACTTATTAATTTTAAGGCCACTAATTCTACTAGTACTGGATTCAACTAACCATAATATCATTTAGTCTACATCACTTCCTCTTACCCACAAAAATAACATAAAAGACTTGGGCAAAAGCTTTGTTGAAATACAGGTATAGTCTACTAAAAGGAAGTCTGAGAGTCCAAAAAATATGAGATTGGTCTGGCATCATCTGCTCTTGATGAAGTCTTCCTGGCTCTTTGTAATTTGTAAAGGAAGAGAAGTCATTTTGTTTCTGGCAGCAAAGCAGAATACAATGTCACTAGTTCCATTCTGTTCTTCTGATCTTGCTAAATTAAACTTTTATAGTTATTTTCATGGCCCAGACAATAACTATAACATGAAACTTTATTCCCACAACCAAAAGGTAATTCAAAAGAACTTCTGCCCACAGCTTAAATAGCAAGCTGAGTGGAAGGAGCAAAAGCCTGAAGTAGAAACAGAGAAGGTCAAAGAAAAGCTAAAGCTAAACCTTAGAACTTGTGCTGGCTGGGTGCAGCTGTGTGTTTGACTCACAAAGAGAGCCTGAGGCCAGATAGCTACAGGAATTGAGTCCTCTTTCTTTGAGGGGCAGATAACAGAGAAGCTGCAATTCAGCAGAAGATGAACAGACGGCAGCAGAGAACAGCATGTGACCAAAGAGAGAAGTCCAGAAGAAATATCATAGACAATAGTACTGTGGAGGCCCACCAGGTGGCAGTGTAACAGATAAAACTGTCTAGCAGCTATGGTGGTGGTGGGAAAGAAGGAACAACAGTTTTGGAAGTCAAGAGGGTGTTTTAGTTGACTTGAAGTCCTGGGAATATGAGTTGCTCTGGATACGTGTATTTCCATGTACTCTCTTGCCATGTATGGTTAGTTTCCAAGTGTTCTCCCACTAGTGATCTATTGAAGAGAACATCTCTGTGAAGAGAGGAAAAGGGGGAGGATTTTCCTTGTCATTTGTTTTGCTATACTGATAAGCAAACGTCTTTTTTATTTGAACCAATGTACTCTCTGTCTGGCCTGGTAAAAGAAAAATGAATGGCAGCTCATAAACTGTGGTTTGAGTCACTCTTCGTTGTTCAGTCATTTCAGTTGTGTCTGACTCTCCATGACCCCATTTGGGGTTTTCTCAGCAAAGATCCTAGAGTGGTTTGCCATTTCCTTCTCCAGTTCATTTTACAGATGAGGAAACTAAGGCAAACAGGGTTAAGTGACTTGCCCAGGGTCACAAGTATCTGAAGCCAGATTTGAACTTGGAAAGGTGAATCTTCCTGACTCTACGCCCACCACTCTATCTACTACACCACCTAGCTGCCCATTTTGAGTGGAAGATGATCCCAAAAATGCCTTGAACCTTCAGTAGCCTTCAGAGGTCCAGGATTGAGGGGTCCTAAACAACACTTAATTATGGCTACATGAATGTGGGCTCAAAATCATTTTCAGATTAGACTGTCTGGCATGTGAAAGGAAGAGAGCAATAACTCATTTAAAGTTTTCAGGGTTTCAGTTTGTACATTCTCCCATCCTTATGATTCTGTTTCATAAATAATTTACTGTATAAACGTGTTAGGAGGATTGATTAAAACTACCTTTCATGCAACTGACTTGCAGCATTGCTCCCATAAATTTGAATATAAGGCTTTTACAATATTTTCAGACGTGTGATTTTCAGGAAAGAGTTTCATTAAAAGAGGCCCTTGAAATTACCCGAATGGGAGTCAAGCCCTGCCAATCAATACTCCTTGGTGCTGGTTAAAGCAGGCTCCTTCTTCCATTAAGTGATCCCAGTCACCATTGATCTCTGTCCTTAATGAATTTGTCAACATGCACTGCTCTTCCCTGTCACGATTGCTTTTCCCTCGGGCAAGCAGGACCTGCTGTCTTAACCTTCCCCAATAGTCCTAGTTCATTATTATGCATTGAGAGGCTAGACTCATTATCTGAAGACCCTTTCTGTCTGGGAGAGGCAGGAAGCAGGCTGAGAGGTGAGACAGTCTTTGGAAAGATGAGATGGCAAATCTGTGCCTGAATGGCTTTTGGTAAACAAAGTTGGCAGCTTAAAGGAGGCAATTAATGAGTTCACAATTTATAAATTGGCACAGTGCTTTTAGGATCAGTCAACTGATATACATTGAGCACATACTGTGTGCAGTGGGGGGAGGGGAGAGAGGCTTCAAATGCATAGATTAGGAGATGGGGGATTATAGACAGAATAATAGTACCAGAATGTAGAACTATAAAATGTTAGAACTAAGAGAGATATTAGAACATCAGAGCCAGGAGAATCCTTAGAATAGTGTTAGATGTGGGAGAGGCCTTAGAACATAGAATGTTAGGCTAGGAAGAAACTTAGAACATAGAATGTCATAGCCAGGAAAGCCCTCAGAACATAGGAATTTAAAGTTGGAAGACCTTAGAAATAATAGAGCCGAACTTCCTCATTTTACAGATTGGGGAAATAAGGCCCAGAATATTGAAAAGATTTGTCCTAAGGTTCATATAGGTACACAGTCCATCTTTGAACTATGGAGTACATGAAAGGAAGAGATGGGAGATATGGATGAAAAAGAAGGGTAAGTCCAGGTCAGAATGTGACATGTCAAAGTACTTAGATTTTATTAAGTAGGCAAATGGTAACCATCAAAGGTTTAAGAGCAGAAAACTAACATGATGTGACCAAGAATGATTAGGAAGATTAATTTGGAAGTTTATGCAGATAAATAAGAGGGAAGAGAGACTAGAAGCAGAAGAATGATGGTGATAATTGAAATAGAAGGGATAGGTTCAAAATATATTATAGAGTTATTAGTTATATAACTGATTGGATGGGAGAGAGATAGGAAAGGAAAAGGAGGAGTCAACAATAACCAAAAATTATAGCAAAGATGACTAGAAGGATGACAGTACCATAAGAGAAATTTCTATCCATTAACATTCATTAATCATTAATACCACATTCAAAGCACTGTGCTAGATTCTGGGGAAAAGAGAGAATGGGGGTAAAACACAGAAATGGGAAAATGAAGAGGATGCCCAAGTTGAGGAAGATAAGTTTTAGAGACACTAGAGTTTGAATTATTTATAGGACAGGTGATGCAGGAAGTGGGGGGGAGGGCTAGAGATGTAGATTTAGAGTGATAACTGAGCCCATGGAAATTGGAGGAGATTCCCAAATAAAAGCAAAAGAAAATGAAAGGACTGGCAGAGCCAGAAATATTAGCAAGTTCTCCTAATTCCTAACTGAATGCCTTTATATATACACAGTTTAGCCTAGGGGCCCCCTCACAGGTGCCCCCCCCCCAAGAGTTATACCAGGTTCAAGGTATTCTTTGGGTAAACATCCAATAAAAATTGCAGCTTAAGAGTCCCCACCAATGTTATTCAGCCAAACCAGTCTGAGTACACACCAGTTCAAAACTATACACACACATATGTATGCACACATACATATGTGTGTGTGGGTACAACATAAACAAAATAAATGACACAGAATGTCACCCCATACAAAAGGGAATATATTTTCCCAAAAGTTGCCATCCCAATAGTTAGAAAGAAAACACACATAAGAAAGATACATGGCCAGGGAATATACATCGAGTTGTTACATGTATGTCCAGAGTAACATGGATGGGAGAAAACACACATCCAAATTTGTTCGTTATTTGTCCTTCATTCTCAAAGAGGACTATGACATCAGGGAGGTGATGCCATGACATGCAAGTGAATTAGATTTAAGCGAGGCAGGGCTGTGCAAAGTCACCAGCCTTACTTGCTCCTCCAGAGCCATTTGGGTCCAGTGGCCAGATATAGATCAGGACGACTAGAGATGGCCCCAGATGAATGAAAACAGATGAAATTTAAACCATCTCTATGAAATGTAGACTCAATTAACACTGAGAACATATACAACCAAGGCAACTAATACTCCTAGATGGGCATCCCAACCTACTTGCATCCATTACAGCAGCACTGCTGATGTTATTGAACTGATCCCTCAGTCACTGAGCAGCAGGCTACTGGGAAGGGCTACTGGACTGCTGGGCTGGGATGTTGGGTTGCTGAGGTTGGTTATTCTCTCTACTATTCAGCCATCACTGGCTTGGCCATAACTCGGTTGCTCTCTGCTACCATCTGCTGGTCCTGTTTAGCCGGGCTATTCTCTTCAGGTTCCTCGCTGCTCTCTGCTGCCATCTTCTGTTCAATTTCCACTTTGGACTTCCTAAATAAGTGGTAAGTTTTCAGTTCAGTTAGCAATGTCGCAGGGCTCTCTTGCCTTTTTGTGATTTAAACTCCACAGCCACAGTGAGTCAACCAATCTGCAAGTCTATCCAATGGACAATCGGTGAGCTCCGTTCTTGTTCAACTAAGAATGAGAAAAATCTTTCCAATATTGGTCCATAAGGAGTTTCATTTAGAAAGATTGGAGGGGCAGGGCATAGAATCCCACATTTGCCCTGCATTACTGCTAGCAACAAAAACACTGCTCAGACTCCATGAATATATTGACTATATTTCAAGGTAAAGTGGATAAAATACTGGACCTGGGATCAGGATAACTGGATTTGAATTCTGCACCCAACACTTACTAGCTATGTGACCACGGGCAAGTCACTGAACTTATAATAGCCTGTTTCCCCATCTGTTTATTGGAGATAATAATACTTAGAGTATTTACCTCCCAGAGTGTTGGTGATGAAAATGCTTTAGACAAACTTCAAAGTATTACAGGACTATGTTCAATTATATTATTATTAATGTCTCATCTCTCAAAGTAGGTTAAAAGCTCCCCTGTGTTAGACACCCTGTCTCACTCTCTTATCATTCCCATGACATCTAGGCATGTGCTAGAATCTCAATAAGTACTTTTTAGTTCATTGATCCTTAAACCTATTCATGCTTGGTTTTCCTGGATTTCTTACACAGCTTTTTCATACCCTGAAATGAACAAAAGAAAAGGCTGTCTAGATCTGAGGAAAAGCAGGGTTTGAAGAGTTAAGAGTATTTAGAGAATTTTTAAAAATTTCTACCTTATACTAACCATTGCCTTGATTGGTAGCAGATCCAGAGAAATCTTAGCATGAAAAGGGACATTGGAGGTCATCTAGTCTAAACCATCAGGTTCCCAGGACCTCTTACTTTGACAGTGTGATTTGACAAAGTGCAGACAATGCAGTTTAAAGGAAAAATAATGGGATTTGGACTCAGAGGATGTGGAATCCTGTCTAGGCTCTGCTGCTTCCTACCTGTGCGACCTTGAAATAGACCCCTCCTGCCTCTGGGATTCCTCATCCCCCATATTAGAGATGATTTCCCTCTCTATAAAATGCCAGGATTGAATTGGACTATCTCTAAAGTCCATGAGGTTGTGAGACACCATAAACTCTGGCCACAGCTGATTTAATCATCAGTTTAGAGCTGGAAGGAACTTTCTGGATCTTTTAGTCCAACCCATTCATTACTGGGGGTGGGGACAGAATCTGAGGTCTAGAAAGGACATACAACATGACCAGGGTCACAAAGCATGTGGAGCCCAAGAACTGAACCTACTCCAAATACAGTGTCCTTTCTATTATCTCTCACAGTCAGTATGGCAGAGTGGGCAGGGTGCTAGAAGTAGAATACGAGAGATTCGCATTCTAATCCTGTCTCTGCCACTTGGTAGCTATGTAACTAGAAGTAAGTCATTTGGCCTCTTAACTTTAAGGCTTTCAGTATCTGTAAAATGGAGCTGATGTTTCCAGTCTAAGAGGTCTAAACCATTTTTGTTTCATGGACCCCTTTGGCAGGCTGGTGAAGCCTATGAACCCCTTCTCAGAATAATATTTTTAAATGCATAAAAATATAGAATTACAAAGGAAACCAGCTGTACTGACTTGATCTTCTTTTAAAACTCAAGTTCATGCCACCCCAAAATACCCATAAAATAGGACTCTAAACCAATCCTAGAACTCCAAAACGCACACAAGGATACTTCCCACTAAAGTCAGCTCGGCTACGAGGAACCGTATCAGCACTGTGAACTGAAACCAGCCTGCCCTGAAGCCTCAGCTGTGCCCCGGCGGTGGCTGGACGGGAGGAGTGGAGGAGCCTCTCAGGTGAGCGGATTAGCAGCATCTGTGAGTGGGATTTGCAAAAGGGGGAGATAAGCAGTCCGGCCTCCAGAGAGGAAAAGCGAAAGGCAGAGGTTTTGCACCCGCCTCGCCGTTGTAGCTTCCCGCCCACGGCCTGCATGCAGCAGGGGGAATTAGCGATTGTTCTCAGGCCAGTGCTCTCACGTTGAGCGGCCTGGATCCGGATCGCTGTCTTGGGCCTCGGTCTTGGAGTCCTCGCTATCCAGTCAGCTGGAAGTAAATAGGAAGATTTCCCAGCCTCTTCCTAAGAGCTACGGCAGCGGGGAAGACCCCAACGATTTGGGACAGAGCTTTCCCTTCTGAAAGCAGAGCCCCACAGAGATTTAAAAAAAAAAATCACGGTCTGAAGAACCATGAGTAAGAATAAGCATAAGAAGCAAAGTAAGAGCAGCTCCCAAACCCTTGATTCCTTCTTTGGGGAAAAGAAAGATCATGGGAGAGAGAGGGAGGAGGAGAGCACAGCCAGAGCGCCCCCACCAGAGGCCTCCAATAAGCATGAAGAATGCCTTAAAGCTAGAGATGAGCTGAAGAAAGATTTTCAAAACCAAATAAGGGAAGTGGAAGAAAAATTGGCAAGAGAAATAAGAATGTTGCAGGAAAATCATGAAAAGAGAGTCAGCAGTATGACTGAAGAACTCAACACCC
>CM053581.1:407113305-407146425 GCA_028627135.1 Pseudochirops cupreus
GGTTTTTTCTTTTATTCAAGATAATGCTTGAAAAGCATTTTGAGCATTTTTAATTACTTGCTCTGGGCTAGGCGTTAAGAGACCATCTAACAATTAACAAGAGGTCAGCCTCCTTAGCCAAAGTGTGGAAGCACACTCAGGGAGGACCTGGCAGTGACTCGGTCAGGCAGACAGACAGTGTTTGTTGCCACGATTAGAACATGCATTTGTTTTGTTTCATTTTAATTTTTAAAAAGCATTTATGAAGCATTTGTTATGTGCCAGTCACTGAACTAAGGACAAGAGTCTAGTTTAAAAAAAAAGATTAAAGAAAGAGATAGTGCCTGCCCTCAGGAAGTTTACATTTACCAAGTCACTCAGGAGCCACTTCTCCGCCTCAGTTTTTCCCACGGGGCTTGCCAGTCAAACACATGAGTCAAACCTGAGAAGTCCTCAGCTCCTCCAGTGGGGGCTTTCATAATCAGACAACCAGGACATTGCAACAGTAAATGGTGAGACCCCTGGACCAGTTAAGTCTCCAGGACAGTTTTACTACCTACTTGTCACGTAGTAGGTGTTGTACCTACAGTAGTAGCATACTAATGTCAGTTATCATTGAGGCAGTTCGGAATCCCAATGTATAGAGCCCTGGAGTTGGAGTAAGGAACCAGGAAAACCCGAGTTCGAATCCTACCTCAGACATTTATAAGTTATATGACCATAAGAAAGACTTCACTTCTGTTTCCAGCTCTGTCAAATGGAGATGATAATAGCACCACCTCCCAGGGTAAAATGAGATCTCTTATAGATGTAAAGCACTTTGCAAACACTAAAGCGCTATAATAGGTAGTTGTTATCATTACTATTACCTTTACTACTTAGAATAATATCAGGTATTCATAGAGCACTTTAAAGTTTGTATCCATGATCTCATTTGAGTCTCATATCAAAAAGGTACTATCCTCATTTCACAGAGAAGCAGAATGAAGTTCAGAGAGTGTCAAGATTAAGTGACCTTGTCCTGGCCAACCGAAACAACTAGCAAGTGTTAGAAGTGGGATTTGAATCCATGTCTTGGTCCTAGGAGCCAAGTCCTGCGCTTTTCCCACTAACCCACACTGAGTAGGCTGGATTTTGTCCTTTATTCTGTCAATGTGAATTTTGAAGATGCTTATGTCACTGAGAATTCAGCTTAGATTTATTTTTCTTTAATTTCTCCCCTGCTGCAGAACAGGCTTCTCTCTAGTCCCCATGACATGATAAGCATCTCATCACTCTGGACTCTGATTCTTACAGCAGTCACTGAAGCCAGGCTCCATGGCCTGTTGACAACACATCAGCTAATTCAAATTCAGGGCCTTTCAGCTCCCACTGAATTCACCTTAACTCTCGGACCACAGCCAGCCTGCTGTGTCACTCACGCTAAACCTCTACTTGGCCAGCACAATGGACAGCACCTAGATGCAGTATCTGATAACCTAGGTGGAAGGGAGGAGCAAGGTGGGAGAAAGAGAGGCACTGTGCAGTCAAGCTGAAAGAGTTGGGAATCTTCAGTTATGATTCTTGTTATGCTCATTTTTAAACATAAATAACGGAAATGCAGAGAGAAGTAGAATGCCCAATAGAAAAACTAGAGCCCTGCTTTCCTAACTCCCAACCCAATGCTTTCTCCACTCTGCTTTCGGTACACACATACACGAGCAAATAGACTTTTCACATTATGATTATTTCTTGCTGATCTCCTTGACTATAAGCTCTACGAGGGCAGTGACTGACTTGTTCACCTTTGTATTGTCCCCAGCACTTAACTCAGAGTTTTGTAACCGATAATCCTTTAGACAGATTAGCCAAGTGTAGTTCATTTCTCTCCTTCCTGGTGGAGATGAAGCCCTGCCCTGTGCTGAGTTCTCAAGCTCCAACCCTCTTTGGGACTCATCAAGTGACAAGTCCCTTCAGGCACTCCTCGCTTCCAGCTTCGAGAGGGAAGATAAGAGACCAACCCCACTTCATGTTGCTGAAGGGAAAAAAATCCTGGGAAGACATGAAAGAAGCCATAGTCTCCATCATATCCCTACCTCCTACTCTAGAGACTTTGGGGAGTTTCCCCTTGGGTGAGATCTACTACAACTAATTCTCTGCCTCTGTTTCTATCATCTCTATCTCTTTCAATCTCTGTCTCCTCACTCCCAATGGGAAAGCTCCTTCATCCTGTTATCTTCATCCTGTTCTATTCTCCTATGTATACCTTCTCTGATTTCTGTTTTGCTCTGATTTGGGGGAGAAGGTTTTGGGGGGTTATTTTTGTTTTGGGGGAGGGGTTTGCTATTCACTATATGTGTTCATTTTGGAACTGGTATTTGGTGGGAAGGGTCAAGACTTGGATATAACACTTGGGATCCTCCTTCTCCCTGAATATGGCAAAGTGATCAGGAGTTATGTTGAACCCAATTTTATTCCCTAGACTAATAATACTTAAGGGAGCAAATAAATATAATTCTAGCCTTGTACCCCTTCTTTCTGGGGAGTGCAGAGTGGCCTCTACCCCTAACTTCCTGCTCTTCTTCCTGATAGGAATTAAAGTCTCTCTTGAAGTATGTAGGAAGGGAAGGGGAGAAGAGGTTGTCTAATAGAGACGTCTATTCTACCTTTCTTTGAATCACATACTGATAGCCCTCTCCAGACATGGGACCTCTCCACATACGGAGTTTTCATTGTCTAAGTTTTCTAGAAAATCTGATCTAGAAAGATGCTTGGATTTCAGCAACTCATTTGACAAAAACATTCATGTTTTCCTTGTCTGCAGGATGAGGAGATGTAAGTTGGATAGTGGGACAGTTATGTGAATTGGAAAGTGACTGGATGATTTGATTCAAAGAATAAGTAATGGATTGCAATTACTTTTCTGTTTCCTTGTTTACATACTCTAGTAGAATGTAAGCTCTTTGAAGGCAGGGGCCATATTTTATTTTTGTTCTCTGTATTGCCTAGCCCACTGCCTAGAACAAAGTAGTCACTCAATAAATGCTTGTGGAATTGAACTGGATTAAAGTGAACAGGAGTTTACTGGACCAAGACACTGGTTTACAATGGAGTGCCTCGGGGAGTTGTCCCTGGTTCTCTTCTCAGCTACACTTTTATCAATGACTTCAATTCAAGTAGAAGTTCTTCAATTGGGGTTCATATATTTGGGATTTTTCTATATTGATAACCCATTTCAATTTTATTGGTTTCTTTTGAAATTCTATGTGTTTTATTTTATTCATTTTAAAATATTGTTGAGAAAAGTTTCATAGGCCTCACCAGGCCAATAAAAGGGATCCATGACTCACACCCAGAAGGACAATCTGGATTAAAGCATGGGTGGCATGAAGTTGGAAATCTTAACTGGCAATTTGGAAGAAAGAATCCAAAAACATCATGACAGGTTGGCACAGTGAATTGAAGCTACCAAGATAAAATTTAAGTGGGGAAAAAATGTAAAGTCCTGCATTTGGGTTGACAAAATCAACCACATAAATGTGGAAGTAGAAAAAGATCTGAGAGCCTTAATGGCCTTAAATTTAACATGAAGTAGAAAGGGGGACAAAGGGAAATAAGCATTAATATAAAGCCTACTATGTGTCAGATACCATACTAAGTGCTTTACAAATATAATCTCATATGATCCTTCCAATAACCCTAAGAGTTGGGTGCTTTTACTATCTCCATTTTTCAGCTGAGGAAACTGAGGCAAAGGTTAAACGACTTGTCCAGGGTCACATAGCTAGTATGTGTCTGAGGCTAGATTTCTTGACTCCACACCTAGTGCTCTATCTACTTCATCACCTAGCTGTCTAACATGAGTCAGCTATAGGAGTAGGTATCAGGTGTAGAAACCAGATGTGCTGATACAATCCTCTTTTTTTCTTTTTTGTCCTGATCTGTGATTTTGTTGGTGTAGGGAGCTCTCCAGTAAGGAAACTCCCTGTGCCAATGCAGATCAAAAGCTTTTTTTGCAACTGATAGCCTACGAGGGGGCACTACCAAGATAGAGAATGTCCCGAAGAGTGTCACCAGAATGCTGAGGATATTGGAGACATGAGGATCAGATTAAAAAACTGGAGAGTTTTTGATTTAGAGAAAGGAAGAGATGGAGAAAGAGAATCTTCACAGGACATGGTAATTGTCTTCAAATATTCAAATGGCTATTCTGTGGAAGAGGCATTAGACTCACTCTGGCCCAAGAGGGCAACACTCCAGTAATGTCAACAAGTTAATAAACATTTATTAAATGCCCACTACGGGCCAGGCTTCTGAGCAACTTGTGAAGACTGGAGAGGAGCAGATTTCCACTTGATGTCAGGAAGAAAAAATTCCTAAGAATCAGAGCTTTCCAAAAGTGGATTGGGCAGCCTCTAGGGGGAGCAACTGCCTTTCATTGGGGGACTTTTGATCAGAGACTGAATGAACACATGTTTGAAAGATTATATTTGGATCACATCACGTTTTAAGTCCTTTCTACCCCTGAAAACCTATGATGGTATGATTCTTCTCCAATATTTCAGTGTATCCATGATGCCTGCAAGTGGAGATAATCCTTTCACCAGCACAGATCAAAATCCATTCCCTCTGTTGTGATCAAGTATGATTCTTATCTTTCTACACATCCTCTGTGGAGGATCTGTAATTATCTATAGAAGACCAGAAAGTGGTTCAGTGGATAGAGCACTCATGTAGGGGTGGGTGCTCTAGGGTGGGGGAGTCAAGAATACCTAAATTCAAATCCTGACACACACTGACCAAGACAATTCACCTCTCTCAATATCAGTTTCCTCGTCTGTAAAATGGGAATAATATAGCACCTCCCTGCCCAAATGATCGTGAGAATCCAGTGGGATAACATACGTACAGTACTTTGCAGACCTTAAAGCTCTGTATCCCAGGTCAGCAAATGATGGGTTGTGAACTAAATCCAGCTCACCATCTATTTTTGTGTGGTCCAAGAGCTAAGAATTGGTTTTGTGCGTGTGTATGTGTGTGTGTGTGTGTGTGTGTGTGTGTGTATACCGATACATACATATGCATGTGTATATATCTGTATCTATATGGGTGTGTATACATAAATATATGTGCATGTGTGTATATAGGTATGTATGGACACATGTACATAGATGCATGTGTGTGCACACACACACTTTAACAAACATAAACTTTATTGAAATATTTATGTAACTTTGACATCATTGCTGCCAGTATACAGAAAGAAAACAAATCCCCTTCCCCTACCCCTCCTAAGAAGTTCAGGAAAGAGCTACTGGGGTCCCAAGTCCCACATCTGAAAGACAAAGACAGAAGTAGTAGAAGTTGGCCCTCCCTTTAAAGTCTGCTGAGTGGGCAGCTCTTCCTGACTCACAAGTCAGTTCCCACTGATGCAGCTCCTTCCCCCGCTGCTGTCATAGAGACCAAAGGGATTGCTGTGTCATTTCAAACTCCTTCAGTGCTGAAGCCATCTATCCCCAGAAGTAGCCAGGGGAAACTCCACTCACTCTTGCTCCATGGGATAAGCTTGATCCCATTACACAAGTATCATCAGCCCCATTTTACAGAGAAAAGAGCTGAGACTCAAGAAATCAAATGACTTGTCTAGAGTCATATAGCTAATAACCAGCAGATCATGACTCAAAACCAGGTTATTTGATTCCAAGCCTGATGCCTTTTCCTGTTCCAGGAGGATGAGTGGGAAAAGAACAGTCTTCCAGACAGCACTGGATAGGAATATGGGGCTGTGTGGCTGAATATGGTCAGTCATATCAGGAATCCCTGGGCTTCTATCCAACTGGGTGCTAACATGACTAAGAACTCTGGACTTGAGAGTCAAGAAGACCTAAGCTCAAATCCTGCCTCACTAATTAGCTCTGTGAAGCCACTCTTTCAGCCTCAGTTGCCTCATCTGTAAAATGGAGATAATAGAGCACCCATCTATCAGGGATTGAAGACCAAATGAGATAGCATATGTATAGCATTCTGCAATAAGTGCTAATTATTATTATTAGCTGTGGAGAATGCAGACTGAAGGCAGTAAAGTCCAAAGACCTGGGTTCAAGTCTTGGCTTGGACACTTATTAGCTATGTTACTTTGTGTAAGTGATCTTTCCTCATCTGAACCTCAGTTTCCCCCTCTGTAGAGTAAGGATAACAATATTTTGCCTCCCTACCTAACAGGCTTGTTGTAAACAAAGTGCTTTAGAGACTGTAAAGTAGCATATAAATGAGTTGTTGAAGCTGCCCCGGGGAGAGAGGCCACAAGGGAAGCCTTACTGTGCATGCAGGGACCTAAGAGCCAGCTGGCATGGCACCCAAGGAGCCAGCTGGGGAGAGCCCAGACACAGTCTGTTCCAGATAAGCTGCCAACTGGTGATCCCCACTTAACAGATGGGGAGGCAGACCAGGAAAAAAGAAGCAACCAGAACAAAGTTTCAGCTCAGCCCCTGAGAAACTCAGGCCCTAGATTCAAGAGAATGGTGCCCTACCTTGGGAAAGAAAGCAAAGTATTTTTGATCTGTAGGTATTAAGCATGTTGGGTCTGCCTTAGGGGTAGAATTAGGCCACTGAAGTCCAAGTTCCAAAGACAGTCTGGGTTCTGCTACAATGACGCTTTCTTGGATGTTCAAGGCTACCTAGTCAGGTTTTCTAACATGGATGAGGAGAGAGGGCCTCATTAGAGCTGGGCAGAGCCTCAGAAGCCATCTGGTCCAACCCTCTTATTTTACAGAGCAGGAAATTCAGGAGTTCAGGAAGGTTTTAAGTGGTTTGTCCAAGATCATTATGATATAGGATTTGAATGGAGGGAAGGGGGCATGGGTGGGACTGAATCATAGGATCCTAGATCTGGAAACCATGAGAATCCTACACTCTTAGCTGGAAGGGGCTTTAAAGGGAACTTAAACCCCATCACTTTACAGATGAGAACACTAACGCCCAGAAAATATTATAGCATCATGAGATACAGAGGGGAAAGGGACCTCAGAGACCATCTAATCTAACCCTCTCATCTTACAGTGCCCACTTTGAAGAAAGAAGCAGTAGTGACATTGGAAGAGAAAGACTAGAAGAAGAAGGGGAAGGCAATGGTCACTGGGTCAAACATCAGCCTGCAGCTGCCACTTCAGTGAGAATTGAGCCACTGAGAAAGCTGCACCAGCCATCGATGGCCAGACTCAGGGAGAGGGCAGCGATGTTGGAAGAGACTCTGGGGATCCACCACAGAACAGTGCGGTGCTCTACAGACTTACGGTATTGTGAAAAGAGCATTGTCTTTGGGGTCAGAATTAATCGACCAATCAATCAATAAGCATGTATTTGGCACTATACTAGGTACTGATTTTTAAAAAACCCAACGAAATAATCCCTGCTCTTGAGGGGCTTACACTCTACTGAAGATCTGAATCTGAAGACCTAAATTAAATCTCAGCTATTGTGTACTTGCTCTGTGACATTAGGCAAATCTCTCACTTTCTCTGAACAGTTTCCTTTTCTATAAAATGACAGAGTTGGACCAGAGCAGGACTTCTTAAACTAGGGTTCATGAACTTTAAAAAAAAGTTTTTGGTAGCTGTAGTTCAAGAGAATTGGTTTCCTATGTAAATATCCATGTTTTATTTTGTACATTTACCAACATGGTTCTGAGAAAGGGTCCTTAGGTTTCACCAGAATGACTGCCAAAAGGGTGCAAGGCACACACAAAAAGGCCTAGATTGTGTCTGAGGTCCTTTACAGATCAAAATCCTGTCATCTATCAGCTTTCCTCACCTCCTGTGAGACCCATCCAGGCCAAACCCAAGCATGCTCCAAAGCCCTCTTTAGACATCCCTACCCCTACACTGTCCTAAGGTTAGCTGTTCCTTCAAGATGCCACTCCAGGCTCTGCTATAAATGCTCAGCCTGGTCTTGGACAAGTCCATTCCCCTCTCTGGGCCTCACTTTCCCAATGTGGAAAATGAAGGGGTCTACAAAGACTGCAGACCACATGTGGCCCACATTTAGAGTACCACCCCAACTAGATTAAAACATAATTAGAAAATATTTAACAAAATGAATAAAAATACAATAAAACATAGATAATATTAATGTGAGACAATTTTCAGCCTGCAGGGATCCCTGTGTGTGGTTCCCATTTCTACTTGAGTTTGACACCACTGGTGTAGATGACCTTTAAACCCATGACTCCTATATCAATTCCACTTTGGGGGTACAAAATCAGTAGGAATTGATAGACTAATCAGTCAATAAAGTCAATAAACATTTACTAAGCACCTACTATTTGCCAGACACCGTACGAGGTGTTGAGGATACAACCACAAAATGTGAGACCATCCCTGCTCTTGAGAACTTACACTCGAACACAGGGAGACAATACACAGAGGGAAGGGGGTTTCCAGGTGAGCAGCCACCATGATGACTCCTCAGTGGTGAAGGAGCCAGAGGTCAGTTACACATCCTGCTTTCCCAGGAGCAATGGCCATACTGCTTTGTTTACTGTTCTCAAGGAAACAGATTAAAAAGTAGGGGGTGGGAAAGATTAGGAGCAGGGAGCTAGAAGGCAGAGGAGACTGCAAACAGTGACAGCACAGGGAGGCCCAGGCTGCCTAGTGGATGGACAGGACAGAGTGTGAAGCATGGCCTAGAACAGGCTAGATGTTATCCTTTCTCTAACTAGCAGTGTTCAGATTGTCTCCTTCCCTCTTCTCCTTGGCTAACGTAGCTCTGAGAGCTTGAATGGGAGGGAAAATTAGGGTCGAAAGTAGCAGGTGTCATGTAGGGAAGAACAAGAGGAAAGGGAAGAAAAACCAAAGAACAGAAGAAGGGCACTAAGAAGTAGGGCACTAAAGAAACAACATTAAGAAATTGTGTTATTGTGCAAAGATTGCTAGCTTTGGGGTCAGAGGACTCAGGTTCACATCCCACCACTGCTGCCACTTACTTTCTCTGTGATCTTGGACCAGTTGCTCCATCTCTCTGGGCCTAAGTTTACACATCGGCCAAAGGAGATGGTTGGGCTTGATGGCCTCTGAGGTCCCTTCTGAACTTAGATGTAGGAACCCGTGATCCTGCTCTGACTCATTACCTATACAAGGAGAGGATTGAACTAGATGGTTCTGCCTCTATGATCTGATGACAAATGGCCTCCTACAGTCTTCCTGACTCCCCTCCTGGATCCACCTTTAAGAGTCCACCATATTGTCTCCAATGCGACGTCTTCAGGGAAGTCTTGCAGGGCAGAAAGGGAGGTTGCACTGAATCCTGGTGACAGGGCAGTCAGAGGACCTCGAGTGGAATTTAGAAGTCACCAAGATTTAGAGACATTGGGGAACCTTAGAAGTCATTACATCCAACCAAGTCATACAGTCCATAGGACATCAGAAGCCTAGATTTAGGGCTGGAGGAAACCTCACAGGAGGTAACTGATCCCAGAGAGGCTGAGAACTAGCCCAAGTCACATGGGTGGACAGCTGAAATTCAAACCCAGATCATCTGTCTCTTTCAGCTAGACCAAACGTTTCAATGATATGACCAAGGCAACTCAAGGAGGGAGCACTCTAGTGTCCAGCACTCTAGTCCAGTATTGGATCCCAGGTCCTCTGATCCTTAATCCATTATTTTTCATTATGTCACAATTCATAGCTATATCTGTGCATAAAGGAGATGATTTGGATGTGTGCACTGAGGATAGATTAGAGATAGGAAAAAAGTGGAGGACTAGAGAGCATAATAATTAATTATTATAATTAGTATAATACTATAATAAAATTATTATAATAGTAATTATATTAATAATAATAATAGAATTGGGATTCTAGCCATGGGACCAGGCCAGACTCAGGACTTGTTTGGTCAGTGAAATTGTCAGGAGCTGGTCCCTGCTTGACTCTGAGAAGGGAGAGAAAAAGAGGAGTCTCTAGGCTGATTTGTCTGGATGTTTCCTTTGCCTGTCATATCCAACTTTCAGCTGTATTTGTCTCATAATCTGTATCCCATCCTTGGTAAACTGTAACACTATTTTAATGCTGTAGCTAAGGAAGCTTATTCTGGAAGGTTGGCTAATGGCTTCCATACGTGGTTAAAGGTCATAGGATTATAGATTTATCATTGGGAAGTTCCTTCCCAACAGCCTGCCAAACCCTAGCTCAAACTTCACATATTCTAAAATTCCTCCCAACTCTAATATTCCCTGTTCTAAGGCCCATCCCAGCCCTGACATTGAGCATTCTAAGGATCTTCCTAATTCTGACATTCTAAAACTGTATTCAACCACATTCTTTAAAGGTCAATTAAAAAAAACAACAACCCTGCATTGGGCCCCTAAGAAGGTCAGTGGCCCGGAGCTGCTCTCCATCTCTGTAATGGCCTCTGCAGTGCTGACTTTGGCTGCTCTTCCCAACCCGCTCCCGCCCTCCCTCTTCCATTTCAATTTTCATTCTTTCTGGTCTTGCACCACTTGTCACACTTTCCATAACATCCAGGCCCATGAAGTCCAGAGGAATGAATCCAGGCAAATCAGCTCTGCAGAGCCACTGAGAAGCTGCTCCAGGCCCCTCACAGAATATGTAGAGACAGCCAGAGGCCAGAATGATAACCCCCTGAACCTAAATGATTTGCAAAAATCCCGCTGGAGGAGGCAGGTGTGTACTGGACAAAGAGCTCTGGAGTCAAGAATCTGGTTTCAAATCCCACTTTTGACATCATTTGCTTAACATTGGGCAAGTCTACCAGCTTCCCCAGGAGTTAGCTTTCTCCCCTGATAAATGAAGGGGGTGAACTAGATAACCTTTGAGGGCCCTTCCGGCTCTCAGACTTCTTTCTGAGAAGGCAATTCCCTAGAAAGGTTCTCCCTGGCATCCCAAACCAGGCCAGCCCTGTCTTGTCAGTGGAACGTTAGAGATGTCCAGAGCCCCTTTGATTTGGAATGACTATCGATAACCTCAGAGAATGTGGCAAACAGAAGAATTATTACTCAGCCTAACAGTGTACTTTTAGATTTATCTTTGCCAAGGAAACCCCATGAACAGTATTGGTGTGCTATGACCCATGGGGTCATGAAGGATCAGATACAACTGAATGACTGAACAACAAGGTTTATAAAACATCCTCTCGTAACAACATTGTTAGAGAGGAGAAATCACCATATCTCAGAGGATGAACATCAAGGTCCACCCAGTCCAGCCTATGCTTGAAGAGGGAGCCCCTCTCCTTTATAACACCCTTAAAAGTAGGAAACTTGCCTTCTTCTCTTTTTGTTCCAATTCAGCAAAGATTTATTGTGAAATAAAACAAAGATAACGATGCACTTACAATCAAACCAGAGGAAAGCAGCAGAGATCTAACTAAAGTTTGGCCATCAAGTCATTGCCCTAGGGCTTCAAATGTTAGAGGGCAAATGTACTAGCTCAGCAGATAGAAACAACTGGCCAGCCTCCTCTTAGAGACTCCAGCATGGCACTCAGAGGGATGAGTCTTATCTAAATTCCCACAAGGAGTGAGAATCAATGCTCACAATGACTTCAAATCTTTGTTTTAGGGAGGGGTTCTACATTTGGATCTACCCTAGTTAGGATTTTGAAATCTGACTCAAAGAGGGATTTAGAAAACCGAGTCCAGATACCCTGGAATCAATCCTACCTGCCAAAATTGGACCACAGACACTCATTTTTACTGTAATACTTGGGGAGGACTTTTCATAATGTGATGGAAAGAACACTACAGGTTCTGGGTGCAAGTTCTCGGCTAAGTCAAAAACTTCCTGAGTTGATCTTGGTCAAGCCTCTTCTCCTTCTCAGGTCTCAGTTTCCACAACTGTAAAAAGGAGAGGTTTGAAAGGCAGGTTTGTTACGGCGGAAAGAGCACTGAACTCAAAGTCATGGGATCTGAGTTTAAATACTGTCTCTGCCTCTTACTGCCTATATGACCTTAGTAAAGTCACTTCACCTCTATGAGGCTGCCTCATCTGTAAAATGAGGGAGTAGGACTATACATCTGAGGTCCCTTCCATTACTCAATCATCAGTCCTAAGTGACTGGCTGATCCCTAAAGATCTCTTATAATCCTATGACATTTTGGGGGTTCTAATTGTTGGCCTCAGTTTTCCCATCTGAAAATGAAGTGATTAGGCGGAGTCCCTGTATTTTTACTGTAAGTAAATTTAGAGTTTCAAAGGACTTCAGAGGCCATCTAGTACAATCTCTTCATTTTACATATGAGGAAACGAGCCCAAAGAATTGGAATGACCGGCCTACCATCATATAGGCAATAAGAGGCAGAATCAAGATTTTAACTCAGGACCTTTCCCTCTCAGTCCAGCACAACTTCCACTCACAATTCTGCCTCCCTACTCAACATCCATCTTTTTACTGGGTGCCCAGGGGAAGAAAGAGTTAAATCTACACCAAAAGACTCTTGCCCAAAGGAAACACTGACAATAGGATGAAGGGATCTGAGGAGGATGGGTAAAGAAAGGGAGGTGGGACAGCCACCAGGTCAAATTTACCTGTGCTGAGTCTGCTTGGGCCCAGGTCATCCCATATTTTCTTGGCCTCTTAGGGCCCACTTGCTCCATGGAGGAGTAAGGAGGAATGTAGACAGGGAGGAGGAGAAAACATGGCCCACAGTGGCCGGATGAGGGATCAGCTATGTTGTCAGCATGGCTTCTTCCAGCCCACCTCCATTACCCTAAGTGTCCTCGGGATCTCACTGGGAACCTGCAAGGCAGAACACACCAGAAGTCAACATTTCTAAGAAAGAGGCTCTTGGAGCTTTGCTTAAGGACTCAAGTGGGCTGTTAAAGTGGCTGGCAGATAGCTCTAGAAAGATTATTTGTTCAACTGTAAATAATGGAGGTAAAAAAAATCAAGACATTCTGAACAGAGAACTTGGGGCCGGGAGATGAATGTTTCCTCAGCTGCTGCTGACCTCTTGTGGCAGTCCCAGGAATTCTGCATCAGATGAAATTCCAAACCTAACACCTGGGATTTTTTTTAGAACTGGAATGGAATTCAGAAGTCCTCCGGTTTCTGGTCCTACTCTGGCTTTTTGATGAGGAGGAAACTGAGGCCCAGACAGGGGAGGTCCTCTACCCAAGGTCACCCAGAGCTTGGATCCGAACTCCAAGTCCCATGCCTTTCTATACCATGGGAGCATGAGCATGGCCTGATGAGTTTTTATTATCAATAATAACAATGATAAGAACAACCAGGATTTATTTAGCTCTTTTAAGTTTTGTAAAGCCCTGTACAAACATCATCTCAACTGATCCTCACAACAACCCTTGGAGGTAGGCACTGTTATTATCCTCATTTTACAGAAGTGACTTGCCCAGGGTCACACAGCTAATCAGTGTCTGAGGAAAGATTTGAACCCAGGCCTTCCTGACTCCTAGTCTAGCACTCTATCTACTGTGCCACCTAGCTGTTTGCAACCTGTGTGACCCTGGGCAAACCACTTACCTCACTGTGCCTCAGTTTCCTCATCTGTAAAAGGAGACTAAGGACCATCAAGATTCCTCCTCCAACCCCATCATCTGAGGAGATCTTCAGTGTTTGGCATGTGGAATCTCAGAAGCATTTTTGGATTAGCTAACTGGAAGCAGGGCAAGATGAAGGTTTACATTTCACAGAATCTCAGAACCTCAGAAATCACTTTGCTATAACACACCTGACACGTGCTCATATGGCTTTTAGCTTACGCCCAAACAAGCCAGGATACCAACCATCCCCTCTGACCTCTCCTTACCCCCAATGACCTCTGAAGAACACTGGGGCCAGGAGTCAGAACTCTACCAAAGTGGGTTCTAAGCCTGGCTCCTTTGTGGACTAGCAATATGACCTTGAGCAAGTCACTCACCTGTCTGGACCTCAGTTTCTTCCTTTGTGAATTGGAGGGGGCAAGGGGAATGGACTCAGTAGTGGATAGGATCCTGGACTTGGAGTCAGGAAGATCCAAGTTCAAATTCTGCCATAGATACTTATTAGCCATATGACCCTGATTATATCACATGCTTCTCTGTGATAATCAGCTTTTTATAATCCACAAAATGAGGAGATTGGACTCAACGACCTTGAAGGTCCTCTCTAGATTGAAATCTATGATTCTATCTCCTCTTCCAGCTCTTAAGTGATAATTCCATGAGTGACCTCACCTCTCTGGGCCTCAGTCTCTTTATCTTAACATGGCACTAGGGACTAGATAACACCCTCAGGTGCCTTCCATCTCTAAGGCCCCATGAACTTTATTAGGAAATAATGGAGAAAGACAGAAAATTGACCTCAGACTCAGAAAGATCTACATTCAAAGCCAACTTCTGACACATATTTGTTGTGAGACCCTGGGGAAGTCACCTAACCTTCCAGTGCTTCAGGAAGCAATGCTGAAAGGAGTTTCCTCACCTTGTATCAATGAAATCATAGGTTGGAAGGAAGGAAGAAAGAAAGGTAGGAAGGAAGGAAGGGAGGAAGGAAGGAAGGAAGAAAGGAAGGAAGGAAGGAAAGAAGGAAGGAAGGGAGGAAGGAGGGGAGGAAGGGAGGGGAAGAAGGGAGGGAGGGAGGAAGAAGACAATAGAAATCATGGAAACAGGATGCGTGCCACCAACTAAGGAATGGCTGGACGAATTGGGGCATATTTACAAAATAGAATATTCTTGTATCCCAAGAAATGCTGAATAGGACAAATGGGGGCATTTGGAGGAAGATGAGAAGGTTGTGGGAACTGAGGAAAAGACAGTAGAAGTGAAACTATGATTTCATAATGTAAAACCTACCCCTCCCCCCCAACAGACCAGTGGGTTGTGAATGGGCCATGTTTTCCAGCACAGCTAATGTGGACATTTATTCTGCCCAACTATAGCAATGGTCTCAGGGATGTTTTGGGGGTGGGGGAAGGTTAATCATCTCAATTAGAGGAAGGGTAGTGGGAGGGATGATTAATAAATACAAACATTTGTAACTTCAAAAGAACCATTAAAAAGGAAAAATTTTTCAAATTAAAACTCTTTAACTCTTAAAAAATAGAATAATATAAATGAAAGCAATCTTCAAATGCTACCAAGAGAAGAGTTATGCATCCCTTGAAAGAAATGTGAGGAACCACAAGTGCCAAGAGTCATGTATGTTGTTAAATTCTACCCTATACTATCTGCTAAGTTATTCTACTACACTACACAGTGGATTGTTGATTGATTTTTGGTCCAATTTCTTTTTGTTACAAAGGAGGATTCCATGGAAAAGGCAATGGGGTTATATTAAGAGGTGAATATAGTATCACAAAGGCATAACTCAATGAGTAATTGGGAAAAAGAAAAAAGTGAGTAAGTATAAGCCATCAGTAAAGCCCCAAGAGCTGTATAAATAACACCAAAGGAACAGTAAAAATCACTCTGACCTGCCTCTTCCCCAAACACAAAGCATAGGGCATACTATGGAAGAGCACTATGGGAAATCACAAAGCAGTTCTTCTGAAGCCAATTACTCCCAATAGATTCTTCATTGTAGGAAAAGACACATGAGTTACAAATAATTTAAATAATCATGATTTCGCTTTTAAAAGACCAATAGGCCAATGTTGGGTTCATCTCTTTCAATGAATAAAATCTGAAGAAAAATCCCATGGAGATGAAGACTTTCCAAAGTAAAAGTTCTGGGCCCTACCTGAAGCCTCAAGCTGCTCTCCTGAGAACTCCCTTCCTGAGACTCCAGCAATGCACATGACCAAAAGCCCAGAAGGACTGCCTCGACTGGCAGGCTGGGGAAGTAGAAACTGCTTTAATTTGGAGTCAAAAGACCTGGGTTCAAATCTTCTGCTTTGTATGATCCACCAAACAACTCACAGGATCTTAGATTGAAATCTAAAAGGACCTTTTATCACCTCATTTTTTTCCATCTAATTTCAAGGATGCCTGAATTTTGTACATGAGCAATGGATCCCAGGTTAAGAGCTCCTGCCTTATAACAAATAAAGAGAAAAAAATAAAATAAAATAAAAAGAGTTCAACAAAATGAACCAATATATCAGAAAGGTCTAGAAAGGCCATAGGTCCTCCCACCCACACACCCCTGCAAAGAAGTTGGAGAAATGTCTTCTCTCTTTTCTTTGGGGTCAATTCACATTAACTTTTTTTATTTCTATATTATCTCTAACAGGCAATAAAGAAAAAGGGATAGCAACAGTGACCAAGCCAATGAAATTGGGTCTGGGTATCATCTTTGGCATAAAGGCAAAGGATGTTCACTTGGTTTTATGGGCATCCAATTGTCATCTGAGACTTTGTGGCCAAGTATTATTGCATCCTGTGACCCATCCTAAAAGATCCAGGGTAGAAGAAGCAGGCAGCACAAGACTAAGCATTAGGAGATTTGGGTTCTAGCCTTGGCTCTGCCGATGACCAACAAGGTGACCTTGGACAAATCACTTTTCCCCTCTCCAGGCACATGCCTCCACAATGCTAAAATGAGAGGTCATATTAAATCATCTTCAAAGTTCCTTTCCAGCTCTGACTTTCTGTGTCCTAAGGTTCCCTCCCAGATCTAATATCCTATGTTCTATGGGTCCTCCCAGGTCTAATATTTTGTGTTCTAATGTCCCTCCAAATTCTGACATTCTATATTCTGAAGTCTTTCCAGGTCTGACCTTCCCTGTTCTAAGTTTCCTTCTAGCCCTGACATTCCCTGTTCTAAAGGCTCTCTCAGCCCAGGCATCCCCTGTTTTAAGGCCCCCCATTCCCCAGCTCTGACATCCCTTGCTCTAAGGCCTCTCTCTCTACATGACCATGAGATAAATGGACCTATATTTATTCCCAAGTGCCAGGTTTGGCCACAGCCAATTCACGGAGACAATTTCAAATTTGTTTTTAGCTTTGACAACACACTGCCATCTGTCTTGACTCTATGTGATGCAAAATGCTTCCTGGAGAGACTAAACTAAAGAGAATGGGAGAGTTTTACGGGCAGAATGAGAAATGGCCCTTAGCTGGGCATGATGAAGACGAGCCCTGCATGTGAAATATTGCCGCTGTCACAAGGAAAGAGCTGCAGTGAATATGCAGGGAGCTTGTGGCTGGCCAGAAGTGATTCAGCCCTCTCAAGGGCTCCACACTCAAAGGAAACAATTGTTAGCGGCCATTTTTCTGTCTCTGTCTGCTACTGGCTAGCTGGGCCACCCTGGGTGATGTCATCTCTAGGACTCAGCTGCTTCTGTCAAAAAGAGGGAGCTGGATTAAATGATTTCTAAAGTCCTTCTCTACCTGACATTATGTCTTCCTATCCTTCCAACCCTGACCTTCCCTCTTCTAAGCTCCCTCCCAGCTCTGACATTCCTTGTTCTAAGGAGCCTCCCTCCTCTGACATTCCCTATTCTAAGTTCCCTTCCAGCTATGATATTCCCTGTTCTCAGGCCCCTTCCAGCTCTGACGTTCTATGCTTTTGGTCCTTTCTGTCTGTAATGTTCTACATATGTGTCAGACTAAGTCCTAGGTCTCTCCTCCTCCACCACTTCCCCCACCCATCTACTCTATCCACCTCTTTCTCAGGAACATCCTGCTCTCTGTTTACACAAATCTGCTTTGTCCTGGCCTAGCTCCACAAATTTTCAAGGCCCCACAGGGACTTACCAAGCTCCCCACTTAACTGGAACAGATTTCCTATGCAATATTACTGCACTTCACTCAATGGTTTTCAAGGACTTTCCTTGATTAGTCTAAGGCAGTTATTCTTAACTTTTTTTGTGTCATGGATTGGTCAGTCTGTAAAGCACAGATCTCTTCTCTGAATCGTGCTTTTAAATGCACAGCATAAAGGAAGGAAGGAAACCTGCAGAGGTGCCAAGATCTTTGGAATACAGAATGGTTGACCAGCTAAGTGGCCCCCAGAAGCATTAAGCCTATTCACAAATACTTCCTGCTCACTAAGAGTTATGTTTCTAACCAAAGTCTCTGACTTAAGGTTAGAAATTTCTTAAAGCTCCCTATTCAACATCCAGTTGCTTAACTCTGCCTTTTCCACATCATTTTAGAAGGTGCCCTACCATCAATCCACTGTGGTTTTCATTCACATACAGTGATTTTTAGAAGAGGCAGGGTAAAGGGCCTAGAATTAGGAAGAGCTGTGTTCAGATCCTAACTCTGACAAATAACCAAACTGTGAGACCAAAGAAAAATCACTTAGCCTCTCAGTAAGTCTCCCTCAGTAAGACTCACAAGTACCCCACTTGCTGAGACCAGAAGTCAGCTGAGTAGATACGGTGATGAGGGAAGGGGGAGTGAAGGAGGGAAAGTCCATATCATAGAACTCTATATACTGAAGAAATCACAGGTATTGACAAAAAAAAAAAAAGAAATGATATATGAAAGTGTCACATTCTTCATTCTTTCTGCCACCAATCAATAATTTTCAAGCCCCTATTTTTTGCTCAGCAATGCATCAAATCTTCTGAGGGACACAAAGGTAAAACGAGACAGAGTTCAATTAAGTGTGACAGAGAGAGCAATGGGTTTGACTCGGGTGGGGAAGCTGAATCTAAACTTCACAGAACAAATCCCCTTAATAAAAGGACTTGTTCTATAAAACTTGGACTGTGTCAAAAGGCCACACCCGAGGACCTAGAAGGCCACATGTGGCCTCAAGGCCAAAGGTTCCCTGCTCCTTTAGGTTCAAAGGCACTGACTTGGAGTCCCAGCTTTGTAAAATTAAGGCATTAGATTAACTAACTGATCCCTGAAACTCCTTCCAGCTCTAGATCCTATAAGAGAGCTTTAAGATTTACAAATCACTTACCCTGAATTACTCCAGGGATCTTGGCTAGTATCAGGATTATCTCCCCCATTTTGTAGACGAGGAAACAGAAGCCAAAGCAAGTGAGATGATTTGTCCTAGAACTCAGGGCTAGGGAGGGTACCCCACAGCTCAGATCCACTGACTCCAAATCCAGCACTCTTTCCTTTACAATAAGGACTCAACTTTTTTGTGCCTGGATCCCTTGGGCAGTCTGGGGAATCCCATCAATGGGTCCCTTCTAAGGATCATATTTTTAGATCTAGAAAATAAAATAATAATAGCAAGTATTTTATACAGAGCTTTAAAGCTTTTGAAGCACTTTATACATGTCAAATCATTTTGATCCACAAGACCCTGAGGTAAGTGCTATTAGTGCAATTTTCCAGGTAAAGAAACTGAAGAGAGAGAAGTAACTAGTAAGTATCTTTCGAAGGCACCAGAGCTACCTACTGACACAGTGATAGAAAGATACATACATACATGAATATATACATACACATGTACATATGTACATAGATACATACATACACAGATACATAGAAACATAGATACATAGTACATAGATATGTAGATATATAAATAGATGGATAAATGGGCGGATGGGTAGATAATTTTTGCATATAGTTATATATAATTCTCTCTATATACACACATGTATGTATGTACACACATACACACATATTAAGGTCATGGACCCAAGGTAGCAGTGCAGCATCAGTCTGGAACTGTAAGAGAATATAAATCTAAACTGAGTTAGGTTCAAATCCTAATATAATACTTGTTTGACTTTGGCCTACCTGAGCCTCAGTTTCCCCATTTGTATGAGGAAGGTGTCTTTCTAAGCTCTAAACCTACGCTCTTATGAACTATCTTTCAGAGACCTACACAGATTCTGAATTTTAACTGGTAGGAAGAGGAAGAAGGGAGGGGGAGACTATGTCTCTCTGCACCAGGTAAACATACACCTGTTCTCTTATGCTCCTGGTTGGGGGAAGGGGGGGGGGGGGGGAACTTTGCAAACTTTAACTTAACAAAAAAAAAAAAAGAAAAGAAAAGAAGGCTTTTCTACCATCATTGCCATCCATCATTTCAATGGGAGCCAGAGACCCAGTGATGCTGGGCTCTAAAAAGTGGTCACTTGGGGGCTGACACACATCGCATCACGCGCATTGGCTACTTCCCCCACATCTGTCTAACGGTAACATCAGGACTCGCTCAGCCGCCCGCTCCTTGCACAGGCGCAGCTTTGGCGAGACGTCACCCATAGCGTCACCCAATTTCCTAAGGTAGGAGGGGGTGACGTACTATTCTTATTCTCTCCTGTTTTCTCGACTTGGTACAGCCTAGACCTTGGCCAATCAGAAGAGTTTTCGTCACCAATTGCTAGGGTGACCAGCCTGACGGTTCTTTTCCGGTGGGTCTAAATAAAGTCGGCCATCAGATGAGGGTGAAGTCCGGCTCCTGAAAGGGGTGGGAACTTGGTATGATTGACACAGACTATTGACCATTCAGTCAATGGAGTGGTTTTGATGAGCAGGCTCTTGGTCGAATTGAGATGAAGCGGGAAGATTCCCGCCTCACGTTACGCACGGCTCCCTCCTCCGCCACGTTTACGGCGCACACGAAGGACGGGCGACCTGGCCAATGGGGTGTGAGCACGAGGCGGCGCTGGGCGGTCGGGCGTCGTCGTTAAGGAGGCTCCGTTGCTAGGGAAGCAGTGGTGGAGAAGCGGGAGTGGCGATCGAGGCGGGGACACCGAGTCCGGCCCGGCTTCCCGGGCCCCAACCGCGATCATGGTCAAGCTGGCGGCCAAGTGCATCTTGGCAGGTGAGACTGAGGTCGCGGGGTCACGGCGTGGCCCCGGGGGAAACTGAGGCACTGAGAGGTCCTGAGTCTAAGCCGGAGGGGCTTTCTTAGCGCCTGGCCCCGCCCCCATGACAGAAGGGGAAAACTGAGTCAGAGAAAGAGTCCTGGAGGGGCCTCAGAGGCTAAACTGCCCAGCTCACCCCCGTGACAGAAGGAGGAAACTGAAGCATAGGCAGGTTATGGGATCCTGGATCTAGGTCATGAAATGCACATCTCTCATTTTACAGGAAAGGAAAGTGAGGCCCAGGGAGGGTGAAACTTGCCGGTGGGCACTCAGGAAGCATCACGGGAGAAAGCCTCCTGGGGCGGGGTCAGAAGACTCCCATTTTGGGGGTTCAAGGCCCAGGTCGTTATTTCCTTGCTGTGTGGCCCTGGGCCAATTAATCACTTCCCCTCTCTGAGCCTCAGTTTCCCCACCAGTAAAATGAGGTTGGGCTAGAGGCTCTCAGTGGCACCTTGTAGCCCTGGATCTGGCGAGGACCCCAGCATCTCCATGTGCAAGAGGAGGCGGTTCGCACGTCCCCTCTGGACTGGATGGCCTTCGGGGTCCCTTCCAGCTCTGGAGCTATGAGTCCAAGTGGCAGAGCTGGGGATTTGAGCCCCAGTTCTCTGGCTGCAGGCCTGACGCTGTCTCCCCTACAGCACAGCCACCCCTCCTCTCTGACAGTCTCCAGAGGCATCGGCCCCTCCCTCGGCAGCATTGATGAAGCCCTTGCAGCGCACTGCTGTGCTCTGTCTGGGAGGCTGTTCATTGGTTTGCTGCTGTATCTGTCTGTGTTTTATTTAAACTCGTTTGTATGTGTTTCTTTTATTTACCTTTGTAAAATCCATTTACTGACATGCTTATTTGTTTCTCTGGGGCCTTTGCTCTCATCAGGATAGTGAACAGTTCTCTCTCCCTCCCAGCAGCACCTTCCCTGCAGCTTCTCCTCTCACAACCTGAGATGGCCAAGGTAAGACTGAGTCTGGCCCTGGCCTCCAGGAGCTGACATTCTGCTGTGAAAGTCTAGCCTAGGCCCATCCTCATCTTACAGACGGGGAAAGGGGCACAGAGAGGGGCTCACAGTGTAATGGAAGGAGCACAGGTTTGGGGGCTGTGCCCAGCATTCGAGTCCCAGCCAAGTCCTTGGTCTGCTCTGAGCTTCAGTTTCCTCCTCTAAAATGAGAGGTCTGGACTCTATGGCCTATGACCAATGTCTGAATATGGGGCCTTAAGACATCACGCAGGCAGTGAGCAAACTGTCTGGCCTCCAAACCCAGGTTCTCAGGTTCTCTGGGGTCCTTGCCAGATCCAGGGCTACAAGGGGCCACTGAGAGCCTCTAGCCCAACCTCGTTTTACTGGCTGGGAAAATGAGGCTCAGAGAGGAGAAGTGATTAATTGGCCCAGGGCCACACAGCAAGGAAATAATGACCTGGGCCTTGAACCCCCAAAATAGGAGTCTTCTGACCCCACCCCCGGAGGCTTTCTCCCTGATGCTTCCTGAGTGCCCACCGGCAAGTTTCACCCTCCCTGGGCCTCACTTTCCTTTCCTGTAAAATGAGAGATGTGCATTTCATGACCTAGATCCAGGTGCCCTGTCACAGAGGAGGAGAGGCAGAGTTTGTGCAGCATTCTACCAACAATCATTGGAAGAGGGAGGGAGGGTGTAGACAAAGGGGGTGGCTCAGGAAAGGCCTGATGTTAGAGGTAGCCACTTAGACCTGGGCATCTCTTCTCTGCTTGAAGACATTCAGTGACAGAAAAATCACTACCCACCAAGGCAGCCCATTCTATTTGGAGGCAGCTACAAGAGTGAGAGAATTTTTCTTTACCCTCCCTTATTCCTTTTGCTCTTAGGAAGGATCCCTGATTTAGTGGGTGATGGTCAGGATTTGAACTCAGCTCTGTTGATTCCAAAGTCAGCACTCTCTCTTCCATACCAAGCTTTCTCCCCATAGAACCTTAGGGTGAGGAAGAGCCCCAGAGAGTCCTGGGGTCATCAGTGTCCCACAGAAAGGGACAGAGCGTCCTAGGCCTTCACATCTTGGGAGCCTTCCTCTGCCCTCTGTGGTTCTGCCTCCCCTTCAACAGTGGGGTCATAACCTCATGACATTAGACCAGCGGTTCTCAACCTGTGGGTCACGACCCTTTCACAGGGGTCACCTAAGACCATTGGAAAACACATATTTCTGATGATCTTAGGAACCCAGACACTGCTCCTCTCTCTGTCTCCAGGCAGGTCTGCCCACATGCAGATACACCCACATACGAGTATTAAAGGGTCACGGCATTAGGAAGGTTGAGAACCATTAGACAGAGTTGTCTTTCTCACCAACGTGGCACCCCCTTGCAAGGTGGGAAGGGCCTGTGTTTGACCTTCATCATCTCAGGCATTCAGCTCCTTCCTTCACTGTGGTCAGGTCACCAGTTTGCCCCTAAAGGCCCTGGATGACCTCTGGGTCCAGTCAGTCATCTGAGAGCAGGGACCTTGTGCCTTGCTCACCCATCTCTGGATCTCCCCTAGCACCTGGCCTAGTACAAACATGCATGAAGCTTCTGCCTTGTGCTAGGCCCTGGTGGCCCAGCACAGGTAAGCACAAAGGGCATACTGTTTAACATGGAGGAAGGTTCATGCCCAAATAACTGACAAATCTAAGAGGCCCAGGTAAAAGGACCAGCCAGCCCGAGAAGGAAGACGTGGCTTTCCTCACCTGGGGAGCAAGGAGGGAAAGGGAAGAAGTCAGAAAACACTGACATGGCATTGGCAGAAGGTCCACTCTTGGCATTGGGCACCAGTGGCCTCTCAGGATGGGAGGGGTTCAGTGTCACGTTCTCTTTCTAGAAGTTTGGCCTGCATCAAACACTTAGGTCATAGCCCCTCCCTCCCAGGGTTGTTGTAAGGAGCAAAGGAGATGAGAATTGCCAATGCTTGGCAGTGCCCAGCACCCAGCAGGCACTATGCAAACAATAGTCATCATCATGGAGCATGTAACAGTTTCCAGATGTTTTCCTTGATCTCTAAAGTAACTGCACCAGCGGCTCCACTTCACAGGTGACTTAGCAGAGTCTTAGAAAGGTTCAGTGATTTCCCCAAATCCCACTGACACTAAGTGTCAGAGCCAGGGTATGTCATCATTCAAATGCTGCCACTCATTTGAATCTGTCTCTCCTGACTCAGTCTGGACAATTGATGCTTGCTGGGGAGTGGAGGGAGAAGGCAGGGAAGCCCAGGGACGCCCTCACAAACGGTTTGGGTTAGCCCAGCATGTTAGCAAGTTCTCCCTTACATTGGCCCAAATGTGCCTAACTGCACCTTCCCTCCTCTGACTCTGGTCCTCATGTAGGACTTGGCTAGATGAGGAAGAGAGAGGAGGTTGTCCAGGATGGCCTGGGGGGGGGGGGCGGGGGGAGTTACAGGAGGAAGAGGCATTGAGAGGTAGGAGAGACCACGTCAGAGCAGACCTGGGATCAAATGCTGCCGAAAGTACTTAGTGACTGTGTCTCCCTGAGCAAGTCCCTTGACCTTGCTCAGCCTCAGTTTCCTCAGCTGTAAAGTGAGGAGGGTAGGTGCTAGACAGTCCTTAACTCCCTTCCGTCTCTAAATGTGTGATCCTTTAGAAAGCATAAGCAGAGAGGGGTGTGCAGAGAGCCAGAGCAGGCTGCATAGGCTATTTTGACTCTAACAGAGGCTAAATGGAAGGAGGAGAAAGACTTGGAATTGGCCACAGAGTTTATGGACAGATTCAAGAGGTCTTAAATGCCAAGGGAAGAAGTCATAGAGACAGTGGGCAACATTTGAAAGGTTTTGAGCAGGGAGTGACAGAGTGGGAATGGTGTTTCAGGAAGCTGAATCTGGCAAGGCTTGGGGTGAGTGGCAGGACGCATCCAGTAATGAGACGCTAAGGCCCAACCCAGAGTGTTGTGGCTGCTAATAGGAAGAAAGACGTAGATGTGAGATTTTGTGAAGAAAAATTTGACGAGGATGAGTGGCTACTGAGGCTTTGGGGAATGCAGGCAAGGAAAATCCAAGATGACTGAAGTTTTGAGCTCGGGGTCATTAAGGGAAATGGGCAAGTCAGCAGAAAGTGGCCATTTTGGGGAGGGAAGCGATAGCACTTGGTGATGAGGGTTTCAGTGTGTGGAAATGCAGAGGGGAAGGCCTGTCACCTAAGTGGAAACAACCAGCAGGCGGTAGGAAAAGGGGAGGGGCCGGGCTGGGCTAAAGAGAAAGATTTGAAAGTCAGCTAGTAAGTTGGACCTGAGGGAGGAATTAGGAGCTCAGGAAGATGAGAGGCTGAAAGTGAAGAGAGGAGAGTCCAGGACTGAAAAGTCTAGGAAAAGAATCTAGGTCAGATGATCCTGCGTGTGGAGCTTCAGAGGGACACTGTGTACCCCAGCCCCAGCTCCCTCCCTTCTTGCAGATGAGGCACTTGTATCAGGTGACATTGGAACTCAGGTCCCATGGCATCAAAACTAAGGGCAGAGCTTCAAAGAATGTCAAGTGTTGTAAGCAGGTCGATGAGGATGGAGAAAGGGGATTTGGTGACCTCTTGCTGTTGTATCTTTGGACATTGTCAACAGCACTGGTCACAGGGTGGGCTGACTAGATTTGATCCTCCTCCCCAAGAACAATTTATAAGGTCTGAGAGGACTTAGCACCTACTTAGCAAGAGTAATTAGTTATTATAGGAAGCTTCCTGAAGGTACTTCCTCCTCCAGCATCCAGGCCCCAGGGGAGCCCTACCCTGCTTTCTCCAGTCACCTGCCTTCCCCCCATGGTGGCTCAGGCCTGGAACCCCTTCCCCACCAACTAAATTAATCTTTTAAAGTTTGCTTAAGGATGTGATTCATGCTTTGCCCTAGCCACTTATGGGGAATCCATAAGAGTAGATTGTCAATCCTTCCTCCCTTCTCCATGTCAGAATTTTGCCCTTCTCTTGCTGCATAAAGTATGTCAAAATTCCTGTCTTTAATGAGCCTGGAAGACTAGATTCTTCCAGTTGGAGGGGACCTTATAGATCTAATCCAGCCTCTGGGCAAAATTAAGAAATTACCTCTACAATGTATCTAGTAAAAGCTTCTGCTCAAACACCTAGAGTGCTAGGGAACTCTCTGCCCTTCCTCCCAGGCAATCCATTCCATTTTTTTCCCAGCTCTGATTGTTAGAACATTTTCCTTTTGCTGAGCCAAAGTCAGCCCCATCCCCTTTTCTTCTGCACCTAGTTGTGCCCTCCAGAGCAGGGGATAATCCCTCTGCCATAGGAAGAACTAAGGTCTTCAAATGTCTGAAGACTGAAATGTCCTCCCTCTTTCCACCTTTTCCTGTTTCAACATAGACCCACACAGCATTCATCCTAAAAGGAACTAGATCAACTGTTCTATCCCGCTCACTTTACAGTTGAAGAAACGGGCTCAGAGGGTAAGTGTCCTGCCCAGAGTCACCTAAGGGAGAAGGGGCAGAGCTGGAATTTCAGTCTCAGCCTTTGGACCTCAAGCCTGGTGCCCTTCATCTCCTCTGCCACACTGCCTCCCTCCTTCCTTCTGCTGATCTTGTGTCATTGTTTTTATTATCTATTTCCTCTTCGAAGACCCTCCCATGTGTGCACTCTAGCTTGCCAATGTCCCTTCTGAGATTTGGGGTCTGTATCTGCACCCAGTACTCAAGAGGTGGATTAATCAGTAGAGAGCAAACAGCTGGGCAGCTTTGCCTTCAACCCAGTGATAAACTCTTGAACTGACATGGTAGATGAGAACCCCAGGGATTTCGCTAGAGAAGTCCCTCCATTCTCATCAGATCATGGACAGAGATAAAGCCATCTCATCCACCTCCTTCATTTTACGAATGAGGAAACTGAGGCCCAGAAAGAGGTGGTTTACCCAAGATCACCTAGGCCGAGTAAGAGTAATTCCTTAAGGTGTTGGACTGGTTTCTCACATGGAAGAAACACCCATCTTGATTGCCTCTGAACCAGAATCTGCTCAGCAGGGTTGTCGGAAGCCTCACTTTGCCAGTCAGCTCCAAACCCACCCATCCATACTAGCATGTAATCTATAACCCTGCTTATAAACTGGAATATAATTATTTTATTACGTGACTTGCTGAAATTCCAATATATTTAACTTGAAATCCAAATCTAGTAATCTTGTTGAAAAAGAAAACACAGTTAGACTGACCTAATCTTAGTGAACCCAAGCTGGCTCTTAGTGATCACCCCTTCCTTTCAAAGTGCTCACAAACCATCCCTGTCAGAATTTTATGAGGAAATTGTGTTAGTCTTTCTGGACTGTGGTTTAAAGAATGGATGGATGAATGTTCTCTTTTTTCGAAATCAGGAAATTGTCTTCTCCATTCCCACAGCATCCCCTTCTCTTTGCAGTGATTCCTCAAAGCTCATTATCGATTTTTTAAACTTTTGAAAGTTCTTTGAGTTGTTCTGGAATATAGTTGTACCAGAGCAGGTGACTTACCCTCATTCAGGTGCAGCACAATGCTGTCTCCCCCCATTACTTCTCCTGGATTTCAGGTCCCTTTATACCGTGTTGGTTCTGTCTTTCTCTCCTCAGTAGAGAAAGTTTTGTATGGAGGAGTTTTGTATGTCTCTGTCACTTGTCATCAACTTCCTGTCCCCACTGGATGGGGGAATAAGGGGAATGGGAGGCCTAGTTCTTCCTTAATCTTCTTCTTAGTCCAAAAATAGCTCTGTTTTGTTGTCTTTCGCATTTATTACATTCATGTGCTCGTGCTGGGCTTTAGCCTTCTTGACACTGTTCTTGTGGAAGGACTTTGCCATTTTTAAATATTTGTCTTTGGGTGCCAGCTCTCACTTCTCTTTTATAAGTCATTTTAAAAATTCAAGTGTATTTAATGAGCTCCCTCTTTAGCTACATCCTTTCCTTTAGACCCCTTTCCCTCTTCTTATGAAGATTGGCATCAATGAGAAGTGTCTGGGCAGAATTTTATTGTTAAGAGTCCCCGTCCCTCCTGTACTGACTTTCTTTCATAGATTCTACTGAAGGATCCCAGGAACCTCCCTGCCCAGCATTTCTCTCCTTGGTCATCTGAAGCTCGAAGGTGGCATGTTCCTTCCTCTTGAGAACCCATCCCTTTTCTTTTTCTGCATGAGTCTTCCTCATTGGTCAAAAAGACTCAGAAGAGCAGTACTTCATGTCACGCTCTCCACCTTCTGAGCAAAGAAAGCATTTACAACAAGACCAGTAGGGAATGTCCCAGCCTCTCTGTCCCCAACTATGGCTGTCACTGCCAACTCTGTGACCCTCAGGTCACTGACTGTATCATCCAGTTCCTCCAGCTAGCTTGATGGTCTCCATTATACTCACTCACATTGCAATCGTGGCTCTGGTTTGGGGTTTGTTCCTTCTTTCATCCACCCCAGCTGCTCTGTCCTAGCCTCTCATGCTTTATCTGCCTAACAGCTCATTCTTTTCCACAGCCTTGACTTTAGAGTCTCTGATTGGACCAACTGAGTTTGCACTTGTCTTGTTCCTCCACAAATGTACTTCTAAATCATTTTGTGACTGTGGGTTTGACTGCTTCCATTGGCCCAAAGTATTTCCCCTCCACACAATCTGTTCTCTGTAAACCCTGGTGACATCTTAGTGAGTGACTGAAAGCAAGATCCATGCAGGAAGCCAGCTGGAACAGAAACATTGTAGGGGTCCTTACACCCAAGAAAAGCCAAGGGCTTGTTTGGAGTAGGAAGAAAGTCACAAGGCACGTGAGACGGCCCCATGAGGATGTGGATTGTTGATGTAACAGTCAGCTATGATGTATGAATTCCTGACTCTCAGAGCCTCCTTTGACCCAGAAACACTTGTGAAGTGTCCACGTCATTTAGGGAAGTTAAGAGAGCCCCAGGGCCACGGAACTCCTTGTACAGTGTGGAACTGCTTCATTTGTTCCTCTTTAGCATAGTACCAAGTGAGCTCACCTCGGTACATTTGTCCTTCTCTGGCAGAGCCGACAGAAGGTCATCTGGTCTCTACCTGGCGAGCCTCACTAGGCAGAGCTCGGCACGCTTTGACAACTCTAATGGCTGGGCTGTTGATAGTGATATTGTGGCTGTTGAGCTGAAACCTGTACTTTCTTATCATTTTCCTCTGTCAGGCCTGGTTCTAGACTCTTAGGTCATAGAGTCAATAAATCCCTGTCCTATTTGACACCTCTTTAGATATTTGAAGATAAAAGCCATGTTCTTCCCCCTCCCCCTGCCAAGGTCACTGCTTGTCCAAGCATACCCATTTCCTTAAAAATGAATTCACCTTTATAAAGTGCCCAAAAGTTTACAAGCTGTTTTCTTCACAGTGATGTTAGGTTGCGAGTCCAGCTATAATTATTCCCATTTCATAGACAAGGAAATAGAGTCTCAGGTAGGTTAAGTGATGTATGTATGTGTGCTCTCACAGCTGGTAAGTTTCAGAGTTAGGAATCCAGGGCTCCTGGCTCCTCAGTGGAGTGCTTTTCTGCTACAACAACCAATACATATTATGAGCAGGGCGCTGGCAGAGATGTGGTCCCTGCCCTCATGTAGCTTAGTCTAGTAGAGTAGTACAACATACAATACCTACAATGCATAATTAATGCATTGGAGAGTTGCTGAGCCAAACACTCTAAAATGTCCAAGAGGGAAGATCTTCCTTGACTGAGGACATCAGGGCATGCTGAGGGGACGGTTGAGTTGGGCATTAAGTGGTGGCCAGAAATTCAGTAGACTGAGAGAGGAAAGGAGCATGTTCCAGGCAGAGATGCCAGTGAGCTGGGGCATCCAGACTGGGGGAGGGCCAGAGAGAAGGTATCCAGAGGCTCAGAACAGTTTGTCCAGACCAGAGAGTGTCCTAAGACTCTTCCTCTCAACTCAAGCTCCCACAGGGGCCAATGGGGAGAGGCCCAGGTAGTGCTTCTGTTCTAGGATGTGGAGGAGAGAGGAAACTTGGCCAGGACAAAAAAAAATGGGAGTACTTGGATCTGAAGCACTAAGCCCCAGCTGGTCTAGTAGTCAAGCACCAGTTTTCAAAGAGGCTTTTGTCATGGGGAGGAAGTCAGGAGTGAGCAGAGGCCCAAGAATGAGTAGCCAGGTCAGTCTGTGTTGTAGGGAGGGAAGATGAAGAGAGGGCCCCAAGTGTAGCAAGCCAGAAAGAAGATGATTTGGTCATAGATCAAGGGGCTGAGGAAGCAGGTGGTTTTGTCAGGGAGCCAGGTGTTACAGTGGGAATCAATGAACAGGCTCTTAGAGAGAAGATATTGCAGAATGAAGCCAGCTGGGATGTCCCAGGAAAGGCCAGCAATCCATGGCGAAGGCGGGAGGGGAAAGGGAAATAAAATGTGGGCACAGACACTGGCACCCTTGAGGGTGGACCGAGGTCGGACCAAGAGGAATCCAATTTCTCCAAGGCTCGCCTGTGTCAGGTCTGTCACTCCCAGGGTGAACTCGGTGCCAGGGCCCTTTTCATTTTGAGGCACCAATTTATGGTGCTATCAAGTAACAAGGAAAGCTGAGAAAATCAATCTCAGTAGGTGTAAGGTGAGTTTGGCGAAACAAACTGAGCAGCTGTAAGTGGAGCCAGACGAGCAGCATCTGCAGGCATAGAACAATGATGGTAACAAGCTGCAGAGAAGACTTGGATGAGATCACTTGAAAAGGGGCTTCCCATAACTGTATGGCTGATTTTTAATTTTGAAAGACCACTGGGCTTCCCCCCCGGCCAAATTAATTTATAGGATCATTTCTGTAGAATTTTGGAAGTTAAAAAACACTTTCCCTCCTACAGCCCTGCAAGGTGTTATTATCCCTGTGTGACAGTTTGGGAAACTGAGGCCCATAGACATTGTGTGACTTGCCCTAGGTCATACAGGTGGCAAATGGCAGAGCTGGAGTGTGAATCAGGTTCTCTGTCAGTCAATTCAGCACTTATACTGCAGCTGGCCTAGGTCCTCTGGGCCCACCCTCTCATTTTAGAGCTTACAGAAATGAGGTCCACTAGAGAGGTGGTCACCCAGCCCACGTACCTGAGATGGGATTTGAACTCAGTCATCCAGATGGAAATCCCATGTCCGAAATATCCCAGTTGGTCACATCAGTCTGTGGGACGGGTGGCTCACGGCTGCAGTACCATCTCTGTCATGAGATGGTCAGAACCATAAGGGGGTGGCTTGGGCTGCCTCTCCTTGCTGGCTTCTGTTCAGGCCATCAGTGCTGCACTAGGTGAACTTCCTTTCTCCTGTGCCACTTTGTCTTAGAGAAAATGCCTCCTGCAGTGGCCCCTCGGTCACTACACAGTTGTTGGCTTGTGGTAGAGTAGCCCCATCGAACGAACTGTCCCCTAGACTGGGAGTTCCTTGAGGCCAGGACGGTCTTTTGCTTTTCTTTGTATCTCCAGTGCTTAACACAGTGCTTGGCACACAGTAGGAGCTTTAATAAATGCTTGTTGGCCTACTTGTTATTGCAAACAAGCAGGAAGAGAGCCCATGCAGACATTGTGTTCCAAAGGCTACTCGTCCTATGGGTGTTGAATGTCTCGATCTACAATAACCTTTTTTCCTTTTAGTGAATTACCACGGACGTTTGGAGCATCTCTCTCCTTTAGCCATTGAGGGTATTGGTTCCCGGGCTGAAGGCAAATCATTTGTTTAAGGGAAGGAAGGTCAAAGTCTGACCAGGGCTTAAAGCTTTTCTTCTGCTCCTTTAACTTCCTAGGTGATGCCACAGTGGGGAAGAGTGCCCTGGCTCAGATGTTCCGGAGTGATGGGGCTCATTTCCAGAAGAACTACACGTTGGTGAGTGTCTGTCCAAAGGCAGCCCATGACCCAAATTAGAGAGTAATGATTGATGTGAAGAAAGAGGAGGAAATCCTTAGAGAAATCAGCAAAAATCAGGCCTGCCATAGAATAAGTAGTTATATCAATAGCCCAATGGAAATAATTTTTCCAAAAGGTCTCAAATAGCGTGGGTATTTACAGATCTGACTAGTGTCTTAGTCTTGATGTATAGTAGCTCCCTCCCATGAAGTATCATGCAGTGAGGTCCGTGCAATCTGCATTTAGTATGTGCCCACTCCATGCCAAGTCCTGTGGATACAGAGCTTAAAAATCTCCCAGCCCCTGCCTTCAAGGAGCCAACAGTCACTTAGGGAGCTAAGAGGTATCCACAAAAAGCTGTAATAAAAATGAGAAAATTAAGTACTGAGAAGGGGCAGGCAGTTACCAGTCCATTGTAGGAATGGCATAAGAATAGACATGAAATCAAGAGAGGGGGCCTTCCTGGAGCCAAGAAGAGAATGCATAGGGGCATCCAGACATGCAGTCCCTCCTGGGGACAGTGGGGAGCCACCAGAGGCTTATGAGCAGATCGGGGACATGGTCACAAACAGAATGTTAGGCACCTCATTGTGGCCCCAGTGTGAAGCACAGATAGGGAAACAACAAGATTTGGTGACAGATCACTAGTGGAAGACAGGGAAGACTTATGAATGACTCCGAATTTCTAGCCATCCGGGGAAGGAAGAGCATGGAGCAGTGAAGAAAGAGGGAGAGGGTGGGAGAAAGAGAGGGAGAAAGAAAGAGAAGGGAGGTAGAAAAGGGAGAGAGAAGAGAGACAGACAGACAGACAGTGGGGGGAGAGAAACAAAACATCATAGAGCCAAGGTTTGGCAGAGACTGGAGGGGTGAGATCTGGGGCACCTGTGGAGGGATGAACATGGGCACCGAGGAGGGCCACCTCATCCTCTGAGATGGGAGGGAAGAAAGGGAGATAAAGAAGTTTTGCACAGGTGATGTTGACCTCAGGAAAATGAGAAGCCAAGTCATCTGTTGAGAGAAAGGCTCAGGGCTGAAAGTGATGCCAGCAGGTTTTCTCTTCTGTGACCTAGGCTTCCAATTCTGAAAGTGAGGTCAGAAAGGAGAAAGGCAGTAACAGCCAGATAGATCACTTTACAAATAGGATCTCATTTGGCCCTCACCATAGCTCCAGGAGGGAGGCAGGATTATCCCTATTTTACAGATAAGGAGGCTGACAGGGGGCTCACTCCAGGGCACAGAACCGGTAAGTATTTTGAGGCCAAACTTGAATCAGGACTTTCTGACCCCAGGCCCTGCGCTCTACCCACTGCACAGCCTGGCTGCTTTAATCCGAGGGACATATGAGATTCCCAGCAATCTCCTAGTTTTAGCTCATTGTCCCCAGTATGAGAACAATGATAACAATAAGCCCTTGTATTACTCTGCACAGTTTTCAAAAGAACAACTCTGTGGGGTGAGGGGGTGGGGGCAGCACTGGACCCTGACTCATTTTACAGATGAGAAAGTGCATGACCAGAGAGGTCACCTCTCAGAAGGGTCCTTGTAGATGGTGAAGATCCCATGTCTTCTAACCTTGCCACCCCCTTCATGCTAGCATGGAGAAAGGCCTAAAAGGCTAAAAGAAGGAGGGAGGTGGGTCCCGGGAGAGGCTGAGGTCCCATGGTCAGTGGCCCACCCCTCTTTTTGTTTC
>CM053581.1:407146525-407246681 GCA_028627135.1 Pseudochirops cupreus
CCCCCCCCCCCCCCCCCCCCGCCTCATAAATCAAGGATTGAGAAGGGGCAGACCCACCCCTACCCCAGTCCCTGCTGCATCCTCATCCCACATGCCTCTGGAGCCTTCTTCTGCTAATCCTTGGTTTTCATTGGCAGACAACAGGGGTGGATTTGCTGGTGAAGCATTTGGCAGTTCCTGACACTAATGACAGTGTGGTAAGTCTTGCCTGTGCCGTGACACCGCCAAGAGCCGTGCAGACCGTGTCTCTTCAGGCCCATGAATCTCAGTTGGTCACCATCTTCCTAGTTCTTACCCTGGATATTTGCCAGCATTTGGAAGCCAGATCATGAAACTGGTTTTAGGAAATCATCTCCTTGCTAGAGGTCCAGCCACCACCTGCCTGAGATTTGTGTTCAAACAAAATTTACCTAATTAGCAAACATCCACGTCCTGACAGGGCAGGTGGGTCTGACCCTCACCAGCTACTGTTGCATAACTTGTGGACACCAGGTGTAATGCTAGCAGGCTTGGGTTAATTAGTCATTGTAATTGTAAAAAAATGAATGTGGCCTGCACACATCCAGATTTCTGATCAGGTGCCTTGATGCTGAAAGAACGGGCCAGCCTCTGGGTCTGAGCCTCAGCTGCCCCAGAAACCAACACTCTTCTTTTGGAAGACTCACAGACGGCCCAGCAGATCATTCCTCTGAGAAAGAACTGGTGTTGTGCCATGGGGATTTCCTTGGGAACAAGGGGCAAAATGACCTTGGTCCTCCTGGCTAGTGATGTGTGTACACATTTACTCACAGGACCTCACTTAACTTGAGACTTGAAAGGGTTCTGATTCTTCTCTGACTCCTGGGGCCATCCTCAAAGCTGCACTGGTCTAGCCTCTCTGCCTCACTGGGCTGCCCATCAGATGAGGGGCACATGGTCCCCAAAGCCTCAGACCCACTAGAGCCCAGAGTCACCTACCTGCCGGCCACAATGAGGCAGCTTGGCATGGGGCCTGAAGAGGTGTTAGTGACCAAGGCCCAGAGAGGTAGCTTGGAGTCAAGAGGCCGAGCCTTGAATCCTGCTGCTGCTGTTGATGACCTAAGAGACCACCTCAGGACAGTCACTTCCCCTCCCTCAGCCTCAGTTTCCTCATCTGTAAAATGAGGGGTTTGGGCTAAATCAGTGCTTCTTAAACTGTGGGTCATGACCCCATATGGGGTCGTGAGTGAGGTAATGAGTGGAAAAAGCCCTGGGCTTGTTCAGGGGATCTTCACCTATTTGTGTCCTGGCAGTCAGTCTGGTAAAGCCTCACAATCACATTTTTAAATGCATAAAATAAAAAACAGTTATAAAGGAAACCTGTCCTACTGAACTACAGTTAAACTATTCCAGTATTTGCCAAGTTAAGAACTGGGGCGCTAGATAGTCTGTGCCTCTTCTTCTAAGGCTGCACAGGGAGGAGTAATTAGCCTTTCCTGATGCCACTCATGGGTATGTAGACAGGAGTGACTGACCCATGGTTTCCCTGTGCTGAGGAAAGACTGGAACCAAAGTTTCTGCCTCTAAAGTTGTTTGGTGCTTTCCCTATAAAAAGGTAAAAAAAAAAAAAAGCCATTTGGCTAAGAGGCCTTTTAGTAAGGGCAGCTAAAGGCCTGCTATGTGCCTGGAGGGTCTGGCTGTGGTCAGTGGGAGAATGCTTTGTGGGGCATGTGCCCAAGTCCTGAGCTTGTTCCCCTCTCTATTCCTCTGTCTGATCTCACGCCCCCCCAAACCCAGGGCAGCTCCAGCAGAGGTGCTCCCCTGCTTCATGACTAGGGCTAAGATAAGCCTTTGTTTCTGTTTCTAGGAACTCTTCATCTTTGATTCTGCTGGCAAAGAATTGTTTTCAGAAATGTTGGAGAAGCTGGTAAATGGCTGAGAGCCTCGTGTCCATTCCTAGGGCTTGCCCCATGCAGCACCCACTGACTCTGTGTCCAGAGCTAACACTGTAGCAGACTAGCCAAAAGAAGGCCATGTATAGGCAGCGCCCTTGTGGCCCAGTGGGAGGGGTCAGACTTGTCCCAGAAGACGTGGGGCCTCAACTCTTCTATCCCTGCATGCCTTGGGGTAACTGTTCCATCTCCCTCAGCACCTTCTTTCAATAACAATCAACCTTGATTAAGCACTGCACTGTGTGCCTGGGACTGGGCTAAGTGCCCGGGATACAAAAGGAGAAGACAGTTCCTGCCCTTGAGAAGCTCACAACAAGCCCACAGAGATATGCAAACAAGCTCTTTGCAAGCTAGATAGGCAATAATGAGTGGAGGGAAGGCCTTAAGAGGGGCTGGGAGAGGCTTTTAACTGGGATTTTAGCTGGAAGTCCAGAGACTGAGAGGAGAATTGTTGTCTCCAACATCCCTGGGGGGGCTCTACAGCCCAGGGGTAGGGCACACACAGGACCACCTTCCCTGGACCTCTCCTTTACCTCACCTCTTTCCTTCAGGGCAGAGGTTTCTGTGCTCCCTTCTCTCCCCTTAGAGTGTTGGCTCTTTGAGAACAGGACCTGTGTCCGCTCTGTCTCTGCATCCCCAGCACTTGGGACAGACAGAGCCCCTTGTCAAGGTGGGGCTGAGCCACAGCTGGTCTGGTTTATGAGTGCCTTGGCCTGGCCCTCCAGGGACTGCATCCAGATGCTTGAGGCCTGCCTTAAGGGGCAAAGATAGCACTTGGGATTGAGCTGACAGAGGGGACTTCCCTTTGAGGGCAGGTCAGCACCCTGGCCAGCGCTGGGGCCTGGAGGCTCTCCCCCAGGCCCACAAAGCCAGGACGGTCCTGCGAGGCTTCTGCCTGCTCTCACCCCCCCCACCCTGTCTAGCCCCGTGTGCTGCCTGTGGTGTAGATCTGTCTGTGTCACGTCTCAGGGCTCCTGTCCGCCCTCAGCCGTTGTTCCTGCAAGGTAGCACAGGCCTTGTTCAGGGCTGCACAGTTTAGAAGCCAGGCCCTCGGGGTGTCCAGGCAGCATCACAGCGGGAGAACGCTCTGGACCCTCTGCCCTGTTTCCCGGGATTTCTCACCGGTCGTGCTCAGGGCCGACAAAGAGTGAGAAGCGCACAGCCCAGGGCTCCACCCACGCCCTTCCTGATGTTGCTGACAAGCCTCCCTCTGGACTGGAGGTCCGCGGCCCGATTACGGGGTCCTGCTGCATTTAATTGCGGGGTCCTTCGCAGTCTTATTTGGTCCTCGCTGCTCACACATCTTCCTCCTGTCTACGGTTTTTTAGTGTTGCTGGATGCCTAGAAGTTAGCTTTACTGCTCCTGACCTGGTGTTTGTCCGGTAAAGGAGATGAATGACCGGTAAAGGAGATGAATGACCGTCAGCTTTGCTACTTCACCCAGAGGCCCCTAGGCCTTTCCCTCTGACCCTGTGGTAGAAACGCCATTAGAATATAAGCTCCTTGAGGATAGGGACTGTCTTCTCCATTTGTACCAGCAGAGCTCAGCATGGGGCTCTACAGATAGCCAACACATAAATGCTCTTTCATTCACCCCTGCTTTTCTTCTTCCCAGTGGGAGCATCCCAATCTCTTGTGTCTTGTGTTTGACGTGACCAATGAGCAGTCCTTCAGTAACTGTGCCAAGTGGTTGGAGAGGGTTCGGGCCCAGCTTCAAGGCTCTTCTCTTCCAGGTAGGGAATGGCAGACACCCTTGTCCTTCCCAGCATCGGTGCTTGGGTAGAGTCATGAGAAGCAGAGGAATTGGGAACGTGGCAGCAAGGAAAGGAAACAGGATCTTGGGGGTCTTCATGGGTGATGGAATAGGCCTAGTGAGCCCACATGTAGTCAACGAGTATCCACCATGGGCTAGCCACTGGTCCAGGCAGGGACACAGAGACAAAGAATGAGGCCCTCCTACCCACCTACAGCCTGCATTCTTCCTGGGAGGTAGCAAGTCCCGTGTTAAGTCATGTAAAAGAAATGCCAGGTGCATTCTGGGAGGGGCCCCAGAAGCTCAGGCATTAGGTTAGGCCTCAGGTCTGGGCTTTCCTTAGGAGGATTGTGGTCTAGAGACAAACACCAAATATGGAGGAAAAAAGACAAATACAAAGCATGCTTGTCTTCAGCCGTCTGGGGCCAGGGAGAGAATCTGCTGGGTTTTGCATCTTTGCATTCCCTGCCTTTTACAAAAGCAGTTGTGCCCAGAATAGTAATGGTAGTAGCCCACACTTCTCTAGTGCTGCCTTCAGAATGAATAGCACAGGCGTTATGATCCCCATTTTAGAAATGAGAAAACTGAGACTTTGTGCAGGGAAGGGACTTATCCAAGGTCACCCAGCTAGCACATGGCCAAGCTGGGAGTCACTGGGCTGTGACCATCCCAATCCTGCCTTCCCTGTAATAGTCTCATGCTAGACTTTTCACACCCTGGGAAAGTTTTCCTTTCTGTCCCTTGCACTGTGCTACTGCAACCACCATCACTGAACTGTTTTTGTTCCTCTCCCCTGGACAGGCGTTTTAGTGGGGAATAAGACCGACCTGGCTGGCAGGCGTGTGGTGGAGGCAAGTCAAGCCCAAGAGTGGGCTGGGAGCCACGGCCTGGAATATTTTGAAACATCCACTGTGAGTATCTTCTGAAGCTGCTCATCAGCTGGCATTTATTGGGGAGCCCCAGTTCTCTGTGGGGGGATGGCCAGAGCAAGCCCCTTCCAGGGAGGCTGCCCCGTAGAGAGCACCCCCAAGCCAGAGCCACCATCTGCCTCCTTCCTGCTCCTCCTTAGGCCTCACGGGGCTGCCCTCTGGAGTGCCCTGGCACAAGGACAAGAACAGAAACAAGCTATTCCCATTCTAAAACTGTTCCTTCACAACTCACAGTCAGGCAGCCCTTGATGGACAGTAGTTTGTCTCCTGTGCCCCTCTCCCCCCTTGTGAGCATCATTATCTTTTCCCTCTCCATAGAGAGAAGGTGAGGGGGGCCATGAGCCCCTATCAGTGCCTTCTCACTGCACTAGGAATGGGGAGCATGATGCCCCAGAGCTCCTGAGTGACCTCATCAGTTCAGATCACCTCCTAAGGCAGTGATGGGGAGGCCCCTGGACCAGGTGTCTTCACCCTCTTCAGGCACTGCTCCTTGTAGACAGGCAGGGGAGCACATTACCTGAAGCATATGGAGGTGAGTGGTCCCGCCTGCATTGGGAAGGTCAGAAGAAGCTGCTGGAGCTGGTCAGGGAAGCCTGATCCACGGGAAATAGGAACTGGGGCAGTGGGAGATGTGGCTTCTGTCAGGCAGGCTGCCTGTTACCTCCTTGCTAAGTGAAATGATAGCCGTAGACAACCTGTGCTCAGCCCTAGAGGAGAACCAGGACCATGAAATGGGGGTTAACAGAGTATGTGAGATCATTGAGCTGGAGGAGAGATCGGGAAAACTGAGACCCAGGGAGTAAGTAACAGCACCAGGATTTGAACCCAAGTCGTCAGACTTTAGCCCCTGGCCACAACATGGAGGGTTTCTTGTAAGGACATTTAAGCTCTGGCTGGCCTCCTTGATGCTGTAGGGCCTGTGCTCTTGGTTTTAGGAGAAGGAGATTTGCAGCTTTTAGGCCATATCAAAGGAACCACTTGTTTGCAGAAAGAACAATAAATAAATGGAGGGACTTCATCCTCCCGAAGAGCTTGTAAACTTCAAAATGCAGATAGCTTCAAAAAGCAATTTGATGAGTATATGGACCCTTCTTGTGAAAGGGAAGTCAGAAGTGTTTAAGGGGAATAATCTACCTCTAAGGGAGGTGTTCTGGAGGTCAAAGGTCACAGGCTCCCTCTGAGCTACAGGGTGCACTGTCCAGCTCCCAGGATGGGAGAGTCAGGAGGTGCCCCAGCAGCCACCTCATCTGGTCCAGCTTCTTGCATATGTCTCATCTGCCCCCTAGGCACTGCATGGTGGCAGAGATGCTGCTTCGGTGTCTCCAGGGATGGAGGGGATGTTACCCACTGCACGAAGCCCCATCATAACATAGTAATTCACCTTCCAGAGTTCTTTGCTTTACTGGAGAATTCACCCTAGAAGCCCTCTAAATAGAAACATGGAAAACATGATTCAGTTTACACGTGTTTCACGAACATTCTGTTCATGGGCTGTATCACTCGTGTTCACATCCATTCCCTGAAGAAGCACTGTAAAACAGCTTCTGTGCCAGAGACTGAGACCGTCTGTTTGGAAAGTGCTTGCCTCTCAAGGTTGTATTAGGTTTCAGCTTCTTGGAGGCGGAAAAGAAAGGAGAGAGGGGAGAAGAGGAGAGGGGAAGGAGGAAAAGTACGAGGGAGGAGGAAGGTGGAGGAGAAGAGAGAGGAGAGGGGAGAGGGGAAAAGAGGAGGGGAAGGGAGGAAAAGTGGGAGGGGAGAGGAGGAAAGAAGGAAGGAAGAGGGCAGGAGAGGATTTGTTAAGCACTCACAGTATGCTGAGGGCTGAGAACATAAACAGGAAAGTGAAGATCTCTGCCTTTGAGGGGCTTACACTCTTAAGAGGCAGGAAAACCCTGGGCAGGGGTCTGGGGGGGGGGCAGTTTGGTTTGTGGAGCTCCCCCCTGAACATCCCTGCCCGCAAGCATGGGTGGGCTGACTCTGGCTGCTGTGCCCAGATCAGGAGGGCAGAAGTGCAGGATGGAGGGGGGCAGGCCAGGGCAGATGACGGATTCTTCTTGTGGTCACTTACCCATCCAGACAGCTCAGTCCCAGGGCTGGGGAGCTGACCCGCAGATGACTGCCATCCGGGGTCACCGCACACTTGTAGCCAGCCCAGGGATTTGCTGAGTAATCTCTTGTCTCTCTGTCATGACTGTGTCATTTTCCATCTGTCCAGTGGTAGACAAGCCTCTGTGATTTTGGCAGTAGTGCGAGTGGACAGAGAATCCATTCTCCATGGGTTCCTTAGAACGCTGCATTAGCACAACTGTGCCTGCAGCTGATGGGAATTTATTGCCTCTGTCCTGCAAGCTCCCTTGCTGGCCATCCCACTAGTCCTTCCCCATGGTCTGTCTGCCCAGCTTCTCTCTTCCTGATGTGGGTTGGTAGAAAGATGATTGGGCATGGAAATGACATCTGGGTTCGAGGCCAAAGCTGGAGCTTGGGCTCTTTTTTGGTGTGACTTTGGACAAGTCACTAACTTGAATTTACTTATTGATTTAAGCTCCCATCTATCATGTAAGAGTTGCTGTCCACAGTGGTTTCTAAGGACTCTTCCAGGTCAGAGGCACCTAGGTGTGTGCACAGAGCACTGGTCCTAGAGTCGGGAAGACCTGAGTTCAAATCCAGCCTCTGCTATTTACAAGCAGTTAGGACAGGGCCTGGCACACAGTTGGTGCTATATAACTGCTTATTCTCTTTCCTTCCCTTCCCTTCCAACTCTAGGCATTCTAGGCTCTAAATTATTTGCCCACTTGGAGCTTTGATTTTGGGAGATTTTTTTTTAAATTTCTGAGGGAAGAACACTGAACTTGGAGTCACTGGTTTGTAGTATTTAGAGTAGAAAGGACCCTGGGTCATCTGGCCCACTCCTGCCATCTCATAGACGGAGACCCTGGGTTTTGGACTCCAGGTCCTGGCTTGTTCCGCCCAACTCTAGCCTCCTGAGGCATCCCGGCTTCAGCAGAGGCACTGTTGCATTGGAAACATCTTGTCCCTTCCCCAGAGGCTCCATGATCCACACCCCCCACCCCCGCCCCTCAGCCTGGGCTCCTTTGTAGGTGGCAGGGCCTTCCCCCCTGACGCACTTCTTTCCACCTCTCTCTGCAGAAGGAGATGGAGAACTTCGAGGCCCCTTTCCGCTGTCTGGCCAAGCTCTTCCACCAGCTGTACCGTGAGCGGCTGGAGCTCTTTCACTCGCTGGTGTGAGAAGACCCGAGCCATGCAGCGTGTGCAGGTGGCTCAGCTTTGGAGAAATAGCTTTAGGAAAATAAATGTTGAAGCAGGGCTTTCTCGCAGTCGAGGCTCGTGTCCACTAGTTTATAATGTTAACAGGAGCTCACTTCTGGAAGGAAGGCTGCACTGCTGTCCTCACAACACTCTGTAAGGTAGATCTTTCAAGGGTTATTCCCATTTCACAGATGGGCCTAAATTGCTGTGCCTTGCCCTGCCTCCACCTGCTTCAGCCTAGGCCATGCCTGACAGGGAATCACACTGTCACAGAGCTAGAAGAGACCCAATGCCAAGCCTTCATTTTCCAGATGAAGAAGTGGGTGCCTTGCCCAGGGTCACCAGCTGGCCAGTGGCAGAGCAGGGCTGGGACCATGGCCACTTGACAACAGGCTGAACCCTGGCCTCACCATTTGGGCATCACAGGCCCCAAAGGCCGTGTATCCATAAACTCATCTGCGGCCTGCTCTGCAGGTCACTGCCCATGGGGCCTGTTGTGTGGGTCCTGTGCTCTGCCCTGGAAGAGCCTAGAACCAGGTAGCTGAGAGATGTAGAGACAGAGAGCAGGCCACATAGATGATGGTAAATGTCTAAGAGAGGTCTGGACAAGGGCCCACAGAGAAGGGTTAGGAGAAGCAAAGGTGGCTTCCCAGAGGAGGTGTCCTTATGTGTGGGCACCCTGTGACTCGCTTCATCCTCCAGGGTGATCAGAGGCTCGCCCAGGTCTGGGGGGAGGGGGCCCTCCCCTTCTCACTCTGGCTGCCTGGGCAGGTGAGGGGCTCTACTGGGAAAGCCACGTGCAAAGAGCAGCCTGGCCCAGCCTCCTTGGGCTCCCCACACCTGCCCAGGCATGCCCTCTGTCCCTGGGCATCAGGCTGCCAGCAGGGGCTGCCGTCCCCGGCATGGCAGTGCCCTCTGTCGGCCCGGTTTGACGTCTTTCTTAATGAAGGCCCCTGCTGTGTGCGCATGTGCCAACGTCCCAACAACCCTATTTCCCTTTATGTGTTTCTTCTCCCAAGCGGACCGAAGCTAGCCATAACTCTGCTTCTGTCCCACAGACCGGTGCCAGAGTAATCTCCCTAAAACCCCACTTTAGCCTTCTCCACTCAGTGGCTCAGGGTGCTGGAGAGCATCAGGGGGATCTTGGCTGTGTTCTTCCTGCTCCCACATGCCGTCCTCAGATGACAGGCTTCATATCTCCCCACTTCTTTTGCCCTTCTCCTGCCTCCTGGCCCTTCAAGGAACACGAGAGATGTATAATCCTATTTGCCAACACTCATTCTGGTAGAGTGAAAAGTTTTGGGCTGAGTGCCAGAAGACCTGTGTTCGAATCCTGGCTCTTCCTCTAATTCAGTGTGTAGCCTTAAACAAGTCACTTAATTTCTCTGGACTTTACTTGGCTTATCTCTCCTGTCATCTTGTCTGCCTCTGAAGTCCGTTCAAGCCCCTGGGTTCTATGACTTCAGCTCTCTGGGCCGCAGTTTGCCCTTTTGTGAAATGAGGGTGCCACACTAGATAATGAGTAAGGCCCTTCTCCCACACTAGCATCGCGTGGAGGGAGGCAGCAGCAGACTGAGCGTGAACTTCATGTCAGACCCTGGTTTGAGGCCCAGCTCTGATCCTAGCCATGGGATCTTGGGTCCCTCTGTGTTGTCATCCATAAAATAGGGATAACTGCATTTGGATTAATCAGGGTTGTAAGAAAAACCACTTGTCTCACCATCAGTCAAGCATCAAGCTGTTACTGAGCACCTGTGCTGGACAGATGAGGAGAAATCACTTTCTGTCTGGGTGGTGCTGGACCCTGGGGTCAGAGTAGACCACAAGATTCAGAGCTTAGAAAGGCCTTTAGAACCCATCCAACCCTTCAATTTAGTGGGCAAGGAAATGGGGTCACAGGTAGCATGCAGAGGAGCTGAGGTTAGAACCCAGGTCTTGTGACTCCAAATTTAGTGCCCTTTCCTCTGTCCCACAGACTATGCCTCAATTTCCTCATCTATAAAATGAAAGATAGTCTGGCTAGTGGATATGTCACCAAGAGCTCGTCTTTTCTCCTCTCTGGGTCTCAGTTTTCTCATCTGTAAAATGGGGAGAGTAATAGCTCCTGTCTCTGAGTAGCTAAGAGGCCCAAATAAGGTCATGTGTGTCAAGAGCTTTGCAGGGTATCCCAAAAGTCTTTAGAACAGATTTAAGCTTTCAGTTTGTGCTTTTGCTTAAAACTGCACAAAGAACTTTGGGCCCCCTGTATAAATGTGTGCCATCCTTGTCCTCATCATTATTATGCTGACTACAGCCTAATTTCCTGTCAGTCATTCTTGCTTAGCTTCCACGTTAAGGGTGAGGTTCAGAGACATAAGGTTCAGAGCAGCCACATCATATGGGTGGGTCTAGGAAGTGTCACATCCCTCCCCCAGCTAAAAAGAGGGGAGAGGGAGAAGTTGCAGCATGGCCACCCCTTTCCTGCTGAGCCCCAGTGACCACAGAAGGTGCATGAGTAGGCTCTCCCATCTGGGAGACCACACCAGGCAAGAGGAGCCACGTTCCTTTGGCCACTGGCATCACCCTGTACTTTTCCATGGCTCCTAGTGTACCCAGTGAGTGGGAGCTGTGGGGGTATGCAACAGCCTGCCCCACCTGCTAGGAATAAAAGACATTTATTCTGAGTGTTGAAATGGTGTGGGTTTGGAAGGTTTTGTTTTTGGCAAGAGGGAGCGTGGAGAGGGAGAGCCCATTGCACGGGCTGTGGGCTTTAGCTCTGCTGGCTGCTTCTTGAGGGCCAATTGCAGCCGAGATGGATGTGGAGTGGATTGCCAGCCTGGGCCTGTCAGGTGGCCTTCCACTCCTGGCAAGGCGGCCGTTTGGAGCCAGCCCTTCCTCCTTTAATGGGGCTTCCCTCTTGTCCAGATCCATCTGCAGCTCTGCCACAGAGACTGGAAAACATTGTTCCCCTCTCTCAGCATTACTTAGCACCTTTCTTTTGCAGAGCTTCAGTTGCTTTCAAAATGCATTATCCTCGATTTGCCTTTGAGACAGAAGAGCCCAGAGAGAGAGTGTCAGCAGCAAGGTCCACAGGTCCCTGGTAAAGCCAGCATTTGAACCCAGGTTCACCGCTGCTCCAGAAAGCAGATGCTATTTATTTGTACAGGGTAAACACGGGTAACACTGGGGATGCTCACATTTCACACATATGGGGGTTGGGAGGAGGATACTTCCCTCTTAGGTCATTGGACCATTGGAATTGGACCAGTCCGAAGGAAAAATTGATGCATCCTTTCCCAGTTTCACCTCTCATGTGGAAATGAAATCATCATAATAGTATTACCTTCCCAGGTAATAGAGTGGTGCAATGGACAGAACCTTGGCCTGTAGTCAGAAAGAGCTGGGTTCAAATCCTGCCTCAGACATTATCCGGACAAGTCACTTAACCTCTCTTTGCTTCAGTTTTCTCATCTGTAAAATGAGGGGCTTGGACTCCATCACTTCTAAGATCCCTTCTGTCTCTAAATGAGTGATCGTGTCCCTCCTGCTTAATCCCTATCATGGCTTGTAAAATCCCTCACCTTTTACAAGGCTGCCTTTGATCTGTAGCTTTCTGGGTATGATTCATTAAGATGAATAAGCTCTTGGGGAAGGAACTGTTGCAGCAAGTATTAAAGGGCATTGTCTTGCCTTCACAACACCCAGGGTTAAGCTGTGGCTCTGACCCTTAACCAGTGGTGGAAATGCAGCCATTTGTTGGAATTAGTCTCTGTTTTCTAGTTGATAACTGAGGCAAAAAGAATTAACTTGTCCTATCCTGGATCAAGCAACTGGTGAGTGATAGAGCCAATATTAAAACAAAGAGCTTCAGACTCTAAATCCAGCCCCCAAGCATGGGGAATTGTCAACAGGGGCTTCAGGAAGATGGAACCGAAAGGGATGTAATTGAGCCATGGTGTCCATGGGGTGGGGTGGGAAAGAGCTGAGAAGAACTGCTGGGCACCAAAGTACCAATAACCCTTTGGAACAGCAATGGCGGAAAGGCAATTATCAAAATAACGGATGTATTTATCCACCCATCCCTTCCTTTACTCATTTATTCATCTGTTTGTTTATTTGGGTCTAGAATTTGTGGGTAACTCTCCAGGTTTGGAAAGTTGCTCTAACAACAAAGATTGATGACTTGTCTATAAGTTATGCAAGCATTAAGCACCAACTGTTGGCCAGGCACTGTACATAAAGAAAAAGCTCGGTGTGTGCCAGGTATTGGGAATACAAGGACAAACACATACAAATCAAGATCATCGGCCCTGCCTTCAGAGAGCTTATAGTCTAAGAGGCTATAAGTCTATTGCCTGCGGTCACTGAGATGTGAAGCAATTTGCCCAGGGTAAGCAAATAAGTGCTGCAAGCAGAATTTGAACCCAGGTGACTGGGTTCCTGACTCCTGACTCCAACTAGGCCGGTTTAGTAGTTGAAAGATAGCAAAGTATTTTGTATACAGCAACTTATTTTAGTCTTACACCAGCCACATGAGATAGGCCCTAGATATCTTATTATCCCCATCTTACATTATATGTAAATACTTACTACATATATATGTACATATATAATAACATGTACTATATACACAATATGTATGTATACATAATAAATTATTATTTATTATCCCCATTTTACAGATGTCTAAGAAATTGAAGGCTAGGAAGCTTAGAGGGTTAGTGTAGGAAGGGCCCTCAAGGGTGATCCTTCTCCTTTTACACAGGAGGAATTGACCGAATTATGAACACATGAACTTCAGAATGTCAGAAGTCCTGGAGCAGGGGTTCCCATCTGCATCAAAAGCTGAAAGATTTACTGAGGACAAAACATTGTATAGTTATGAGGTCACTAACCCTTGGAAGCCAACAAAAGGGAGAAATCAGCAGCTACAAGTTCTGTTTCCCTTTGCTCCATGGGTTTCCTACATATTTGCCTCACTTCCATTTGACTATAAGTTTGAACACCCTCTCCCTAGAGACTGTACACAAAGGAAGAAGGCACCCCCAGTTTGGGGGGGATTGTTTTTATAACATCTATCTTTGCTATAGCTGCCTAGTAAATACCCTTCCTGAAAAGGTAATTCAGTCTGAGTGATAAACAATATGAAACACATTGGTGGGGGCTCTTCAGCAAGAGTACTAAAAACTCATCTCTCTCAGGCTTGTCACTAGACCCCTGAGGGGAGTGTTCATCAGTTGACTTCTGAGGACCAGGCCTGCCGATATGAGAAAAGGGCCCCAGTGGAGATGCTATATAAGAAAGTTGTCCATGGTATCCTGGACATGGTATCGTGTTTTAGCAGCAAGAAGTATAAAGGAAACTTAACATGGGTGGGGTGTTGCTAGCTTACCACATAGATATAAAACAAGGGGATAGGAAGAAAATGGAATGGAGAAAGTTAAAGCGGGTCCAACCCCATGCTGCCCCTAGCAATAATTACATTTCTCCAGCACTCCAAGGTTGACCAAGTGATGTGCTCACACCAACTTTGGGAAGTCACTGATACAGGCACTAACTGCCATTTTAGAGATGAGGAAAATGAGATAATAGAAGGTGATTTAGCACTATTAACAGCTGCCAGAGTCAGTCCAGAAACAGTAACCTTTCCACTAACTACCCCAGCCAATTGTGTAACCTGAGCTGAGGCCTGCCTTGCTCTGAACTCGTCTCTTTGGAGGGGTTAGACTGTGATTGCTATAGGCTCGATTGCTTCTGATTTATAACCAATATTTCTGGCTCATCTACTCATTAGCTGTGTGACTTAGGTTGAATCTCTTTTTCTTTAGGGGCCTCAGTTTCCCTATCTGTAAAATGAAAGAGTTGATCTAAAATGAGACTTGATGGCCATTTGTCAGGGCCTCGTGAGAGGGGAATCATTTTCACTTCTCAGTTGTATTAATGGACTCCAAAGTTCCTTCCAAATGTGAGATTCTGTAGACCTGTTAAATAAGAATTAGACATATTTCTGCATGTTGATCAGTTTAATGATTTTTCCCTCCTTTTTAAAAAATGTATTCATTTTAAGGGATGACTATCTAGAGGAGGGAAAGGAATAGATACAATGGGATATATAGGTGATTTTAAAAAAGAAAATATCGACAAAAATTTTTGTTTTAAAAAACAGTCCTAGATCAGCCATCAGTTAACTATATGACCTTGGTTCGGTCAAATTACTTCTCTGGAGCTCAGTTTCCCCTGTAGTATGAGACAGATGAACCAACTCCAACATCCCCCATTCTAAGGCCCCTGACGGCCCTGATATTTCCTGTTCTAAGGTCTCTCCCAGCTATATTATACAGTTCCCATGTCAGTGCCTATCATAGGGGATGACAAATTGCCAGTCACCTCAGATGCCATTCAGTAACACCGCATCTGTAGGCTGTCTGTGAAACCTGATTTAACCTATAGTGAATGGGAAAGGGGAAGGGGGGAGGAAAGAGGAGCCTGTGACTACAGTCAAAGGTTAAGTCCTACTGCAATTGTGTGTTTGGCAAAGTTCCCTTTAAGAATCTTCAATACATCTTGATTAGGATTTTTCAAGAGAAGCAGCCAAGGGGCTGGAGCACCAAGGGCAGTGGCAGGGAAAGCAGCTGCATCCTCCTTGTGCGGGGAGAACCCTGACTGTCTGGCTTCCCTGCTCTCATCTTCATCAGCTCCCTTCTTAAATGTTGGCTTGCAGCTAGACCTGGGGCTGGGTCCTGCCTCTGCTCCCTTCTCACTGGAGGAAGAGCCTCTATTAATTCCTCTATGGAATGGGGATCAAAACCCATGTTTTCCCCCCTCCAACTTCATTACAAGACAAACACTCTAGAAACTTCAAGGTGCTTTTAAAATGTAAATCATGATTCTTGTCCGTCAGCCACAGCTTGGTACCCTGGAAAGGGCCCTGAACTTGCATGGATGGGACCTGCATTCAGATCCAGCTGCTGCTACTTACTATCTGTTCGGCCTTGGACCTGTCATTTCCTCTTTCTGGGCCTCAGTTTTTTTTTCTATAAAAATGAAAGGATTGAGCACTAACGTCTCTTCTTGCTCTAAATCTAGGATACTGTGAACCAGTTATCAGCTTCTTCACCTTTTCCCATCCTCTGTGGACCCAGAAGAGAGACCCCTTACGTTCACTGAGACCCATCCCTCCATCAGCTCACATCTTACCCTCTTCAAGAAGCCTTCCCTTTGAGCTCACCTCCAATTTATCCTGTGTAGACCCTGCAAATCCAGTATAGATTTTATACAGGCTTTTATCCTGTATAGCTCTTGCATATACATGTACAATCTTCCCCCATTAGAATGTAAGCTCCTTGAGGACAGGAGCCATGTTCATCCCCAAGACTTAGCACAGGGCCTGGTATACAGTAGGTGCTTAACAAGTACTTGTTCCTGGGGATGATGATGGGGATGTTGTCCCTGATGCCATCCCCTCCCCCTCCTGGAGGCTATCTCCAGGAGTCAAACAAGTGCATCTTCACACTCTACCTCACCACCAGGTCATCCCAGTACATCTTTCCTATTTGCTCAAGTGCCTCAAATCCTGAAAAATAAAAATTTTCCCTTGACCCTCTTAAAATCCTGTAACTATTCATCTCTCACATTTTTTTTTCATTGCTAAACCTCTGGAAAAAGTCATCTATTTTTCACCTAGTGTTTCCATTCTCTCTTCTGTCCTTTGAAGGGTGACTTCTATCCCACCACTCCCCTGAAATTATTCTCCCTAAGATCATCAAGGACCTACCTACTTGTCAAAGGCACTGGCTTTTTTCAGAATCCTGTTTGATCTTTCTGCAGGTTCCCCCTCCTTCCACCCTACTACCAGACCTCTCTCCTGCCTTGGTTTCAGAGTCACCATGATGGCTAGGTTCTCCTTTCAGCTCTCCAAACGTCTCTTCCCTCAAGCTACTTACTTTCTCTTGGGGAAACCATGTACATAGAAAAGCAAATACAAAACAGATCCAGAATAATTTTCCAGGGGAAGAACTCTAGCAAGTGGAGGGATCAGAATGGGCTTCCAATAAGAGGGAGCATTTGACTTGAGCTTTGAAAAAAAAAACTCAGTCAATTAGCCAACCAATTAATCAACAAGCATTCAGCTAGGCACTAGGGCTACAAAGACAAAGGATGAAACCATACACATATAGAGATATATAAATATGCAAAATATAATATGTATGTGTTGTTGCTGAGCCATTTCAGTCATGTCTGACTCCTCATGACCTCATGGGTTTTCTCTATAATGAAGTGGTTTATTATTTCCTTCTCCAGCTCATTTTACAGATGAGGAAACTGAGTTTAACAGAACAAAGTAACTTGCCCAGGGTCACAGAGCTAGTAAGTGAATGAGGCCAGATTTGAACACAGGTCTTCCCAACTCCAAGCCTAGTACTCTATCCACTGAGCTGTCTAGCTGTGTATATTACAACATGATTTGGTAGCTGGGGAGATCAAGAAAGGCTTCTGCAGGAAACAAGAGTTCTAACTCAAGGACATAAGAGAGGGAGAGCCTTCCAATTCAGAGAATGGCCTGCAAAAAGGCCCAGAGAGCAGAGATGGAGGGCCAGATGTGGGGAGCAGAGAGAAGACCAGTTTGGCTTTACTTAGAGCTTGTGATTAGAAGTAATATACAAGTCCATCCAAAGATGGACTAGAAGCAGGCGGAGGACTTTAAATGCCCAGCAAAGGAATCTGTCATTGATCTTACAGGGTGCTCATCATTCCACCCCTCCCAAGAGCTCTCCAGGTCCAGATTTATTATTTTCTTGACTTCCTTGGGCATCTGGGAGAGTGTAAGCTCCATAAGGGCAGGAGACTGTGTCTCAACCAAACCTTGTTTCACCCTCAATTCCCAGCACAGTGGACTGAACCCACCATTCAATGAATGAATAATTGAGTAGAGTGAGTGAATGAGTCCAGACCCGGTGTAGTCAGTCTAGAGACATGAAGCTCATGATGAGGGCTGAGTATGTTCTATATTATGAGGGGTCTCTGGGGGATGTACCATCCACCTCAGATCATCGCTGACCGCCTTGGAATTTTCATCCCCCTCATGGGAATTTCTCATTCTTCTGTGCTCGCCTCACACATGCTTGACCTGAATGTTCTCCCTTTCCAGTCCCCAAGATCATATCCAAGCAGCATACCGGGAACATGATGGGCCCTGCGTGACAACCTGGAGACATTTCTCTCCCTCCAGCCAAAGAAGCTTGTTGAGAGCCTGCAAAGCCTGTATTCTCTCAAGTTGAGGATTGGGAAACAGGCATTTGTTGGAAAATCCACGGAGAGGCTTTTAGTGAAAGAAAGGAAGAGAAGGTGGAAAGGAAAACCCACTGGGAGGTCAGAGGCCAATTCTGCCTAACCCAAGTCACTGGGCCTCAGTGTCCTCATGTTTTAATGAATTTACACCAAGATTCATTCTGACTCCAATATTCTAGGTTATAAAAACAAAGGACTCCAATGACCCCGTCATTCAATGCTAGAAAGTCCAATGGTCGAGAAATAGTTCATAAGCACCTTACTATGTGCAGAGACAGATGGGACTCTAGCAAGAAGGAGGTATGTACTGAGGGAACTGAATCCTAGTTCTTTCTCAGGAGGATACTGCCTGGAAAGAGAACCTAAATGCACCTTTCTCTGGGTTATTTTTTTCTCTCTCTTGGTCCAGATCTGTGGTTTTATTGAGTATAGGAAGTCCCAGTGTGGAGACTTCCTCTACCAGTGTACATCTGCCAGCTCTCCTGTAGCAGATGGTCTTGGACAGTTGCCTGAGAGCACTGAGAGGCTTTCTTTAGGTTTACCCAGCTCTGAAATGTCTAAGGCAGGATTGGAAGTCAGGTCTTCCTGATTCCAGTTGGGGTAGCACTCCATCCACTAAGCTACATAGGCTTTGGGGGGCCTCTTGGATTATAGGTTCATAACTCTAGAGCTGGGAGGGACTTCAGAGGTCATCGAATCCACCTCCCCCCCCCCCCCATCCCCAGGAGCTGAGGCCCAGGGAGGTAAGCAAGGTCGCTCCAGTGTAGGTCAGTCAGGGCTGGCACATAGTCAGAAATACTGGTAGGACATCTAGATTTAGAGCCGTAAAGAGCCTCAGAGACTCCATTTAGTCCAACCTTCATGTTTTACACTTCAGGAAACTGGGACACAGAGAAGGAAAAGTTGCCCAAGGTCCCAAGGGGAAGTAAGCTTTGGGAGCAGGATTTGAACCCAGGATTTCTGGCTCCAGAGCTGTGTTCTCTCCACTGTACCAAGCTGTTTCCCTTATTCCCATTTGCTGAGTAGATAGGAGCAGGCCTCAGACCACATCTGGAAAAAATATATTTACATTGGCTGCAACAAGAAGGTAATAGAAAATCAAAGATAAATTTCAGTTTAAAACTGAAGAAAGGAAAGAATCCCATGCAGTCTGAGGAATAGCACTCACTAACTGGAGCAAGTCAGCTAGGAAAGGGTTCCAAGAGGAGGAAGCATTTAGGGGTTACACAGACATTCAGCAGGAAAGGCTGCTGACCCCAGAAAGAGCACAGTAGAGAACTGCCCAGTTTGGCCAGCACAGGTATGGAGGCCAACCATGAGTAAGAGGAGACGAGTCTGGACGGGTAGCATGAGGCTGGGTTAGCCTTACCCACATCTGCTCATTTCCCCTGATGGAGTAACTCTGCCACAGCAGAAGCTAAGATCCGTTTAGTGTGACCCGTTACAAATGAGTTCATACCAACTCTTAGGGATCGCTGCTTCCCCTTCTAATGGCTCACAAACCATCCCTTAATAAGATGCCCCAAAATGTCACCTGGATTTAGAAGGAAAAATCTCTCCCAATCAAGTGGCTTTCATATAATAATATATCGTGAATTGATCTGAATTGAACCGAACAGAAGTAGTCAATATGACAGGCTTGAGGTTAGATTCATGATGTGGGTATGGCAAAGCCAGATGTCAGGCAGGTGAAGAAACTGGTGCGAAGATTGGTTTGGGAGACTGAGGGTCAATGCCCAGAGCTTTTTCTTTGCACAAATGCTCTTTTGCCCTGGCCTCTGTCTTTATAGAATTAGAGATCAAAAGAGATAAGACCTCTAAAGGACTTTGGAAACTTTAAAGCATATCGATGCCTGATATGGTTGCTACTGTTGTGGACAGACTGTACTCTGGAGGGAAAATTTATAGAATGTTAGATCTAAGAGAGAATTGGAGAGCATAGAGAGCAAGCCTAGCATTTAACACGTGAGAAAACTCAGTCTGGGAGAGCAGAAGCGACCCACCTCAGGTTACACAGCAATTTAGCAGCAGGATGAAAACAAGGACCCCCATGTCCTGACTCCTAGCCCAGTCCCCTCCCCTCTGCCCACAGGGTGGCGGGGTTTGGGGGAAGCCCAAGAGGGGAAACACTGTGAGTACTGAGACCATCCACAAAATACGGAGCTCATAGAAGATTGCCAAGGGATGGCTAGGACAAAAACAATCCATGGCTCCGTGGAGAGAATGCTTGGAGATAAAGGGTAGAAGTGCTGGCTTCTGATCCCCCATTTGTCAGTCATTGAATTTTGGAGAAGTTCCTTCACTAACGAGGGCCTGGGTCCACCTCTATAAAGTGAGGGGCTCGTAGCAGGCTAAATGATCTCTTATGACCCCTCCCAGCCCTGACCTTCCCTTGTTCTAAGGCCCCTGCCAGCCCTGACATCCTCTGTTCTAAGGCCCCTCCCAGCTCTGACATCTCCTGTTCTAAGGCCCTTCCCAGCCCTGACATCCCTTGTTCTAAGGCCCTTCCCAGCCCTGACATCCCCTGTTCTAAGGCCCCTGCCAGCCCTGACATCCCCTGTTCTAAGGCCCCTCCCAGCTCTGATATTCCCTGTTCTAAGGTCTTTCCCAGTTCTGATATTCCCTGTTCTAAGGTCCTTCCCAGTTCTGACATTCCCTGTTCTGAGGGCCCTCCCAGTGGAGCAGGATTCCCAACTCCAGTAAAAGTAGTACTTCTCCCTAAAGTAAGAAACCTGAGAAAGTTCCTCTGTTCCCTCCAAGCCAGAGAAGATCATTTAGGGCCCAAGGAAGGGATGCTGCTCTTTCAGCTGCCAGAGCTGACACCATCCCCACAGCCCATCGTGTGGCTTCCCCGTGTATATATCACAAAGATGTCTAGAACCAAGTTTTAAGAGGATTGTGAAAGAATGGGCTCCAGGCCTCAGGCCTCACTGTCTCTAAGGCCACGGCCTCCTCCTTGTGTAATGGGCCCTAGATGCCCTTGTCCTGGAGCCCATCCCCTGGATTTTCTACCTTCCCTGAGTACAGTGGGAATGAGTTTTACACATACACACACACACACACACACACATCTCATTAGTCCTGGGCCTGTAGGACTCTCGGAATTCAGAGATGGGCTGTCCCTAGTCCCTTACTGTCCAGTCCCCAATGTTGCTCCTGCATATCTGAGCCTGGCATCAGGACCCACTTCCTTCCTTCCCTTCCAGACCAAGTTGTGTACAGTCTATTTTAGAAAGGACAGAGACTGGAGGCAAGGAGGCCAACTAATCAGTCAACAGTCATTTATTAAGGGCCTACCACATGCTGACTATGGGAGTGGAGAGAAGGGCACAGATTAGGTGCCAACATAAATTCTTGGTAGAATTTACAAGACAAGAAAACAAATTCAGACATAACACACCAGGGTAAGGCCATTAGAACTGGGAATAAAGGAAGTCTTCCTAGTTCTAAAGTAGGTGGCCCTTAGGTGTCCTAGGAAAGCTGTTTTCTCTGCCTATGGTTCCCCCAGCTTGTCTCCCCCCATTATTGTTCTCTCTCACCTGGAGTGTACTTTCCATCCCTTTACAGACTTCATTTGAGAATGGCATCTTCAGCCCCAGATCACCCCCCTCCCACCCATGTGCTCACACTCGTGTTGCTGACTCAGACATTGGCCCACCTGGGTCTGTTCTGCAATCCCAGGCTCCCTCTCAGATAATCAAGAAATCTCCTGGTAGTACAACAGCTATGTGGGGTCTTAGACACCATAGTCATTTGCTATTTAACTATCTCCCCTTTCTCTGCTTAAAGTGGGAAGGAGGTAGAGATGATGAAAGTGATAAGTATTTATATAGAGAACTGTCTTGTGCTATTGAAGTTCATTATTTCACCTCAAAAAAAGGGTGAAAAAGAGAGTTCAAGAATATAGAATCATGGGGCTCAGAGCAGGAAACCACTTTAGGAATTGTCTGATCCCAAAGCCTTATTTTGCTGAACGGAAGATGGAGGCACAGGGAGGTGTAAGTGGTTTGCCCAAGGTTGTAGGAAGCACACCCTGTCCATGCTGCCCCAGTTTCCAATTCTGGCTTCCTAATCACATCAATACTGTCATTACTACTAGAAAGAGTGGGTCAATCTACTTCCTTATGGCTCCACTTATTATCCTTGTAACTTCCCAAACCAGTGTGGGAAAGGGGAGCAAAGAGAATGACCCCATACAATTAAATTTTATGCCATCATCTTAAAAATATACTCCAGTGCCCCTGGCAAAATACCCAAAGATGAGCCTTTGTATTCTAGGGATATGTAGAGACTCAATCTCCCCCTTCCCCCACTCCTGGCAGTGCCCAAACATTTAACAGACTCGAGCTCTCCTGCTGCCAGCCACCTACCTCCTGGGCATTGACTAAGCCCCTCAATGCCCCCTTCCCAGAGTCCTTCTATATACCATCCTTGGAGTACTGTCGGGAGCTCCACTGGGTTCCAGGAGATGGTAGCAGGAGGGTTTAGCCCACCATTGAGTCTGGCTTCCATGCAAATGGGATAGAAGAGGAGGAAGAGTTGGGGGGCTGGGCAAGCCCCTTCCTGACCCCTTCAGACGGCACTCATTTATTAGACCATCTGCTCTGCCCTCACCAGAGCTGATGCTGGGGCTATGTGAGTCAGGGCACTCAGGCGGAAGCTGGCCCGCACACGGCTGGCCATGTGTTTGCCTCCTAGCGATGCAATGGTCAGCTGGAGCAATACTCTGCCATTCCCCCTGTGTGGGAGAGAGAGACAATGAGAGCTCTGGAGCAGCAGGGAAACCCAGGGACAAGATGGGTTAGAAATGGCATCAACAACAACAGCAGCAGCAAAAAGTCGTAACCGCTTACAGTTCTGTGAGCCTCCCCTATTGACAAAGCTCTTTCCTAGGAAAAAAAAGTCCTAAGGAGGGAGGGAGGGAAGCAAGTCCGATTTCTCCCTTTTTCCGGATCAGGCAACTGAGGCTCAAAGTAATTAAGTGACTTGCCCAAGGTCACAAAGCTCCTAAGTGGAAAAGCAGGAGCTGAAGCCAAAGTGCTCCTGATTCAAGGTCCAAGACTGTCTTTCTTCTGCTGGACACCTCAGAAATGAACATCAGAGGAAGATGAGAATTACAAGAAAAGAGCGTATTGAGATGTCAAATTAAATGTGCATATTCTTCAGAAAGACAGTGGGGTGAAAGCCAGAGGCATAACACAGTGTAAGCAGCATTGAACGGGTCTCGCCAGAGGGGCATCCTCCCAAAGTCCTTCCCACACTCTTCCTCCATGTAATGGGGACCATCATCTTTGCACTACTCCTCTTGAAGAGTGGTTGTGGGCAAGGACTTTGTAAGTTTTAGAGCTCCATAGAAATTTGAATTATTGTGAAGAGGGAAAGAGAAATTAAGGTGTCAACAGATTGAAAATTATCTGACCTGGGCAGAGTGAAGTGGGTTCATCACCTCACTTAGTCCAAACCCTGTGCTTCTCTGAAGGTAGGCTGAGATCCCTTTGGGAAGAATCCTGCAGCCTAATTTTGTATTATCTCTTCTGGCTACCTTCTTGTCACACTTTTGCCCCATCTTGAGTTTAAAGTCTACTAAAAACACCAGATAGGTTTTCACATCAACTCTTGTTCCACACTGTCCCCATCTTATCTCTATGCAATTGATTTTTTGAACCCAAGTGCAGGGATTTACATTTATCCCTATCAGCCGTTACCTCTTGTTACATTTATTCCATTGTTCTGGTCTGTTGATATGTTGTTTTGTTGTTTTTTTTTTCCATTCCAGTTCTACCATTCAAAATGTTTACTCTTTTTCCTGGCTTTATGTCATCAGAACCTTTGATAAGCATGCTTTCTAAATTTAGCCAGTAGGTGGCATGAATTGATAACAACTCACTGGGTCATTGCAAGCTTACTCTACCAGTTTATCAGTCCTCAACTAGGGCTGAGGCACTGAGCGCTCTGCTCCCTATACTTCCCAGAGAGCCAGAGGCCTTCTCTCCCTCAGGTCCACCTCTTTTTCCAGGGAAGCAACACTCATTGTCTAGATGGTATATGGATTTGTGGATTTACCAATTAGAACTTAGCTGTGAACCCCCACCTACTGGCTAACTTGTCTCTTTGTGGACTGGTATTTAATGAGCACTCATCACATGGCCTTGGCATAATGGAATTAGTTTGCTGAGCCTGCTAGGATGCTGCCTACAGCATTTTTATTCAGCATAGAATCAATAAGTAAATAAACAGTACTTAATAAAAAAGAGACAATGCATAATAATAAACAATAAAGTACTGAGCCACTGTAAGCCCTTTGCCCTCCTGGATTCTGGAAGATCTCTCCCTTCCCCCCACCCCAGACCCAGGATAGATCTAGACCTGAGAGTTCTGGGTAATCCACAGTTTGCCTCCTTGAGTAGAGTAAGGAGGATGACAACACAGTTCCTATAGGACGGTTAATTCATGAGCCCTCCAGGATGACGAGTCATCAAGTATAGGTACAGACAGCATTTATTAAGCTATGTGCCAGGCACTGGGCTATGTACTTTTGAGGAATGAAGAAAGGCAAAATTGAGGTATTTGCCTGAAGGCATTCACACTGCAATGGGCTGGAGGGAGGAAGCCATGTAAATAACTCTGTACTTAGGAGATAAATACTGAGTAGATTGAAGATATCTCAAAAGGAAGACCCTGGAAAGGAGGACCAGGAAAGGCCTCCTGTAGAAGGTGGGATGTAAGCTGGGTCTTGAAGGATACTGAGGGGACAGAGCATTTCAGGCAGTTCAAAAGCACAGAAGTGAGGAACAGCCGAGAAGACCACTATAACTGAATCTGAGAGATTGTAGAGGGAAGAAAAATGTATAAAAAGACTGAAAAGATAAAAAGTTTTAAATACCAAAGGTCTCTGTACTTTATCTCAGAGTTCATTGAAAGTAACTGGATTTTTCGTTTGTTTGTGCACAGCCGAGTGATGGATTGGAACATGGAGCGGCTAGGAGACCAACCAGAAGAAAGGTAATGAGAACCTGGATGGGGGTGGTCATTATGTGAGTGGAGAAAAAAAGAAAGTATATGAAAGATGTTGTGGAGGTAGAAATGACAAGACTTGGCAATGGATTTGGTACAAAGAGTAAGAATGAAGAGTTAAGGACTCACGCTGGGTGACCAGGAGGATGCAAGTACCCTCAATGGTAATAGGGAAATTCGGAAGAGGACAAGGATTTGGGGGAAAAGATGAGTTCTGCTTTGGATGTGTTGATTCTGGGTATCCGATCAAACTCTCCAAAAGGGAGTTAATATAGAACTAAAGTCCAGGAAAGATGTTAGGGCTAGGTGGGTAGCTCTGGAAGTCATCTGCAAAGAGATGCTAGCCATACTCATGGGAGTTAATGAGATTGTCAAGAGAAACGGTATAGCAAAGGAGGAAAAGAGGACTCAGGAAAGAGCCTCGCAGAACACCCATGAGGTAACCATTGGTTCTCAGCCAAGTCTGACTCAGGCCAGCATCCTGGTAGTTTAAGTTCAATATTGAAACAAAATGAGACCCTCATAGGTCAATCAGTGGTTAATAAAAAGTTAACCAGAGCGAGAGGATATTCAACAAGGATAAGCATTGAAAACACCACAAGCTGATTGAGCAAATTCTTCTGCCTCTGAGCTGCCCACTGTGGTTCACCAGCCAAGCATCAGAGCACATGGAGCTCCTCATGGCTATTTTGTACTCACAAAGTGGTGTCAGCAACCTGAGTCCTTGATCAGCTGGGCCAATCAGATCTGAAGGACCATTTCAATTCCATTTGAGGAAACAGGTCTATGAGCAAACCTATGTCCATTGCCATAGATCTCTCCGAGAACTTCATCAACATTCCAGGTACTACCACATCTCAGGTAAGGCAGGTCCATTCTCAGAACTCTAATCTCTTATCCATGATCTGAAAAGGAAACAGCAGATAAAAGCATCCAGGAACCCGAGGTCTGGGAACCTCAGGCTACCTGGCCACGTACATACAGCTCCCTCTCTGTTTCTGCCATTCTTTGAATCCTTTGTATATCTCAGTGTCTGGCACAAATTTAATAAATTCGTGTTGACTAACTGACCGGTGTGCTTCCCTTTTAAACATCTTTTCTCCGCTCCTGCAACTGGAGGCAAGTAAGGAAAAACTGCTATATTCTGCTCTGGAAATCCAAGGGAGAGGGAGCCTGGCCCCAAAGGGTCAAGCCATTTCACAGCTCAGTTTCTTACACTCTTCCTCGGAGAGTTTGCCCCTCTGCTCCTCAGTCCTGCATCAGGAAGCAGGCCTAATCTCTGACACCTAATCAGTGAGGCACCTTTAGGCATGCCTGATCCATGCCCCCTTACAGGTCCTTTAATCAATACTCTTTGGTTCTAGGCGTTCAACCAGTTCTGAAACCATCGGACCACACTGTTGTCCAACCCACATCATTCCGTCTCGTCCCCAGGAGTGTCCTGAGGCACTTTGTCAAATGTCTTGCTGTGTCTATGGCATTTCAAGATCCCCTGTCAAGAAAAGGAAATGAGGTTAGTCCAGTATGACTCTGGGCTAGATGATGCCATTCACTGACTTGTAATCGTGTCTGCCCTTTCTAAATCCTCAACAATCACCCCTTTAATAACGTCTTCTGAGCATTTTGCCGGGAATAATCCACAAATAGTTCAACAAACTCTTGCTGAGTGTCCTTCTTCTGAGCACTGGGGGGATGTAAATTATAGCCAAAAACTGGTCCGCCATAATGGTGCTCCCAACCTAAGAGAATCAAAGTCAAGCTCACCAAGCCTCGTTTGAAAAGCCAAAGTCTTTCCTTCCCATTTTTGAAAATCAGAATATTTACCCATCACTAGTCGGGTAGTACTTCTCCCACTCTCTGGCATGTGGCTTGTCTGCAATTGCCTCTTCCCTCACACACTCCACACACAATGCACAGGGGGTCTCAGAAGCCTTTGTGCAATTTTAGCCTTCAAAACCCAATTCAAGTTTCACTTCCTCACCCCAGCTAGTAGCGATGAACTTTGAACTCCTATCTCATTCATTAGCTACAAACTGTCCTTGTAACTCTTGACTTTCTTGTATTGTTGGGAGTGTGAGAAGTAGTACTCAATGTGAAGCAGGCATCTGAGTCAGGAAAACCTGGATTCAGATGCAGCGTCTGACACATACTGGCTGTGTCACCCTAGGCAGATCACTCAATTTTTTAAGGCTACAGGTTTACAGAGCAGGTGCCGTCCTGCATTGGCAGAGGAGGTCTCCTTGCCAGGAATTCCCTCCACCCATACAAGGACAAAGGTAGACTTAAATCTTGGCCTTCATCACTCTCCGTCCTCTCTGCTATGTTGTCTGCTTCAATGAATGAACTACCTGGAGCTTCTGTCCCTCCAGAGAAGCTGAGTGATTACCTGCGAACCGCATGGAAGAGGTGCCACGTGTGAAGGCTGGACCAGCCTCCAGTCACAAGGCTCTGTGTTTCAAAAAGCAGGGATGGCTTGTGCTGACAAGACAACAGAAATGGAAGATGCCTCCTTGGAACCCACAGTCTGAAAGGCATAATCCTCTGGAACATTAGACTACAGTCTTTGGAGGACGGGATTGGATGCGCGGCTTTGATTTGATTAAATGCTTGTTTTAGAGACTCAGTCCTTTGGTTTTCTTTCCATCTCATTCCCTTTTCAATCATTGTCAGGCTCTATCTGAACAACCTCCCAGAATTGTGGCATGTCAGAGCTGAGAGGAGTCTTAGAACAAGGGATGTCAGGACCAGGAGGGGCCTTAGAACAAGGGATGTCAGAGCTGGGAGGGCCTTAAAACAAGGAATGTCAGGGCTGGGAGGGGCCTTAGAACAAGGGATGTCAGAACTGGGAGAGAGGGTGATGCTTGAGAATAGAGAAAGTCAGAGCTGGGGGAAATCTTAAAACATGGAGTGTCAGAGCAGGAGAACTTGGGATAGATAGTGTCAGAGCTGGGGGTAAACTTACAGACCCTTAGAGTCCAACTCTCTCATTTTACATATGGAGAAACTGAGGTCCTACAGAGGAAAGAACCCGTCCTTCCTTTCATTCTTCTGTCTGGGTAGTCCCATGAGGTAGGTAGTGCTACTGTTCACAGAATCTCACACCTAGAGCAGATCGCAAAGTCCTCTCACTCTCTGTTCTTCAGACTTGTTATGTTCTTATATTAGTTGGGTGGCCAAGTGGTCAGGAATAACACATGAGTTCAGATCTGACCTCAGACTGTTACTAGCTGTTTAACCTTAGTCGGAGTCACTTAAGCTCTTTTGCCTCAGTTTCCCCATCTGTAAAATGGGGATAATAAGAGCCCCTACCTTCCCAGGTTGTTGTGAGGATCAAATGAGACAGAACTTATAAAACACTTAGCACAGCACCCAGGGCACGGTAGGGGCTTAATAAATGCTGGTGATTATTATTGTGGGTTTTGTTGGGGTTTTTGTCACCTCGGTCTCTGTTTTCATCAGATCATCCAACATTGTATTTTAAGCTGCCAACATTTCATCTGTTTTCTCCCATGTTTTCCTCTTGCCACATTCTTCTCTTTCACCCATTTTGTCCTCTTCTCTTCCTCCTCTGTTTCCATCTGTCTACCTTGACTAGTAGACACTCATTTCTGCTTCTTGGAACTGGAATCCCTTCCTTGTTGCCTCTCCATCTTGCCATGCACATACGCTTGCCCATCTTGCCATCTCAGCTTTGCCATTAACTCCCTGTGTAACCAAGGGCAAGCTCATTAACCCTTCAGAGCCTCCTGGGATCGGGTCACCTCTGTGGTCCATCTAGCCATGGCAGGCAGCCTGATCTCCTGACGTCCACTGTACCTTTCCAGGCACAGATGAAATGACTCTTTGCTTCAGTACTGGAAAGGTGTATAGGACCATTAATGTCTAGCCATCAAGACCAATCCCTGGATTCAAAATGAGGAAACTGGGATGGCTAGGTGGCAAAGTGAATAGAGCACCAGTCCTGGAGTCAGGAGAACCTGAGTTCAAATATGACCTTAGACACTTAACACTTACTGATCGTGTAACCTTGGGTAAGTCACTTAACCCCAATTGCCCTGCCCTCTCCCTCCAAAAAAAGCAAAATGAGGAAATTGAGGCTGTGAGAGATTGACTGACCTGCCCAAGGCTATACAGGTAGTAAGTGTCAGAGGCAGGATCTGAACCCAGGTCAGAGGCTCATAGCTCTAAGGTCACAAAGATAGTAAACCTCAGAGGTGAGATGTGAACTCTTATCCCTGGGATGCTTTCATTCTAGATAACACTAATCACATTACCCTTCTGTAAAATGGGGAAGAGAGGGAGCTAAAGGATTTCATTCCATTTAAACTAAGCAACAAACAATTTTTAACATACCTACTATGTTAGATGCTGGGAGTACTAAGGCTAAATAAAATAATTCCTCCCCTCAGGGATCTTATATTCCATGGAATCTCTATGGTCCCTACCAGTTAAGATATTCTGTGATTCTCTTCTTTATTTCCTAGAAGCTGGAGCCAGAAGGAACTGTGGGGTCATCTTTCCCGTAGCACTCATTTTACAAATGGGGAAACTGCATTCAGAAAGAAAAGGACTTGTCCAAGGTCATTGAAGTAGTCAGTAGTGGGGGCAGAATTCAAACTCTAACTCCAAATCTAGAATCCTCTGCCTTACTCCAAAGCAGCACTCCCCACTACATCTCTGTCACTGTTACCCTCTTCCTTTTAATTTCTTTCTTTCTTTCCTAATCCCCCCCAGTTTCTTACCCATCTCTCTCCCTTCCTCTCTTGGGTTCCCCTATCCCCTTCAGTTCTTCCTTCCCTTCTTCCCTTCTCCTTTCTGTCAGTCCTCCTCAAACTGGGTTGTGCCTTCCTTCCTCTAGCCCAGAGCAGGATACACTGTCAAACTGGAGTTCCCAGAGGAGTGGGCTGTGATCATTTTATTTTTACAATGTCCTTGGATGTTACAAAGGTGTTTATACAGGGGAAGGCTGGGTGCTGGGGGAAGGGGGGAGGGAGGAACGGATGGATGAAGGAGGGATGCAGGCCAGAATAAATGGAGCTTTCAATTAATATAGGTCAGGCGCCAGGGAGAGTCCCCAGTGGTCCCTATGTAAAACAGGAGCACATTTTCATTTGGGGCCAGAGCTAGAGAAGATGGCAGCTGTGTCATTCTCCAGAACCCCTGGGCAGATGGACTGGACATAGAACCACTAGAGAGGGGAAAGGGGACATCTTAGAAAAGCTCCAGGTTTTCCCTAGGAGGGTGAGAACCTTTCTAATTACACAGGTAAACAGAATTAACTCCAATTAAATACTTTACTCCTGCATATAGCCAGGCTATATCCTACATGTAGCATGGGGGTATTGTGCGGCTGGAGGGGAGGCAGAGGCAGAATAGACATCTCTAATGTCTCCTCCCCCCACCCTTCTCCAAGGGAGATTTTATTTCCTGTCAGGAGGGGAAGCAGGAGGCTAGAGCCAGAAGCTTGACCATGCTGCTCTTCTCAGAGAGAAGGAATGCCAAGGTAGGATTATATGTATCTGCTCCCTTAAATATTGTTAGTCTCTAGGGGATGTGATTTTTCAGGTTCAAAATAAGCTTCTGATCACTGTCCATTAATAGGGAAAGGAGGACCCAGGCTTTATAACCAAGACTTGACTCTCTTTCCACAAAATACCAGTTCTACAATGAACACAGATAGCAGTTAGCGAAGAAAATCACTTATCCAAGTCGATAGAAAAAAGGAACTCAGAGAAGGTATACATAGGATGATATATGCCACACAACAGGAGTGAAAGAACTCTCTCATTGGAAGAGAGATAACTCAAATCCACCACGGAGAGTCCCAGATCTCATCCATGGGAAAATTCCTTCAAGTTTCTAGTGTGGCAAGCTGGGGAAAGGGATACAATGAGGACTCCTAGTTCTCCTTGTGTTGGCTTCTTCCTAAAGTCTTATCTTCCCTTTAACAACCTTAAGTGGACTGGCATCATCTGTCTTTTCTCTCAAAGTTGGAGGCCAAGAGCAGGCAAAGTTACTGCAGAAACTTGATGAAAAGTTTGAAGAGAGTAGAATTGTCCTCATCCCAACTCTGGACAGCTCTGCCCTGCCCCTCCTGCACATTCTGAGATATTGTTCTCCCCCAGTGAAGAAATAGCCCCATATGACGAACAGGCTTTGGGTCTCAGGACTGCAGTCCTAGTCGTGGGTTCCTCAAGCTTACAGCCCTGAAAGGGAAGGAGTATTAGGAGTAGTCTCTCCATTTTGCAGATGAGGAGACTGAAGCCCGGGGTGGCTGAAGTGACTCACTCAAGTTCCAGTTCTATCAACACCAAGGCAAGGTGGCACGGTCTAGTGGAAAGAACACCGACTCCAGAGGAAGGCTCTCAACCTGGGGTCTGTGAACTCGTATCTTTTAACATTTTGATTTGTGAGCTTGTCTTTGATTCCTGGCAAAATTCTAGAACATATTATTAAAAAGAGAGCTATTGAATATCTGAAAAGGAAGCAGTGATCACAAAGAGCCGCCATGATTTTGTCAAGAAGAGGGATTCTCACTGGGTGTGAGCGTCCTCTCTGCCAATGCAGACATCAACCCCTCCAGGCCTTCTCAGCCTACGCCAAACTTTTCCATGTCCCACAGAAAGTCCTCCATAGGTGAAACATACTTTCTAGAAGGTACAGTGATGCAGCTAGTCAAAATAAGAACTGAGATCTGAACGCTGAGCTCTCAATTCGAAGGCAATGATCATTTTACCACCTCGGTGGTCTCCAAAGTAAGGGCCAGGTGCTTATTCCAAGGCGTCTGGAATCATCCAAATGGAGGATGAGAAAATGGACCACATTCTACCCTTCCCCCACCCACCCACCATCAATTACAGGGCTTGTCTCTAGACTTGTCTTGGGCAAGAAATAATGTCACCAATTGAAAAATATGAAAGGGGCCACACTAATATAGTTTTGGAAGGGTTTCAAGTAGTGTCCTGCAATCCCTCCCCATTATCCAAAGAGGCCCACCTCACTCAGGGATACAGATTCTAACTTATAGGGTTATCCTGTAGTTTAGATCCCCTGCCCCAAAAGGGTTGGTAAGAGTCAACTCTGGGCACAGGCAAAGAAAGAAAAGTGTATATTATTTTTATGTGTGTGTGTGTGTGTGTGTGAGAGAGAGAGAGAGAGACAGACAGACAGACAGACAGACAGAGACAGAGAGACAGAGACAGAGACAGAGAGACAGAGACAGAGAGACAGACAGAGAGAAACAGAGGCAGAGAAAGAGAAAGAGGTAGGAAGAACAGAATGGAGAGAATTAAAAGGTATCATGGAACAGTAGAAAGAGTATTGGATTTGGAGCTGAAGGACCTGACTTCGAATCTCAGCTCTGCTGCTTGTTATATATGTGACTTTGAGCAGGTCTCTCCCATCTCTCTGGGCCTCAGTTTCCTAATCTGTAAAATGAGAGTTGTCCTAGTTGGCTCCTGAGGTCCCTTCCAGTTTTAAATCAATGACCCTATAATCTTAAAATGACCAAAACTATGAGCAGAGATTGCTCTGGACCTGAGAAATCCTAAGGGTTCCTTTCCATTCTGGAGTCTTGTTTCCTCCCTGACAAGCTCACAGCATCAGAATTTCCAACTCATCTGGTGTCTAAGAGCTGGAAACATATACCCATTGTCATGCCATTGACTGGGGATGATGGATGAGGCAAATAATTCATTCTACACTTCGGGAAGTCCATCCCAGAAGGCTGAGTCAGTTCCTTGTGAGTTCACTTGATTAATCATTGGATTTACGAAGTTGGATCAGGTTACTGATCCGGCACTCAGGCCAAATGTGGTGCTCCTAGCTTCCAGCTATATGCTTCTAGCAGCTGTGTGTTTTGGGGAGGAAGATGACAGAGAAATGATACCAATTCTTCTTCCTATTGTACCCTAAGCTGCTGTGTTACAATAAAATCCCTTCTAACTTGGGGGAGAGGAGGTGGTCAGTGAACCTAAGATTCTATGAAAGCCCATGAAGAAATTGAGAAAGAAGTGTCCTAGAAGGTCATCAGGTCAAATTCCCATTTAGAGCATGAAGGTCTCCAACAGAAGGTCATCTGGCCTCTTCTTGAACATGTCCAAAGCTAGAGACCATCAAAGCAGCCCCTTTCTTGCGGGGAAGGAGAAGTAGAAGTGGGGACTAGACAAAATCCAGTCTGTGGAGGCAAAGAGTTTGAATCACTCCTTTCTTGACCTCAATAACTCCATCTTTAGCCTTCATTTCAGTAAATCATGAAAAGGACAGTTTCACTGAAAGCTGAGAAGACTTGTATGAACATAAGTGGAGTCAAGTGAATAGAACTGGGAGAACAGTGTCGACAAGACATTGTAAAGACAAGATTTGGAAAGACTTAGAAATTCTGCTCAAGGAAGTGATTCACCAGAAGACAAATGATGAGGCCTTCTCCCCACCCTCCAAGAGGCACCATGGATTCAAGGCATTGGATGAGGGGCACATTTGGGGGACATGGCCAATTCTGCATTTTTTTGGCTTGATTTTGCAGCTTCTGACTTGAAATGTTCTTTATTCTTTTGTGAAGTTAGATTGCCCCTATGTACCAAGCCCAAGCAAAACGTGTAAAAAACAAACAAAAACCATGCTGAATGAGAAGCCTGGAGACCTGGGTTCAAATTCTAGTTCTGTCCCCAAGTTCCCCCTTGGGGAAAGCTACTGAATGACCTCCCTCGAAGGAGTACTAGGACAGGAGTGCTCTGTAAACTTTAAGGGGCCAGCCAGATGCGAACCCTTCTTATTTGGGGAATATATTCTACAACTGAGAAATTGAGAATTCTACTTTCCTCACAGTAACCCTTCAAGTAAGTAGAGCACATAGGATGATCTCCATTTTACAGATGAGAAAACTGAGAATCAGAGGAGTAAAATGAATTGCCCAAGGTAATGAGCTAATAAGGAGGAGCAAGAATGGGCATTTCTATAGCCCATTTTTCAAAAGTTGGACAAGATCTCAGTGGACAATGATATTATTGGAGCTTTACAACAACCTTGAAGAGTAAATCCTGCAGGGCTTGTTATCTGATTTCATAGAAGAGAAACTAAGGCTCAGAGGTGGTTGAGTGATTTGCTCATAGTCACATGGCTAATAATTGTCAAGGGCAGGATTTGAGCCTAGGTTCCCTTACCTCCTTCTCCTTCTCCTCCTTCTCTTCCTCTTCCTCTTCCTCCTCCTCCTCCTCCTCCGTCTTCTTCTTCATCTTCTTCTTCTTCTTCTTCTTCTTCTTCTTCTTCTTCTTCTTCTTCTTCTTCTCTCTCTCTCTCTCTCTCTCTCTCTCTCTCTCTCTCTCTCTCTCTCTCTCTCTCTCTCACTCTGTGTCTGTGTGTCTGTTTCTCTGTCTCTTTCTAACTACATGGTCACCACTCTCCTTGCAATTGCAGAATCTGTATGATAGCATTTTCATTCTTGCAGCTCTGACCCTAAAACACAATGATGCAGAGGATTTTTTTAAACTTTAACAAATGATGCAGGGTTAGGATAGAGGACGCCCCCCCCCAAAAAAGAAGACCCAGGTGCTGCAGTAATTTAGGAAGTGGGAGATGAGGCATGCCAATACACTATTGGTAGGGCAGTGAAGTAGATTTTTTTGGACCTGACCCCAGTGTGTTCAGCTGATAAGAAGAGGCAGGATTCAGCCATCCAGGGTCAGATTCCAGACTATGACCATGGACCATTCAATGCAATGCAGGCATTAGCCCAGAAGCAAACATTCCCCTTAACCACTTGGGCCACTGCCCATGATGTCAATGAGTGCCAGCTATGGGGAGGAGGCATCTCCTCCACAAATGTGACCAGAACATCTGCCTGGCAGGAACTGGATCAGGACCTATCAACTTGTCACACAAGAGCCATCGAATCATGGCATGGAGTGAAAGTCTTGGCGAGACCATAGAGGTTCCAAGACACCTTTCTGACCCTTGGTAAGCAGCCAGATCCCTAGAAGAGAATTGAAGATAGAGGTTGGCACAGGGAAGGAGCCAGATTCTCATCTGATAAGGAGAAATAAATCACAGGAGCAGAGGTCTAGGGCTAGAAGGCATCATTACCCACCATCATTTTACAGATTAGGAAACCAGGCTCTACAAAAACTTGACAGGTAGGATCAGAGGGAAGATTCAAACACAGGCTTTCTTGACTCCAGCACCAACACCATCCACTACACCTTCATCAGTCAACAAAAATAGAATATTGGAATACTTGTACAATTGCTTAAAATGAGACAAATTATGTCAACATCCAACTAACCACAGAATTCATCAATACTCTTCAGGGCTCTTGAGGTCCTTCTCAAGAATGAAGGGAACAAGAACTGGAGCTAAGAGGCCATCTGGTCAAAGTCCATTTGGTCCCAGCCTCTCATTTTATAAAGGAAGATATTAAGGTATACACTTGCCCAACTGATAAGGACAAGACCCCCAATGAGATTGGGTAATGCCCAGAAGAAAAACTACAAGGCCATGAACTACTGAGTCCCTAGAAGAGGTCACTGTGTCCCTGGTCATGGTTCTCTCCCATTTTACAGATGAAAGAATGAAAGCCATAGAGAGGAAATGACTTGTCCAAGTTCACATAGACAGTAAATGACAGAGCTGGGATTGTAGAGATGTCATGTGTAGACACTGGCTATGAAAGTTGGGCATCTGACCTTCTAGCTCTGTCATGAGTTTCAGGAAACTATCAGACTATAAGGATAAGTTATTATTTGGCTCAGTGGAGGGAGTTGCTATGCCAGGAAGGTCAAAAATCTCTTGATGATTTCAGTGGAATTAATGAGGTAATATTTCTCAAAGTGCTTTGAAGATGCCATTATATTAAGTAAGAGATTCCTGATTTGGAAGAGGTGGATTCTGAAGACCCCAAGGTGCCTTCCAACTCCAAGATTTCAGGATTCCTCAATGTCACCTCAGTCCCTCCAGATCTGTAGAATGAGTATGGAGTAACAGGAAGATGGATGTCAGAGTCAGAGAACTTTGGCTTTAACCCTAAGCAGGTTACTGAGAAGCCTGGAGGGCTTGTGAATAAAACTGTCCTCCCAGAGCTTCAGTTTACTCCTCTGTAAAATGAGGAGATTGAGCTGGTAGTTGTCTGAGGCCCTATCCAGAGCTCTACTCTGTAATCTTGTGATCCTGATAAGGTTGGATGAGATGCCAAAGGCACCTTCCAGTGATAAAAAGCTATGACTCTAAGAATCAAGCATATGTAGAGTCCTATGGGATGTGTGAGGTGTGTGTGTGTGTGTGTGTGTGTGTGTGTGTGTCAGAGAGAGAAAGAGGAAAAAAAGAGGAGAGGAGAGGAGGGGAAGAAGAGAAAGTTAAGTGAGGGTAGAGAGCATAGAGGAAAGGAGAAGCAATAGGAAGGAGTGAGGAAAGGAGGAGATAAAGAAAGACAGGGAGAGGAAAAGAAAGAGAAATAAGGAGAGTAAGGAAAGAAAGAAAGAAAGAGAAGAGAAAAGAAAAGAATGAAAGAGAGACAAAGAAGGGAAGAAAAAAAGAAATAGAGAAGAAGAGAAGAAAGGAGAGACAGGGAAGAGAGAAGAGAGAAAGAATGGGGAAAGGGGAAGGGGAGAAGAGAAGAGGAAAGAAGGGTGACAGGAAACACCATTTCTTTTCTAGAGCCCCAGGTCTGCACAGCCATGTTCTGAAGACATTCCTCCTTCATCTAAGATCAGTTCTCTGGTGCACCTCTCTCCCTAGGTTCTGTGATCCACTGGGGGAGGCCTGCTGGTGGCTGCCCTCTGCCAGAATGGATGGCCACGTGCTTTGATTTCTCTCCAACCCTCAATGATCACATTGTTTCTCTCCATGTAAACGCCACCACCACAGGGGCAGAGAGAGAGAAGTGAAGCACTGAGTGATAGTGAAGTACTGGCCATGAGGACCTCCCCATCCCCACACCTGCCATCATGACCTGAGTTTCCTATGGGAAAGACTCCACCTCCCAGGGATCTGGCCTTAATAATAATAACTCACATTTCTATCATGCTCTAAGATTTGCAAAATCCTTTTTCTCACATCAGCCCTCTGAGGTATGGAATGAACGTATTAGTCTCTCTGTGGTACAGATGAGAAAACCTCAAAAACAGTAGATTAAAGAGCCGGACTTGGTATCAGGAAGGAATCCAGCCTCTGACACCAGCTGTTTGATGTGGGAGACTTCCTTGTTTCTGGGCATAGTGCCATCATATTTTGGGGCTAGGTGGCACAGTGGATAGAGCACCAGGACTAGAGTCAGGAAGATCTGAGTTCAAATCTAGCCTCAGACACTTATTAGCTGAGTGATCCTCAGCAAGTCATTTCATCCTATTTGCCTCAGTTTCTGTGGCAAAGAGAAGGAAATGGCAAACCACTTCAGTATCTCTGCCAAGAAAACCCTAAATGGGGGCACAGAGAGTTGAGCATGACTAAAATGACTGAATATACACATCTCCCAAACCCTAGGCCCACATTTCAAAGAGGATGTCAGGGGACATCTCAGACTCAACTTGTCTAAAACTGAACTTTTCCCTTTCCCACTACAGGGTGGGACCCCAAACCCTCCCTTCTTCTCAACTTCCCTATTTCTGCCAAGGGTACGGCCATCCTTCTAGTCCCCCAGGTGGCCAATCTGGCATCATCCTGATCTCCTCACTCTCACTCACCCAACAAAGGCCAACAGTTCCCAAATCTTGTTCCATCTAAGCCAACATTCCTCACACAGAACAACCTTCTCCCCACTCACACAGCTGCCCCCTTTAGTGTGGGCTGTTCTGTTGGCTTTCTAACGAGGCCTCTTTGCCTCACATCTCTTCTTTCCACAGGTGACAAAGGGATATTACTGATACTCTCTGTGGATGGCGTCTCACACACACACAAACACTCACACCCTCAATGATCTCCAATGTCCCTATTACTTCAGTGGTCCAATGCAACCTCCTATGCTTGGCACCTACCTCGAAACTCCCTGTCCAATCTTATTGTCCATCACTCTCCTCTGTGTACACTGTGTCCAGCCCCACTGGTCTCACTTGCTCCCATACCTGTGTGCTGGCTTTCCTCATGACTAGAATGCATTTCCTCCTTGTCTCCCTCTCCCAGAATCCATTACCATCTTCTGCATGAAACCTTTCTTGATCCCCTCCCCCAGCTGTTAGTGTCCTGCCCCCCATCACCTTGTTTCTATTTTGTATGTACAATTTTTGTATATACTTATATATGGGAAAGAGGAAGAAGACAAGGATTTATGAAGCTCCTGCTATGTGCAGCCCTGTGCTCAATGCTTTATGGATATTATCTCATTTCATGTTTGTGCATGTTGTCTCCCCTAGGGAGACTATAAGCTCCCTGAAGGAAAGGACTGGTTTCCTTTTGTATCCTCAGCATCGAGCACAAAGATCCTGACACACAGTAGATGTTTCATAAATACTTTTTGATTGATTGATGTTGTCTTCCCCCAGCTTGACTGCAGGCTCCTTAAAAGGACTGTCTCATCCAGAGTTGAGCACGGTGCCCGGAGCAGGGTAGGCACTTAATAGATGTTGATGGTTTGAATTTGTCTTTGTGTTTCCAGTACCCAGTACAGTGTCCAAGTGCATAATAGAGGCTTAATAAATGCTTGGTGATTCATTAGTTGATTGATTCTTCTAGCCCAGAGCTGCAACACCCTGGGGAAATAGCAAAGATTCATTCAATTCAACCAACCTGTAGGCAGTTCTATGTGATGGTGTGAAAATGAAGAAGGGACCCAACCCTGCTCTCAAGGAGCTTACATTTTACTTCAATGATACACCACGTGGATTGTTCTGTGTTAGACAGGTTAGGAAGTAACAGAGGCAAAGGAAGATTCAGACACTGTGCACTAGGGAAATTTTAGAAGGGGGCGGGACCACATCTGGGGGAAATCTACACAGATACTTTGGAGGATGTGGCCCCTGAACCAGCACTGAGGGAAGACCAGGACTTGGTTCAGTGGAAACAAGAGAAAGGCGTATTCCAGGAGAGGCTGCACAGTTGCACAGAGCACAGGTGGGAGGCCAGGGAAAAACCAGGGGTCCAGTTTAGGTGGATTGGAGTGAGAGTAAATAATAGCAATGTCAAAGAAAATTGGAAAGGAAATTGGATCTGGATTACAGAAGGCCTTCAGTGGGAAAAAGGAAGGAAGGAAGGAAGGAAGGAAGGAAGGAAGGAAGGAGGGAGGGAGGGAGAGAGGAGGGAGGGAGGGAGGAAAGGAGAGGGGAAAGGGAAGTAAAGAAAGAGAAAGAAGAGAAGGAAGAAAGGAATAAAGATGGGAAGATAAAAGGGAAGAAGGAAAAAGTGGAGAGAGAGGAAAGGAAGGAAAAAGAAAGAGGAAAGAATCATTTATTAAGTGTCTAGTTATGCTGGGCACGGAGCCAAGCACATTATAAATGTATTTTATCCTCAAAACAATCCTGAGAGGCAGATGCTATTATGATTCCCATTTTACAGTTGAGGAAACTGAGGCAAACAGAGGTTAAGTAGCTTGCCAAGGGTCACACAGCTTGTAAGTGTCTAAGGTCATATTTGAACTCAGGTCTTCCTGGTTCCATCCACCTAGATGCCTCTGATAGGAAACAATGAAAGTGCCTGAGTAGGTCATATTGCCAGTTATATAATAGGTAGATAAGAGATGGCATTGTGTACTTGTACAAAAGCCAAGGAGAAATCCCTCCTAAGTTGGGGATAGGACTTGCAGAGGCATCATTTGAAAGAAGTTCAAAATGTAAGAGCATCTTCCCAATTATTATTAATTAACACTCATTGAATGCCCACCTCACCCTGTGCTCAGTTCCCTGATGAAGAGGCGATGAGGGAAGAGTGAATGAGGGGGGAATGCACAATCCAGGGCATCAGAGAATATCTGTCTTCAGCTATGTGAAAGGCTGTAATGAGTTAGAGAAATTTAGCTTATTCTGCTTGGCCCTGGAGGGCACAGCAAGAACCAGTGGGTGGAAAGCAGGTATCAGCTGCAGTTAATGAGGAACTTCCTAATAATCAGAATTGCCCCAAGTAGAATAGGTTGCCTCTGCCATTGTGAATGATGTCACACAATTAACACCTGCCTGTATCAGAGAGCAGAATTGAGGGGAGGGGATTCATAATTCTAAATAGCTCAGGTTCTCTCTACTGTTCATAAGGTTTCAAAGCAGCTTCCACTGTGAATTATCCCCATTTCATAGATTCAGAAACCGAGGCAAAGAGAAGTTAAGATATTTGACTTGAGCTACACTGCTAGTGTCAGAATTGGAATTTGAATTCAGATCCCTTGGTTCCTAGTCCAGAGTTCTGTCCTTTCATTTATTAATCAATCAGTATACTTTTATTAAGCAACCACTATGTGCTAGGCTGGGCAGCTAGGTGGCACATGGAGAGTAGTGGACCTGGAGCCAGGAAGACTCTTCCTGAGTTTAAATCTGGCCTCAGACACTTCCTAGCCATGTGACCCTGGATAAGTCACTTAATCCTGCTTGTCTCAGTTTCTTCATCTGGGAAATGGACTGGAGAAGGAAATGGCAAGCCACTCCATTATCTTTGCCAAGAAGACCCCAAATGGGGTCATGAAGAGTCAGACATGACTGAAAATTCGTGAACAACAGCTACAAATGTGGCACGCAGGAACATGGGATGGGATGGTGGGTGGGCCTCAAAGCCAGGAAGGCTGGGCCTCAAGACCCCCCTCTCATGAATATTCACTGAGTGACCCTTGGCAAATGACTTAAATTCTCAGTGTTCTAGGCAACTCTCTGAGACTCTAAATTGAAGAGAAGATCCTGGTCCACATTGGTAGAGGGAGTTTCCTCACCTGGGAATTCCTTGTACCAATGAAATCACAGGTCCCATGCCTATTCCCAGGGCTCAGCCCTCAAGATCCAAAGACAAAGATCTCTTGCTCTCAAAGAAGTCCCCTTCTATTGGGGGTGACCATACATGTGCCTGAAAGTGTATACAAAAATAAATACTGGAGCATTTTGGGGGGCATTTGGGGAGGTGGAGGCACTGGCAGCTCCGGGAATCAGGTGTGCTTCATGCTACACTGGAGCTGAGTAATGAAGGCAATTAAGGATTTAATGAGGAAGATGTTCAGAAGGGGTGGATTCCAGGCAAGGGAGCCAGCCTCAGACTCATGCCCAGCTGCAGGGATGCTGCCTGGTTTTTATGAGAGGGAGAGGTTTACAAAGAGGCTTCTCCACCACCATCCACCTCCTCTAGAAGCTGGTGATCTCCATTTTATATCCAGGGAAGCTTCTGCCCAAAGCTGGCAAGTGAGTGGCTTAAGGATGTACAGCCAGTAATTGGCAGGGGCTGACTCTGAGCCTTTTCCTTTATGTCTTTATAGCTGTAGTGACCAGGGAAGCGGGGAAGGGAGAGAGTAGAAGGAGGAGGAGGAGGAGGAGGAGAAGGGAGAGAGAAGGAGAAAAAAAGAGAGAGAAACAGAAACAACTAACTTTTTTGAAAGTATATGCAATATTCCATACCTAGTCCCCCACCTCAGCAAAGAAGAAGAGACATGCTTTCTCAATTCTAGGGTCAAACTTGGTTATTACAATTTTAATTTGTTGTTCAGTCACTTTTCAGTTATATCTGACTCTTCATGACACCATTTGGTGTTTTCTTAGCAGAGATGTTGGGGTGGTTTGCCATTTCCTTCTCCAGCTCATTTTACAGATGAGAAAATTATGGCAAACAAGATTAAGTGACTTGACCAGGGTCATACAGCCAGTAAGCATCTGAGGTGATTTTTATAGTTAGCATTTATATAATACTTTAAGGATTACAAGTGCTTTGCACATGTTATCTCTAGATACTCACAATGATCTTGTAAAGTAGGTACTGTTATCCCCATTTTACAGAAGAGAAAACTAATTCTGAGAGAAGATAAGTCATTTGCCCAAGGTCACTTAATCAGTGAGTGTATAAGATAGAATCTTCCTAATCCTAAATCTTGTGCTCTATCCATTAGGTCATCTAGCTGCCTCTTACACAGCCTCAGATTTGTTTCTTTTGTTTTTTCAGTTTACAACATTGTAGTTGTGTTTATCGTTTTCCTGATTCTGCTAGTCATGCTTTGCACCAGTTCATGTAAGTCTTCCCAAGTTTCTCTGAGTTCTCTCTTTTTTTAATTTCCTACACTATGATAAAATTCCATTATTTTCATGTACCATAATTGTTTAGCCATTCCCCAAAGGATAGGCAGCTACTTTGTTTCCAGTTCTTTGCCACCACAAAAGCACTGTTATCAATCATTCAATCAATCAACAATGACTAAGTGTCTGCCATATGCCAGGCGTTGGGGATAAAAAGAGAAAAGTGAGACAATCCCTGTCCTCAAAGTACTTATATTCTATTAAGGCAACCAATACATTTACATACAAAAACATGCTACTGATATTTTGACATATATGGAATTTCTCTGTCAGTGACCTCCTTGAGGCTTATGCTAGCAGTGGAAAATGTAGGTCAAAGAGTATGAGCATTTTAGGCATTTTCTTAGCATGATTATAAACTATTTTCCATAATGGTTGGACCAAACCACAATTCCACCAACAATATACCAGTATACCAGTCTTCCAGCAACCCCTCTGACACTGACAAAATCCAACTTTTGTCATTTGGGGGGCACTTACCTTTGATAAAAGAATCATTAGCATTAAGTACCTGCTTTGTTCCTCTCTCCAAAGATTTTTCCCATTTCTGTTTTTGGTTGCAGGCGCTCAAACGTGCATACATGCGTGCATACATACATACATATGTACACGGAATTACAAGGGAACTAAAAGATTCACATTTTTAACTGAAACATAAATCCATTCTATAGCTTCTCCAATATTTGTCGGTCCAATCATTTTTTAAAGATCTCCAATAAGGGAAGCCTCTTTAAGCAGCCTAATCCACTTTTCCACAACTAATTGACAGGTTTTCCGTCAATCGGGCTGAAATATGCCTCCATGTAATTTCCAGTTATTGAATTTGGAGTTAACGGACCCGGGTTTGAATCTAGTCATACTGCCCCCCTGTGACTTTAGACAAGTCACTTAACCCCTGTGGGCTTCAGATTCTTTGACTGTAAAATGAGCCTTTGAACTAGATGACCTGTAAGGGACAGCAGAAATTTAGAACTTGAAGAGACCTCAGAAACCAGTCCAGCTCCCTCACTCTGCAGATGAGGAAATTAAAACCCAGAGGGGTTTAGCGACTCACCCATGTAGCAAAGCCATTATTCAAACTCAGATCATCAAGGTCAGGTATTGGAGAAATGGTTTCCATTGTACCATGCTGCCTTTAATCCCTATTTTTCATATAAGAAAACTGAGGTGAAGTGGATTAGGTTAGTTTCATGTAACTGGCAGATGTCAGAGCCTAGGACTTTTAACAGGACTTAAAGACAATTGTCAATTATGTTGATATGTCAAATATGACAACTGTCATATTTCCCCTCTCCTTTTCTCTGGGCTAAAAAAACCTTACATTTCTACAAACTTCTAGGCTAAAAAATAGCTTAAATTTCTATAAAACCTTCCATTGCTATAGACCATAGACCTTCCTTTTATTTATTGGGAGGAGTAAAGAACAGAGGTGGGTTTTGTTCCTTTTTTGTTACAAATTCTTTCCTACCCCCTTCATTTAATGAAGAGGCAAGAAACTAAAGCCTATTACAAATATATATAGTCATGCAAAATAAATTTCCACAGTATCCGTGTCCTTACCCCCTCAAAAAGGCATGAGAAAAAAAGAGGGAATAAATGCTTCAGTCTGCATTCTGAATCTATCAGCTTCTATTTGAAGGTGAGAGTATGTCCAATCATGAGTCCTTTGGGATTGTGCTGGATCGTTGTATTGACGAGTTACTAAATCTTTAAAAATTAATTATCATTACAACATTGCTGCTAATGTGTATGTCTGCTCATGTCACCTTGCATCTGTTCATACAAATATTCCTAGGATTTTCTGAAACCATCTCCTTTATCACTTCTTACAGCAAATGGTGTTCCATCACCATAACTTGTTCAGCCATTCTCCTTTACAAAGTACTTTTCTCGAAACTACATGTCATTTACTGATGAGGAAACTAAAGCTGTCAAAGAGAAATGACTAATTCAATGGCACATAACTATCACATTGTAGATGTATTTTAAACCCAGGTCTCCAGACACCAAATTCAGCCATTTTCACATCTAGATAAATATCCCCAGTTGCTTCAACTGGTCTTCATATGATATGAATATTGTTTTCTCTTTCTCTTTGTTTTGGCTACTCATCATTCTGAGGCCACATTATGCAAGGAAAGAGTCCTGATTCTGGAGTAAGAGGATCTGGATTTGAATTTTGGCTCTTGAGAGGCACACTAATGCATTAATGATGAAACTGTAAATTGAATCAGTTATTCTGGAAAACAATTTGTAAGTAGACCCCAAAAGTCATGATATTGGGCATACCATTTAACCCAGAGATATTACTATTACACATACACTCCAAGGTGGTCAAGAATATAGGGAAATGACCTACAGAGGAATATTTGTAGCAGCACTTTTTGTTGTAGCAAAGAACTAGAAAAAAAAATCAGGGGCCTATTAAAGGCTAATCAAATAATGGCATCTAAATATAATGGAATATTATTGTACCATAAGAAATAAGATAGATTCAAAGAAATCTAGGAACACCTGTATGAACTGATGCAGAGTGAGAGGAACAGAACCACAATAATAATTCAAAGGAAAACTTTGAAAAACCTCAGAACTCTAATCAAAATAGCTATTGGTCATGTCTACAGAATATGCTGTGTTGCTGAGACATACCTTCCACCTCTGGGCAAGTAATGCAAAGGCTAGAGGTACAGAAAGAGCTGTACATTCACAAGCATGGCAAATGGGTGGATTTGCTTTGCTTGATATTATAAGAGAAGGCTTCTGTGGTGGCAGAGGGAAGCTGGTAATTGATATGTCAAAAAAGGGTGATATCAATAAAACATTTCAAAATTCACAGAGTAAAACCAAAAAGAGTAGGACAAATAGAACCATTTGTTATCTATATAAAAAGTATATATTCGAATCTATATGTTATTATGTATTGTGTATTTCTAGATTTCTTTTTTTATAAAGCACACGTAACAAGTTCATGATTTTGTCTATGATCCTCTGTCTTGTCCTTTGCATATTGAATTGTTTGGGTTTGTTGATAGCTGTTAAGTTCACCATGAGAATGGAAGAAAACCAACTCTTTGCTCCCTGTGTGACCTTGGACAAAGCATACCTCTCTCTCTGGGCTTCATTTTCCTCCTCAGTAAAATGAGGAGTTTGAATTCAATGAGGTCCCTTCCAGATCTGTAGTCAAGACCTCATCACACACCTCATCCACAATCTCCTTATTTACTTTCAGAAACAAATTGGAAAAAATTTTAAAAATCTAATTCTCTGGGGACCCATTCTACTTTAAACATCCTGATTCTCTGCCTCTCTTTCTCTGCTTATCTTGTCTGTCTGTTCCTTCTTTCTCACTCAGCAATTTTGCCTTTTGGGAGAAAAAGCCTTTTCACTTCCCATGTCATATTCTTGAAAATAGGCTACCTGTGTCTATCTTTCCATCAAAAATTGAATATCAATGCCCCAAAGTCACATAAAAACATTGCTGTCCTCAGTGGTCCCTGCCTTTTATTTTCTCTCATTCTCTCTCTCTCTCTCTCTCTCTCTCTCTCTCTCTCTCTCTCTCTCTCTCTCTCTCCCTCCCTCCCTCCTTCTGTCCCTCCTTCTCCCCCCATCTATCTCTCTTTCTGTGTATGTCTGTCTCTCATCTCTCTATGTGTTTCTCTTTCTCTATCTGTGTCTCTCTCTATCTCTCCCTTTGTCTCTTTCTATCTCACCTTCTCCCCACCCCACCTCTCTCTGTCTCTCTGTCTGCGTGTGTGTCTTCCTCTCTCTTTCTCAAACTATAAAATATGTTACTTTATGTGAGTTGTACTGGAAGAAACATGAGACCCAGAACCAGAGGACCTGGGTTCAAAGCATAGCTCTGCTATGTGCCATCTGTATGACCTTGGGGGGTCATTTAAGCTGTGATTCACCTGTAAATGAGCAAACTAAGTGAGATAACCCCTGAGGTCCCTTACAACTCTAAATCCTACAGTTGTTTAGATTTGTTTAGGGCAAGAAAAAAAGTAGTAGGAGGAGTTTGGGGTTTTTTGTGTTGTTTTTTTTTGCATGACTTCCCTCCTTACTCTCTGGGTGACCTCAAGTCAGTCAATTTACCTACTTCAGGCCTCAGTTTCCTTATCCCTAAAATGAGAGGTTGAACTAGATGACCTCTAAAGCCCCTTTTGTTTCTAATATTCTCTGATTCTGATTCATATATTTTTGGCAATCAGAATAACTCACAATAAAGTAAGTACTCTTCTCTCCAGAAAGCCACATGACATGGTGGGCAAAGTTTTGCTCTTAAAGTTAAGAAGGCCCAGGTTTACATTCTATATTAAATACCTTCTAGCTTTGTGACCCTGGACAAGTCACTGTGAGCCTCAGTTTATCTGTAAAATGTAAATACTAATCGCACCTACCTCATGACGATGTGCAGATCAAATGAAATAATACATTTGCAAACTTTCTAAATGCGAGCCATACATCCTCTCTGAAGTAGGCAGAGTAAGTTTCATCTTCTCATTACTTTAAAGAGGACAAGACTGGGTCTTAGCAAGGTTTGGAGACTTGACCATGGTCACACACACCCAGTTAGCTATGGACAGAGCAGAGTTAGAAACACAGGTCTTCTGACTCCCAGTTCAATCACTCTAGAGATGCCTGCTCATCATAAATGCATACTTTGGGAGAGAGACAGAGAGACAGAAACAGACAGAGAGACAGAAAGAGAGAGAGAGAGAGAGATTCAACAAACATTCATTAAGTTCTTGCTGCAGTCTCAAGAAGTATATTAGTCAATGAAGGAAAAGAAAAAGATCCCTGTCTTCATAGACAGTCTATAAGAAGGATGAGACACAGAAATGATCCTAAGATGTTTAACACTTGATAAAGGCATTGGTGCTTTGTGAAGTCCAAGTAGAGAAGCTGCCAGTGAGAATCTTGGAAGGCTTCCTGGAAGAAGTGTCATTTAAGTTGGGATTTAAAGGTGAATAAGAATTTAACATGAGAGAGAGCCACGGCTAGCCTTGGAGTCAGGAAGAGCTGAGTTCAAATCCCACCTCTGCCACTCACTGATTTTTTTTATTTCTAGTTTTCAACATTCATTTCCATAAGATGATGAGTCCCAAATTTTCTCCCCATCTATCCCCTCCCCCCACACCCAGACAGTGAGTAATATGTAAAGAATGGGAGAAACCACAAGAAAGCAGAAACAAAAAGAGAGAGAGCAAATGATATGCTTCGATCTGCATTCAGACTCCATAGTTCTTTCTCTGGATGTTGATAGCATTTTCCATCATGAGTCTTCTGGAGTTGTCTTAGATTCTTGCATTGCTGAGAAAAGATAAGTCTGTCAAAGTTAGCCATCAAACAGTGTGGCTGTTACTGTGTACAATGTTCTCCTGCTCCTGGTCACTTCACTCAGCATCAGTTCATATATGACTTGTGTAATCTTGGACAAGTTACATTCACCTAAAGACAGCTAGGCTGTGTCCCCAAGTCCTCAACTTGCCACGAAGATGAGTTTGAATCCTGCTTCCAACACTGTGTGACCCTGGACATGTCATATAACCTCTTTTACCCTCAGTTTCCTCATCCACAAAATGGGGGTGATAAAAGTATCTACCTTACAAGGATGCTGTGAGGATTAAATGAAAGAATATGTAAAGTGCTTTGCAAACCTTAAAGTGCTATCCAAATGTTAGCTATTATTATTACCTCTCAGGCAACTCTCAAAAAAAATTGAAATTAAAAACAATTCACCAACATGCAAAGGTGAGTGAAAGGAGATTCCACCCAAGGAGACTTCACACTCATGAAATGGAACATGGGGATGACAACCTGCTCAAAAAAAGCTCTGAACAGGGTAAGCTGGGGAGGATATCCTAGCTATGGGCATAGGAAACAACATAGCAAAGGGAGGGAGGTAGGAAAGTGCAGTGTGTGTTTGGGGGACAAACCCTAATTTGCCTGAAGTCAAGAGTGAGTTTCAAAGAATGGCAGTTTGCTCCCAGAGTGAAAAAGGACCTGAATGCCAGGACATGAGGCCCAAGTTTTTGCCAATGAATGCTCTAAAGCCAAAGAGACCCATGACCAGAGACACATTTCCCTACCTGGGAGAGCACCTCCAAACAGAGATTTGTAGTCCTTCCAGGGGACTCTCTGAGAAAGTTTCTGTCTAGGCAAGCAGTTCTATGAAGCAAGACCTGAAATCTCCTCCCATTTGCTTCCAGTTCAAACCCACCCACCCTTTGACCTCCCCAGTTCCAGCCTTCTCTTCCCACAACCACCTCAAGCTGCTGTCAAAGGGGAATTTCAGCCGTAAAGCTGGTCGAGTTTTCCCTGATTGAATTCCTGTGTTCTCTCCCATCCTAGACTCCTTCTTCCTGGGGGCCTTTTTGTCCTCTGGCTTCTCCATCCTGACTCAGAATATTTAGAGTATATTCAGGATTCCATGAGCAGTGGATGCTAGGATAGACTGGAAATCCCCTTGTCAACACATGGGAATTTGATTGGAGATAGGTTTAGCATACCAAAAACCAGAGGCATCACCTCAATGACAAATATCCATATAGTCAAAGCTATGGTCTTTTGAGTAGTAATATAATGCTGTGAGAGTTGGACTGTGAGGAAAGCTGAATGCTACACAATTGGTGCTTTTGAATTGTGATGCTGGAGAAGACTTTTTAGAGTCCCTTGGAAAGCAAGGAGATCAAATCAGTCAATACTTAAAGAAATTAATTCAGGCTATTCACTAGAAGGTCAAATACTGAAGCTGAAGCTTAAATACTTTATCCATATAATGACAAAATGGGACTCATTGGAAAAGACCCTGATGTTGGGTTAAAGATTGAAGGCAAAAAGCAAAGAGGACATCAGAGAATGAGATGGAAAGATAGTGTCATGGAAGCAATGAACATGAGTTTGGACAGACTTCTGGAAATAGTAGAGGACAGAAGGGCCTGGTGTGCTGTGGCCCATGGGGTTACAAAGAGTCAGACACAACTGAACAACAACAATGGTTAGGTCAAAGCACTTGTCACCCTTCTCTAGCCATACCTGAGACTAGAGGGTTGGGGAAGGGTCTGGAAGGACTGGGGAGAATTTCTGCTTCTCATGGCATCTGGAGAGGCTCCCATTCAGCATCTCTGCCTCCCTCTACCCTTTCCTCTGGGTCCTAGAATCCTGGAATGATAGAAGCTGGAAGAGACCTTCACCTCATAAAATCTAAGAACTAGAAGGTACGTGAGACTCACAGAACTTTATGGCTAGTAAAGTACTATAGAGAACATCTTGTTTAAGGAAACTAAGTCCCAAGAAGGGAATCAGAGAATCATAAATGGAGAGCTAGAAGTTTGTCCCAAGGTCAGCTTGTCCAAACTCCTCATTTCACAGGTGAGAAATAGGCCCAGAAGTGTGAAGTAAATTACCCAAGATCACACACTACTAGGAGGTGCCAGAAGTGGGATTTGAACCCAGGTTCTCTGACTCTAAATGGATTTCTCTTTCCACTATACTGGATTACACACATTAGTGAGTAAGTCAGAACTAAAGTCCTAGACGTCAGAACTTATGCCTAGTTCTTCAACAACGTGTGGGTGGGTTACTGTTTCTATAATCTGCATTTTGAGTTTGTCATCCTGGCCCTTGTCTGACTAAAATGCCATGGGATGAAATAAGGCAAAGTCATCACATTAGCAGCACTAATTATGATAATATCTGCCCCCATCACTGTAGCACTTTATGGTCTGCAAAGTTCACTTACCTTGAAAATGCCTTGCAGAGTATTAGCTCCATCTTATAGATGAGGCAACTGAGCTTCAGAAAGATGAGTAGACCTAAAATCACACAGCTAATGAAGGAGGCCTAGGTACAAGGATCATAGATTTAGAATTAGAAGGGACCATACAGAGTTCATCTGGTCCAAATGCCTCATTTTACAACTAAGGAAACTGATGCCCAGAGAAAAGTTACTTTTTGGACCTCCCAGTACAAATCCAAGGTTCTCTCTATCCACTGTAGCACTCTTTCTTCTGCCTCTGTGTCCAGTGGTCAATCCCTCTAGCCCAAAGGCCACAACAAGGGATTCTCCTGACCGTGACCATACCCAGGACCCGTTGTCCTTGATTTCTATAATATTCTACTCAACGAGATTGGCACACCACTGCAAGGTAGAAAGATTTCTGTATTGAGCATCAGAGGAGCTAGGTTTGAATCCCTGGACCAGACACCTTCACTCTGAGAATCAGTTTCCTTGTGTGCAAAATAAGATTATTGAACCATAAGATCTAAAATTCCTTCCAACCTTAAATCTATACTTCTATGATCCACCTGCTCCTTTTCCCCTTAGTGGTTAGAGATGAGAAAGATAACTTTCTGAAGTCTAGATAGTCTGTTGTGTAAGAATGACCTTGCCTTGAAGCTTGCAGGATCTTTCTTGGGACAGAGATCTCTCCTCCAAACATAGCAGGCTAGGTCAACAAGGATGCCCTCCTGGGGAAAAAAAAAAGCAACAACATTAGTTTTTCAAATATTCCATTTTACCTGAAGGTGCTTAGTACTGTGAGAGACCCTTGGTCTTAACAGATAGAAACTAGGCCTTCCAAATTCCGTGATGCCAGTCAGTAACCACTTCAGGACCAAGGACAAGTCACTCCACTACTTCAAACCTGTTTCCTCCATATAATGAAGATCATAGGGTTCTAGCTCTATAGCTAGAAGGAACCTCAGAGCCATATAGTTCAGCGCCCTCATTTTGCAAATGAGATGGCTGAGACCCAGAAAAGCTTAATGATTTGACAAGGTTATAAAGGTAATCAGTATAATAATCCTTGCACTCTCAGAATTATGGTGAAGACGCTATTGTACCCACAGTCATATATGAACATCATCTGCTCTCATTGTTACTTAAAGAAAGATGCTGAAGTCTAGAACCTTAAATACCATAAATCTAGAGCTGGAAAGAACCCTATAGGTCATCTAATCCAACCTCTTCCTGCCCCTCCCCCACCCCCATCATCTTTGATTTATCACATAAAGAAATCATGGCCTATGGAAGGAAGATTTACCCAAGGTCATGCAACCAATAAGTAGCAGGCCCAGGATTTGAACCCAAGTCTTCTGACTATGTAACCAGGACTCTTTACAAAGCTATATTTGGAGAATCCCTATTTGGGAACCTCTGAAGAGAACTGAAGAAGTCTCTTTTTGTTTCTATTGGTGTTGAGCTTCAAAGAAAGGGAAAACAAGTATGACCGAGAATGTATCAGGCAGAGGGAAGAAACAGGTAGTCAGTTAAGAAGGGGCTCTGGAGGCAGTTAAAACTCCATGCAAAACCATCCAAGAACCTTTGCAGATTAACACAAAACTGGACTGGAGACAGGCAAGATCTCATAGGGAAAGAATATTACACCACGTGGGATCTCTTTCTAATTCACTCCTCCTTTATAAACTCTGATGTTCATCAGACCTCAGAGAGATTGCCTTGAACACGTGACCTCATGAGAAAGCAAAGGTGGGGAGGGGGAGGAGGAGGAAATGAGAGAAGCAGGAGTAGAAAGATGAGAGTTATGAAACTGAAATTGTCTTAAACCCTCCAACTCTTTTAGTACATTCACATCCCTATCTAGCCAAAACAACCACAACATTGACCCTTCTGCTTGTTTGTCCTCTTGGCTGTGGAATTGATCAAAGAAATATTAATTGAGCAGCAGCAGGAATTAAATGTGTTCTCTCTCTCTCTCTCTCTCTCTCTCTCTCTCTCTCTCTCTCTCTCTCTCTCTCTCTCTCTCACTGGGGTTACATTAATGAAAAGTTGCACATAGAAGAAGAACTGGGGACTTTTGTAATCAGCCCAACCTAATGATCCTGCTGAGGAGAGAAAGTACTGTGACATGCCTGGGGGTTTGAACTGCAAAGATTTTTTTCTACTCTTGAATCTGGATCATGAATGACATGGGAAACTTAGAATACTCTTAATGACTGTGGAGTCAGATTCCCAACCAGCTTCCTACAAGTATATTTATGCTTAAAATAATACATTTTCTTTTAAAGAGCCATTCTCCGTCAACCCTCTTCGTGAATAATCTTTCCAAAATGTCTGCTTTGTGAGAGCAAGATTTGGGATTTCACAGAAAGCTACAAAGACTGACACACAGTCAGAGATGAACTCACCACGGCCAGAAAGAGACAAAGAAATTGGGGGGGGGGGTGTCTAAATAGCAAAAAAAAAAAATGAAAATAATACTGATGTGTAAATATTCACTCTGTTCAAGTCGGATTTGTAATTACCCGTCCACATTTGTTTTCATCACCTACTGGGCAGAGAAGCAACTGATTGAAGTTTGTTTGGGGGTGTTTTTGTTTTGTTTTGTTTTGTTTTTTAATGCCGTTCTGAGTCTGATGTGAGGGTAGTATCTAGAGCTCAGGGACGTATGGCTGGGATAAGAAAGAGGCTGGGCTGAAGAAAGACTGGGGTGGGGGAGGGGGTAGAGAAATAGAGTGGTGTGTGCGTGTGTGTATGTGTGTGTATGTGTGTGTGTGTGTGTGTGTGTGTGTGTGAGAGAGAGAGAGAGAGAGAGAGAGAGAGAGAGAGAGAGAGAGAGAGAGAGCCATCTCTAGCTACGCCTTTCTCTAAGCCTCTGGAGCCTAAGGGCGCAATCATTCCAGGATTTGGAAACGGGGTAAAAACTGAAAAGGATAAGAAGGAAGGTTTAATCGCCCTCTCCCCCTCCCTTCCTCCTCCTTAGAGCAGAGGAGGGTTACAATCGTACTGGAGATACTGGAGGGAAAGGATCTAGGCAGGAAAGCTCTTGTCCCCCCCCCCTCCCCTCCCGTCCTCCCTCCCCCTCCCCACCCCCACCCTCCCCCCCCCCCCCAGCCCGGTTTCCCAGCAGCATCCCGGGCAAGAGGGAAAGGAGCTGTTCTCCAGCACCGCGGAGTAATCGGCGCAGGGGAGCTGTCCAGTTCAGCACCACGTTAATGCAGTAGGTGGGAGAGCCAGGAAGAAGGGGAGCCAGAGTAGGGGGGTGGGGAGGGGGAACCCAAAGAAAGAAAGAAGAAAAAAGTCGGGTGGCAAATCCTGCAGCAGCGAGACGGTCGTCCTCTTATTTCCAGGAGCTTCTTGTATCTGGGGAGGGAAATCCGTCTCGATTCTTCAGAAGACCCCCCCCCCCTTTTTCCTCCCTCACTTTAAACAAGATTTACCGACCGCTACAAAGAAAAAATCGCTCTTGGGGCTGCTCCCGCTGTCGCGGCTGCTACTGCTTCCGTCCGGGGCTGCTGCTGCCGCCACCACCGCCGCCGCCACCACCGCCGCCGCTGCCCGGGGGACAGCCATGGAAGGCAAGAGCTCCGCACCTGTTCTGCTGAAATCAAGGGCTTACCGTATACTAGGCAGTCTGGTTTGAGAAAACGAGAGCCAAGCGACCCCCAAGAAAGATAACTGGATTTTCATGGCGCAGGCTGCAGAGCTCAGAACGAAGACCGAAGGTTGCATCCCAGCTCTAACCATCTCTAACTGTCTAGGTCCTGGTCATGAGAGATTGTGTTAAGGATGAACCTGTGGAAGCCATCTCCAAATTAGCTATCACATATGGAAACTGGAGACCAGAATTTTAGGAAAAGGGATTAAGGCATCTCCTTTTGGGGGGGTGGGGGGTGTCTTTTTTATTTTTCCTTTTCTTTCTTTTTTTCTTTTTCTTTTCTTTTTCTTTTTGATACTGCAACTGGAACAGTCTCTGATCTCAAAAGGCAAGCCTCTCCTCCCGTGTGGTCTTTATAATTTACAGTTTTCCCTTGGGCTTTCTTACCTCCCTTTTTTATATTCTATATAATCTATACACACATGTACCCATTATATTCTTAGTGGAGTTATTATTCTTTGATTTGATACACACACTCTCTCACACACACACACATTCACACACACACACACACACACACACACACACACACACACACACACACACACTCACTCACTCCCAAGAACCCGAAGTCAGTTTGGGGTATTTATATAATGAAGAATTATGGGGCTGTTTGACAGAGGTGTTCAGATGCTTTTAACCACGGTTGGTGCTTTCGCTGCCTTCAGCCTGATGACCATAGCTGTGGGAACCGACTACTGGCTGTACTCCAGAGGGGTTTGCAAGACTAAAAGTGTCAGTGAGAATGAAACCAGCAAAAAGAACGAAGAAGTCATGACCCATTCTGGATTATGGAGAACCTGCTGCCTGGAAGGTATTTGAATCCGGATCTCCTCCCACCCTCCTCCTGCCCACCCTTCACCCCACCCCCGTTTTTTTCTCTCTCTCTTTCCCACCCCTCCCTACCCTCCTCCAAATAAATCCCTGCACATTCCACCATTTTCTTACTTCATTCCTTCTGCCTGCCTTGGATCAAGGTTGCTTGGGTTAGTTAGAAGGAAAGCGCTCAGAGAAAGCCATACTCTACTCTCTTTCCTCCTCTCTCCCCCTCCCCCCCCCCAATCTCCTCATTGGAATAATCTATGTATAGTGAAAACAACAAGGGAGACGATAAAAAAGCGTCTGGGTGAACCGCCGCTCTGGGTTCTGGTTGTCACTGCCTGGGGAAGGAGGAAAAGAAAAAATTCCTTTAGCTTTAAGCTGCCTATAATACAGAAACAATTCCTTCTCTCTTCGCTAGTCTTGTTTTCATGAAAGGAGGTCCAAAAGCATTCTGCCTCCCCTTTCTTTACCTCTGTCCTCTCCGCGCGCCCCCCTTCCCCCATAAAATAATAAAGTCCCAAGCACGTCTTCGCCGGCAAACCTTCCCTCTTCCTTCTATCATTTGTGGTTTCTAAGAAGCCTTGCTCGGCAGACCCTCAGGATTCCCCTCATCTCATACAGAGTTCAAGAGAATTTCGTAATGTCTATGAACGGGCCCGATTGTTGGAGGAGGTGGTTGAGTGTGTGTGTGCGTGTGTGTGCGTGTGTGTGTGTGTGTGTGTGTGTGTGTGTGTGTGTGGCCGCGCTAATGCCGACAAAAACCTAAAAATAAATAAGTCTCTCGCAGAAAATAAGCCCAAGTTCTGTTGAGCAGTAATTCACCTCCGGCTCGGTGTGAGGGAGCAGAATTCCCTTCCACAGAGACTGACATGTCTGATAGCTAGATAACAAGGCGAGATTCAGCATTGCAGCCACATCCTGAAATCAGACATTGTGGAAGGGGGCGGGGGCAAAGGGAGGTGGGGGGAGGTAAAGAATTGGGGGCGGGAGTGTCAGCAGTTTGCCTTTCAATGTGTTATTTTGTAGTGCCATTGAAGTGCGTGCGTGTGTTTATGTATGTGTTGTGGAGTGGGGTGGTCTGTGGCCATGAGGACACATACAGAACACAGATGCAAGCCCGTGCACTGGGGACAAGCACACAGTTGTACATGGAAAACATTCCTGCAGGTCATACAATCTGCATTGAGAAATGGACTGGGGGGGGGGGGGGTTGAGGGTGTGTGTGCGTGTGTGTTTGTGCAAGCTACAGCTATGTGCCCAGAGAAATCCAAACCTCTGTGTGTGTGTTCAAAGACCTAAGCATCGTTTTGCTGATGTGAAGACTGGATGGAGGGGAGCAGAGAGAAGGGGGCTGCTTTGAAGAGAAAAGTGTTTGGTGGTCACTGCTGCAGAGTGGCTTTTCTCAAATCAGCCCTGAGATGGTGATTCGCGGAGTTGAGAGGCAGCGGGGGCGGGAGTGCGGGGTCCACAAGCAGGCAATGGGTGTGAAAGAAGAGTGAAGTGGGAGGGAAAAGGCCGCTCCAGTCCTGGAGTATCAGCAAAACTGCTCTTTGGAATTGGTCTTGTCCGGGAAGCCGCGCGAATCCAGCCCCCTTCTCTGTGCCCCTCCCCCGCCCCCACCCCCTTCCCCCTTCTTGGTGCAAACGGTTGAGTGATGGCTGAACATGTTTTGAATAGCTAAGTGACTTCATTGAGCGATGGTCTGTTTGACGCATACTGCATTCGATGCCCTTTCTCAATCCAAGCCGCTGCCTGTTACCGTTTTCTGCAGCGGAGTTCTCTCCTGCATACTATATGCCAGCCCCAAGCCAGAAAATCAATATCAGGAAATTAATCGGGGAGCTTTGAAAGCCGCATGCACACACACGGGGGGGGGGGAGGGGGCGGGGGGGGGAAAGGGGGGAGAAGAGCTTTTCATGCAGCTAGTCATTAACAGCGGCCAGACTTCTCCTTAATTAAGCATCGATGACACCCTTAGCTACCAAAAGAGAACGCTAGTAGAAGGAATTAGGGGCGCTTTAGGGAGAAAGTAGCATATTTGTAGTTTCCTTTCCTTGGATTGAAGTTAAATAGACGGAGACGGGTAGGCTAGGTTGGAGGGGGGGGGAAGAAATGGCAAAATCTGAGGGGAGAGAGAAAGCTCTGAAATGGGTCTGTCTGCACAAATAGATGTTACTCTAAGGGTTCCAATTTCCAAAGCTAAGTACTGCATCTTTAAAGCATTTTGTAGTTCCCTAAAGGCCCAGGGACCTGGGGGCAGCTTAGGTTTATTATTTGTGCATTAAAAAAGAGGAAAAGATATTTTAATTAAAAATCTGCTCTTCTTGTTGCCCCCATCTCAAAATGTATTGACTTGAACTCTCTCCCAAGTCATCCACACTCCCTCTGAATCATCTGCAAAAAGGTTCTGACTAGCAACACAGCAAAAGGGGCGTGAGATGCAGACCCGAGCAGTGGGCTTGGCCCCTGCAAGGCCCCCTCCTCCCAGCAGTGGGGGGGGGGGAGGCTCAAGCACCACTGCCTTAGGGAAACTGTGCTCCGCCTTGTATCCAGTCACATCTCTTGGAGCAGCCATCATCCTCATCCCACTTGTGGCCAAATGCAGAGGCAGGAAGGGTGGGGTGTACAGGGCTAGGACCATGCTGGTAATTGCCCCAGCCTCTGATCCAACAGGGCTTCCCAGGGTGCTAGGCCATACAATGAACATTAGAGAGGTGGCTGAGAAACAAGAAGGTAGCATTGGAACCAAGGAATTAACTTGATCACAGAGGTTGGAGTGATGGTGAATATGGCATTTTCTTAGTTGGTTGTTAGGTTGTTTATTTTTGGGCTATTTTAAATAGCCACTCTTTACAGAGATCAATGTTTCTCCCTTCCCAGTACTGAATATCCCTGCACCAAATTGTACATCCAAAAAATACCCTGTCCCCTTCCCTGCCAAGGAATTGTGAATATATTTCAAAATCCTCACCAAGAGTTCATAAAAGGCCTTAAGAGAAAATCAACTTTATGCTTTTTCTAATGTCTCCCACTCTCTGGTTTGCAGTCAGGCTAGTAGCTTCCAGAGATTTTTCTTCTTCTCTTTCTGATGCGGAAGCTCAGAACTTCCTTGTCCCATTTACTACCTCTGAAATTAATGGATCTGCTGAAGAATTGCAAGCCACCTGTTCAGATCTTCTATTGAAGGGAAGCAATACATAGTCAGGGATTTTAGGTCTTAATGCAAAAAAGCAACCACATAGATGGCTTGAGGTTCAGTTGGAGTCTCCTTTGACTCCCAAGTCAGTGTGTGTGTGTGTGTGTGTGTGTGTGTGTGTGTGTGTGTGTGTGTGTGTGTGTGTGTGTGTGCATTTCAGGGAAGAGGATAAGTTGGGTCAGGAATATGGGCCATTGGTGGTATAAAAGTATCAGATGACAGGCTCTTGAACTTTCCAGGAAACCATCATGAGGGGCTTAGGGTGAAGCAATGATCTCAGAATCCCTTCAGAGAAGAAAACAATGAAAGGGGCAGTAGTTCTGACCTAAGCCAAGTACCTCTAGGTATCAGGATGCCTTTCTCTTCCCCACCCCATCCGCAGAGCCTCTTCTGTGCTCAGTGTAGTAACCTAGTAGATCACCTAAGAAAACATCTTCTCCATTGGGAAAAAGCTCTTTGTTCTTCTCTGAGTTTTCCCTTCTCATTTCATGGATTCCAGTATTCTTCCAAGAGATACTCCTTACCAGTAAAGAGAAAGGGTTACTCTTTAAATAAGGTTAAATATGACATGGAATTTTCAGTCATTTCCTTCCTGTCTTTTCCTTTCTCTCCCTTTCTCCTTCTGTTTCCCTCTGCTCCCTATTTCTCTGTCTTTGTATTTCTATATCCCATTTACCTCTATCTCTCTCCATCTCTGTGTTCAAAGCTCTGTCTGTCTCTATTTCTCTTTCTCTATCTCTCTGTCTGTCTCTCTTGGTTTCCCTATCTCTGTCTGGGCCTGTCTCTCTCTCTTTCTCTTCTCACAGCCTTGTTCTGAGATGAAAACAGGCATTTTCTCTGTCGGCACTGTTAAATTCCACTCTGCTGAAGATTTTGAGCATTTAGTTTGACAGCTGCTTCTCTTTCCATACCCCCCCCCTACACACACAGACATATACTTTGTCCCTCTGTCAAAGCATCCCTGCCAACCTTTCAGAGGCTTCACTCCCTTTAAAGCAGAATGTGGCTTTTTCCTCCTATTTTTACCAAATTTTCTTCTCTGAGTTCCTTTGGGCCCATGGTTCCCCTGCTCTGGAGACCAATGAACTCCATTCAGTCTTACTTTTGGAGGAGGAAACCGTGGAGCTATTTCCATTTCAATGAAACTGACAGCTTTTCCCAACCATTTTTCCTCGTAGGTATAGATAATAACAATAATTATTATTAAGCATAGCTATTGAGTTTACTCACTGGCCTTCGAAGCATAGTAGGTATTAATGATGATTTAACTCTGCTTTCAGCACCTCAAACACAGTAGGCCCTCAATAAATATTGGTTGATTGGTTGATTTGAAAGTTCAGAATGTTCATGAACCCTGGCTGGCCCAGGTACCACCATGATATAGAAAATCGAACCCAGCCAGCAATAGAAAAGGGTACAGGAGGCGGAGAGATAGAAATGTCATGTTCTTAACTTGCTTTTTGTTCCCTTAAAAAAATAAAAACTGGTTAAGAAACAACATATCAAGGTAGAATGAGGCAATCTTAAAGTCAGAACGGCCCAGGTTCACGGCCTTCCTCTAACACGTATGAGCTGTGCGATTCTGGGCAAACCACTGTAGTGCAGTGAATAGAGCAATGGGTCTGAGTCAGGAATATCTGAGCTCAAGTTCAGTTTTGCACGTTTAGTAACTGTGTGACCCTGGGCAAGTCATTTTACCTTTGTTCATCTCAGTTTCCTCAACCATAAAATGTGAATAAGAATGGTACCTATCTCCACCAGGTTGCTGTTAATAATATTTGTAAAGCACTTAGTACAATGCCTGGCGAAGACCCATAGTAAGTGCCTTATAAAAATACCAGTTATTCTTAGTTATTATCCTCAATGGCCCAGGTAACTCACTAAGACTAAAAGTTGAGGGGATTTTGCACACCAAGTTTTCCCCAACATGAAGTCACAAGTCAAAGTTAAAAGGATAAAAGAAAGAAAGAAAGTTTGTTCATTATGAACACATACAAGAACAGCATGGCATAAGGAGTTAGACAGTTCAGAACTGACTGATGTAAAGAGATATAATCAAAGGAAAGATAGCGCGGAAAAGCACTCACATGCACTACCCTTGAGAAAAAGTGACCATCTCATCTGCTTCTCTTTACAACTGGCCTGAGGAATTCCACAGGATCTCAGTTTTCAAAAAGACAAACAATAATAATACATAAACTCAGTATTTTCTATAATGGTTTTTCTGGTTTACAAGGAACTGACATCAGAGCCATCCTCAGTAAGGAAAGTATCATGAAGTATCATGATTTCTACTTTCCAGAAGGGGAAACCGAGGCCCAGAGAAGTCTAGTCACTTGCTCATGGTCACTCAGTGACTAATTATTGGAGCCCAGACTTAGATCCAGATCTTTTGACTTCAAGTTCAGTTCTCTTTTCTAACATACCTTGTTCTCTCCCCAAATAAAGAGCAGAAAGTGCAAGGTGAGGTGGCCATGTTGTGAATAGTGAAGTCTCCCTTGATATAAAGCTTGAATTTGAAGTTGAAAGGAGACTGAGGAATAATTTAGTCCAATCCTCAATTTTTTAAATTTTATTTTTATTTTCAATTCAAAATTCTTTCTCTCCTTCCCCCACCCATTGAGACGGCAAGAAATATGGTAGCCATTATATATATATAAAATATGCAAAACATATTTCCATGTTAGCCATGTTCAGAAAAAAAGGCAAGAAAAACAAACAAAAGAATGAAAGTGCTTCAATCTGCACAATGAATCCATCAGTTCTCTATCTGAAGGTGGCTAGCATTTTACAGCATCAATCCTTTGGAGTCACAGTGGATCATTGTATTAATTGGCATTACTAAGTCTTGCACAGTTGATTATCTTTACAATATTGCCATTATTGTGTAGGTTGTTCTCCTGGTTCTGCTCACTTCACCCTGCATCAGTTCAAATAAATCTTCCCAGGTTTTCTGAAACAATTCCCTTTATTTTTTATACACAATAATAATGCATCACATTCATATACTATAACTTGTTCAGCCATTCCTTAGTTTATGGGCATCACCTCAGTTTCCAATTCTTTGCCTCCACAAAGAGAGCTGCCATAAATATTTTTGTACATATGGGTCTTTTTCTTTTTTGTTTGGCCTCCTTGGAGTATAGAACTAGTAGTGGTATTGCTGGGCCAAAGGGTATGCACAGTTTTGTAACCCTTCGGGCATAGTTATACATTATTCTCTGAACTGGTTCATAGCATTAGTGTACTTATTTTCCCACATCTCCTCCAACTTTTGTCATTTTCCTTTTCTGTCATTTTAGCCAAACTGATGGCTATGATGTGATACCTCAGAGTTGGTTTAATTTGTGTTTCTCTAATAATTAGCGACTTAGAGTATGTTTTCATATTACTATTGATAGCTTTGATTTCTTCTGCCAGAATATACCTTTTTGGATCCTTAGGCTATTTATCAACTGGAGAACAGCTCCTATTTTTATAAATTTGATTCAGTTCTCTGTATGTATGAAAAATTAGACATTTGTCAGAGAAACTTACTGCAAATTTTTCCCAGTTCCTTGCTTTTCTTCTAATTTTGGCTGTATTGGTTTTGTTTGTGCAAAAACTTTTTAAATATAATATTAATTAATATAACATAATTAACAAAATACAATCAAAATTCTCTGTTTTACCTTCTATGAATCTTTCTATCTCTTGTTTAGTCATGTCCCCTATCCATAGAGCTGACAGATAATCTCACACTCTCTATTTGAGGAAACTGAGACCCAGAGACTTTGTGATTTGCCTAATATCACTTTTAGGAAGTAGCAGAAACAGTATTTGAACCCATATCCTCTGACTCCAATCTACTATTACCTCATGCTATCCCACCCCCCAATATAACTAAACTCTAAAACTCCCTTTTTTTCTTCCAACCCCCCAAGAAGCTTTTTCTAAGAGCTTTAGAGCTGACCTACAATTTACTCTTCACTCAAGACCTAGTGGCCTCAACTAGGAATGATGTTGACCTGGTAGATCAGATCACGTGCCAATAGCAGCCTTTTATTAATGCCCTCTTTTCGGATCCTAAGCTCACCACTGAGCTTCACCAAGGTCTCTCTGGTCTGTAAAGCTCTGCTGCCATAGTTTTGACCCTTCCTCTCTTGAGATGGTTCAGTGAACATCAGTCCCAACCTGACACAGGCCATCCTGTTTCATGGTCCTGAGTGAACATCATTCTAGCCAATATCCTCAGCTGCTCCACTCCATGCTTTAGAGTAAGAGGGATGTGAGAGTTCATCTCATCCAATCCTGAACTGATAATTTATGAAAATGGGGGTAGGTACACCTCGTTCTTTGGATACTTTCCAGAAAAGACCATGACTGGCAATGGGAAATGGGGGAAGGGGGAGAGTACAATTGCACTTTAACACAGAGGTTATGGGGACCAAAAGTCAGAAATAATTGGGCAGATGGCATGTGAACCAGGACATGGTGATGGAGAGATGCAGGTACCATGGGGAGGGGGATGGAAAAGGGAAAGAGGTAGACCATAGATTATAGTTGGGAGTGCTAGGCATAATGAGCCTGATGGAGATGAAAGAAGGCTGGGGTGACAGATGCGCAGGAGTTTGAGGTTTCAGTTTTATAGGATTTGGGGCACACAGATTGACTCTTAACTGTGCCTCCTTAGGGCTAGTTCATTAACATATCCAAATCATCTGGTAAAAACTTTTAGAGCCTCAGCATCTTTTTGATGTTCTGCTATGCAGATCTGGAGTTTGTCTGGGATTCGCACATCATAGGACCAGAAGGTCCTGGCAGCAGCACCTAGGTGGCTTCTCCTGATTCAGCAGATATTACCAGGATGTGAATTTTGGTTAATGTATGACACAGTTTGTAAATGATGCTCCTCTGATCTTTGGGATGGTTTGTACGTGACTTCCAGGTTTTCCTTTGCAATATAATTTCCGGTTATTACCTCCTTTATACTGGCCACTTATAAAGTTACTATAAACTTACATACTTTATGTAAGTTTATATGTTTAGAATTTACTACACTAATTAGAAGGGGAAGGGGATTAGGTGGACCAGAACAAGATACATTTTTAGCACAAATTCCTTAATTTGACACAAGCCCAGGGAGGAGAAAAGACTTGTTCCAAGTCACACAATTAGTAAGTGGCAGAGCTGAGATACAGATCTAAATCCTTTGACCCCAGATTCAATGCCTGCCCCAGATGCCATGCCACAATGCAGTCACAGCTCTTCCAGGGCTCCACTATATTCTCTGTCAGTGGTAGAACCAAAGCAGTCCCTCCAACTGGGCCTGCATTCACTGTTCTTAACAATGAACCTCAAACCTAGCCTGTAACTGTCATCCTTTCCCATTCTCATCCATCACATGAAAAACCTAGTCAATCTGAGATAACTCCATGAAAATCAGCCTTGATCTGTCCTGGGCATTTATGTCTCATAGATTCCAAACTAGAAGGAAATTTTGAGGTCCCTAAATTCCCTGAAATCACTTTGCATTCATTTTGTATATATCTTATACCACATGAGAACAGTGTGCCACAGTGGATAGAAAGCTGACCTAAAAGTAGGAAGACATGAGTCCATAGTCCTGCCTCTGACACTTGCTGCCAATGTGACCTAAGGAGCAAATTCCTTAACCTTTCGATGCTTGGCAACTCTAAAACATTAAGGAACTGAGAAGATGACAGCCTGCTTTGGTACAGGGAGTTTTTTAATTGGGAGCTCCCCATACTGATAAAATCACATTTCTGGTCCCTAACTCTCTATTTTTTATATACTTATCTCTGCTAATAGAATGTAAGGCCCTTGACAACAAGGAATATTTCCTTTTTGTGTATCTATCCCCAGTGCCTGGCACTGCACTAGTACATAGTAAAGGTTTAATAAGTGTTTTTTGATTGATTGGCTGATTGATTGAATTTTCTTCAAATGCTATCTCTTACAGGAAGTCTGAATCAGTTGCTAGAACCTTTCCCCCCACAGATTATTTTGTATGTACTTTGGATTCACTTACTCGTGAATAGAATCTCTTTGAGCTTAGGAATTGTTTCACATTTATGTTTTTGTATGCCCAGTACCTAGCCCAGAATTTTGTGGTTATTCATTTGTTTCAGTCAGGTCCAACTCTTCATGACCCCATTTGGGGTTCTCTTTGCAAAGATACTGGACTGGTTTGCCATTTCCTTTTCCAGCTCATTTTTACAGAGGAGGAAACTGAGGCAAACAGAGTTAAGTGACTTGCCCCGAGTGACACAGCTAGTAAGTGAACTCGTAAAGATGAGTCTTCCTGATTCCAAGCTATCCAAGCTGCCCCTGGCCCATAGATGTGCTCAATAGGTGCTTGTTGACTGATATAACATGAGAGATAGAAAGAGCACTATTGGTCTTGGAGTCAAAAGATTCAAGTCCTTTTTTACCATGTGACCTTGAGGAGGTTACTTGACCCCTTGAGCCCTCAATTCTCTCTGTAAATGAAAGTATAATCATTGTCTTAATATATTACAAAAATGTATGTGCTTGCCTATTCCATGAGACAGAAAACACTATAGAAATGGCACTTGTCAAGTGAGAAAAGGTACTAGACCTATAAATTTCATCCATATAGGGGATTCCCAGATGAGGAAACCTTCTTCCAACTTCTCCTTCTCCTTCCCTGAAGTTGAGAGTCTTAAAAAGTTTCCCTGGTACACTGACAGGTTAAGCCAAAGTGTATTCAAGCTGGGAACTCAGGTCTGTCTGGTTCTGAGACCCCCTCCTCACCAAGCTGCCTCCCAATTGGTATAAGAACACTTCCTCCTTTTCCTAAAAGTCTGTCTGATGTCTCTGATCCAACTCAGATTTTGAGACAGGACTTGTCTAATGCCCCATCCTACTCACAGGGCACTGAATATCCCAAGCACTACTTCTCTGATTGTTGTTTTCCCCTTCTGTTTCCAACACTGAACCTGCTGGGTAGGCCCTCTCTAACCCCTTAGCCCATTCACACAAAGAACTCATTCAGTTCCCCCTTCATTCCACCACAAAATATCACTTGGGTCTACCTGGAAATCCCCCTAGGTTCAAAGAACATTGGACCAGGGGTCAGAAAATAAAGCTGTGTGTCCTTGAGTAAATTACTTTGCCTCTCTGGGTCTCAATTTCTCAGACATAAAATGAGAGGGTTGGATTAGATTGATTCCAGGGTTTCATATAGAGTCAATAGAATAAGATCAGAGTAGGAGGGGTACGTGGAGGAGTGGAATGAGAGGTGGCTTTGAAATCAGACCATCCCACTCAAAGCCCAGCATGTCCTTTTGATGCTGGGCAAGTCATATAACTTTTGTGGATAATGCCTTTATAAAATGAGGGGAAGATATTCAATGATCTTTAAAGCCCCCTCCTGCTATAAATTCACCATCTTGTGTTTTGGAGCCTGTTTAGTCATTGACAGGCAGCATAGTGTAATGGACAAGGGGCTGGGTTTGGAGTCAGGGAGACCTCAGTGTGAAGCCTGTCTCTAGCTGAGTGACCCCGACCCAGTGACTTAACCGCCCTGAGCCTCAGCTGTTTTATCTGCAAAATAGGCATAAAAATGTCTGTAATGCTGCCTCACAGGCTGCTGAGGGGCTCGAATGAAATAATGCCTGTGAAGTGCTTTGTGAACTTTAGCTTGCTTCATAGAGACTTCTAATACCATCACTATTAATCTGTGCATCTTTAGGCAAGTCATTTATTTCCCTAGGCCTTAGTTTCATCATCTGTCAAAGGGGGGGTTGGATTGTGGTCCCCTCCAACTCTAAACCTATGCTCCAACATGACACTGAAATGCATCAGCCTCTCAGCCTCAGTTTCCCGATGTATAAAATGAGGAGGCTGGGTGAGGTGGACTCTGAGGTCCCTTTCAGCTCTAAAACAACGAAGAATCATTTTTTGACCTGGATTTGAGTCTGAGCACTGCTACTTCATGACTATGTAACCTGGGCCAGATCCCTTCCTCTCACTAAGCCTCAGTTTCCTCCTCTGTAAAATGGGGACTGGGGGTTAGATTAGATAAACTCAAAGCTTCCTTCCCTCACTAAGATCTCTGATTCTAGATGCAAACCATCCCAATGCTATCGCATTTTTCAAACAGCGGATTCGGTTGAGATCAGCAAAATGATTTCCCTTGTGCCACAAGACAGCTTTCAGTTTGTTTCATTAGGGAATTTGATACAAAATTAGACAAAAGAAGCAAGTGTGGTGAAAACATCATTTTTTTTAACTTTCTAATAAAATAACAAAGACAATGTGAGGAAGAGGGGTGGGCTTACATGGCAATATGTTACGGAATGAAAGGACTGAGAGAAAAATTCAGCCTCTAGCTGAATATTCCATAGGCACGATCTAAACCAAGGATAATAGGGAAGGTGCATAGAATAAGGATGAATGATCTCTGACAAAGCTCTGCGAATGCCTCTAAATAGATACTGTCTCGGTCACCTTTGTCTCTGTTTGCTGTGGTCTAATTGCAAAAATGTTCGTGGATAGTTTGTTGGTTTTAATTTAGAGGAAGGAAGGAAGGAAGGAAGGAAAGAAGGTGGGAGAAAGGGAAGAAGGGAGGGAAAGAGGAAGGGAGAGAGGGAAAGAGGAGAGGGAAAAAAGGAAGAAGGGAGAAAGGAGCCAACAGATGAAAGAGGAAGAAGGGAAGGAGGTAATGAAGAGATGAAAGAGAGAAGAAGGGAAAGAGGGAAACCTGGAGAAAAGGAGAGAAGGGGAGAAGAAAATAGAGGATGAGAAAGAGAGAATATGACAGGGAGAGAAATAAATAGAAAGAAAAGGGGAAAGGAAAAGATGAAGAAATAAAAAAGAAATAAAAATGAGAGCATAAAAGGAAAGGTCAGAAGAAAGGAAGAGAAGAAAGGCAGATAAAAGAAAATAGGACTGAGGCAAGAGAGGTAGAAAAAAGTAAAGATAGAGAAATGAAGGAGGGAGACAGCAATGGAGAGAAAAAGAGAAAAAATGGAGAGAAGGGAAAGGGGTAGAAAATAAGAAAGGGAAAGGGAAAATATGCTGAGTCGATGTAAAGAAGGAGGAAGTCCAGAGTTGGGTTCAAGTACTGACATTATCACCTAGTTATTAGTCAGATGTGCGTGATAATGAGTAAGACCCTTCCTATTTCTAGACTCCAGCTTCCCTGTCTGGGAAGTGAGGGCATTGGACTAGATGGTCTCTAAAGTATCTTCCTTCTCTAATATTCCATGGGCTAATTCCCTCCCCAACTTTGACAATCTATGTCCTAAAGTCCCTCCCTTCCCTGAAATTCTGTGTTGTGAGGTCCCTCTCTTCTCTGACATTCTCTCTTCTAAGGTCTCTCCCAGTTTGGACTTTCTACTCTTCTATGAATAAATTAGTCATCAGAGGCCCCTAATTTTTTTTTAATTTTCTTTTTTCTTTTATTAATATATCCTCATCACCCCTCCCATTAAGCAAATAAAAATTTTTAAAAAATAAATAAAGTCCTCAACACACACACATACAATTCAGCAAAACAAATCGCCACTTTGACCGTATCTGAAAAAGTGTGCTGCTTATTTTCATTTAAGGTGCATCACCTCTCTGGCAGGAGATGAGCAGCAAACTTTGTCTCCATTCTTTCAGACTTATGACTTATCCTTGTGTTCATTGGATTTCTAAAGTCTTTTTAAGTTGTTTTTCTCTCTAATGTTAAGATAGTATGAATCGTTCTCATTCTGCTCCACTCTTCATCAGTTTATCAAGGCTTTCCCAGTTTCCTCTGAAACCATCTATTTCATACAGCACAACAATATTCTACTGTGTTTACATATCAAATGTGTTCAACCATTCAATAATAATAACAATAATAATTTATAGAATGCTTTAAGGTGTTCAAAGTGCTTAAAAATGAGCTCATTCGATCCTTAAAACAACCCTCATCAGGAGGTGTTCTACTTATCCCCTATTTACAGATGAGGAAACTGAAGCAGACAGAGGTTAAGTGACTTGCCAAGGATCACACAGTTGGTAGTATCTGAGGCAGGATTTGAACTCAGGTCTTCCTGACTCCAAAGCCATTATTCCATCTAGCTAGGTAATCTCTTAGTTTCCAATATTTGGCTACCATAAAAGAGCTGCTATAAATATATTCATGTATATGAGTCCTTTTCATGTTTCTTTGATTTCTTTGGGAGTATAGAGAGGCTCCTGTCTTTCTCAGTCTACCAAGTCCTCCTCCATACTAGCCTACATATTCATCCCTCTGGTTAGTCTGAGCAGCGGGTCCTCTTCATTCATCTGCTGTACTCGTTCTCACTTCCCAATTCCACAAGAAGATAAGAAAAAAAAACCGTAGTATACATTGTTGTGTTAACAGAATATACATGTTTGTTGGGTTGTGTTAACACAACATGCATATTGCGTTAGTGTTATTGAACCCTCTAAATGTATTATTTCATTTGATCCAATACCAGGAGGGGAACCCGAGTAACACAGGAAGGTATTCAGAAGGAAAGCCCCCCCCCCCCCCATCACCACCTCAAGGCCATTAAAAAGATTTGTTCCAAGCATACCTGTTCTACCTTCCTGGCTGCTCCCACTCCTTTAATCCCTGACCCCTTATCAAACAACAAAACTACTTGACTTGCTGGAGAATCTATCAGGGCCACATCAATTTTCTCATCTGGCATTTTGAGACATAAAGACATATATATGTCATTCAATACATGTGACACCACATGCACGTGTTCACATGTGTGTATATGTGTGTGCAATTTTTTTTAGTCCGTAAAACCCATTAGAGCCAGACATAACCAAAGATTTTGCTGACAAACAGAAGCTAGAATAACCATCTTTTAAAGGTTGTTAACCAGTAACCAATGACCAGAGAAAGAACAGACTATGGGTTTAATAATGGAGCCAAAGAGGAAATCTCCTTCTTTCTCTTTGGGGCAGAAAAAGAATGATTTTTTTCCTTTCATGAAGAGAAAGGAAGGAGATTTTTGTATGAAAGGACTGCTTGTGCATAGGACTACAACCCACTGGGCATTAGGAGACCAAGGGAAGCTGTTAGGTCCTGAGTGACTTGGGAAGGTAGTGGGTTCTATTCTAATGATGGAGGTTTCCCATTGAAGGATAAGGAACCACTAATGAGGGATGCTATCTGAAAGCAGAGCAGGGGCAGGTGTACATGTAAGGATTAGACCAGATAACCTCTGAGGTCCCTTCCAGCTTAGAGATCCTCTACTCCTAACCCTCACCTTTTCTAGCCAGGGACTGGTGATTCGGATCCCAAGCAAGGTGCGCCCCCTTATTTCTGTAAGGCAATCAATTAGCAGCCAATTATGAAGCCCCTACTATGTGCCAAACACTATGTTAAGCAAATAATGAAGCAATCCTTTCCTTCAAGGAACTTATAAACTATTAGTTGAGGATGGGGACAGGGAACAGAAAACAACAGGCACACAGATTCATACATTTATTTAGTCGGCCATTATTAAATGCTTGTGATATGCCAGGTAATGTAAAGATTAAAAGTGAAATATTCCTGCTCTCAAGGACAGAGTCAGTCCTGAGACTTCATTGATCTAGGACATTCTGAGGCAAGGAAACTCCCCCTGCCGATGCATATTCATATTCTTAGACCTGCTTGGAGATTAAATGACTTGCCCAGAGTCACCTAACCCTCTCCAGTGGGAGTCAGAGGCAAGATTTTACTCAAGTATTCTTAGCTTCAGGGTCCCCCTCTCTGTTCCCTACATCACGCCATCTTTTTCTCAAGAAGTTTACATTATACCAGGTGAGATGTGACTGAGTATCAGAGTGAGAAAGGCACTAGACCAGGAAGTCTGGCTCTGCCACAGACTAGCTGGGAGCAAATCTCTTGGCACTCTCACTCTCAGTTTCCTTACTGGTAAGAACAGGGAGGTTGGATTGGTTGACCCCTAGGACACATTTCAGCTCCATCACTGTATAATGGATGGGGAAGTATTGAGGTCCCAGATACTGGGGGATCCCAAGTGCAGGCTAGGTAGCCACTTTGTCAGGGATGCTGCAGAGGGGTTTAATACTGAGGTGAGGGCTAGAAAAATTCTGAAGTCCTTTCCACCTTGGAAATACTATGATGCCCATCAGGTCACCATCCATGCCCAACAACTAAAGCAAAGAGGCCAGGGCGGCTTCTTTCAGGGGGTCTACTAGTTCCCATTTTCTAGTTCCCATTTCCCATTTTGACCCTACTCTTAATGGCCCTTTTAACTTGATTTCACCTGGCTGGTGACAGAATAAGCATGAGGTACAATTGATCTACATCCCTTAGGGGTATTACTAAGGGGTCATAGAACATCAGAACTGGAAGGATGAGCCTTAGGGCTCGTTGTGAGGTACCGAGGTATCAGAGGAGATACAGTGCCTGCCTTTGGTCACTTACTAGCTTGTGACTCTTGGGGAAATTATTTAACCTCACAGGGATTTCATTTTCTCATCTGTAAAATGAAGGAATAATGATAAAAAAAAATAACAAATTACTAGTTTTTATTCATAGTTTTAAAGTTTTCACAGTGCTTTGTGTTATTTCACTTGATCCACATGGACAGGGAAACTGAGGCTAAGAGAAGTAATCCTTTCCCTCCTTCAGAGGCTCTCAGAAGCCTAGATATAGAGTACAAGGGAGTCCAACTTTGCCATTTCACAGAGGAGGAAACTGAGGCCCAGGGAGGTCAAGTGGCTGCCCACAAGTAGAGACCGGCAGCATCCAATTTAGACATGGCTCCTGTAATTCTTAATCCATTGCCCTTTTCACTGTACCATGCCCCATTCCTCATAAAAAAAAAAACCCTACTGGCGCTCCATTCACTAGTTTCTGAACTCTTCGACCTTGTTTGCAGCCTGTCAGCTGCTAACCAGAGTGCCAAGAATTATGCCCAGAACTCCAGGTGCACTGGCTGAGACCTCATTGTGGGGGGAATTATCACCTCCCTTAGCCACAATACAGTTTCTCTTTACAGGCTGGCTAAATAACTATTGACCCCTTTTTCTGTGTACAGGCCACACCACGTGCCAAGTGCCTTTGTTCTCCTTCTCATACATCTCCAGATTTGGACGTCTTCCCTCTAGAGCTTTAACAAGCCTGGGGTGAATAGGACTTTGCCCCAGGATGCTCACATGGTATATATTGGGGGAGGGAGGGGCCTTTGCCCCTGTGCTTTCCCCTCACACAACCCGAGTCCCTCTCTCTTACCTTACAATCCTCAGGAGGGGTAGATACAACTTCCTCTGGCTGCTACCTACAGGATCCCACCACCATGGCATCCTTCCTTTGGGTCTGGCTTTCCTCCCAAGCCCCTTTCTGAGGGTAAAAGGTGAAGGCAAGGACTCTGCAGGGAATGGGCCATCTCCTCTTGGAGAGACTATACACACCTCAGGTGGCCGGTGTACTATCATACATCCCTGGTCCCAGTCCATCTTTGTCAGATAGTCTCTACCAATTAAATTTGCCCCTAGGTGCAGGTCCAACTACCAGTCAATCAACAAGCATCTATTATGTTTTCATTATGTACTAGACATTATATTAGTGATAGAAAGAAAAAAATATATACCCAAAAAGTAACACTTCATTCTAATTCTAAGACATGTTTGCAGACCAGTAAATAAACAAAATACATACACAGTGATTGGGGAGAGCATTAATCATCGGGGAAATCAGATTAGTTATGTCTCTGATAATCTCCTTTTCATTTTCTCAGCTTTACAACTACCCCCCCAAAACTTCCTCTACCCCAGTGGTTCTCAACCTTCCTAATGCCACAACCCTTTAATACAGTTCCTCATGTTGTGGTGACCCCCAACCATAAAATTATTTTCATTGCTACTTCATAACTGTAATTTTGCTACTGTTATGAATCATAATGTAAATATCTGACATGCGGGATGTATTTTCGTTGTTACAAACTGAACATAACCCACAGGTTGAGAACTGCTGCTCTGCCCCATTTTAAAATTCTCCTGTCCTCTTTTCTTCTTTTTTGCTTCTCTTCTACCCCTGCCCAAGTTTTCTACTACTTCTTAACTATATTTTTTCATTGATTTCAATGCCTGGTACATAGTCAGTCCATCAACAAACATTTATTATCACCCACTGTGTACCAGGGACTAGAGATCCAAAGACAAAAATGAAATAGCCTCTGCCCTCAGGTACCTCCAATCTATCAGCTTGATAGATGAAATCAATACAGTGTCATTGAGGGAAGAGGGCTTAGCAGCTTTGGGGGTTGGGGAACTCTCCATGTAGAAGACTCGAGCTGAGCCTTCAGGGAAATTGGGGATTGTAAATGGTGAGGAGCGGGTGTGCTGGAGGGATGATTTTGAAACTTTCACTGTAAGAATTCACACCTTAGAAATCAGCAAACACTACAAATCAGGGCTTGATCAATGTTTTTGTTGATTTCTAGACTTAAGAAAGTGATGTCAGTAATGCATATAAGACTCACTAGTGTCTTGTATTTGGAGAAAGTCTATTGTTACTAGAGACCAGCACAGCCCTGGGAGGCTGGAAGGCATTTAGATGCTTTTTAAATTGAATTGAACTGAATTTCCCTCACAAGTTCAAGGCTCCATCTCTCTGTATTTAAAGTAGGATTGCATAAGGGATGATACAAGGGTGTGAAAACAAGCACTTTCTGACTCTTGTTTCAGTAGTTTTCGAACTCTCAGAGCTAGGCAGTACAGCAGGGTAGAGAGAGGGCTAGATTTACAGTCGGAAGGTCTGACTGTAACTGACTAAATAACAAAACCTCTGGGGGAGAAGGGCTGAGTTCTAATCGAAGCTCTGCCAATGATAATATAACCTTAAACAAGCCAGATAATCTCCATAAGCCTTACATGAAACTTTAAAATAAATCTTTATAAATGAATAAGAAACCAAGGGAAACATTTCTTGTAGGGGAAAAAGTTGATAATTAAATATAATTATTTGAAAAAAACAAAATGAAAAAAGCCCTTGTAGGCAAAATTCTAGTTTTAGTTCTAAGCAAAGTTCTACTTACTTGCTCTGTGACCTTGGGCAAGTCCTTTCCTTCCCTGTAAAATGAAGGTGGGTTAGACTTCGGAGTTTGTTAGGTCTCTTACACTTCTACAATCTATGAACTTTCCTTACCCCCAAATCTATAAATACATTTCTCTGAGAAGTCCCTGGAGGGGCCAAGCTGGAGGCAATGACTGTTTGTGCTCACAGAAAAGCCTCCTCATTTTGGGTGGTGTGGGTGGAGTCAGGTGATTTCAACCCAGCTGTCTCTCTAGCACAGACAGTGTGCCCTTAAACAAGTCACTTTCCTGCTTCAATCTCAGTCTCTTCTCGGGAAAAAAGGAAGGGTTTGGACTCATGGTCCCCAGGGTTTCTTCTAACTCTAAATCCTAGAGAGTTTTTTAAATCACAACCTACAAGTTCTGCCAGATATAGTCAACAAAAATAGCCAATGTTTGCATGCGTTACCTCATCTGAGGGGGTACTACAGGTATCTCCATTTCACAAATGAGTAAATTGAGAAAATTTCCTACATAAGGCATTTCCTGATTCCCTCCAATTATTGGTTCTTCACCCCCAAATTACCTTGTCCACAGTTTGTATTTGGCAGAGGCAAGTTGACCCCACAGCTTCCTGACTACAAGGTCTTTTCACTGAGTCACATTGGTGTGTGACCATAAGCAAGCCATTGTAGGTCTCTGACTATAAATGACGAAGAAAGTATCAGAACTACATTGGTAGAGAAAATGTCTCACCCAGAGCTCCCTATAGTGATAGAAATAATAGGTGTAATCAAACAGATGAACTGACTGAGATAGGTAGATAGATAGATGGATAGATGGATAGATAGATAGATAGATAGATGGATGGATGGATGGATGGATGGATAGATGGATGGATGGATGGATAGATGGATGGATGGATAGATGGATAGATGGATAGATAGATAGATAGATAGATAGATAGATAGATAGATAGATAGATGGATGGATAGATAGATGGATGGATAGATAGATGGATGGATGGATAGATGAATGGATGAAGGTAAGTAGATAGATAATTGTTAGGTTGAGAAAAGACAGGAGAGATGAGGGATGAGGAGGAGGGAAAGAAAGAATCTAGGAGAGAGACAGTGTCTATATAATATGTTTGTATATATATAGCCATATGTATCACTAGAAATTGACTTACATACATGCTATTTCTCCAGGAGGGGACCAATGCCATTTCTGTCCTTGTATCCTAGGCTCCTAACCCAGTGCCTAATATATAGTAGGTTCTTACCTTTGGGAATGGACTTGAACACAGACTCCCACAGCAGCACGTGTCAAGGGGTGGTGGAAAGGGCAGTGTGACTGCAGTCAAAGAAACTGAGTTAAAATCCCACCTCTGGCCTTTAACCACCTGTATGACCTTCAGCAGACCTTTGTCTTCCTGTGGTCTGAGGTCCTTCATCTGTAAAATGAAGGGAGTGTCCCGGATGACCTCTTACTCTAGTTTGGGGTTCTTAGCCTGGGGTATGTGACCCTTTAAAAAAAATAATTTTGAACATTAATTTCAATATATTTGATTTCCTATGAAATCCTTTTTATTTTATTTTATGCATTTAAAGGCATAATTCTGAGAAGAGAGCCTTAGGTTTCACCAGTCTGACTGTCCCAAGGGGTCCAGGACACACAGAAAAGGTTAAAGGCCCCTGCTCTAGAGCCATGAGTCTCTAAGTGTCAGAGGCAGGATCTGAACCCAGGCCTCCCAAATGTAGCTCTTTCTGGCATGTTACCTCTCAGACGAAAAAGGAAGTGTAACAAAACAGTATTTTATTACATTGAAGAAAAGATGCCTCTTTTCTTCTGCAAGGACACCTTTCGTGGACAAATTCATGGTATCTAGAGCTAAACTTTGCACTTCTAACCAGGAAGCAACCCTCAACACAATCAGACCATCATTATACAGTCCAGTCCTACCACCATCAGCTATGAACCTACTATGTGCAAGGCTCCCAATCCAGGTACTGAAGAGGAATCACATCAGCATCCAAGGCTCAGGACATAGTGCTTTCCTCAGGAAGCCAACAGTTGGCCAATAAGCATGTATTCATCACCATATGCTAACAGGCAGTCAGCATTTATTCATCACCTCCTTGTACCAGGTACTATGAGGGGAGGTTAAGAATACAAACACAAAGGATGAAACAGACCCTCCTCAAAAAGAAGTGACATTCTATCAGGAGCAAGTCTGTGTCCACATCTATACAAAGTGAATCTAAATTCATCATGAGGGGTGTGGAGAGAGAGCCAAGCCATTGATGGGAGCAGTCAGGCCTGCGGGATGACCAGTGTGAAAGCAAGAAGGTGGGAGATGTCAGGAAAATAGATGTGGTCACAAGCACAGGTCCTACAAAGCAGTGATCATGGCTAAGAGCTGCAAAGAACAGCAAGGATTCGTGGAGAAGGAGGGGAAACAAACATTGTAACTTGCTAGTCATGGTGCCAAGTGTTTTTTAATTGTCATCTCAGCAGATCCTCACAATAACTATGGGAGTTATTTGATCAGACGGATTCGGATTACAGATTTCTGGGAGGTGGCGCCCTTTGACCTGAACCTTAAAGAATGAGTGTGTCAGATTCCAGCTGGTGAAGTTGGGATGAGGGAAGGAGGGCATGAGAAACAGCTTCTAGTAAAGGTATAGAAGGGGGAAGGATTGGACCAACTCAGAGAACAACAAGGAAATTGGTTTGGCTTAAGTGTCAGGGGCAAGAAGGGGAATATCGGATAAGATCAAGTTTGAAAGATAAGTTGGAGCCCAGTTGTGGAGGCTTTGAATGAGGGAATTTGTTCATTAAAGAATTTAAGCTCCTTGAGGGGAGGTGCTGTGTCATTTTTGTGTCCCCAGTACCCAGCATGGTCCCTGGTACATAGTGGGTCCTTAATAAATGTCTGTTGGTTCATTAATTAATATACCCGTCCCTCTTATCATCATTGTTATTTTTTTAAAAAAAGACGATGGCCAAAAGCTTGTCTGACGTTGTGCTAGGCACTCTCAATTAGCAGCAAATGAGCAAGCATAATATTTGTTCTCAAGGAACTTAAATTTTAAGGAAATACTAGCCAAGGCAGCATACGAACAAACACGGAAGGAGTCCTAAGCATAAATTCAATTCACAAATAACATATGTGTATTTAAGTCAATAAGTAACTTGACAAGGACATGGTATCGCATACTGAGAACGGAGTTAATTCACAGGTGATTGGTGAAGGGTAAATCAGTCTTGGAATGTCACAGCTGGGAGGGAGCTTGGAACAGGGAGTGTCAGAGCTGAGGGAAGGGAGGCTGCACGGGACTGTCCGTGTCAGAGCGCAAAGATCTGACCCCTTCATCTTACAGGTAAGAAGACTAGGATCCAGAGAAGGGGTATGATTTGCCAAGGGTCACAGAACTAGTTAGTGAATGAATCAGGGCTAGAATCCCAGATTACTGACTCACAAGTCACCAGTCTTCCCCTGGTGAAAGTTTAGATAGAGTGAAAAAGATTTTCTTGGGGAGGAGGGGACAGAATGGGCTGCTATCATGGGATTTAGAGTGGAAGGGCACTCACTTGGAGATCTTATAGTATATTCCTCCACTTTGGAGGTAAAAATGTGGAATATCAAAGCTAGGAGGGAGGTTAGAAAAAGGAGTGTCAGAACTGGGAGGAAACATAGAACAGGGAGTGTCAGAGCTGGGAAGGAGCCCAGAGAGGTAAAAAACACTTGTCTAGGATCACATAGCTACAGCCAGGATGTAAACTGGGGTCCTCTGGCCCGAATCATAGGGCGTACATTTACAATGGGATGGGACATTGGATATTAACCAGTCCTTCTCCCTCATTTTGCAGATGAGGAAACTGAGACCCTTAGAAGTTGAGTGACTTGCCCAACAGCAAAGAGATAATAAAGAGAAGAGGTAGAATTTGAACCCAGGTCCTCCAGTCCTCTTCCCCACTATGCCAGTACCTCAGTTTACAGGTGAGGAAAGTGAGGCCCAGAGAGAAAACGTCATAACTCTTTAAAAAACCCACATTTTAACTAAAAACCAAAGTGGGGGGGGGTCTTAGGTCAAGCCCCCTCTCAGAAGGTTGTGATTGTAGTGACGGATTCTCACCGCTTTAGAGCTAATGGACCCCACAGTCCGATATTACATACGCCCGAGGTTAGATTCAGAGTTTGCGCCCTTGCGGCTCACAGCCCGCCGTTCCTGTTGGTGCTGGCCCTCCGCCCGGGGCTTTAGTCTCCTGGGTTTCCTTGAGGGTGGCTCAAATCTCACCTTCTGCAAAAATGTCTCCTTGGGTTTCTCCCCCTTTCTCCAACCCGCCTTTATCTACTCAGTAAACCTTGTGTATTTATTTAATGATTTACATGTTATCTCTTTGAAGGCCAAGAACCACTTTTTGCCTTTCTTTGCGTCTACCCTGCTCCTGGCCTATAGTTAGGAACAATCCATAAATGCTCCCTGATTGACTGACTGACTGAGCAGATTTGTACTTGGGCAGTTCTGACTCACAGCCCAAACATTTCGTATACTCCACCACACCTGTCTAGATAAGCAAATGGACCTAGTTGTCTCCTGTGCTCAAGGATGATGTTCAGTAAGGGAGAGTACTGAGTCAATTGGCCTGAGGTTTATAGAGGATTGTGTGTAGAAGTCAGAGAGGACAAAGGAGAGAGGTTGAAGCAAAAAAAAAAAAAATGAGGATTGTGGACCTAACTGAAGACCTAAGGTAAGGCCAAGAGTCATGACTGCAGAGGACAGAGGGGAATAGACTGAACTGAGACTGTCTTGTCAGTAGATGTGACATGATGTGAGATGCCAAGAGCAGTGGTGTGTCCATGGGGACTCCTGGATTCAGGGGTAGGCAGCGGGGAACAGGAGGGGCTGGGGAATCTGAGCAGGGGGTGGAGGGAGGTGGTGGAAGTCTGCTGAGCAGCTCAGGCTTTGACAGAGAGTTCAAAGACAGCATCTGATTCAGCTGCTTTTGCTTCGGTTCCCCCGTCTGCAAGGTGCAAAGAGAAATCCGTTTATCTGTCAGCCCAGGTGACAAAAAAACCCAATAGAGTAGCTGACACAAAGGATCAGAAAGGACTCAGGCTCTTCTGACCTCAGTAGAGAAGTTCAGAAACTCTCCTTGTAGAACTGGAGAGTTGATAAAAGAGCATATCCAAAAAAACTGCAGTGAAGCTATTGGCCCATTTCTAAGAATTCCAGGGCTGGGGACGGAGGGGTGCCAGCTGACATGACCAAGCACTTGCTGGGATGTTACAGAAGAAATTGGGGGTCAAATTTAGGCTGGGTTCGATGCCTTCTGAGGCTCCTTCCAACTCTGTAGCTTGGTAATGCTGGGTAGCCAGGTGACTAGGATTTAGGGTCAGAAAACATGAGTTCACACCCTAACCCTGGTACTTACTACAGCTTATATGACCTGAATCAAGTTAGAACCCTTCAGCGCCTTGGTTTCCTCCTAGGATTATAGATTCAGAGCTAGAAGGGACTTCAGATGCCATAGATATATAGTTAGAAGATATTTCCGAAGCCATCTTTTTACAGATAAGGAGGCCCTGCAAATTGCCCTAGTGTCACACAGATAGGAAGGGAGGGAGGAAACAAAGAGTTTCTGTTGTGTCCACTCTATTCCAGGCACTGCAAATACTGTCTCATTTGATCCTCACAACAACCCTGGAAGGTAGGTGCTCTTATTATCCCCACTTTGGAGTTGAGGCAACTGATGCAAACAGAAGGTAAATGGCATGCCCAGGGTCCCAGGGTCACATGGCCAGTAAGTATTTGAAGTGGCATTTGAGTCCAGGTGTCTCTGACTCTCATCCAGGAACTCTTCCCACTGAACCATCTAGACAGGCTCCTCAGTCTAGAAATGCGCTTCTTAACCTGAGCCATGTGATCATACACATACACAGGCAGATGTAGGATTCTTTATAGATATATATGTATATATGATGTGTCAACTGTAGGCATGTTTAATATCAATGTGATACGCATCATATACGACTTATATATCAGATTTCTAACTATTTCAGTATAACTGGTTTCCTTTATAATCCTATGTGTTTTATTTTATTCATTTAAAAATATTATTCTGAGAAGAGCACCACAGGTTTCACCAGACAGACCAAAGAGGTCCAAGCCACAAAAAAATTGAGAGCTTCTGGTCCAGCAGGTCCTTAGGGGCTGACTCCAAACCCCTCATTTTTCAAGGGAGGAAATTGAAGCCTAGAGTAGAGAAATAATTGACACAAGATTACAAAACTAGTAAGTGTCTGAGAGAGGATTTGAACCCAAATGTTCCTGGCTTCAAATCCAGCGGCCCACCCCACTACACCACACACTTTGCTTCTGTAAATGAGGTGGCTGGATTAGAGGGCATCTGTTGCCTTTGTCAGCTCAAGATTGACCATCCCATGACCAATTCACTCAAGGGCTCCATGGTCACATAGGAAAGTGACCAGAAATAGAACAGGTTAAACCGACAAGGAAAAGGAAGGATAGACACAAGCCAGGACAAGAGGTGGGGACAAGCAATGAGAAAACATCATCACAGCTTCTCAGTCTTTGGGAGGATGGGAGTCAGAGGTGGACAGCAAGGTTACAGAGAGCAGAAGCTCTCTTGGAATAAGAATCAGTTAGAAAAGAGAGAAGAGGAAGAGAATATTCAAGGGATCCGGAGAAACAGGTGTACAGGGCGGCGCCTTAACAAAGCAGATGGATGACTGGAGCCCCAAGGCACCATGACAGTTGGGCTGAGAGTGGCAGAATGCAGGGAGGTGCCTGTCCCTTCCCCAGGCAGGGAGAGATAGCATTCCCCCACACCCACGTCTTCCCAAATACTGGAAGACAAATAGCTAAGAAAATAGAGCACAGAGGATGAAGACAGAGCTGGAGAAACAAGAAGCCCTGCGGCCAGGAAAGAGGGTGGGGGAGAGATTGTGATGCTGGGCCAAAGAGAAATAAAGAGGACCATGTAACCACAATGGCCCTAGGGACCAATGGATTCTCCCTAGAATCAGCCACTTCCTTCTAGAGATTCTTTAAGACACTAATGAATTTAAACCACATCCAATATTGGTCAGAGACAGGAGATTGGAACTTGTCCCTCCTGTCACATCTTGCCTTTTTCAAGCTATCAAGATTGAGGAGTGGGAAGGGTGTATTGTGAGAACAAGAGAGAAAATTTCGTTTTGCAGAAAAGGACTTAGAGGAAACATTCTGAGATAGAGAATTTAGAAAAGAACAAGGGGCAGCTAGGTGGTGCAGTGAATAGAGGACCAGTCCTGGAGTCAGGAGGACCTGAGTTCAAATCTGGCCTCAGACACTTAACACTTACTAGCAGCGTGACTTTGGGTATGTCACTTAACCCCAACTGCCCTCCAAAAAGCAAAAAAAAAATTTTTTTTTAATGTAAAAAGAAAAGAACAAATTTTCCAGAGATCGATGTTATATTCTTTATAAGATCATGGATTTGATCTGGAAGAGACCTCCAAGAGCCTTCAGCCCAAACCCCTTATTTTACAAATGGGGAAACTAAGGCCCAGAGATACTTAGGGCCTTATCCAATGTCACACAGGTAATAACCATCAGAGAAAGATCTGAACCCAGGCTTTCCAATTCCAGAGATAGTTCTCTCCCCACCGTATCTATCATATAACCCATTTCTTACCTTTTAAATCAGCTTGAGCTGGAGAAATTTCTCATTTATCTTCTCATATAGAGTTTTGGAGAGATATTCCATCTCCCAATAGACCCCAAGAGAACCTGGTCAAAACTCTGGCTCTGCTACTTATTATGTGAATAACGTTGACCAGTTCCTACTCCAGAGCCTCAGTTTCCCCACCTGTGAAATGAGAGAATTAGATGACTCTCTGAGTCCTTTCCCCAATGGTGATCAATAGGTTAGAGGCATTGTTTCTTTCCTCTCCAGCTCCAGGAGGTTCCTGGCCACACCCTAGCCCACCACACACTCACCCTGAGCCTTTCAAATATGAAGGGATAGGCCCTCCTCAGGAAAAGGAGACACTTCCCAGAAAGAAATTCTCTGATTTCTGAGTAAAGACCATGCTTTCATCCAGAGAACCAGTGATGGAGAAAAAATAAATACAATAATGACTGAGACAAGAAGGATCTGGAATAATGTAATACTCAGGCCTAAGAGAGATTACCTCAGGCCTGAGATCTAGAGGTAGCCAGAGAGGGACATAAGAGCTTTTCATCTCTCTGTTTGGTCTTCCCTCTACCACTTAGACAAGCTGCTTGCTAGTTCTTCACTCAGGCCATCTCTGAAGGAGGAGGATGCTTACTTTAAGGGTTGCTTGTACTTAAGATCCAGAGGTAAAGTCAGAAGAAGAAAAGAGGAATTTCTTAGATGGAGAGACTCAGGAGAATACCAGTCTGTTGCTGAAATAGTAGAGAGACTCCAGGCCTTCTTAAGGAGATATGTTAATTCTAGGTGTTAATCAGTGACTCTGCAAGTGAAAATTACAGACTTTACTATTTGCTTGTGCCCAGTGAATGGTGACAGTCGTTACTCATTCCCAGAGCAGGAAGGGGAAGGATGAGCAGTAGGGAGGAGAAGGAGAGGAGATTATATTATTAAGGTGCCCCTTGGAAGAGACCCTGAGCTTTCTGGAGCCAAAATCCCACAATAAGGCCAATGGAATGCAGAAGGCAACCAGTGGGTCCAAGAAGAGAAAACAAAACAAAACAGAAAAATGATTCTGTGACCCCAAAAACAGCCAAACAGATAGGGCAACTCAGATCTCCACCCAACTCCAAGACAAGGGAAATGGCCTCTGGAGGCTGGGATATTTGTTGTCATTAGCATTATTGTCATGGTTGTGTTTTAAATAACTGGGTTATTGAGTATCAATAATAAGCTAATGCACTCTCCCAACCCAATTAGCCCCTGGAACTGCCCACTGACTTATAATGCAATTACAGCAACATTACTGTGGTCCTCCAATTTGATTTTATATATTTGGCAATTATTTGTCCAAAATAATCATGTTGTTATCATTAGCATTGGGGCGATCAATCAAATATTTGTTATTTTATTGAATTCATCTAATGTTCTTCCTCCCAGTGAGGCTTAAGGCCCTGAACCAGCGATCAGCCCTCAGACAGCTGTGGAGTGTTGGACTTGGCATCAGCAGGATAAGGCTTCTGGTTTCAGGCCCCCTGAAGCTCTTTTGGCACATGTAGGCATCTCTATTCATGTTGTTGCCACCTTATAGGACATCATATCCTTAGAGAAGCTACAGTTTTGGTTTTATCTTTGCCTAGGAATTTGTTATACAGTAAGACATTTATTAAATGCTTTGAACTGGATCAAATTGAATTGAAGTCCTAGGTCTTTGTTAATGATTTAAACTTAGAGAAATCCCATCTCCTCACTTTGTTCCCAGTGCCTAGGACAGTGCTTACACATACTATTTGTTGTTGCTTAGTCATTTTCCAGGCACATCTGACTCTTTCTGACCCCATTTAGGGGCCTTCTTGGCAAAGACACTGGGATGGTTTGCCATTTCCTTCTCCCGCTCATTTTACAGATGAGGAAACTGAGGCAAACAGGGATTAAATGACTCACCCAGGGTCACCCAGCTAGTAAATGTCTGAGGCCAGATTTGGATTCAGAAAGATGTCTTCCTAGACTCCAAGAGCAGTGCTCTATCCACCGCACCACCTAACTGCCCTGAAATAGAAATAGGGATCACTATTCCACACATAAGTATCCCTGTGGGCCATATATTCACTTAGCTTTAAAATGTAATATTATCTATGTTTTATTTTATTTTCACTTATTTTGTTAAATATTTCCCTAATTACATTTTAATCTGGTTCATGTTACCCTGGGAAGTGTCCATGGGCCACATGCTACCCATGGACTACTGTGTTTGACATGTGTTCTATAGCATCCCTGACTGTGGCTAGCCAGCCTCTACTTGAAAATCTCCTGTGACTTGGCACTCCCAAGCTAGCCAAGGCCATCACTAGGCAGCTGTGATATCAGGAAGTTTCCTTGATGGAATGTAAACTCCCTAGAAGGAGGGGTTGTTTAATTTTTTTCTTTGTGTCTCTATGTACAGTGTGTAGCACATAATGAACAGTCAACAAGTACTTGTGTGGTAGATTGATTGGTGGGTTGATGCAAATCAAAACCTACTTTCAGTAATTTTCACCCATTGCTCTCAGTCAATCCTCACGCTTCCCTATAGCAAATCAATCAACCAATCAGCAAGCACTTATTAAATACTTACATAAAGCTAAAATCTCAGCTGCCCTTCCCAACATTGGCACCAGACAAAAATAGGTAGTTTTTACCAGTGGGTTAGATAGAGCACTGGACCTGGAGTCGGGAATATTTGAGTTCAAATCCAGTCTCAGACATTTACTAGCCATGTGACCCTGGGCAAGTCACTTCACCCTCTTTGCCTCAGTTTCCTCATCTGTAAAATGAACTGGAGTAGGAAAGGGCAAACCACTCTAGTATCCTTACAAAGAAAACCCCAAATGGGCTCACAAAGAGTTGGACATGACTGAAAAACAACAAAAGTTTTGACATTTCTCCATTATTCTGCAGCTATACATTATAATACTCTAGGAGATGGGTCTTTCAAAAGTGTCTTTCAGACAGAACTTTCTGAAACACAGAGATGTTGAAGTTACTGATAGACCTTACTGATAAAAACAACTGGACATGAATTGGAAAAAATCATAAGCTTGTGGATTTGGAGGAGGAAGGGACTTTAGAGATTACTGAGCCCAGTACTTTCATTTTATATGTGAGGAAACTGAACCCCAGAGGGGCTAAGAGACTGATCTAAGTTCACACAGATAGTAATTAGCAGAACTGAGATTAGAGCCCAGGTTCTCTGCTTCCCATTGCACCAAGCTGCAAATGGGAAAGAGGCAAAAGTAAAGGACCAGAGAGAGAGGAATGCACCCTAAAAAAGAACGAGAAGAAAAAATCTTAATCACGTGCATCTCTTGCCACTAGCTTTTTTCTTGGAAATAGGTAAAACACTAAGTCAAAAATAGCTTATACTCACCTGGCACTTTAGACACACCTCATTCACTTGCTGTGATATATCCCCAACAGAGATATTACTCTCTCAATTTTACAAATGAGAAAACTAAGTTTCAGAGAAGAGAAATCCAGGATCATATAGGTCAGTAACTATCACAGCCATCACATAAGACATGACTGCAAGACCACTATGAAGTAAATTTTCTATTCTTTATCTTCTTTGTTTACAAAAGAAAAATCTGAAGATGAATAGGTGAGAGGGAGGAAAAAAAGGAAAGAGGAAATCAAAAGGCAAATGCTATAACTGGTATAATTTAAGGAAGAGTGGAAGATTGGGCATAAAGTCGTGTTTGATGAGAAAAAACAAAGATTACTTAGAAAGCAAGGGAGGGCACTCTGTACCATTGCCTTGCGGTGACCCAAGCACTTTCCTTGCATTTATCTTCTCAGTGATGGATGGATGGCAATCTCCATGAGGGAATGGCCTCTCTCCTGGCAAAATCACAGCTTCTCTATGCATTCAGATAATTTCCTAATCATGAGAGTGGTCCCCAACAGGAATGAATTAGCCTCAGAAGGCATGAGCTACCCAGCACCAGAGAGCTTCAAAAAAAGGCTGCATAGCTGCTTGCGAGGGATGTTTGAGGGGATTCTTGTTCATCTAGCATTGGCCTAGATGCCTGCTGAGGTCCATTCCAGCTGTGAGGCTCTGGGTTTCTATCATCCATTTGGTGATCATTTAGTGGCATAGATGAAATGAGTTGATGGCTACAGCCTGTTTCCTCATGGACAAATAAAACCATTTGTGATAATTGAAACTAATTCATCCTCTAAATAGGGAGAGACCAAGAACAAACAGTCCACAGAGCAGTCTCCTCTGACCTTCTAAGGAGTCGCATTGACCCAAGAAGGGACATACTGTTCTCCCATGACTCTTATTATTATTACAGATATCTTTTTTTTTATTTCACCTTCATTTCTAAATATATCAATCCCCTTCTCCTACCCAGAAAAAATATGCCTTGCTACAAAAACTAAAAGAGAAAATGGGAAAGGAGGGAGCAGTTCAGCAAAACCAGCCACTACATCAGCTCAGGCTAGTAGTGTATGCAGTGTTCCACACCCATAGCTCCCCCACTCTTTGAAGAAGGCAGGGAAATGAGTTTTCCAGCTTGGTCCTGACAACTACACCATACTCAGGCCTCCACAGTTTTTGTTTCCAGCTACACCATTGCATACATCACAATTAAATCCCCATGCTCTTTGTCCATACATATGGGGTTGATCTAAATTCCTTCTCTCTCTACCATTCATTCATACCAATTCCCCCTCCTTTTTTAATCACCACAGAGCAGAGGAGCCAAGGAGCCTCCATTCTCCCATTGCAATTCCTGATGCTGCTTACTTCACTTGTATTCATTCATAGAAGTCTTCCCAAGCTTCTCTATATTCATCATTCTCTTTTTTCTTATAGTCCAGTGATACCCCCAATTGCATTCATGCACCCAATTTGTTTAGCTATCCCCCTTATTGGAGACTGTCCCCTTTGTTTCTAGTTCTTTTCTCCTATAAAAGGTGCTGATATCTTCAGAAGTGGAAGACTTTTTTTGCCTTTGACCTCTTTGGATTGTATGCCTAGAAGTTGGGTACTTGCTTCTAATTCTCTTTCCATTTCATTCATTGTCTGATAGCAAACTTCAGTGACATCAGCAGCAGCAGCAGCACAACAACTCCCAATTCTGGAGGTTTGCACAGAGCTTTACATACATTACCCTATTGGAGTCTGATAGTAATCCTGTTAAGTCTGGCCTATTATCATCCCTATTTTAGAGATGAAGAAATTAAATCTCAGAGAGCTTAAGTGACTTGCCCAAAGTCACAGGGCTACAATGGTCTGAAGCAGGATTTGAACCCAGATCTTCCTATCTCCCAAGCCAATTCTGCATATCCCACTGCTGTGCCTCACTTGAATGAAAGAATCTGCTACCAGCAGTTATTTCCTTAGAAATGATTTAATAAATGATTCTGATTAAGGCATGGACAGCAGGAGTTTCCTTGGGCCATGCCAGGTGCCACCGCCAATTGCCCAATCTTGATGGCACCAATAACACTAATTGAGAATGTTGGCCCAGGTGGCGGAGGTGGGTGCTGCAGTCATGACAGCTTCCTGTATCCTTGGGGAAGGTGGGGGTACGGGAAGGAGGACCAGTGATTTGGGCTTGGCTTGTGAAGCCAGAGAAGCAGGTCAGGTCAACTCAATGTACTTGGGAGGAAAGAGAAGCTGTGTCAAGGTTGATCTGGTTGTTCACACACATACACACACACACACACACACACACACTGTATTTATAGAGAGATTGCATCATCTCAGTGATAGGAGAATAGAGGCTCACTGACTCTTCGGTGATGAAAAAAGGAGGGGAAATTGGTGTGAATGATTGGGGGAGAGAGAAGGAATTTAGGTCAGCCCGGTATGTGTGGGCAAGAGCAGGGGGAAGTTTATTGTGAGTTCAGGGGGAAGGATGAAGGCAAATTGGGTCAAGCCTTTGTGGAAAGGATGAGAGAATTGGGTCAGAACTGTGGGGGAGAAGGCAAGGGAATTGGGTCGAGCCTTGGGATAGGAGGGGAAATTGGGTCAAATGTGAATGTGTAAGGAAGGACAGGAGGCAAAGGGAAGGTAAAGCCAGTTCCTAAGAACAGAGAGGAAGGGTCAAGAGGGATGAAGACAAGTTAACATGTAGATTAAAAATTGGATGATTGCATCCTGATGGTTTTCTTGGGATAGTCGTTGGATTCTTGGATTCTCATGCTGTATTTTAATAGGCTAATATCAATAGCTATTAGCTCTCAAGTCAATTTTCCTACTTCTGTCTAACACTGGTAGTTAATAGATTACCTTATGTTCACATATGTTACACATGCTGATCTATGCAAATGTACACTCTTATTTTATACCCAACAGCTAGCACAGTAACTAGAACATAGCAAACACTCAATAAGTACTTGCCAATCTATTGATTCATTGTATTTATTCTTCATGAATATATATATATGTATATGTATATGTATATATACATACATTGTCTCTACCTATCCTCCTGCCATAGAATGTAAGTTCTTTTGTCTTTGTTTCTCCAATGCCTAGGTGCTTAATAAATGCTAACTGATGTCTCCCTCAATAGAACATAGGACTATTTAATCTATGGTTTTATATCTCGAGCACCCCCTATAGGGAATAGCACATAGTAAGTGTTTAATGAATCCTTATTGACTGAATGATTAGACAGAATGACTTTATTCTCTGTCTTTGGGCAATTGAAAGTCAAGCCAAGAAGAGGTGATGGTTCAATAGCTCTGTGGCCTAATGACATTTGCCATAAACACATGCCCAAGTCAGTCCATTATGTGGGTTACCCTATAGGGACAAACCCAGCCTAAGGTGGTCTACTTTCAGATTGTTGGGACGCACAGCCAGGCAGCCTGATCACTGGGAGCCTCAAAATCCGCCTCCCGATGAAAAGCCTAAGAATTAGTCAGTTCCAACAATGATGAACAAATCTTGTTCAATTTTGTGTAATCACACCCAAAAAACCGTTTTAACATTGGGAATGGTGTTGTTTTCAGTGTCCTCTGATTCATAGGCTGAACTCTTCTTGGCTAGTTTGTTAATTATATTTGTTCCCTAAGCTAAATGATATATAATTCTTTCCCTATATGCTATGAAATTCTACTGAGAAAATTATTAGGTCTATATAAGTTTTTATAGCTAAAGTGTGCCACACAGTCAATATATAGTATTTTGCATTACTTGAATAATTAGGGATTCATTGTGAGCTCATTTGGGTTTAGTGGCTATTGAACTGGGTCATCCATGCTCTTCTTTTGAGTCATGTAGAATTGTGGAGGGTCACAACAGATAAGACTGTCTTTGTCATGCCCTCATATCTGTGTGTTGATTCTGTTTGAGTATTCCCTGGACATTTCATTCAGCTCAATTAAACAAACACTTTTAAACACTCATCATGTGCCAACTACCAAGTTGGGATAAGGAGGGAACAAAGAAAAAAAGCAATGCTTGCCCTCAAGGAGTTTCTATTCTTTCTAGAAATTTCTCTGGATTTTTCTAATTAGTGCCTCCTCCCTATCAGGTATATCCTTATCTGTTCATATATCTTATTTTGCCAGATAGAATGGCAGCTCCTTGAGGACAGGCACTAGGGCTTTTCTTTGTTTGTTTGTTTGTTTGTTTGTTTGCTTGTTTTTGCCTTTGTCTTTGTGTCCCTGCTGCCTACCATACTGAATGATAAAATGTTAGGTACTTACCATGGTTCCTTGAAAATAGTATTTAGTCGTTTCAGTCTTGTCCTACAGTCTGTGACCACATTTGGGGTTTTTCTGGCAATGATACTGGAATGGTTTGCCAGTTCCTTCTTCAGCTCATTTCACAGATGAGGAAACTGAGGCAAACGAGGTTAAGTGACTTGGCCAGGGTTACCCAACTAGTAAGTGTCTGAGGTTGAATTTGAACTCAGGAAGATGAGTCTTCCTGACTCCAGGCCTGGCATTCTATTCACTGTACCATTTAGCTGCCCCACTTGCAAATAGTAGGCACTTAATTAATACTCTTTGGATTGGATTGAATCAGATTGATTGCATTGGACTGAATTGAACTGGGATGTATTGGATCTGGGCAGGACCAAGCTGTTCTTTCCCCCCCCCCCCTTCCCTCCCCTCCTCTCATACGACACCACATCTCCTGTCTCCGAGCTTTTGCCAACGCTGTATCTCATGCCTGAAATACATTCCTTTTTTACTGCTTATCCTCTGAGAATTCCTAGTTTTCTTCAAAGTTCAACTGTTAGTGCCTTCTTCCACAAAAAGAGCACTTATTTATTTTTTTATATCTGTAGATTTGTAAATCAGTCTATCAGTAAGCACTTAAGTATTTGCAATGGGCCAAGAACTATATTAGGGTCTATTGTAAGCTCTTCAAGTGCAAAGACTGTTTCATTTGTGAGAAGAATGGATTTAAAGCTGGAAGAGAACATAGAAGCCATCTAGCCCACCCCCTCATTTCACAAGTGAGGAAACTGATACCCAAGAAGGTTAAGTCACTTGCACAGGTAATGTCAGAGGAAGGATTTGAATTCAAGTTCCTTGACCTGAGCAGGCTCTCTTTTCTCTTGTAATTTGCCATTTCCTCATTTCTGTTGCTGTCTCCCCAATGCCCAGGAAGACATCATCTGATATAGAATAGATGTCCAATAAATGTTTATGGCTTGATTGGATCAAATTCATGGGACTCCTACTAAAGGGAACAATGGACATGGGCATCTTTGTAAGTGTTTAGGTCTGCTCTGGTCCTCCAGGAGGCTGATGCATTTCCATGCAATAATCATAATAGAAAAACGGTCTCATTGCCTGAGATCTGTGAAATGATGGAGAGGACAGTAAAAAATGGGAACTCTGGGGATTATGAGACTCAAGGTGATTATTTTTTAGGTGCCAGAGTGGGATAATGAGAGGTGCCTGGCACATCTACAGGTAGATAAATGATTTCACTTTCGTTACTCTAAATTCTTGGCTGCTTTGAACATTGACGGATTCAGCAGAGGTTGATAGCCTTCTCCAGAAAATGAAGAAAGATCCGAAAAAGAGTCATTCCCTCTGCGATTCAAATCAAACCTTCATTTTCTCCAGCAGGGTTATTTTAAGTCATTCATTATTATTTTTTCTCTGAAGCAAAGGCTGTTTGATGGGGTGAGATGTTAGAACCAAAGAGAGAGAAGAGGACATTGAAGAATTATTCTCACTGCTATCATAGAAGTATTGGGTGCTGATGAAACATTTTAAACACACACACACACACACACACACACACACACACACACACACACACACACCCCACTCCATGTTCAAACAGAAAGGAAGTAGGAAAAAATCTTACATCACACAGCTTGGTGAAACAAGGCCTCTGACATTATCCAGGGCAAGCAGAGATACTGAGCTAACATTTATCCAAAGGAAGAATGGGTCTAAATTCTCAAGAATAACCACATGAGGTCAAATGTAGGCATCAGATATTTATATGTGCCTAAAGCCTGGTGTTAACTCTGTGTGCGTGTGTGTACATGTGCGTGTGTGTACATGTGTGTGTGTGTGTGTGTGTGTGTGTGTGTGCGTTGAAGAGGTAAATAGTCCAGACCCAGACCTATATATAATCTGGACATGTAATAGGCATAGGTATTAATCCAGATCTCAGCCTAGTCAGTGACACAGATCTTGGGCAAATCACTTCAGATTTCTTGGTGGATCTTAGTTCCTTATTTGCAAAATGAGTTGTGTTGAACTATAATGTTTAATCTTCTAAATCTATAATCCTGAGGCAGCTAAATGGCACAGTGGATAGAGCACTGGGCCTGGAGTCAGGAAGACCTGAGTTCAAATCCAACCTCAGACCCTGTTTGCCCGAGTTTCCCCAATTGTAAAATGGAGACACTAAGAGCACTTACTGCCTCCCAGGGTTGTTTATGAGGATCAAATGAGATAATATTTGTAAAGCGCTTAGCACAATGCCTGGCACATGGAAAGCCCTGTTAAAATGTTTATGTCCTTCCCCTCCTTTGGTGTAGACATGGACAAAAACATGGGCAGAGATACAGATACAGAGTTATAGGCATGTATATGGTTATAGATATAGGTGAAATAGGTCTAGGTGTTGATATAACAATAGATAAAGATCTACATTTGAAGACTTTGTACTATAGTGGAGAGAGAGCCCACGCTGGAATCAGAAGACCCATCTCTGATGCATACTGTCTGTGTGATCTCGGACAAGTCATTGAATGCTCAGGGCATTCTCGTTAGGATTTCCCTATACCAATGAAATCACAGGTCTGATATATATCTATAGATAGATAGATAGATAGATAGATAGATAGATAGATAGACAGATAGATAGATAGATATGCGCATATGTATATATGTATGTATACGTGTGTGTGTGTGTGTGTGTGTGAGAGAGAGAGAGAGAGAGAGAGAGAGAGAGAGAGAGAAAGAGAATAACAAGTGAAAAAGTTCCTGCCCTCAAGGAGCTTACATTCTATTGGGGGAGATAATTATATACAAATAAATATATACAAACTAGGTATGAGGTATTCTGGAGGTGAGGAGGTACTGGCAGCTAGGGGCATCAGGAAAAACTTCACATAGAAGAGGTATGTTTGGATTAGGCTGAAGGAAACTAGAGATTCTAAGAGACAGAGGTGAGGCTGGAGAGGAAGAGAGAGAGAGCACTTCAGGCGTGGTGAACACTCAGTGCATGGGCAGGGAGATGTCGAGAATAAGGAACAGTAAGGCGGCCAGTTTCCATTATAGTAGCACCCAGAGGTTGGGTGAACTATGGCTTGGGAAGGACAGTATCACTCAATGAAACCTTCCTGAGTGGACATTGTTTCCTAAAAATCCCTTCATGCCTGCCTATCTCATTTGACTCCAGTGTACCCATAAATTTGCAACACAGGTGGTCCCCCCACCAAAAATTGCTGAGAACTTTCCTTTTTTCTCACATCATAAATATATCAAGGAAGTACCCTGGCTCCCACTAGAAATACTTCATCCTCCCCGGGGGACCAGCCTATCTTCTTGGGCTTCATACTTTTCTTGGATAACACATACTCTACTACATTTCTCCTTCACGGTTCCCAGTTTATAATGTATGCCAGTTTGTTCACTCCCCACCCCTACCCGCCATGAGTCTCTGCATTACCCTTTAGGGCAGTGGTTCTCAACCTTCCTAATGCCACGACCCTTTAATACTTGTATGTGGGTGTATCTGCATGTGGGTGCACCTGCCTGGAGACAGAGGAGTGGTGTCTCGGTTCCTAAGATCACTGGAAATATGTGTTTTCTGATGGTCTTAGGCAACCCCTGTGACCCCTGTGAAAGGGTCATTCGACCCCCAAAAGGGTCGTGACTCACAGGTTGTGAACCACTGCTTTAGGGGGTATTCATTTTCAATTCCTTAGAGACTATAATGTTCCATGACTCGAAGCCATACATAATTTGGGTGCAAAAGACTGGGAAGCTTATAGCCTATATTCTTTGTCCTCCCTCCCTCTCTTTATCATGAGTGGCCAGGAAACAGTGTCCACCTATGAAATCAAGACGTTGGCAAAAGCAGTGGGACTTGGAATCAGGAAGACCTGAGTTCAAATCCTGCCTCAAATGTTTCCCAAAAAAAGAAACTTTTTTAAAAAATTAAAAACACAGAAGAGAGGAGAAGGAAGTTCAGAAGGAGACACTGATAAGCAGGGCAGCATTTGTGCTACCTATTTAATCTGTAATGTACTTTAAAAACAACAAGGCTGCATGTAATAGAGATTCACAGTTTCTCATTCCAGATGCCTTTTCTCTTCCTCTTTCCATATGGAAATGTTCATGGTTGTTGACGCTGGTCAGATTCAAAATAGAAAAAAAAAAGAGGCCATTTTAAAAATGATGCTCCCTGTTGTCATAGTGCTTTTAAGTTTGCAAAACACTTTGCATATATTGTCTGATCTGAGTCACACAACAGCCCTGTGGGGAAACTGCCGCTGGAATCATTGATTTCCTTTTACAGATAAAGAGGCTGGGGTTCAGAAAGAGATATTAGCCAGCCTGTGGCCACACGGCTAGTCACGGGCAGCAGCAGGCAGAGGCTGAGAACCTGTTGTTCAGTCATTTTAGTCCTGTCTGATTCATAGTGACCCCATTTGGGGTTTTCTTGGCAAAGATGCTGGAGTGATTTACCATTTCCTTCTCCAACTCATTTTACTGATGAGGAAACCAAGGCAAACAGGGTTAAGTGACTTGCCCAGGGTCACCCAGGAAGTGCTGAGGCCAGATTTGTCAGAAAGATAAGTCTTCCTGACTCTAGGACCAGTGCTCTATTCACTGTGCCGCCTGACTACTCCAGGAACCTTAGAACTTGACCACAGGATGAAAGGTAGAGAAGGCACAGGGACAGGGACCTTCATGCTGTTCTTTTTAAGGTTTTGATGAAGCTCAGCCAGCTGGGTTGTGCTAGCAGGGTAGCCTTGGAAAGTTAACCTCTTAGTTACTTGGATACCTCATTTGAAAAATGGGACTGCGTCATAAGGCAGCAGAATGTTATACAGGGAAAATTGATCACTGCCTTTGAAATGCTCACAGCAGTTTGCAAAAGGGAAAAATCAATATTCAAAACTACAGTTGTTAGAGGGAATTCTTCTCGCATGGCCTCAGAAATGGATTTAGTTTGGTTCTCATGCACCGTACTGTATTGCCTCAATAAATCCAAGGACTTAACCATGTGAGTGCCCCTTCCACTGGGAGGGGTCCCAACCCAGCCATACTTTCTCATCCTGTTCATAAGCCTGTCCATGCTTTCCCATTAATCACCTTCCCCAGAGCACCTAACAAAGTCTTTCCCTAATAATCATAAGGATAATAATGACAATTCTAATATTAACATTTATATAATGGCTAGCATGTGCCAGTCATTGTGCTAAGTGCTTTACAAACATTATCTCATTTGATCCCCACAACAGCTCTAGGAGGGAGGTCCTGTTATCCTCACTTCACAGCCCAGCACTCTGTTTCCTGCACCAGCATTTTGCAGGTGCCAGGGCAGCCTCTCTGTTATCTCTCATTCTTAGTCCATTACCTTTCCACCTCCCTTTCTGACCAACACATCCCCTGGATTATGTCTTTGTCTCCAGTTCTCAAACCCAAGCCATCTTTGATGATATATTTCAGCTTACTTACACCTGCCATACATCTCTCCATGGATGTACCCTCCGAGTTACCAGCAATGGGGACCTTTTGGAAACTGAGGTCTACTGTGACTTCAGAGCAGTACAGCATCTCCAGGAAAATATTAGGGTTAACGAGATGGAATTCTGGCTCTTTCGGGGAGCAGCTTGAAATAGGTCTTCAGATCTGCTGGCAGTGGGCTAGAATGGGGAGAGGCTCTCTAGTAACTGATGGAAATGTTTAAGGCAGCAAAGGGCCACCTTCACAGCCCAGAACTCAAAGAGACTCCAAGAGATCATCAAGTCTAGCCTCCTGGTTTGATAGAGGAGAAAGCTGAGGCTGATAGCAGTTAAATGGCTTGCCCAGGATCCCACAGCTAGCAAGGATCATAGCAGGATTGGAAGCCAAGCCTTCCTGGCTCCCAGTCCAGCACTGCAGAAGCCACCATATTAATGCACATAGGCTGGAGGCAAGGTCAGGGATGCCAGCAGTCTGAAAAGCATAAAGATAGAAAAACACAGAAAAAGAACCAGGCTATAATATATAGCCAAACTCTTTTTGAGTGGCTTTAGTTTCAGCAGCCTCTGTGGTCAAAGGGTGGTTGTCTTTGATTTCCTCTCTTTCCTTGAACACATGGCCCAGTTTTCCCTTTGAAGTTCTCTTGAGCTAGTCTGCTGCACCATCTGTTACCTGGAATGCTCCAGGGGGGCTTGCCACTAGTGCCTTCCATGAGAACACATCTTCAAGGAGAAGCCATTCCCACCTCACTGAGCCCAGGAGCTTTTAAGGGCTCATAACAGAGCAATGAGGCTGTTCTCCATGAGCCATTATGGCCCCTTTTAGAGGTGGTCAACCAGCCCCCTAAACGGTTTACTCATAGGTCAAGTGCTGCTGGAAGTTGGAGAGTTGTGTGGCTGCTCTTTTCCTCTCAGCCATTTCCAGACCACCTTTAATGTATGGTCATCTTTATAGTGAGTGTGGAATGAATGGTGTGGCACTCAGATGCAGGAAGAGCTGGGTTCAGGTCCCACCTCAGATACTCACTTAGCTACATGACCCCACATAAGTCACTTGCTTCCATGGGCCTGAACTTCTTCACCTGTGAAATAAGTGGGTTGTACCAAAGGGGTTTCTAAGATCTCTTCATGCCCTAGATCTATGATTCCATGAATCCCCAAATCTCTCTGAGTTTGCATCCCATCCATAACTCATACACCAAAGAGGGACATGAAGAAAGACATGATGTCAACTCCTTTACACATGGATTTAGAGTTGAAAGGAACCTTAGAGTATATCTAGTTCAGGGATGGGGAAGCTGCAGTCTCAGGGCCACATGTGGCCTGCTAGGGCCTTGGGTGCAGCCATTTGACTGAATCCAAGTTTTACAGAACAAATCCCCTTAATAAAAGGATTTGCTCTGTGAAGTTTGGGTTCAGTCAAAGAGCCATACCCAAGGACCTAGAAGGCCACATGTGGCCTCAAGGCCATAGCTTCCCCACCCCTGATCTCGTCCCATTTTCTCATTTAACAAATTGAGAAATTAAGGCCCCTAAGTGGGTAAGTGATTTACCCAAGAACATATGGTCACACACACACACACACACACACACACACACACACTGAAATGTTGCCATGACTATTTTGATATGTAGAGAGCCTTTCTTCCTGTCTTTGACCTCCTGAGAGATGTGTGTCTAGCAGCAGGATACTGGGATCAAAGGAAATGAACCGTTTAGTCATTTGGGGCAAGACAGAACTTTGCAAGAGTTGACAAAGCTCATCCCTTTGTCGAGAACTCGAAGTCCTATGCTGACTGTAAGCAATATTGCTGGGGTTTTTTCTATGGTGAATTTTGAAGTACAGGTATATTCAAGCCCTGTAAAAAAGGCATAGGGGAGAGAGAGCTGCTCTTGGAGAGAGGAAAATTTGTACTTGAATGCCGAGAGATACCTACTGACTGTGTTATCCTGGGCAAGGGTAACCTGTGCCAGCAGCAGTTTCTTCGTCTGTAAAATGGGGCTGAAAATCCTTGCCCTAGCTCCCCTACAGGGCTATTATGGGGAAAAGGCTGAGCAAACCTTCAAGGGTGTTTCTATTATTTTAAAAACATCGATGACTCAGCGCTCCAAAGAAGGGAGAGCAAATGGTCAAAAGGGAAATTTTCATGAGTCATCTGCAAAAATGCTGGTGAATTGGCATGAATGCTTGCCTGCCTGCTACAGCGGAACCCTTCAGGGGGCCAGTTATGGAGCTGCAGGGGGAAGGCCATGAGATCCTGTCAGTTACAAGCCTGCATTAAGCAGATGTCAATTTACAGACCTTAGGAAAATAGATGGATGGTTTCAGCCGACCTCTTCCTGGAATTGCTGGCTCATTCCGACAGGAGGACTTTTCCCCTGGAAGCCAGCATTCTCTCCCTCCCAGAATATCACCTACATACTAACCTGTGCATAGGTCGGATCTCCCCCACCTGTCTCAACCCCAGGGGAATGTTGTTTTGGGGGTTTTTGTCTCCGTATTCATCTCCAGAGAGGTAGTGTGGCATGTGAACTATCCCCCAGGGCTGCTGTGAGAATGAATTAGGTCATGATATACTTCAGAAACTTTAAAATTCCTAATTTCCTGAACGGTTTTGACCACAGTGGAAAGGACACCAAAGCTGGAATCATGAATACTCAGATGCTGCTTAGCTCTGTGACCTTGGGCAAGACATTCAACCTAAACCTTTCTGTGCCTCAGTTTCTCCATCTATAAACTGCAGGAGTTGGATTTAGTGGTCTCCGAGGTCGCTTCCAGCTCTAAGTGTGTGATCCTTCAAGATCTGAATTCAGATCACTCTCAATTGCACCATGATTCGGTGGAATCCGAGGAGCAGGCTTCAGATCCCACAATTTATTCTTGCTACCTGGGTAGCTTTGGCCAATTTGTTCAACCAACTCGGGCTTCATTTCCTTCCACTGTCAGATGAAGGGGGTTATGCTACATGATCTTTGAGATCTTTCTACCAGTTCTCTCTATGAAATCATGGGTCTGTTTAAAAAAATAATTCGTAGGATCATAGTGGTTCCTTCATGCCAGAGTGGTTGGAAGGATCCCTTAAGATAATACTTATAAACTGCTTAGCACAGTAAACATTTAATAAATGATTGTTCCCACCCTACTTAGCACATGATATAAACTCATTAAATGCTCGTTGGGTTGGATTGGAGAGCCAAAGATTTGGGGGTCAACTGATGGAAAATATGCATAGTATTTTTTTTTCCTAATTCAAGGGTAGACCAATGGGCCAGAGCAGCACTGGATTTTGAATCAGAAGACTGGGGTTTGCTTTCTAGTTGTGTTTATTATCCCCATATGGCCTTGGGTGAGTCAATTTGGTTTCCTCCTTTGTAAAATGAGGGAGTTGAACTACACATACTCTAACATCCCTTCTGGCCCAGTGATCATGGGAAATTAATGTTTATTTCCCTAGTGCTGAATTCATGAAGGTCATAGTATAATAGGACCATAACTCTAAAGGAGGAAGGGACCTCAGAGGACATCTGGGACCACCCCTCATTTAAAGAGGAGGAAACTAAGGGTTTCAAAAGGTCATACAACAGTTGATCTGGAGCAAGAAGGAATCTCAGGACTTATCTAGTCTAATGCTCTCATTTTACAGTTGAGGAAGCTGAGGCCAGGGAGGTCCACAGGGACCTCAGAGGCTATCTAGTCTCACCCCTCATTTTATAGCTAAAGAAACTGGTATCCAACTAAAGAATTAAGTCAGCTTGCCCAAGGTCACAGAGGTAACCTCAGAGATAAGATTTAAATCCAGGTCCTCTGACTTCAAAGCTAGGGCCCTTTTCATTGTGGTCAGAATAGTTTGTGAAATTTAGAATATTAAAATCTCTGAAGTAACATTATTGAATGTGACTATTCCTTCTTGGCAGCAGCCCTGGGAGAAAGTGAAGGGTCCATATTGCTAACCCTTATCATCAGTCATTCCACTCTCACCTATCCACTCCAAAAAAATCACACATGGAAGAATGTGGTTAGTAAAGATAGAATCTATTCATGAAGCTTTATTGCTGATTCAGCATGACCAGGGATTAGTTAGACAACATTGGGACTGTGGGTTTTAAATAAATCCCAGTGGGAGAATTAATTTTATTTCTGTGTTCTCCTAATTCTCTGTATGAGTCTACATTAACCATCAATCAGAGTCAGCTCAAGACTGCCTCCTCCAAGCAGCCTTCCCTGATTCCACCTATCCAGCTGAAAGTGTTCTCTCATCATATTTTCCTAGATCATTTTGTCTGAATATCCCCTTTATCTCAGTCTCCATACTTTGTACCACATTTATCTGTGCACATAGAATATCCCATGCCCCTTCCACTGTCCCATCGTAATAGTGTGGACAATTTACAAAGCTGTAACCTCAAGCGAGTCAACTTGCTTACCCTGGCCTTCAGTTTCCTGACCTGTAAAATAAACAGGCTGAACAAGCTGACTTCTAAGGCTACTTCTGGTTCTCAGAGGGTGCTCCAACCCTCACAACACCCATGACCCATGGAATATGGAGGTCATTATCTTCATCTTCAGATAAGGAAGCAAGTGCTCACTGAGGGACTCAGGCAGTCAACATCTCGGCAGAATTCCAACCCAGGTCTTTCCAGATTCTCCAGTTTGGCATTCTTTTCAAGACTATTGTGAGATTTGAACTCTGTTCTCATAGAATCACAGCATCATAGCATCAGAATTTAGAGCTGGATGAGAGGTTCCAAACCATCTAACCCAAACCTGTTATTTTACAATTGAGGAAAGTAAAGCCCAGAAAAGTCCCCCAGCATGATGCTAAGCTGGCTGCAAAAGAAGCATGGGATGGATTTCCTTTGTTCCAGCAGTTATCATGGGAACAAAAAGAGACCAGGAGGCAGCCAGAGAATCGGAAAGCCATAAGCCCCTGGAAGTTAATAACATGAGGAAAATGAGACTTGGAAGGGAAGGGACTTGTCCAGGGTCACACAGTGGATATCAGAAAAAGAGAAAGGAGGTTTTGTGGAAGGGAGACAGAGATCAATGAAAGAGAGAGAAGAGGGCATGAAAGTTTCAGGATAGCCTAAGTAAATGTATAGAGCAAGGAATGAGCAGGGAGGCTGGGAGAGGAAATGAAGAACCTTCTCTATTTTTGAGGACCTAGCATTGGAGAGGAGTAGAAGACAAAAAGGGGTAGTCATATGGGGCACTGAAAACCAGGTACAAGGATCTTGGCTCAAGAGTTAATAGGGAACCATTGAATGTTCTTGAGCAGAGAATAGTGAGGTCCCCAAAAGAGTAGTGACAGTTTGATGGCAGAAGGAACGCTATTTAGAGTGGGGATTTTACATTCAGATTCCTATGAATATGAGCTGTGTGACCTTGGGCAAGTCACTTCCCTCTTTGGGTCTCATGTTCCTCCTCTGTAAGAAAAAAAAAAAAAACAGGGGTTGGACCAGATGCCTCTGAGGCCCTTTCCAATTCTAACTGTTCTGGTCCTAGTATTTCAGGAAATCTGAGGAAGCGGAAAATTATCCATATAATGTAGACCCAAGAAAAAGTGAGGATCTCTGCACTAAAAGTTCGACTCAGGATTATAAATTGTTAATCAGAAGGTCAATTTCCCTTTTTGTACAAAAGAGGAAACTGAGGCCCAGAAAAGTTTACAGAAGCAAATAAGGAGAATTTAAGATGTTGACACATTAACCCAGATGTGGGTGGGGCCTTAGAACAGGGGATGTCAGAGCTGGGATGGACCTTAGAGCAGAACGATATCTGAGCTGTAAATTACTTTGGAAGGAAGGAAAGAAGGAAGAAAGGAAGGAAGAAAGGAAGGAAGGAAGGAAGGAAGGAAGGAAGGAAGGAAGGAAGGAAAGAAGAAAAAAACCAAAAATGACTGAGTTGGAAGAGGTTTCAGAACATGAACCATCTAAGCTAAGAGGGAGCTTAGAATGTGGAACATTAGGGCTGTGAGGGACCTTACAAAGTAGGATATCTGAGCTGGTAGAATCTCTTGAAATCATTTCATCCAATTCATTAATTATCTTGAATTTAAAAACTGAGGCCCAGAAAGAGAAGTTTCTTGATCAAGATCAGACAAGCATGTTAGGAGAACTTAACATGTTAGCACAGAGAACACTGAGTATCAGAGCTGGGAAGGACCTTAGAGACCATTTAGTCCAATCTCTGTATTGCATAGAAGAGGAAGCCAAAGTCCAAAGAGGTACTTATTTAATGCATAGTAACATAGCTTCTCTGAGGAGAGATTTCAGCCTTTGCTTTCTACCTGACCATTCTGGATCAACTGTAAAAGAAAGCTCCCTCCCTTGGTGGCTTTTTAAATGAAGTTAGACAACTATCCATCTTACTCAGCTTTTAGAAGGTGCGATAGACTAAATGATCTTCCCAGGTCCCTCACAGACTTATTATTCCTTCATTGGCTCCCCCAATTGCTTAGCTTATAATAATAACAGGGCACTTGGGGTCCGTCACTGCTGAGCTGGGTCTTTTTTGTTGTTGTTTATTATGCTTCAGGTTTGTAAATAATGGCAGCTCCAGTGTCGGGAGTGCTTCACATTTTACAAAGCACTTTCCTCCCTTCTACCCCATAAAGGAGGGAGAGCAACTGAAATTCTACCCATCGCCAAGATAAAGCAACCAAGGCTCAGAAAGGGAAAATTACTTCCTCGGGATCACACAGCTAGTAAATGGCCCAAGTCATAACTGGAGTCTAGGGTCTTCAGCCTTCAAGCCCATGGGAAAGAGTCTAGAAAAGGAGTCTTTCCTGACTGGAGAGGATGGTGAGTGTTGGAGAGTAGAGGGAAATCAGGTTGGATAGTGAGTGTGGAGTCTTTCAAACCAGGCAGAGGACTTTAGGTTTGGTTCATCAATAGTAAACCATTTGAACAGGTGTGACATATATGGTAGTAAAGAATGAGCATTGGCTTTAGGGTCAGGGACACTGCATTCTAATGTCGTCAGAGAAAAAACTCCATTAGGAAAAACCAGTCCTGTTTTTCCCATGCACCTTAAAAATCTTTTCAAAATTGCCCTTCTTATGACATGCCACCATGAAGTTGGTCCACAGGAAGCTGTCAAATATGGAGCTGGAGCTCCTCTCCCCATGGAATTATACCTTCTTGATAACTGAGACTATTTCCTCATCATCTTTATATGCTCAGCACCTTGCCCCCTCTGCCCTCTGTGATCCAACCAAATTGGTCCCTTCTCTCTGTTCCTCAGCCATGACACCCATCTGCCTCAGAGTTCCTCTCTTCCTTCAAGATTCACCTCAAGCAACACCTTCTGTTTGAAGCTTTTCCTGATCTGCCCCCAACTACTAGTGCTCTCTGTAAAAGAAAAACAAAACCCTGCCTTATGAATTCTGCATATATATGTAAATGTATCTATTAACTTTCTGTTTAAGATATAGATATATAGAGAGAAATAGGTATCTATAGATATAGCTATATCCATCTATAGACACATAGGTATCTATAGATATGGATAGATATGTGTCTGTAGATATATCTGTAGCTAGCTAGCTAGCTAGAT